>OX381704.1:85452002-86652002 GCA_947462335.1 Harmothoe impar | reverse complement strand
TGGGTACTGCACATATGGTACACATATGGTTACGCTAACACACACTCACACTAGGCCGAAAAAAGTTTCCAGCAACATGGTCTGACAAATAGACAAACCTTTTATTCATATATTTTTCGAGTTTTGTGTGATACAAATATCCTTAAAATTTATATTTCTATTTTGACCAATTTTTGGCCCCGGTTTCAGGGGTTACTTCTTCGATTGACAATCTGTCAGAACCGGCAGATAGAAAACAAAATAAGAGAACAAAGGAGCGGGACCTGGCACTGTTTTGTAGTTTTGCTAGACTCAATCTGGTTAGTGGAAACCTACATTTTTTTGCCCATGTAACTGATGCCTGAAGTTCAAGTAGAGGCCAGCAGACAGTTACACAAAGGAGCAATTCAGGACTAGAGGACAGGAGCTCTTATACTAAAGGACCAGCTCAACAAATCCACAAAAGTAAATCATAGACATTACTATAACATCTCCTGTGCGATTATTAGCAATGGATCGTTCACAGAGTGGGCTAGTTATGAAGTCTACAATAGTTGTATTCTTTTTGATGAGCAGCTCATCTGTGAGTAGTGTGAGTGGTAAGATGATTGACCTCACACACAAGCTCAACAACCGCTCAATGCACTGGTCACCTTTCAGGGACTTTGAATTGAAATCTTTTATGAAGGGCCCATATCAGCCACTGGAAGATTATGGTATGTGCAAAGAAATGTATTGTTTTGGATGTCTGCATGTATCTCTAAAATACCTATTTCGGGAACTAGTTCAGGCTTCTAAATCGCAAATACCATTCCCTGGTGAGAATCCGTAAGCTGTTGGCCAACTTTAAGACCAAAACATCTACTCACAGGATATACATATAGCCCATAAGTAAAAGTGGCACATTGTATCTCTTCACGACACGTGCACTTGTATTCCTTGTAACAATTTCAAACTTAAGGTCCCTAATTTCTATGGCTATATGTCAAAACGTCGGATGTAAACATGGGGAACGATGCTATTTGGGATCAGAGCTCTCAAGTTGAGAAATTCCATTTGGGACAATATAGATGTATAAAAAGATGTTCAGAGTTCACATACTGCTGTAGATAACAAATTACCTCCCTAATGGCTCATTTCTATTCATTCGTGATAGTCCCATGATACACTTATGCAACGGATTTAGGAATCTAGATCGATCTGCCGGATAATGTGCTCTATGAAATAAGGTTGCTGTTGTTTATAAATCAACTGCACATACATAAACATACATGTATGGTCAATTCTCATCAAAGGGAGTCACCAGAGGCCCTATATGGCTATGTCTCACGAGATCAGGCCAATGTGAAAGTCTTTAAATAGGTTATTATTCTGAATCAGCACGTATAGAAATCATCGGTTGGTAAAGGTAGGTTACAACTGATAGGTACAAACTAATCTGACCAAAGAAGGTCTATATTTTGGGTAATAGTCACATTTAGCCCCTTCCCAAAATAAAATGTAACTGCAACCCAATCTGGTGATAATTGACCATACAAGTAATCAACGTAATCAATGCTTGTTATATAATCAATAGGGTGGAGGCAAATGACATTGCGCTAAGTGAACACACTGGCACCCACGTGGACTCCCCAGTCCATGTCTGCCGGATAGCGACAGCACACACAGGTCTGCACATTGACGAGCTGAAGCTGGAGAACCTGATGGGGCCTGCAGCAGTGATCAACATCAGAGAGGGGGCTCTCACAAACAGGGACTACACACTCACAGTAGAAGATATACAGAGTAAGTGTGGGGACACCAGAGGGGGTTCTCACTGACAGGGACTATACACTCACAGGGGAAGATATATAGGGTGAGCATGGGGATATACCAGAGGGGACTCCCACTGACAGGGACTTCGGGATTGGACAATTCTTACCCTGGACCTTTTTTAGGGCGATTCTGTTGAAAAGTGGTCCCTTGTTATGGTGATTTTGTTCAAAAAGTACCCTTGCCAGCTGCACACAATGTCATATGTATCCATCTTTCAACATTAGATACTGTCCCTCGACCAGAGTGATCATTATCTCATTTTTCTAATTCATCAATGTTTATCATTGTCACAGGTACACTTCACATTCATAGTTATATCTTTTTTTATTCATTTTAGGAGTCGAGCAGGAACATGGAACTTCCATTGGAAGAATACCAAACAAAGCCATCGTTTTTTTATTGATACAAACGGGGCCAAGGTAAATTCTGAAGTAATAATTATGTTACTACGAAAATTGGAGTGTAGTAAAACACACCTACATTTAAAGCATATTCAATTAATCTGCCATTCTTTGATAAACTAGCGCATAGCAATTCAATTTAATTGCCCACTCAAAAGGTAACATTTTAAATCCTTTGTTAATCAGGAATCACATTATAGCTGTTAATGTACTTCCTGTTATTACTGGTATTTGTAAACAACTTGTGCCATAGATAATCTTGATAATGCAACCCTACAAATATCAAGAGTAACTTTTATGTGGATTTTAGTGCATGAAGCTGCAGGGAGGTTTCCAGTAATATGGATGAAGAAAAGATATGTCTGATAGTTGTATTATTAATGCACAATTAAATCAACCAGCTGGCAGTTTTCTTACTTTTACCTATCATTTTAATGTAGGACTACTGGGACCATGATGCCTACCTTGGCACCACTACCCCTGAGGACCTAACTACAATACACTTCCCCGGCTTCAGTGGCAAAAGTATTGAGTGGCTTATTGAGAACAGGACCATCAAGGGAGTTGGCTCAGATAGGATGTCTTTTGACGCAGGTCAGGGCCATGCTAAAGCTCATGTCGCACTGTTAAGCTCCAGTCGCTTTGGGATGGAGAACATCAACAATATCGATAAGATAAGTATTACCTATTTTCAATGAAGCACTAATGAAATTGTATTGAGGGTATCCTATCATTACTATAATACCATCCAAAAAAGTGTGACATGAAAAAAAGGAAAAACTGGCAGAAATCCAAAATTCTCTTAAAAGATGTTAGCATGGCAACCAATTTGTTGATATGAAGACAAGTTTTCAAGAATCCAAAATGTTTATTAAAGTCCATTCTTACTTCACCTATGATGTTAAAACTTCATGGGTCAAATTGTTGCTTGTCTCTTTCTAGTTGTCACTGTAACATAAATATTTACTAAGCGACAGCTTGTCAAACATACCTAATTTTCATGTCATGTGATGCAACATTTACAAAATAGCATGTTTACACCCTGAATTTGGTCACTAGGTTAGGTATCTATGTGCATACCATGCACTATCGTGTGGAAACGGGTTTTATTGTAGTTATTTAGGTGAATGTATGGGATATTCTAGAGCCTATTTTCATTTAGAAATCAGTGTTTTTTAGATTGTTGCTGAACGTAACTGGAGAGGTTGATATGAGACCAGCAATCAGTATCAGAACTTCTAATGCATTTCATGTGGTGTCATTCAACTTTGCAAATAAACATCCAAAATACTGTATACACACTCATTAGGATTATATATGCATTTTGACTTTGCAATATTTATGAAAATGAACTGCATGAGCAGATCAAAGAATGAGGGCACTGTGTGACAGGGCACTTGGAAAATGTGACAGTGACATGGAGAATAGTCTAGGCTTTCCGAATCTGAAAGACTCCAAAGATTGATTGTGTGATTTAAAGCACAAATGACCCAGGGCTTGGTTGAGTTAGGGAAAGAGGATAAAAAAAATAGGTCAAAACACCACTACTCCTCACCCTGAAATATGGCCCACGGCCCTAGGTGCTAAGACCCTGTCTAAGACTGTTCTAGGGGGGAGAGACAGGGTGGACCATAGTGCTATATTTCTGGACTTAGGCCAAAGAAAAAGGTGGAGGGTAGTTGTTTCAGGTAACATGGCCCCCTTTTTTCTGTTTTTAGGGGTCATGTTACCGGAAACAAACTTTTTTTTGGGCCTAAGTATCCTTTACATATACCAGGGTGGTGGCACCAGAGGGCCAGGAGGCCAATGGGCCATCCCCCCCCCCTCCCCCAAATCTGGAAGCTTACCATTGTGCACACTCCTCCTCCAAGGGGGTGGTCAGTTTTTGACCATTTCATGCAATCAATAGTAATGTGTACAGATGTGCAGAATCGAGTGTTAAATATGAGAATGTATGCATTTCTAAATTGTAATTTGGTAAAAAAACACGGATGAATTTAAAAAGAATTGTATAGACTCTTATACAACTGTAATCATCGACACTAGCTTATTTAGAAAGAAAAATATCAAGACGCTGGAGGCTTTTTTTAAGATTCTCATTTTTATTCTTATAATTCTCCATAGAGATAGATACTTTATCTTTTTGGCGGGAAAAGCCTTAATTGAGACGGGTATTTTTTTTCCCTCAGAAATATTGCAATATTTCTGTAAATATTGATAAATTCAAAAATCAAAGACGGTAGTGCTATAGACCTGAATCCTGGCCATGTTGTCAATGTCTTTTTTCACATGTAGGACGACTTTTAACTGAGATATTTTACATTTTTAATTACGTAAATTCTGAAATCAGCCACACAAAAAAGCAGGTCCCTACCCGAGGCATTAAACTTTGGTAGCCCTCGTTAACAATCAATGGTGTAGAGGTCGTGGAAAACTTAGTCATTGGATCGGCCGGGAATCGAACCACAGACCTCTCGCACCGGTGACAAGCGTGCTAACCATTACACTACCAACCCGTGTCTGACTACTCTCCGCTCCCTACGTTACTGGATCGGTATGGTACAGAGGGGGAGGATTACCCAGGTGTTTCACCCCTTCGGGCTTTCCACCAGGGTACGGGGAATCCGGCCCCTACACTACCCCCACCAGCTTCCATTATGTCCTCTCGATTTTCCGGGGGGTTACCAACCCTGGGCTTTCTCTCCCTCCTAGAAGGGGCTTTATCAAGCAGTTACAGAGAGTCCCAGCCCCCGGAGTATAGAGGCACCTAGCACCAGGCATTCTCACCCACCAGAGACCGAAGGTCCCAATGAGGCTTTATCAAGCAGTTGTTGAGATACCCTGACTTCCCAGCAATGGAAGCTTTCCACACCATACCGATTCAGCCAATTCTGTTGACTAGACTCCATGCTTAACTCCAACTACCCGTACTAGGATCCAGTTCTCCTTCCCAAGGCCCTTGTACAGGGGGCCCTGTTTTCTCCTTCGGAACCCTAGCAAGTTGGAATGCTCCTGCCGACTAGTCAACGTACTACCCGATTCATCGCGGCCGATCCACCAGTGTAGAGGTCGCGGAAAACTTAGTCATTGGATCGGCCGGGAATCGAACCACAGACCTCTCGCACCGGTGACAAGCGTGCTAACCATTACACTACCAACCCGTGTCTGACTACTCTCCGCTCCCTACGTTACTGGATCGGTATGGTACAGAGGGGGAGGATTACCCAGGTGTTTCACCCCTTCGGGCTTTCCACCAGGGTACGGGGAATCCGGCCCCTACACTGGCAATGTTTATATACAACACATGTTACTGAAGGAATACATTCATTTATAGGTTTCTATACAAAAAGGTTTTCCTCCAAACGTTTGCAGTTGGGAGGAGTGTCCATAGAATAGGATAATCAAATCTTCAGATTTACATGCATGATTGTCTGTATAGTTGTGATCCCTCAGATTTAGCCCAAAGTCTATGGCATTTAGTAAAATATCCATGAACAAAAATCTATATTTACATAACGTTTGAAAGCCAGCATTTCAGTTACGTCTTGTATTGAATTCCAAAGTTATTCAGCATTTTTTTTTTGGGGGGGGGGGGGGGGGGGGGGGGTTACGGGCCCGCCGCACTAGGAAAGGCCAAAATCGGAATAAAAATAAAATTGAGAATTTACACTTTTTTTTTTTTATTCCAGAGAAAACTAAATAAAGAAAAAAATAAAAGATATGTAGTATGATATACCAATGGAAAGCTAAAATCAACAGGAAAACAACCACCTACCTTTCATTTAGGTAAAATGAATAAAAATGGGAATACACATTTTCTTAACTTTTGAAGTACTTTTTTTCAATATTTCTGTTCACTTAGAAAATATCATATTCAAAATATTGGATCGTCCTTTCTTTTGTGGATTTTTATTTTATTTTTCCCTCCGTCATTAGGATATTGAAACTTTCCGTGTAGCAAATAAATAAAATACCCATGGGCCAACTTTTATTTTATTTTTTATTTCTTTTATTTTGTCCTCCGTGCGTTGATAAATTATTGAGGTGTCCGTAACCCAAATTAAAAAAAAAGTGTGGCCTAATCAGGGCCAAGGGGCGGCCCACTGGACTCAGGGGTACACCCTGAGTCAATGACAGTCATCATCAACGACCCCATATATCTCCAACCTCACCGCATTCCGTTTTATAGGTCATCATCCTTCCCACGCCCCTGGGACTTGTTTGTGGCACCAAATCGGTTACTCAGTAGGGTTCAGTACACAGCTACACAAAGGAGCAACTCAGGACCAGAGGACAGTAGCTATAGTACTGAAAGAGCACCTCAATAGTTCCAGGGAGTAGACCACAATACTCATCACAACACCTGTGAGGCCTAATCGGAAGATTATCAGCAATGGATTATTCACAGAGTGGGCTGGTTATGAAGTCTACACTAGTTTTATTCATTTTGATGAGCAGCTCATCTGTGAGTGGCAAGATGATTGACCTCACACACAAGCTCAACAACCGCTCAATGCACTGGCCACCTTTCAGGGACTTTGAATTGACATCTGTTTTGAAGGGTCCATTTCCTGCAGTGAAAGGAGTATGGTACGTTTTAAAAAAACCCATCAAAAAGTAGAACAACTCACACAGTTGGTCAATTAGAGTAATTAGATCTACTACACAATTAGGAAAAATGGCATCTCTTAATGAAGATGTATTGTTCTTATTATTTAGAATATCAAACCTCACTGGTAGCTCCATAATTTTGTTACTGGGGGGCAATTGTTGAGTGTAAGGGCAAGGGGTTAAGTTTAAGGGTAAGGAAGTGTACAGCATAGCTGTAGTGACGTTGAAAATACCGTAAATTCCCGCGTACTACCCGCGGGTTGTACACGAACCAAACTCAGCTTTCATTTGATACCAGACATGCCTATACAGGGTGAGGGTTTTTATCACTATAGAACAGTACTCAAATATGAATTTTCAGATCCAAAAACGGGTTATAGCATTCTCCTGAGTTGGGGGTGCGGGTTATACGCGAGATGCGGGTAGTACGCGGGAATTTACGGTAGGTGGGATAAAGGGAGAACGGGATAAAGGGAGAAAGGGATCAACAGAGAAGGGGATAAATGGAGAACGGGATAAACGGAGAACGGGACAAACGGAGAAGGGGATAATCGGAAAAGGGGATAAAAGGAGAACTGGATAAACGGAGAATGGGATAAACAGAGAACAGGATAAAGGGAGAACGGGATAAAGGGAGAACAGGATGAAGGGAGAACGGGATGAAGCGAGAATGGCATAAACAGACAACAGGACAAACGGAGAAGGGAATAAACGGAAAATGGGATGAAGGGAGAAAGGGATGAAGGGAGAACGGGGATAAATGGAGAATGGGAGAAAGGGAGAATGGGAGAAAGGGAGAATGGGATAAAGGGAGAAACGGAATAAATGGAGAACGGGATGAACGGAGAACGGGATAAACTGAGAAGGGGATAAAGGGCAAACGGGATAAAGGGCAAACGGGATAAAGGGAGAACGGGAAAAAGGGAGAACGGGAGAACGGGATAAAGGGAGAACAGGATAAAGGGAGAAGGGGATAAACGGAGAAGGGGATAAACGGACAACGGGATAAACGGCGAACGGGATAAAGGGAGAACGGGATAAAGGGAGAACGGGATAAAGGGAGAACGGGATAAAGGGAGAACGGGATAAATGGAGAACGTAATAAATGGAGAACGGGATAAACGGAGAAGGGGATAAACGGAGAAGGGGATAAACGGAGAAGGGGATATACGGAGAAGGGGATATACAGAGAAGGGGATAAATGGAGAACAGGATAAACGGAGAACGGGATAAACTGAGAACGGGATAAAGGGCGAACGGGATAAAGGGCGAACAGGAGAAAGGGAGAACGGGAGAAAGGGAGAACGGGAGAAAGAGAGAACGGGATAAAGGGAGAACGGGATAAAGGGAGAACGGGATAAAGGGAGAACGGGATAAAGGGAGAACGGGATAAAGGGAGAACGGGATAAAGGGAGAACGGGATAAAGGGCGAACGGGATAAAAGGCGAATGGGATAAAAGGCGAAAGGGATAAAAGGCGAACGGGATAAAAGGCGAACGGGATAAAAGGCGAACGGGATAAATGGCAAACGGAAGAAAGGGAGAAAGGGAGAAAGGGATAAAGGGATAAACGGAGAACGGGATAAGCGGAGAACGGGATAAACGGAGAACAGGATAAACGGGATAAACGGAGAACAGGATAAACGGGATAAACGGAGAACGGGATAAACGGAGAACGGGATAAAGGGCGAACGGTATAAAGGGCGAACGGGATAAAGGGAGAACAGGATAAAGGGAGAACGGGAGAATGGGATAAAGGGAGAATGGGATAAAGGGAGAACGGGGTTGGGGGGACAGGGGATCGACGGCAAAGGCATGGACACGTAGCACACGCCGCCCCGCAGCCGACCGACACGGCGAAACAGAAACGGCGATGATGTCGCTGCCGACGCTCGGATCGACTCGCTTTTCAGCCACCTGCTCACCTACAGCCAAAATCATCTGCAACGCACGCCGCCCGTGGCGGACAGACACGGCGAAAAAGATACATGCCGCTGCAGTTTACGTTCCGACCGACTCGCTTTTTGGCTGAGACGTAAGGCGGCTTTTACGGGCTGGCGTGCGACGACGCCCACAGCCACCTGCTTGCCCCCAACCACCTGCTTGCCCACACCCACCTGCTTGCCCACACCCACCTGCTTGCCCACACCCACCTGCTTGCCCACACCCACCTGCTCGCCTGGAATTTGATCAAATAAAGCATGTGACCTGTTAAAGTGGGTCAGTTTTTCCTGGGGATTACGATTCTGCTGTCAGAAATGAGAAATAACGTATTGTACTAAAATTAGATCACTCATTCGACTTTCTAATGACAAAAGGGGTATGTGTGAGGCTTGTGGTGGCCTGGTAAGTAGCAGAGAGCGACATAGGAAATAGCAGACGACATTCACCATATAGTTAACCCTTTGAGGCCAACATAACCTATTTCAATGTGCGTATAAGAAGGTCTAAAGTGTGTTGGGGTGTGTGTGTAAATAGCAGACCTTAAAGGGTTATTAGCTAGGTCTGACAAACTTAGGCGGGCTCCAGTGAGTTTTCAGATGCCACTAGACTTGCCTTGTCCATCATTCCAATGATACATAAATATGCAAGGGGTTAAATCAGTATAGGGCTATGTGTTTATTGGAAATTATTCAACAAATTTTCAAACTTAGGCCTTGGAGTAAGGCCATCACGGTCTAGGTTGCGCACCATTGCTTCAGGTACAGGGCCTTAAACAAGGAAGTAGACCAGGTTTTTCTCTATTAAGATCCGTAGGGAAGTCCCAAGTATGGCCTCTAGGGTCCCATATGGACCCTAAGCGAAGCCAACACGCTATTTTTCGTATTGTAATTGACAAGGAAAAAATCTAGGCTATAGACTCTTATGGGTCGTCTATTTTTGACCACACATCCAGTGGGGCCCAACTTGACGTACAAAGACGTTGCAAGCCAAAGGCTTCAACGTCAATAAATACTGGTACCGGTACTTTAAAACTCCCATAGAAGCCACACCTGACACTCCTGTGTATAAGCTGCACCCTGAGTTTGGGGAAATATATAAGCCGCTCTTTTGGACATTCCTCTAAGTCACACTGCGTTATAATTCGCGTACAAGCCACTGCTTCTATGCAAGGTTCGACGGTACGTACCAAGATCTGTGTACGTATCTGTATTATCAGCTAGTCACTGTTCCTCCTTTCGGCACACAGTATAGTATCAGTGCACACGCTCATGACCTTTGGGATCAGAGCTATCTAAATTGATGCGCTCTATGAAATAGGTTGCATAGCTGTGCAATTATATGTAATTATCTAATAATTTGAGGCCTAATTAGATTTGTAGAATTTTCTTAAAGTAGAGGGTCGGCTTCTAGTCAAGCAGATTGACCATCAAATCAGGGGGTTGGCTTATAAGGAAAGCTGGCTTATAAGAAGTATGATAGTAATCAATGTTTGTTGTAATCAATAGGGTGGAGGCAAATGACATTGCGCTAAGTGAACACACAGGCACCCACGTCGACGCGCCAGTCCATGTCTGTCTGATAGAGACGGCACACAGCCTTCCATACATAGACGAGCTGAAGCTGGAGAACCTGATGGGGCCTGCCGTAGTCATCAACATCAGAGAGGGGGCTCTCACAAACAGGGACTACACACTCACAGTAGAAGATATACAGCGTGAGTATGGGGATATACCAGAGGGGCTCTCACTGACAGGGACTATACACTGACAGGGGAAGATATACACGGTGAGTATGGGGATATGCCAGAGGGGGCTCTCACTGACAGGGACTACACCCTCACTGTGGCAGATATACAGGGTCATTATGGGGATATACCAGAGGGGATCCCACTGACAGGGACTGCACCATCACTGTGGCCGACAGGGTCATTATGGGGATATACCAGAGGGGGTCCCACTACCACTATACACTGACAGTGCGATTAATTGAAAAACTCAAGTATCACAATAGGACTAAACATTCGTCCTTTAACTCCAGTTATAATTCATTTCCTGATATCCTTTTATCACTAGAGTACTGAGGAAGTCAGCTTTATCATTTGTTTCATTTAGGAAACCATCTAAAATGCTTTTCTCTTTTCTTTTAGCATCTTGTTTTACAAATATACTAATTAATTGGGAATTAGCATCATCAGACGTCACATGTATCATACATTCAGTTTTCTGATTCTATTTTAATAGGATTCGAAGGGAAACACGGGAGGATACCAGACAAAGCCATAGTTTTCATTGATACGAATGGGGCCAAGGTAAATGTCCAAATAATAATTTTGTCACGACCATAAAACTTGGACATGTATTTGAAATTGAAGTATTTGAAAAGATCCTATAAGCCGCACCTGCGATCTGATTCGCATATCAGTTGCGGCTTTTACGCAAGGTTTTATGGTAGTCGTTTTGTTGATGCAGTAGGTAAAATTAAAACCAACCAGCACAGCTTGCTTACTGTTACACAACACATTATTTTAATGCAGGACTATTGGGACCACACTGCTTACCTTGGCAGCACTACCCCTGGGAACCTGAGCACAGTACACTTCCCTGGATTCAGCGGCAAAAGTATCAAGTGGCTCATTGAGAACAGGGACATCAAGGGAGTAGGTTCAGACAGGATGTCTTTTGATGCGGGTCAAGGCTATGAATCCGATAGTGCTCATCTTGAACTGTTAAACTCCGGTCGCTTCGGGATGGAGAATATCAACAATATTGATAAGATTCCTCAGATGGGTGCAACAGTGTTTGTCATGCCGCTTCCCATAGAGAAGGGCAGTGGATCTCCTGCACGCATTGTGGCCTTCTGGGACACAGACATCCCACAGATGGCCTCCTCCAGTGTTCCACAAGCATCTCTAGGGGCACTGATGGGAGCCGTCTTAATGTCATCGGTGTTGTGGATATAACCAGGGATGTATACTTGGTAATGCTAACATGTGCCCAAACATGGGGAGCCACATTTTGGAGGTTGTCAAATTATATTTTTATGTTTCTTTCCATCGAGTTTTAAAGGGCCTGTGTCGTCGGCCCTGTCGAATTGTAAAAGGCCTGTCGCC
Organism: Harmothoe impar; assembly: GCA_947462335.1. NCBI lineage: Eukaryota > Metazoa > Annelida > Polychaeta > Phyllodocida > Polynoidae > Harmothoe > Harmothoe impar. The sequence goes on along the minus strand of OX381704.1, from coordinate 86,640,144 downwards.
TCTGTAGATTTTGATATCATTCTTTTGCAGGCGTTATTGTAGTCAAGTTAATGGTGCGGAGCTATTTTTTAACACTGGGGTTTCAGGTGGTATCAAACACCAAAGCACCAAAGACAGTCGCTCTGCGATTCGCAGCACATCAACATTTTATTAGAAAAATCTTTTCTTTTTCTTCAAAACTGTTAGATGTGATCGCATCTTTATGAATGTGTGAGAAGTGAATTTCCAGAGTTAATGTAACCTAAAAAAGATCAGCGGCCATTTTGACGTGTATCTGACGTGAGTTGTTGCCATGGTAGAGATAATAGCAACAACTTAGTGACGCTCTACAATGCCCTATGGGGGACGTCTCAATCTGTAAACTCCCAACCGTCAATAGACTGCAGTGACACAGATGATACTTCATACCCCGACATCCCAACCCCCAACTTCCAACAATTTCTTTGGCCACAGAATTAATATTTTAGGTTCAATTTGCAATATATTATCCAAAATCTTTTTTTTTAGTTAAAACATTCCATTTACGGGATAGATATGTTCTTTTCGAAATTCATTATAGGGGTCGGCCCTTCTTTTGAGTGAGAAGTGAGACCCCTCTTATGGGTGGGGAAACAATTTTGCTCACAACCCCCCCGTTTTTTAATGATCACTCCCTTAGCAGCTATTAAATCGGGAGAGTAATTAGAACAGTATTGTTTTTGCATTTACGAATTCTTATGTACGATCACTGGTATTTAGAACATAATGTCTAAAACAGTGATCTATAATACCGTGTGTGGATATATATGTATGTGTTGGGTTAAACTATACTACAATAAGTTGAACGGTATATTTTTGCATCATGATTGAGGTCCAAAGGAATTATTGTAGTTATCCAGCCAATGTATGGCATATTACCCGGTAGGAGCTTTTTAGTCACCTAGGCTGCTTAAAATTGACTATCACCTATTTCGGACAATTTTCGAAAAAAAAATATGGTGAGGGAGAGACTTTTTTCATATTAAATTTAGAAGCCACGAGGGAGGTTAATCTTTCTCTTTAACATTTCAAGTGATGCGGAAGGTCACTTTAAAAAAAAAGTTTATACATATTTACTAACATTCAGATATATGACCATATTCCAGCCACTCATGGGAGTTTCAAATGAAGTCTAGACAAAATCGAAGGCATTCTCGAGTCCAGCAACTGTAAGATTCATGAAAATCGACCAGTCGAAACTCCCAGTATGCCTTCAAGTAGGGGCCGAAATTTTGTTAATCTTTATTTTTCATAAATTCTTCTTAGGGGATTTTCTTTTTGTGAAAAAACGTCCATGCTTTCTTTTGTTACCAGGTTTCTATTACCTGTGGTTATATGCACATACTCATACTGATTGTCCCTTTGTACTGTGGACTTTCTTTGATAAGAATCCTTAATGACATGAAACCACTTCTGAAAATTGCTTTCCCATATGCTGTGATTTCACAAGTCCCTTTGAAACTCACTAGGGTGAGTATGAGCCCCCACTAACTGGAGGTGATTACGGGACCAGCATTAGTATTTGAACTTCTATTGAATTATTGTTTTGTTTGTCATTCAACTTTACGAATAAAATGTCAAAACTACTATATACATATTCTCGTGTCATCATAGGCTTTTCAATACATAAAACAATCAACGGGAGTACAAATACTCATTCTTTATTTACAACGAATGTTGCTGACGTCAGCAGAAGTAGTGTCCATAGAATAGGATAACCAAATCTTCAGATTTACATGCATGATTTTCTGTATAGTTTTGATCCCTCAGATTTTAGCTCAAAGTCTATGGCAGGCATTTAGTAGAATATCCATATACAAAAATATATATTTACATAACGATTGAAAGTCGCCATTTGAGTTCATTCCTGTGTCGAATTCCAAAGTTATTTGGCAGTTTTGTTGTGTTCACATTATGAAACAAGTAAGCACCACATACTGTTCAACAAACAGTATGCCGCAACGCTGTGTCCACTGTCTGTAGGATTCCTGGTAACGAGTTGTGTAGCCAGGGATGGGTCTCCTTTATTTTGGTCTTACACCGTCTGGATGATAAGTTTGCGCTTGGTGTCATGAGTGAATCGGTTATCCTTGAAAATATCGCTGTCGTAGAAGGTGACCAGGTTGTGAATGTTGATCTGGCGGGCCTGGAAGACAATTAAAACCAATTAAATTCACATTCAATGTTATACGCAACAGAAAGAGTGCCATAACTGATAATCACTCTACATCATCTTGATCATACACTACGGGGTAATGACAATCTTAAAACCAATCTAAAGAACGCGAGATAACCTTTGGTTGAGTCGCTTAAGAATACACACCTTATCGGCAAGGTCGTTCTCTGAGATCTCGATCACCTCCTGTTCAGTTCCATAACGGTTACGCTGGAAAGCCATCTGGTCCTGGGCGAGCTGCTTCAGCATGAAGAGGAGCAACTCATTGTTGTCACGACGGAAGGCCAAGTACCGCGAGAAGGTCTGAAACAAGGACGTTTGGACATGAGAATCTGGATGGAGAAAGACTTCTTGTTCATAAAGACCAGAAACTTCTGTCACAAATGCTGCGAAATCATAAGGGTTGATAGAGTACAGATGTAAGTCGCGTATTGTTAGAATCCCTGAAAAAGGTATTGATTACCCTGATAAACTCATTATCTAAATTGTTCATCTAAAGCGGGGAGGACAGACTTTTCAGGAAAATCTCTGACCACTTAAGATTTCAAGTGTGTTTCTATATTAAGCTTAGAAATCGACAAACGCTGGAGAACTGACATTCCTGATCTAGCAACTCACTATACCGTAATATGGATGGCGTCACAAAAGTGACCACTGTAATTTTGGTTTCAGATTCAGGGATGCACTCATTGGTCAGTATTTAAGGTTCGAATAGTTGGGCACCTTTTTTTTTTGCTGCACCAGAAAATATTGGCCACACATTTTCCTATTTCTAGTCTAAAATTTGACGAAATTATACCATGTGCCAGATTCTTACCTTTCTCATGGAGCGCATGACGGAGAACTTCTGTGTGGAGATGAAGGACTCGAGCATGATGCGGATGGCCATGTTGACGTCATCCTCGTTGACGTAGTCCCGCAGGTGGAGACGGGCGTGCGACTCAGCCATACGGATCATAGACTCAATGTGTCTCACTGTGATCGGGATACTGCCCGTCGCCTAAAATGAACAGAACAAACCTTAAACCTTGGGAGATCCACACATATAGCCATCACTGTCAATCGATTCACTTTTCAAGTAATGTTAGATGCAGGGGTATAATTTTAAATTTTGTATAACTGCTTCCCTCGCTGAGGTCATATATGATTGGAATAATCTCAACATTCACGAGGGATGATTTGATGTTGGTATCTCGACACAAATACACCTCACGGTAATCACTATTACTTACCATGGATTCCCGACGCAGGTCTGAGTACATCTTGGCCACTTTGTCCTGGTCCATACCGTGCAGTTTGGGGTGTGCCTTCTCTTTGGCGTAAATGATGTACTTCTTGAGAAGTTCTTGTGGAATAAGCTCGACTGAGGTTGTGTTCTCCATTTCCTAAAAACATACACATCAATTTAGTTTAAAATGCTCACTTTCAAATTAACATTTAATATGACACACATTAGAACAGCTATGCAGAGATGCCACTTCCTCATCAACAAAATGTAGGAAATCTTGAGGTTTTGGTCAGTCTTCTGTAGGAAATTAATTTAATTCAATACTTTTACAGAAATTCCAGCCAAAGAGTAGGAATTCCTGCAAAAGTAGGAAAAGTGGCATCTCTGGCTATGTAAATGGTTTTATGAATATAGCTCATAGTACTTACACTGCTTGCGATCTCTTCCTCTCCTGCCGTCGGGTGATGCTTGATGTGACTTCCAACCACGAAACGTGCAAGGCGCTCATCCTACAATAAACCAGCCCTGATTGTAGCAACATCATCACATTCATAACGTAAAACAAAAATCTATGTAAATAGGGGTTTGTCACATTTTAACTCCTCAAGTCAATAGCAATTCTTAGCTCAGGCATTGAATCAATACATCAACTTCAACTTGATGTATTACTTAGCAATAAGTATATCCAAACGCTTTCTCTTGGACTTACCTGGACTGGGTCTACTGTGTCCCTGACCACACAAAGGATATCAAAACGAGACAAGATGGGCTCAGTGAGGTCGACATTCTCTGAGAATGTCAGAGATGGGTCGTAGCGGCCACCAATGGGGTTAGCAGCAGCGATGATGGCGCAGCGAGCCTGCAGGGAGGTCACGATACCCGCCTTGGAGATGGAGATACTCTGCTGTTCCATGGCCTCGTGGATACTAGTCCTGTCGGCATCGTTCATCTAAATGGAAAGAGGAATTGGGTTTAGTTTTTGTCATATTTAGATATGTGATGACATTTCTTTTTCGAACGACTGCTTGTACCCGACATGGCAGGCATATATGTTGTTTCGATGGCCAGCATCCAGCACGACTGCACATCACTTACAGATGAACAGGGATTGTAATCAGTCAATGGTTCTTCAAATCTCAGGCACATGAACGCGATGTGCAAAACAAGGTAGTAACATAAGAATATGAATTTCCTCAACATCCGATTGACCATAGTTGCGGTAGCATGTATTCACTATTGTAATTATTGCTCATACTTTTTTCGATGTTCGTTGTATATGAAAATCATTCATGAATAAATACGTTCACAAACTCAAAATATTGAAAAGTAACTCACCTTGTCGAACTCGTCAATCAGACAGATGCCCTTGTCGGCAAGCACCAGGGCTCCAGCCTCTAGCGTCCATTCTTTAGACACTGGGTTACGCTGTACGTAGGCGGTCAGACCGACAGCCGAGGCACCCTGTCCTGTCGTGAACACTACACGAGGCCCAGTCTTCTCTACATACTTCAGGAACTGTGACTTAGCTGTGCCTGGGTCACCGTTGATCAAAATGTTGATGTCTCCGCGAACCTTGTGCTTACCACCTAAAACAAGACAATGTTAGCAATATTAGTTGATTCAACGCAAAGGTTGTCTCTGTGGACCTGGAAGTTTTAGTATGTCTTTTTGATTTAATTGACACAACTTCAATATTTGTGGCATATTTCCTATAACAGGTGGGAACACAACACAAGTGTCGATATCATACATACCTGGATTCTTGGGTTCTCCACCAAATAAGGAGAGAGCCAGGGCACGCTTAATATCTTCATGTCCGTAGATGGACGGAGCCATGCTGGCGAATACCTGAAAACCATAGTAAAAATTCTCTGAATAGAAAGTTATTTTTGTTTTGGTTTATGGGATTGGAAGGGGAGGATCAAGTCCGATTCATGTACTTCAATATCAGGTTTCTTTTTTAGGGGCACTTAACTTTGGAGGGGCACATATTTTAACATGCCAACCTAGCCAAACATTAAAGAGAAACCTACCCTTTCACTGATGCGCTCGTCCTTGGAGAGGGCGACAAGGGCCTTGACATCCTCATCAGTGAGCGCTCCCACCGCCATCTTGTCGTCTTTCTTGGCGATGTGGTTGGCCTGGATAACTGTGGCAAACACTGGGAAGCCGTTGGCTGTGTTGAGAGATCCATCATAGTTGTTGTGGTACACCCCTGTAAGTTCCTGTAGTAAGAAATAGTTTGGTTACATCTTGGGGTAACAATCAGAATGGCCAGTCAAAATGTACCCGACACAGTTAACTATTTTCTCTCATCAATTGTGCTCATGTAAATACCGGTAATGTGTAGAATGCAACAAACAATCGAGACAAGTTATACACTTTACAGATTCATGGCAGTGATTTCACGGAAAAATCTATTCATAAATACTTTTCAGTATCAATGGCTGATTAACCTTTAGATGTGACACTTACAATTTCATCTCCAGGTTTGCAGCTGTCGACCAAGTCGTCCAATAGGATGGCGTCCTTGGAGCGGGGTAAACGACCGGCTGGCACTTTCCCGGGACTTTCTTGCATTGTTATTCTCTGGTAGTTCTTGTAAAGGGTCTGAAAGATGAGCAAAGACAATTGATTATATTTTAAATCAGATATCTTTTAAATCCTATTTGGTATCGCTTCCACTCTATAGGGAACAGGATTACTTTATATCATTGTCACAGACATGCAAACTCAGAAGAAGAAAAAATCTGAGCCCAGGATTTTTGGAAGTGTGGGAGTGCATGTCCTGCTAAGCACCGCAAGCGAAATTCTAGACTTGAAATGCATTCTGATGCATTTTGGCACAAAATATGTTAAGGCTCAACTCTGTATTATTCTCTATGATTCGGGCTGGAACCTTCTCTTAGGTTTTTGGAGGGAAGGCTTTAGAGAAGTCTAGTGTTGAAATAGTGCATCACACTAGTTCATTTTGGCCAGAGAATATCATAGCTCAGATCTGTATTATCAAGCCTCCTTTTGGTGGGTGCCTTTTTGGAACTTTTTGAAAACCTAGACCTGGAATGGTGCATTCTGATATAATGTATCAATGCTTAGATCTGTATTATCCAGCCTCTTTGAGTGGAGATGGAACCCTGTTTTTTTGGAGCAGAAGGGTTGGAAATTTTTGATATTCTAAACTTTAAATGGTGCAATCTACTGCACTTTGGCCAAAAATATGTTACAACTCAGATCGGTATTATCCAGTCTCTATGATTTGGGCCTTATTTTTTTTGAAGAAAGGTTTTGGGAACATTTGAAAATCTAGACCTGAAATGGTGCATTCGACGGACACAGAAAAGAAAGTGAGATAAGTATGTCAAGTATCGACCTACAGAGATTTTTCTATGAATTCCTATTTATGTATAAATCAACATAGTGGCACGGCCCTTTTGCTAAAAATGATACAATGATAATTCATTACGAACAGTGACTACCGTAAATTCCCGCGTATAACCCGCGGGTTATACGAGAACCAAACCTCTAGTGCGGGTTATACATTATTCTTAAAGTCTAGGTGCGGGTAAAACGAGGGTTTTTGAAAGTACAGAACAGTACTAAAATGGCCATTTTCAGACCCCAGGTGCGAGTTATATCATTCTCCCAAAGTCGGGGTGCGGGTTATACGCGAGGTGCGGGTTATACGGTAATATGGCTTCATACAATATGCTACAATTTGATAACATGAGTTTAAACAGAAAACCAGTTTTACCTGTTCCATGTTAATCTCGAAGGGACCATTGGACTGGCACTCAGGGCAGGTGCCTGGTTTCACCTCCTGGTTCTGGTTTTGGAAGAAGGGTCCCAGCACAAAGTTACACTTGTTACAATCGTACTTGATCATGGCCAACTGCGGCAATACGCCCGTTGTGCTCGTTACCACTCCACTCGTCCTGATAAGCTGGTTCAAATGCAGCTGTCTGAAACAAAAGATGAGTCCTGACATTGTATATTGGGTTGGAAAATACTTCTTGGGAGCATAGAATTTGCTGCCTCAGCAGCAACAGTCGGAGTGTAGGCATGAAAGGTATTCAGTACTTTATATACGGCGGTCTGGGGTTTAATGCAAGGCCAGGAATAGATTTGTGACATAACTTCCCTCCCCCCCATTTTGTCATTTACCAATTTTGTAAATATATTTTATACTATGAAGTTGATATAATTTAAAGGCCCCTTGAGAGACACAATCTAGATACATACCTGAGGGATCTGATGTCTTCAATGAGTGGTAGGTCAGAGATCCTGACGTGGATCTCCTTGACGATCTGGTCGTACCGCGGGTACATACTGAGTACAACATCCTTGGCCGCCTCGTCAAAGATCTTCAACATTTCCGTTGGCGCCTCGGGCAAGAAGTAGGCAAGGACCTGCTCCTGTGAAGCCAGGACGTTGTAATCTACCACCAAGCTCTCCTTATTGGCTGAAACGGAATAACATGCATTTTAGCTATACTCTTACAGGATTTGATTTCATTTTGACCAATGTGGCCAGTAGGACCCTAATTCAAATATTTTACTCTTGCTCCTCGTTTGTTTGGGGGGAATATTAAAACTTCAGATTAAAATTTCTCTTCACATTTTCTCTTGGCAATTACCGTATTATAGTATACAATATGATCTACATTTGTAAGTCTTTTTCTGTTCATGTAGAAAATGAATCTTAAACCTTACCTTCAACCATCTGTCTGATCTTCTCTTTGTACAAGTTGTGACCTTTAGCGTCCAGGAAGGTGCGGAGGAAGTTCTTGAAGCGGTTGTAGATTTCTGTCCTGGGGGCCAACATAGAGACCCACTCACGGACTGAGTGACCTTTCATGTCCTCCAGGTTTTCTATACTCTCAATCATCTGAAAATCAAACGGAATGGAGTTATAAAACAAATTCATTTATAATTCACTTTTGCTATAACATGGATTTCTTTAAATTTTTTATTTTTTACCAATTCTCATCGAAAACTATCTGTATTTACAAAGTAATAGTAGAAATTTACATGAAATCGCATGTAACTTATCAATTAGGTTCATATGGCCCATGTAGAAGGTAAATGGCCTGTGTGCGGAAAGTTTTCGGCAACACTGTTAAATCCTATTGAATGCATTTTGTTTGGGCATGACTTCATGATCCAACTGTAGCAGTCTTTACCTCCTCTTCCTCTGCGCCCTCAGCAGCTCGCTCTGCTAGACGCCGTCTTCGTGATGGTCGGTCCTCCTCCTCATCGGACTCCTCTGTAATGTTTAGTTGGTACAGTATAAAAATCACATAATTTAAACACATCCAATTCGATAATTTAACTGTCATAGGGTATAAATGAGTTACAAATTGTAAAACCCCGCCTATAAGCACTCCCTCCTGAAATAAATCCCCCCTCCTCCTCCATAAAAGATTCCAATAAATCAACCTGAAAAGTTGGTTTTAGACAAATAAATTCCGTCTTTACCATAGAGGATTCCTCGCCTCATGCGCCCAGAAGCCATGGCTTCTTCACGGTCTCGTTTGCGCATGTCTCTTTCGGCTGCAAGTCGCTCGTTCATTGAGAGGTCAGAGAAATCCTCCTCGTCGACCACTTCACGCTCATATTGATCGAGCTCTGGAATGGCACGGTAGTCTCTGCAATGTGACAAAATAAATCATGATTAACTTGGCAACAAATTAGAACTTCTATCAATTAGTAACAAACACAGTTATCTGCTATAAATTGGTCAGTTTCGAATCAATACTACTGGTAGTATATAGAATGTTAGAAATAGGAATTTTACCAACCTTTCAAGGCCATCTCCAAACAGCTCTTCACCCTCCCCCTCATCCTCCACGGGGACATCTCCCATCAGCTCGGACTCATCCTCAAAGGGTGGCAGGTCACGACCGGGACTGGAAGTGATGGGGTCCCGTTCCCCGCGGCTACCCCGCCGCCGGGAGGGACGAGCTGGGCTTGTGGCATTGCTGAAGGGATCTGAACTGCCTGCATCGTCCTGAAAATTGAGATCAATGAATGAAGATATATATGTTACTTAGTATTGTATTACATGTATTATAGAAGTTGGTAAATATTCCCAAAACCCTCTCCGGGTTGTATAAATGCTTTAGCAAATTTTAACACTGCAAGTGCAAATTAATTTTTATCAACGTTTCGATCCTTTCGGATCTTTATAAGGACTTTAATATTGTATTATTAGCAAATCAGGGTTGCCACCGACAAGTTAGATTCAAATTCCCTGACATTAAATCAAATTTCCCTGACAATCGCGACATAAACCCTATGTTTTTAAATGCCCTCCAACTATAAATATACACTCTTTTTAAAGTTATCTTCTACTTAGCGAGTGGTCATTATTTAACAACATGGGTTTTGTGCATCGCGTGCGCGCAAACATTTTACCCCATCCTTTTTGAGGATTCAGATATCGTTCTCCCTTAAAATCATAGTAAAAAATACAGGCTTTTTCAGAGAAAATGAGTGACGTTTTTTGGTATTTCAAAGATTTTCCCTGACAAAATATTATTTTCCCTGACATTTTCAGAAAACATCATTTTCCCTGACATTTTGCCTAAAATCTGAAATTCCCTGACATTTCCCTGACCTGGAACGAAAAATATTTTCCCTGACATTTTCCCTGACAGTGGCAACCCTGCAAATGTATCGCAATGTTAAGACATGTAGGCCCCTGAATAGAGGTCTATACATCGTCTTTGCATTAGCTTGTCTCAGGTAATGAATGGCAAAATAAAGCACACATAATGACATCAAGCTATGCCTAAAGCTAAATGCAGCTTACATATAATGGCAATTTATCTGGTCCTGAGTACTTTCCATACACTTACACCTGCAAAGCCCATTTAATCTTGAACTTCAAGTCACTCAACTGAAGACCCCCCCCCCTCCCCAACACCAACACTGAAGGATTATTTTTTATATGTGACAGTCATGATCTAGACTTTAATACTAAGTAAGTTACTCAAGATATAGGCTGATAGCCAAGGTTCCCTTTCACAAATTAAAAGAATAATAACTCTAATGGGTATTAACTCGTGTAAGAAAATCAGAGATCATAGAATACACATACTATGGTAGTCTATACTAATATAGGTCTACTGGTATAAATTATGGCAAAAGTTGATTGAACGTGTATTGAACTCATGTTTTCTTGGTCTGTAGGCCTATTTAATACATAATATGTATGTCTACTGGAAATGGTTTTTATCAACCAGATACCACACTGCATAACATTAATTAACAACCCAAACGTTTGATAAAGGAAATCAAAATTCAAAGGTGGGGCCATTTTATCTAGTAAGCAATTGACAGGTGAGTCACGATGAGGCGACAGGTGTTTTTTTTATAGGGCCAATAAATTGAACAATATACTAAAACCTGGTTTCACTTTCATCTGTATAACAATCTACAGATTAATGCAGATGTAAGACTTTACCAACAGACCAAACAGTCGGTATACCTGGCGTCATATAATGGATTTAGCTAAAGGCAAGTAGGTGCCAAACTTGAGTCTGACAACTTTAGAACTTTCAATCCACATGGAACTGCAAGAAGCCATCTTTAAATAGACCGGCAAGGCAAAGTGCCTTCAGACTTCGCCGTAATACAATGATCTCAGACCGTGTCAGGGTGAGAAAACTCGCTCACATGTTCTTGGAGGTACTTATTAATTTCTTATGACTTTTGGTGGAACTTGGAGAGCTATAAATGGGTAAATACTTACTGCCATGGTTGACGTTTATTCCTTACGACCGGCCCAAGTTGACAATAGCCACGAAAAGCGCGCCAAATCCTTCTTGAAAGTGGGTCATCGGTGTATTTGGGGCAAAGTAGTTCGTTCCAAATTGACGTTATTGTCTAACTAGAGTCAATAATATACGTTGTTGATCATGTTATCTAATATTTATAATAAGTGGTATGTCACCATGTGTGCGATATATCATTTATTAGCAAGATAAGTTAAATCCTGGTATATTTAGGTCAATATAGTTCCGTCGCACTCCCGCCGTATTTATACACGTGACCGATGCATTCTCCAAGCATGTTCTGGATACTATTACTAGGCTTGGAGAGTGCTCAGTTTTCGCGCCACTCAAGTCCTCCTAGCTTTAGGGCGTTGTGATAGTCGAAGGAAGGAGGGTCAGGCCGGTCACACTGGTAGGGAAATCCACAACAGTTCTTTTGTACAGCAAAGACGATTGTTGTGGGCTTCAAAACGAAATGTTTGAAATGAAATTTTGTTTTAGGGAGTGATGACTTTTTTACAATGGAGGTGGGGGGGGGGGGTGTTTAAAAAAATCACACCCTTATGGCTGGTCACACTTGTCTTGGAATCCAAAACAATTTTTGTGCAACAATTATCAAAAATAGGGAGCCATATAGATTTAAGGTCCGTTTCTTTGGTATATCATATTGAATAACATTCGTACTTGTAGGGGCTTTGGAATGTGAAAAATTAAATACATTTAAAAACCCATCAACATGTTTTATTCGGTGTTCCATCATGGTTTTTCCCCGTTAGCGTGATCATGACTTGAATAATGAAATAAATAAATACCGGTATTCTCTGGTTATTTCATTCTTTTATTCATAATAATTATCTTAAAACATACACCCAAAAGGATGTTCATACGGTACCAGTACCGTATGTTATGTATAGCCAGGTTTGTAACAATTCTATTATCAATATTTCATTAGGTTCTGAATAAAAAATCCTGGTACAATTTCAAGGTGCATTAATAATGATCATGCTGCGGAAGAGCCTGACTACCCTACTGATGACTAGTTCAATCATTAACGTTTAAACCCTGTGCAACCATTTGACCCGTATTCAACCTGAATTCATCTATTTTCCAAATAATCAATTCCACAAATGAGTGGCCGTCTCTACCATCAACTGGTCAAGGAAAGCTTTCTCGAGATGTACGAGTTTTAAATTAACGCCTAATAATGTAGGCATCCTAAAAATGAATACCGTAAAACCTCTAGTACCGATACGCTAGTAGGCCTACGCAAGTCAGATCGGCGATGCAGCTTATAGGATCGGCACATAGTCAGGGTGCGGCTTATGCACGAGTTTTTGCTACCATGGTACAGTATTAAAAGTCACCATAATCAGATGGGCAATGCGGCTTATAAGATCGGCCTAAGGTCGAGGATGCGGCTTATATGCGAGGTTTTACGGTATCTTTAAACTGGCCATTTCTTCCCACATTAGCGACATCTTTCCAAGAAATTCTCCACCTCCCCGGTGATTGCTGACATGTTGGCTGCACAGACTGCGTGGTGTCGTCGCGGTCGCTCCAGGCTACGTCTCAGTGCCACGTGCTGCAGTGGTTTTGGGTTGAGCTCTTCCAATTGGTCAAGGAGTTGTAGTGGGGAGTGGTCATCGCCGTCACTGGATGTGGTACGGACAGCCGGTAGTACGTCATGGGCAAACTTAGCATGGTGGGCAGTAGACGCGATCACCATTGGACATGTCGGGTCGTTGACGCGGTCAGCCACAACCTTGGCTACAGCGGTATGAGGATCCAGGAGATAACCTTAAACAAGAGTGTTCATATTTAAATAATTTTTATTTTAAGGTGTGTAATATGCATGAAATTATGCATCCCTTTATATCAAGGCAGGAATAAATAACTTTACACCGGTATATATCCCCTTTACCATTGAGGTGGAATACGCTGGGATACGTGTTATTTTTTTGAAATAGGATTACCGTGAGCATTTGGTCATACTTGAAAACAAAATGAACTCTTACCAGTTCTTTGCCATGTATCAGCAATTGCCTTGTGACAGTCCTCTTCAGAACACCAATCTGCCACAAATGTGTCTTGGAGTTTCATTAGATTCTAAAACAAAAAATGAATCCTTTAAGTACAGCTTCCTATCCTAGTTCACAGTACAAATGACTATGGTGCAATATATGTATTCACAAGACCTGTAAAAGAACCAGCGTTCTATATACAACCCCATCACTTGACAACAATAATGATACACATTTGATGCATGCTTTGGAAGTCATTGCATTTCTAAAACCCAAATTAATAAGTACATTTAATACGCTGATAAAACAAAGAAATCAAATTTCATATTTCAATGAAGTTCAGAAGTTACCTCTGGGCTAATTGTAAAGGCTCTGTCCTGGTCTAGTTGATGGTACCATTCTTTGATCTGTGCCGCGTCTCCCCCGGTGAGGTGATAAAGGTAGCGCTCCATGTTGGACGACTTGAGGATATCGATAGCCGGTGATGACGTCAGATGCAGAGACCGTGACGTGAGGTCGTAGTGTCCGGTCCGCATGAAGTCCGTTATCACATTGTTACTGTTTGACGCACACACCAAGCGACGCCATGGTATACCCATTTTCTAAAATCAATTCATACCAATAATTTAATTGATTTTTTTTTTTTTTTGTTATGTACCTCATAACGGTTTATTGCCATGATATTACGTACATTGTTTTTGTTCTAGACTCCGATGAGCCGTATCCGGCATGCACAATACAAGGAATACAAGTAATGTTACAATGATAGTACAGACTGACCGTGCCCAGTTTTGCTGCAAGCAGGCTATAACAACAGGAATGATTAATTACACATGTGGGATGAATGATGTACAGGTGAGCTATAAACAGAAGTCCCAAAGTAATTGGGGCTATATCACAGAGTTGGTATTAGGTTTCCCCAATGTATCACAGTTTTAATAAAATAATAATAATATATATAAAGCAGCAATATAACCACATTGAGGTGGGTTCTTTGTTGTATAGGAATTAGTGAAGACAGCGGCCAAGAAGGCTTCTATATCTGTTTTTTTTTCTTCCTCTTCTTCTTAGGATTTGGCTTTTTGATATATGTGCCCAAATGATGTTTCAGCTGCAACTTAAAACAGAGTTGGATGGATGCAGGTAGAGCATTCCACCCTTGAGCACCCCTATAGTAGGGGCTTTTTCTATAAAATTCAGTATTAGGTCTCCTAAGCGAAAAGGTGGGAAGAAAATTACTTCGAGTTTTAGGGTTGGAAGTAGGCTGTAATTTTTTCGCCTTAGAATAGAATTTAGAGATCAGCAGTTCTTTTCTCCTCAGAGGAGGAAGAGGAGTGCTGGCATCAACATGTAGTTTTTCTACAGAGTTACCTCTTATTTCTCTGCGGAGACACACTCTTAAACACCTATTTTGTATCCTTCCAATTTTTGTCTGCCACTTAAGTGTAGCGCAGTCTAACAAGAAAGAGCAGTAATCAAATTTTGGAAGGATTGTCTGCTTGAAAATAGTTATGGCTGTAGCAGTTGATATACTGCATCTTACTTTGCCTAGCTTAAAGCCTAGAAAATTGCACGAGTCACGCATTGCTTTGGCATATTCTTCAAAGGTTAGAGCACTATCAAGGATTGCTCCAAGGTACATGAACGAGGTGACTCTAGTGATTGGATCGCCATTTATCTGTGGCAGGGTAAGCGGCACTCTATGGAGCTGGTTTTTAGCACAATACCACACAAATTTAGTCTTATTAGAGTTGATGGTCAGACCTTTTTCTGTACAACCCTTTACAAGAACATCAAGATCAGATTGCAAACTTTCTAGCGCTGTTTTCGGATTAGAGTGTATGGAGTAAAGTACTATATCGTCAGCGTACATCTTTACCTGAGATACTTTTGGTAAATTAATAATGCTATTAACAAAGAAGGTAAAATGATAATCAAGAATTATACCTACCAGGGGTAGTTGTTTTTCTTAGACTCTTAATCTAAATAACAGAGAAATTTACAGAATTTCTTTTTTTAATTAAGTAAAAGATGTAAAAGAAAGTTACGTTAAATGATGCTGTATCAGGTCAGTCATCCTTGAAAGGATACTTACCTTAGAGTAGAAGGCAGCTAGAATGTTACCGAAGTTGCCTGTGGGGATGCAGAGATCCACCTCCTGTCCCATGTGCAGCACCCCGGTCCTGACCAGGTCCAGGTAGGACGACGTGTGGTACACCACCTGAGGCAGCAGACGGCCCCAGTTAAGGGAGTTGGCAGCACTGGTATTAAGGGAAATACACATCAATTAAGATTGTACTTTAAATTTATTAAATTTATTTAAATTCATTTTTCAATTAACATTGTGTAAGGACTGGTAGATCGTGCAACTATACTTTCAATATCATCATAACCTATGAATCACTCATTTAAAAGGGAAAAGTCTAGTTACTGAAGTGGTTTCCAAAAGATGAAGGTAAGTACTCAAAGTACTTCATCTAGCTCACCTACCTGAGTTTAACGTTGAATTTGTCTTTTAAGGTTGAAGCAAAGTCAGAGTTTGTGAAGATGTGTTTAATGCTGGACTGACAAAAGTCAAAATCGGATTTTACACCTGAAAAGAGAAAGGGTTTACATATATTAGACAATCTAATATGTTATGTACCGGTAAGTTGAATATGAACTATTTAAACAATTCTAAATGCATTGGTTTATCTCAATTTTCTAAGATCAAATATCAGCTCACTAGCATGGGGAATATACCGTACCAACAACATGAACATTGTCTCCCGTCGCAGCCGTCATCTGAGCCTTCTGTATAGCAGAGATGCCGTTCTCTGGGTAGAGCACCATAACACTGAGACCACTGTCACCTGGTCACATTAATCAACATAAACTGTTAGTATAGGGCATGAGGTGGGGGGGGGGGGGGGTAAACATTATGTCGGGGGAAACTTGCAATGGCTTGCTTATAAATTTTTATATTCGGGTTATATCACTGTTACATTGAATGTCAATACAATGTATATCTTTAGAATATCATAATGATAGACGTCTAAAACGATAATCAAATAATTTAGCATTCTAACTCATGAATAGATTCAATTTTGTTTTTCTATTGGAGTAGAAAGGGGAAAAATATTTTCAATTGTTTTACAATTTTGAAATGCCAGATATGCACACAGTATTTTTCAATTCAATTACAAAAGCAGTGCTCCATTTTCGTTCGAGTTTTATAAAATATAAGCCCTAGATATGTATATATTTCTTCACTAATCTGAGGAAATAGCAACCTGCAATCTTGGAGAACCCGTCCAAAACAGCACCACCGGTATCTCCTGAGGTCGCTACAAGTATGAGGTATCTGTAGAAACCAAAGCGATAAGTGATACATTCCTTGATAATTCTGTGCCTGCATATGTATTAAGAATATGCTAGAACTTAGTAGAAGAATGGATGGAATCATATAGCTACTGGTATGTGTAGTCTAGACAAATAAACACTGTTATAACATAATATTTTAACTACAAAGTATGAGTATTTATTACAAATGGCTCTCAGATATTAAATAAGCATACCTTTCATTTGAAGTTGTTGACTTTTTAGTTAATGCATGAGCAAAGAACTGTGGCATGAGTTGCAGCGCGGCGTCCTTGAAGGAGGCAGTGGGGCCGTGGAACAGCTCCTGTACGTAGTGGTTGCCCTCCAGGTGCACCACTGGGGCCACCTGGGGACTGCTAAAACTGCCCATGTTATAGGCAGTCTCCACCATGGAGCCGATACTACTGGCGGCTACATGACCTGGGTGCAGCCATGTCTCCAGCACCCGAAGTGCCCTCTCCGGGTAACTCATATCCACTAGGCGCTGCCACTGGGAGGCCGTCCAATGTGGTATATCGGCGTCGTCGGGGGTATACAAGCCCCCATCTGGAGCAAGTCCCTCCAGTACCACATCGTTAAAGTTGCCCCCTTCAGCATGCCCCCTGGTGGACGTGTACGGTGAGTCCTTCTCCAGGCGCGTACAGGCAGACGACACTTTATCCGCGATGGCCTCCGGAGTATCGCCAGCCTCACAGAGGACGCGTACGTCGTAGCTACCTTCGTAGAACTGTTGTCGGTAGCGCAGAATGTCCATCATGGGAACACCTTCATCCTGGCCTACTATACGACTCACCTGTTAAGAAATGGAACATATTGACCAATTTTAGAGATGATAGCATTTTAAATCTGATACAGTCGATAAATGGAGCAACATAAAGAACATAATGCATCATCTGTGTTCTTTAAGGTTTAAATATTATATCATAACGACATGTGAGAGACCACTGTGTAGATGATCTCTTTACCTTCATGCGTTCTAGTCTCTGCACTATGTCTTCACTCTGTACATCTAAGAAGACCAGGGTGCCCAAGGTCCGCAGATGGTCCATGGCCTCCTTGTGCATGGGGTTGGAGCCGCTCAGGGATACAACATGGCCCTGTGCCTGGAACTGAAGTGTGGCAAGTCCCTCTTCTTCCACGAACCTCTCTCCTCCAACCTCAGATAACTGAATCGTAGGAAGATAACAGTTACCACAAGTATCTGTAAATTATACCCGGAATGCCTCCATTTAGTTGTTATTGATTTCGTTTTTATATTTGCATACATGTATAGAGACTCTGATTCACTAAATCATCGAAAGATAATAGTTAAAGATAATACAAGCATCTGTAAAATAATTATACCCGGTATGCCTCCATTTTGTTGTTACATTTTGTATTGATTTTTTTTGTTTTTATATTTGCATTGATTCTGTTTTTATATTTACATACATGTATTGAGACTCTCATTCAACAAAGTCACAGATATAAACAATATAGTAGTACTAGTATACTGTTGGAAACTGTTGAAAACACCCATTGAGACAGATAGGGTGTAGTGGCCAAAGCCAATGATTGAGACAAAGTATTGTGACAGAAGTTGACTTGCTACTGTTTATTACCTTTTCCACATGAGAGCAGTTACAGGTGCATGGGTACTCTTACAGAGTTGATGAATGTCCTGCAATCACATAGAATAGCCACAGGAGATCTCTTGGGTAGATACTTATTTCCTATGGTTTGACACAGTAGCACACATACAG
The DNA here is from genome assembly GCA_947462335.1 of Harmothoe impar. NCBI lineage: Eukaryota > Metazoa > Annelida > Polychaeta > Phyllodocida > Polynoidae > Harmothoe > Harmothoe impar. Next base: position 86,621,825 of record OX381704.1, on the reverse strand, counting down.
TCCATACACTCCTTATAATGTCTTAAAGTGTTGAAGTCCTTTGGTGAATGTAAATGGAACTGTGTATAACTCCAACTTTAACTTTAACTGTACAAAGAATATTGTCTCCTATAGTCCTCAGGTACAAAGTCCAGCTTCAGCAAGTTCAATATAGTCCAATGTATACAGGTGGGGTAATCCTGGAGCACTCTGACACAGGTCTGCTCCCCATGGTGGTCTTGTAGGTACTGATTTCACCACCTCCACAGCACTGCCTTTTATAGGCCACAGACAGGATGATGCAATACACCAACATGCTGATGTCAGACTCTCAGAAAAAGTATGATGCAATAACCAAACTGGGTGATGAAACATACATAGTACACAGTAGAAAGAGGATGATGAAATACCTCTACCTGATTGCAACATAGTCTGGAACACTCTAGAAGGGTGAGGTCAGCACCATATAAAAGAGATGACGCAATACACCCACCTTATTGCAACACATACACTACATTCCCGGCCCCTTAAATGTGAACTATAGAAGTGAACATTTACAAACAACCTTAGTTCTTCATAATATCAATATAAATATTTCAAACTTTACACTTGTATGAGTGACATGACAATGACATACACAATACTATCTATAGTGCATACAGTGAACAATAGAACATAGTTCAAACATTAGCATACATACATGATAATAACATACAACCTTTCATGGAACAACATTATCTGTGTATGTTCTTTACTATTTAGGTACAATACAATATGCATAGTACTAACATCTCTGTGTACAATATGACATCATCTTGGATATCCTTTACTTACAAACACGACTAGATCATACATCTATGATGTGACAGATTCAAGCAAACAAAGTTTGTCAATAGGTCTCACGAGTACATTTGTAGCAGTTTTGACCTCTACTGACCGCACTAGGCCATCTTTACCTGGGAACGTTTTGACAACACGACCAAGTGGCCAACTATTTCTAGGCAGATTTTCATCCATAACCAACACCACATCATTTGTTTGGACATTTCTCTTTGTTTCTAACCATTTCTGTCTTAGCTGCAATGTAGGGAGATACTCTTTTACCCACCGTTTCCAGAACTGGTCTGCCAAGTACTGTACATGCCTCCATCTACGACCATACATATCTTCCTTTCGGAAGGTTCCTGGGGATGCTCTAAGTCCTACACCTAGCTGAAGTAAGTCATTTGGGGTTAGAGGTTTCAAGTCCGTTGGATCGTCTGATACTGGAGTGAGTGGTCTACCATTGACAATGTATTCAACTTCACAGAATACTGTGCTCAACCTCTCATCGTCAAGGACTTGATCTTTGAGTATAGAATTCAGTACTTTGCGTACTGTCCTGATTTGTCTTTCCCAGACTCCTCCCATGTGAGATGCAGCTGGTGGGTTGAACTCCCACTTGATTTCTCTGATGAGAAGACTTTCCTTGGTTTTGTGATCTTCATTCCACCTTCGTAGCGACTCATGCAGCTCCTTGTTTCCTCCAACAAAGTTGGTTCCATTGTCTGACCTGATCTTCTCAGGAACCCCTCTTCTAGAGATAAACCTTATCAAGGAGTTGATGAATGAGTCTGCATCCATTGAATTTAGCACCTCAATGTGTATTGCCCTTGTTGTCAAACAGGTGAACAAACAGCCATACCTTTTCTCTTGGCTCCGGCCCCTCTTCACATAGAAGGGGCCGAAGCAGTCTACTCCTGTGTAGGTGAAGGGTGGTTTGTGAGGTGTAACTCTGTCCTTTGGCAGGTCAGCCATCCTCTGGACACCTAATTTTCCTCTCAATTTCGTGCATATCACACAGTTCTGCAGTACTCTATTTACCAAGGGACGCCCTTGTGGTATCCAGTATCTCTCCCGCAGTCTTGAGAGCACATACTCTCGTCCTGAATGTTTGGAGATCCACTCATGCGTGTGTCGTACAATCAGCTCTGCAACATGGTGGTCCTTTGGTAATATCAAGGGGTGCTTGGCAGAGTCAGTTATAGGTGCACTTTGAAGTCTGCCTTGTACTCGGAGCATGTTATCCTCATCTCTGAACGGCTCCAATTTGTAGATAGTGCTTTTATGGGAGACTTGCTTACCTGATGCCAGGCTGGTGAGCTCATCTGAATAGCACCTTCTTTGCACATGCCTGATAATGCCCTTCTCAGCGTTTTGGAGCTCATCCACAGATAGATCAGAAGTCAGTTTGGGCTTTCCCTTTCGGAGCCACTCGCCAAAGCGAATCAGCCATGCAACTGCCTTCTTCAAACGAAACCAGCTTGAATATCGTTTGAACATTTGTTCCAAGCGGTCTTCTGGATCTGTGACTGCAATGCAAACCTTGGCTTCTTTCTTGACTTCATGATCATCCAATAGTAGGTCAGGAGATCTTTGAGGAACAACTGGCCACTGGGACTTGTCTTCCCACAAGAAGTCCGGCCCCTGTTTCCATCTTCTGCTGGATAGCATTTCACTTGCACTGAGGCCACGAGAAGCATCATCAGCTGGGTTTGACTTGGTGTCTACGTACCTCCATTGGGTCGGTGATGATCCATCAAGGATGATTGCTACTCTGTTGGCAACAAAAGTCTGAAACCGCTTGGTGGTGTTCTTGATGTACTGCAAGACTATCATGCTGTCAGTCCAAAAGATGGATTTGGTAACTTCCAGGCGTATCTCTCTGCGGAGCAGGCTATCCATCTTAACAGCCACCACAGCTCCTGAAAGTTCTAGTCTTGGAATAGTCATGTGTTTGACGGGAGCAAGTCGTGATTTACCCAGCAAGAATGAACAGTGGACATCTCCTTGCTCGTTCACCACACGTAGATAAGAAGTTGTGCCGTAGGCTTCTTCAGATGCATCAGAGAAATGGTGAAGTTGGATTTCCACACACTTACCAAAGTCTTGTGGTATGAGGCAACGCCTTATCTTAAACTCTTCAAGACGTGGGAGATCCTCTAGCCATCTTTTCCATTTCTTTATGTTGTCAGGCTCCAGTTCATCATCCCATCCTTTCTCTCTCTTGCATTCATCTTGGAATATCTTCTTTGCTTGTAGTATAAATGGGCATACAAATCCCAAAGGGTCATACACTGAACTGACCACTCTGAGAAGCCCTCTTCTGGTGAAAGTCACTTCCTTTTGCTTGATCCTAATCCCAAACATGTCTTCCTGGGTATCCCATTGGACACCTAGTGCTCTTTCAACAGGAAGTGACGCTGAATCAAGGTCTAGGTCTTTGACTTCCTTTGCTCTGTCCTCAGGCGGAACAGATTCTATAACCTCTTTGCTGTTGGAGATCCATTTGGTCAGGCGAAAACCTCCCAGTTTCAGGAGTTGACAAAGTTCCTCTACCAGTTTCTTTGCCTGATCCACTGTTGACAGTGACTTGAGACAGTCATCTGCATAGAAGTTCTCCATCACGGTCTTGACAGTTTCTTCATCAAACTCAGTCTTGTGGTCCTCAGCAGTGCGTTTTAGAGCAAAGCTTGCACAACTAGGGCTCCATACTCCACCAAACAAGTGCACTGCCATCTTGTAAGGCTGCGGAGGAAGGTCAGGGTTACCGTCTTTCCACCACAGGAACCTTAATACGTCTCTGTGTTGTGGAGACACACGCACTTGATGGAACATGGCTTCTATGTCTCCCATGATTGCTATGTGGTCTTCCCTGAATCTTAGTAGCACGCCTATCAGTTTGTTGGTCATATCAGGGCCTTGCAGCACTTGCTTGTTTAATGATGTACCACCATATTCTGCTGCACAATCGAAGACAATCCTAAGCTTTCCTGGCTTATTTGGACTTGTAACGGAATGGTGTGGGATATACCACTTGATTCCATTATCCTTATCATCATCACTGTCTTGAACAGGTTCTGCATATCCCTTCTGGAGTAAATCCTCTATACCTGTCTTGTAAAGTCTATGAAGATCAGGATCCTTTGACAGTCTTCTCCCAAGACTCTGTAGACGTTTCTCTGCCATTTTCTTGTTGTCTATCAGTGCTGGTGGTGTGACCTTAAAGGGTATGTCCATCTCATAATGTTGATCTTTGAGTATGATGGACTCATTCCAGACATCCAAAACTCTTTTGTCATCTTGAGACATCTGTGGGAGACTTCCAGCCAGCGTCTGTCCCACGTCCAGTTTCCAGAACTGCTCAACTTGAGCTTCAAGTCTCACATCTGGTCCCTGGTCAGCTTGAATGAAGTGGCAAACAGCAGAATCATTTGAATTCCCACTTTGCATTGGGCCATTGAGTGTCCATCCTAGACTTGTTCTGGTGGCATAGGGTTCATTTTCCCTTCCTCGCCTCACTTCGAGGGGAATCAGTGCATCTGGGACATCTTGACCAATGAGGAGAGTGATGCCTGATTTCTCTTGCAGAGGTATTTCCAGACACTTGAGATGATCCCATTTCTTAACATCTGCTTGTGATGGTGCACTGTCCTTTAGGCTTGGAAACCTGCTCAGTGCATAGACTCTAGGAAGTTTGACAACTTTACGTTTCTTCTTTGGTCCTTTAGTTGCTGTGACTTCTAGAGAGACTTCAAGGGCATCCATATCTTTCCCTTCACTCAGGGTCTCTAATGATAGAGAGGTATTTTCTCCCTTTAGTTCTAGTTGCTTGACCAAGTCCTTTGAGCAGAAAGTCTTGTTGCTTCCTGGATCAAGCAGGGCATGTGTGTGTATGTAATTGGTCTGACCCTTTCCTCGCACATACACAGGAACTATAGGTAAGGCGACCTTTGTGCTTTCAACGTCTGATTGCCCACATGCATAGCTCTTGGCTTCTACCGGCTTGTCTGGGGACTTCTGCTCCTCATTCTGTTCTCTGTCCTTTGCAGACTCAGGCTCGGAGACTTTCAATGGTTGATGCAGCAATGTTGCGTGTTTCCCCTTACAATCCTTCTCTTGACAGCCTCTGGGTCTTCTACATTCTTTAGATGTATGATTGCTGTAGTCAAGACAATTGAAACACAGTCTTTTTTCTTTTGCCACCTCCCGTCTCTTTTCCAGGGGCATCTTCTTAAACTTCTCACATCCACTCACTGTGTGACCATCAGCATCACACATGCGACACTTGTAGCTCTTGGGCTTGTCCTTCTGTGGTGCATCAGTGGGCTTGAGCTTCGTGTCTTGATTTGAGCTTGGGCTAGACTTATCAGTAACCTTTACATTAAAGCTTGATCCCTTCTTCTTGGGTATGGAAGGCTTAGGCTTTGCTTCCTTGGGGGCTGACCCTATATTTCCAAATACTGGGTCATTGGCCTCTCCGGCTGCCATCTCAAGGAATTTTAGAAACTCATCAAAGTTTGGATATTCTCCAAATCTCTCACGGGCCTTATATGCCTCCTTGCGCCATTGGGTTTGAAGATACATGGGCAACCTTGTCAGGATCTTCACCATTCGGTCCTGTGAGTCTACTTCTTTAAGCTTATTCATAGCACGCAGTGTCTCCAAACAGCCCCTGACATCATCAGCAAAGTCCTGAAGGGCTTCACCATCATTTGGCTTCACTGCTGGGCCTTCAGTTATCTTAGAGATACATGCCTTCGAGATTACAAAGTCATTGCCAAATCTTTGTTTCAACAGGTATCTTGCTTTCTTGTAACCTTCTGTTGCGGTCATCAATGCACATGGCTGTATCACCTTTAATGCCTTGCCTGTACAGTACTCTAACAGCCTATTAAGTCTATCAATATCCTCAACATCAGTCTTATCAACACAGCTGTCAAAGGCATTCATGAATGTCCAATACTTCAAAGGATCCCCATCAAAGGTTGTCAGGCTAGTCTTAGGAAGGCGAATGACATTGAGCATTTGGCGTTGAGTCATCATTTGGGATTCTAAAGCTGACTGACTCCTCTCCTGAATTTCACCTAAAGTTTCACTAAGACCCTTCAAAACTGGTTCAGACAGTTGCTTTATGGCTACTGGAGCTTGTGGTGATTTAACTAACTCCATGAGTTTAGCTACTTGTCCAATGGTGAATGTCTCATCTGACCTTTTATCAGCATTCTCTGTTACTGGAGATCCTGTCCACTCAGGTGCAAATGGGTTGAGCATTGACCTTCCCACACCCCCTGATCCTTTGTTGTCTGAGCTAAAGGCTGTAGGTTTGTTGGTCTTTTGGGCAGTACTAGCACTTATGGGACCCCCCAGATGACGGTAGGCCCTACTGGCAATAGTTGAATCAAGCATCTCCCCACATTGCAACTTTACATCAGTATCTTCTCTAGCTACAACATTATCATAAACAGAATCAAAGTTAACATTTGAACAGTTATCAACAAACTTTTGACTGACCTTTGAACCTTTATATAGATACTCAGGATTATGAACACTCTTGGTCAGGACCTCTTCTTCTGCTGCTGCAGCTGCAAGTTCAGTCTGCATTTGTAGCTGCTGACGGCGTAGCTCCAGTTTCTTCTTTTCAAGCTCTAGCCTTTGCTGATTCTCCCTCTGATGATGTGTAGCTTCTCTGCGTTGACGTTCGGCTTCTTCCTGCCTCTGACGTTCGGCTTCTTCGCGCTGACGTTCGGCTTCTTCGTGCTGACGTTCGGCTTCCTGGTGCAGTTGTAGCTGGGTGAGCTCAAGCTCTTGCAGCTCCTGGAGAGCTCTAGCCTTGACTTCAAGGGCAGCCCGTTTCGCGACTGCCTTGGTTCTGGTACTTGATGCCCGCGACGCCCTGGATGTGGCACCAGAGCCACCCTGTGACACACTATCCTCAGGTTTGACACTCTCCTGCAGGCTATGCTGTTCCTGAAGACAGATATATTGTCTTTGTGCACCTTGAAACCTGTCTTCAAGTTGTTGATACCAGGCCTCTTCATCAGTGGCCCTATCAGGTTGAATGTCCAGCACTAAATCCATGAAGTCATGGTGCACTGAATATAAGTCCTTAAATGCAGATGTCATCTTCTCAGCTGCAACTTGAAGTTCAGGTAGACCGGCGTCACATTGCATCAGTTGTATCAGCATGTTAGTCTTTTTGGTCAGGTGACCAGCATAACCACCTCTTGAACGGCGTAGTGCCAACAGCTTCTCAGTATTGACACTATGAGGGTCCAGCATCTTGCTTGGTTCTCTTTGCCTTGAACCTGTATGTGACATGATGACTTACTTGGTGTACTTGCTGAATATCCTGGTTCTTGTAGACTATTCTTTGTACCAAATGTAGTGGCCAAAGCCAATGATTGAGACAAAGTATTGTGACAGAAGTTGACTTGCTACTGTTTATTACCTTTTCCACATGAGAGCAGTTACAGGTGCATGGGTACTCTTACAGAGTTGATGAATGTCCTGCAATCACATAGAATAGCCACAGGAGATCTCTTGGGTAGATACTTATTTCCTATGGTTTGACACAGTAGCACACATACAGTCCATACACTCCTTATAATGTCTTAAAGTGTTGAAGTCCTTTGGTGAATGTAAATGGAACTGTGTATAACTCCAACTTTAACTTTAACTGTACAAAGAATATTGTCTCCTATAGTCCTCAGGTACAAAGTCCAGCTTCAGCAAGTTCAATATAGTCCAATGTATACAGGTGGGGTAATCCTGGAGCACTCTGACACAGGTCTGCTCCCCATGGTGGTCTTGTAGGTACTGATTTCACCACCTCCACAGCACTGCCTTTTATAGGCCACAGACAGGATGATGCAATACACCAACATGCTGATGTCAGACTCTCAGAAAAAGTATGATGCAATAACCAAACTGGGTGATGAAACATACATAGTACACAGTAGAAAGAGGATGATGAAATACCTCTACCTGATTGCAACATAGTCTGGAACACTCTAGAAGGGTGAGGTCAGCACCATATAAAAGAGATGACGCAATACACCCACCTTATTGCAACACATACACTACATAGGGGTCTCTGAAATATCTGAAAATTATTCAGCACTATACATATAAAAGACGCCAATGCCAAAGTGGATTTCCCATATATTTGGAAATCGATGTAGGCCTACATGTATCTATTAGTGGCATACCTTCTGTGCTATAGACATGCCCCAGTGCTTCTCAAGGTGATCATTATCGATGTCCAAGGCGGGCCGGTTGAGTTTTGAGGCAAGGATTTGTCCTACAGTCGTTTTGCCTGAACCGGGACTTCCAAGGAGAATGATGTTTTTCTGAATAACATTGAACCAGAATCTGCAGTATATATATGAATATATTGCATGTATCATCTGCACAGCACAAATCAACAATGTAATATTCCAGGAAAGAGTCGGAATACCGTCCATTGTCATCATTTCACAGTCTTATTACCTATTAAAAACAGCTCTCTTTTCTTTTTAAACTCCCTGAGAAAAGTGCTCAGCGTATATTTGCTAACCTACAAAAGAAAATTTGAAGAGTTTGGATGCAAAACGACATATCTCCATCCCAGAATTGAAGCATGTAGTCCTTTTTGTAAAGACACCCTGGGGTCAATTATTATACTTTGGTAACAGAGTGTATACTGAGTAGGTCCTAATGATATGAATAATTGTAAATTTTGGACAAATTGTTTGAAGATTATACGGTATATGGAATTATTGGTGTATCAATATTGACATGGTAAAACCAGCGGGGGCTCCCTAACACAATTAAATCTATGACAATATTGTGACGTGTTGTAATTATATCTACATTATCATATTCTACAAAATAGATCTATAGTATAGGACTATACTAGATTCTATATCTAATACCCGGTAATTAAATGTAATTGTTTATATACAAATAATTATTTACATCAATATTGGATACTGGGTATGTAAAAATCAATGCACCTACACCAGGACGAGCATGTGAATGAAGGGTTCGACACAACCAGTCAGTTCCTCTGTGCACTCCTATACAACTTTGAATCAACCATTGCCAGGATCTTGCCCCAAGACTATGTGTGTTGGGAGCCAGGGTCCACAGGGGGCGGCTGCTACCTCGTGTCTGTGTCCGTGTTGGATTTTCTCTGTTCGTGACTGCCACACGTGATGATCGCAAGAGGCAATGCTTGCTTGTGAATGTCCGACATTTTAAGAAAGTATTCATGACCTTCTACACTACCCACGAACCTATAATTCAGTAAAATAATGCAATTTAGAGTTGTACACGTGTGTGTGCATGTGGATTTGTTTTGTTGACGCTTTTGTTGATGTTACTTGTGGCGCCCCCTATCAACTCAAGTGCAAGCCGCTAGATGGCGTCACAGCAGTCACTTCCGGCCCATACGAGAAGAAAACAAAAGGTACATTTATTATTTCTTTAGAAACGGGTTTAATCGATATAAATTTGACGTAAGTTTGTTGAATTTAGGTAGAGTATATATCAATCTGTTCCTGCACTCGCACAAAATACCTTCTGTCTCGAAGATAGATTAGAACTAGGGATTTTAGCCCGAGCGCGTGAGCGATAATATAGGTCTAGGCCTAGAATTTAAATCTAGCACTAGATCAGGTAGATGTCTAGGTCTACATTTATATTTACCGATGGTTGAATTTCAAATTGAATAGAGTAATTAGGATACCTACACACCTGGTCACCAAAAAAAATGACAGCATCAGGTGTGTTGGAGCTTGATGGTCATATTCTTGAATTTACACCCCAGGCGTCTCACTTGAAGTTGAACTTGAAGCCACACAACTGGGACATTGATTGATTGAATCTGCTGGCCTCCTTCGCCCCAGTTTAACATGATTCGGGCCACTATAGGCCTAGTCTATACTTTAATATATAGTAGAGTCTATGAACTATAGTAGCGTAGACCTAGCCTAGGCCAACCGGTAGTAGAGTAGGCTAATTAAGCTTTCAACCTCGGCTCCCGGTACCAGAGGCATAGCCACACAGCTACAGAGTTAGACTGAGTTTCGTCTGTATCCGGAGGAATTTACAGACTGACTGCACCATATCTAAGTTTTGCGGGCACTGGCTGAATATTACCATGGCAACATGCTACGTCAGATAGACGTCAAAATGGCGGCCGCTACGTTTTGGGCGTGATTCAGTTTTTAAAAGGGGGTGATAGTTGTTAAACAAAAATGTGATTACATCTGGTTTTGTGTAAACCGCATTGGCAAGACTTTTCTCTTTCCAAATTTGTATAATATGATATCCACAACCAAGGATTTCAATGTAAACCGCCCTTTTAAAGATTCGCCCCCCAAAATGAATGGGGGTGGCCCAGTAGCCCTACTGACGGGAGAGGAACGGGAGGCTTAGTAGGGGTACGAGAGTGGCTACTACAGAGTAGGCTAGCCCCAGTAGGACGTGTGTAATAATGTACGGTAGGATTTTATACAATTTAAACAGGTAGGCCTACCGTATAGTCTGATAGCTATCCCCTACCGGTATCTATATTGTGTTTCAAAATCATCTCTTTCACTTTAGTTTCAGATATCAGGACGAAAAATAAGCAATGGGGAAAGATAAGGGAGGCTTTCTTGGTCCCAAGGCCATAGCAAATCGTATCAAAGCAAAAGGACTACAGAAACTACGATGGTTTTGTCAGATGTGTCAAAAACAATGCAGGGATGAGGTGAGTTGTCACGTTAATTGCTACCTATCGATGCTGAATCACCATACATTATAGAATGCATCCCTGGTACCGAGTATAATAGACACGACAAGAAAAACAAAACTTGCATTCTGAATTCACCTTTATCTAGTCCACCACTGCAACTGGTCCATCATAACGTTTCAGCCCGTTGGCCTTTAATTAAAGGGATTATAGACAGAAGTAAATACCTTTTCAATGTATTTCAGAATGGTTTCAAGTGCCATCTTACATCTGAGTCTCATCAGCGCCAACTGTTACTGGTGGCTGAAAACCCAGAGGAATACGTAGACACATTCTCACAGTAAGTACGATTAACTAAATGGTGTTTGGTCCCACAAAGTGATGCTATTTTGATATATGCAGGGAGCTGCTGATCTAATTATGTCACTCTGTCAATGATTATTACAAAACTTAACCCTTTTCTGAAATATTCAATCAGCATATGGGATAATAATATGTGGACATATTAATTGTTTGATTAATTCTGCTCCCTATACCAGGGAATTTCTCGACGCATTTTCAGAACTGCTGCGGCGAAGATTCGGTACAAAGAGAGTTCAAGCCAACATAGTGTACCAGGAATATATATCTGACAAGGAACACACCCACATGAACGCCACAAAATGGGAAACACTTAGTGAATTCGTCAAGTGGATGGGGAGAGAAGGTTTGTACATGTACTTGTATTTATTGATTTTAGATTAAAGTGTATATGTAATTGATCTAGGCTATGGCATTTAAATGGGTATGTCATCAGGTAAAGCACTGCCTCAAAGAATGGTTCGCTATGTATCTGTTCTGTTTGCTATATCCCAGTTATATTGTCAGGGATATTAAAGTTGATATTTACACTATAGTCTATATCTTGATCTAAATATTGACATTTTCTTATATTAATATATAGATATAAATATCCAAAATTTACTTGCCGTGTATTCTATATTAAATTATAACTACTGATCTCTATTCAACATCTTGCACACTGCTTTTCCTCCAGGACATGCCATTGTAGACCAGACAGAGAAGGGCTGGTACATCACCTACATAGACCGCGACCCAGCCACCATCGCGCGGCAGAAGGCGCTTGAGAAGAAGGAGAGAATGGAGATGGACGACGAGGAGAAGACAGCGCGCATGATACAGAAGCAGATAGAGCGCGCCCAGGCCGAGGGCAGAGACCTGGCCGTACACGAGGCTACCGAGCTGAAGAGGGAGAACGAGGAGGAGAAGGTGGTACTCAGTCTCAACCTGGGCAGTAAGAAGAAAGAAGACACACCCTCCACATCTAAGTACGTTTCAGCAATTTTTGTTGTACAATAATTTCTACCGTACAATAATTTCTAACTCGCAATCTTTCTATGGGACGAAAATAGGTTTTTCTGGTCATCCGATCTCACCTGGGATAACTTGACTGACCCAAACTTTTTGAGCATTCCGTTGCAAGCGACGACCCATCTTTTTATTACCATTACTATAGCTCAGCCCATCATCAAAAAGACAATCATGTTTGTGTCTTTGCAGAATAGACAATCCTCTACAGGCACAGAAGCCCAAAGGTGGAGCCACCTCAGAGTCCGATGACGCTAAGAGTTCTGCCAGTTCTACAGCGTCAAATCCACAAAAACGGAAAGCTTCAGCATTAGGTGACATCATGAAGGTTAGTCTCTTGATGTATACGGTTGTGATACATGTATAAAGTAAATGTAAACAATGCTTGTATGATGATACATTCAGTACCGATATCAAGTGATTTCCCTTGAGGCAAGAGGATAGCAAGTAGTATATGAAATGCAAATTGGTGTCAGGCTATCACCCAGAATGATAGTAAGTAGTATATGGAATGTCAATTGGTGTCAGGCATTCATCCATGATAATAGTAAGTAGTATATGGAATGTTGATTGGTGTCAGGCTGTCACCCATGATGGAAGTAAGTGGTGTATCGACTGTCATTTGGAGTCAGGCTATTGCTCAGGCTGATAGTTAGTATTACCTTAGAAGCCGCACCTAGTACGCGAGTCAGATCGCCAATGCGGCTTACAGGACTAGCCCCAAGGAGGGGTGCAGCTTATATGTGAGATCTTATATGTATACTACAGGGTACCCACAAACAGGGAAAACATGGAATAACAGGGAAAATGGAAAAAACGATTCCCTGTCAGGGAAAAACATGGAATTTGAAAATGTTGCCAAAACACAGGGAAAACACATGGAAAACTGTTTTTGCACACAGGGAAAAATATTTTGATGGTGTAGGTATGATCCATTCTCAAAAAGCATGAAAATGCATCAATTGGCTTCTAAATTTTCAAAATTTTCCTGCAGGCACCCCCTTACTGATATCAATTACTGGACCTTGTATCCTGACGTAAACGTTGTTGTGGGATGGCTATATAGAAACTCCTCAATTTCTTTCTTTTCAAATTTTTATATTCATTTTGGTGGAGTAGATTATTTGTCCAAATACAAGGACCAATGAGGAATTGCTTTCCCTATTTTTGGGGAGGGGAGGGGAGGCTTGTGATTTCCCCAGATGCATTGAGTTTATTCATGCTTCTAGATTTTATTTTGACTTCTAGATTTAAAAATGCTCTCCAGCCCTCCTCCCCCTAGAATTGATTTCCCTTTCTTTCGAGACTTGGTATCCAGTAGCTCCAAAACCTCAGACAGGATCAGAATGTAGCATTTTGATTCTAGGTTTTCAAAAAAAGAATTCCCCTGGTCCACTACCTATTAGCATAAACATACATATATGTACATTTATGCTATTAGCTGTTATATCTGTGTCAAAATGCATCAGATTGCACCATTTCAAGTTTCTCCCACCTTTTCTTTCAAAAGCAAGGTTGCTGTCTAAATTGTAGAGTATAATACAGATATGAGCCCTAAATTATTTTCTGACAAAATGCACCAGAATGTGCTGTTTCAAGTCTAGGCTAGCAAGATTTTTGATGGGGCAGGGGGATTCTTCCAAACTGCCCTCATTAATCCTCAAATTTTTCTGTTAGGACATTGCATGAGCTTCTCAGAGGTATGAAATGTCTGAGGAAACTCGGATATTTTTCATCTCCACCAGGACAGTTCCTGAGATTTGTTCAGATCCAATGAGAACTCTGTTTACCTTTATGTAGGGGGGACTTGAAAGTATCATCGGACCAGAACACCGAAATGCATGATACTGCACCATCTGGCCTCTAGTTTTTCCAAATTTTCTTTGGGGCATACCCCCCAAACCCCCCTACTGCTGTTAAAGTGTGTCATTTACAAGTGCTTGCAGTAGATGAGTCCGCCTTGCGAGCAGCCTTGTTACATCATGCACCATCTTCAGAGGAAATCATTTTTTCCATTTCACACACAGCTTCTAGATTTTCAAAATTTGAGCATCCTGGTGATTTATCACACAAGACGTGAAGATACTTTGCTTTGGTGGGGCCATTTAGTATCATGATGTCTAACTGATTCTTCATAATGTGTCACTCAATGCTTCTGGAGAGACAATTTGATTTTGAATGTTAATAACTGTTCCAAAGCGAACAGCACAGGAAAAATCTTCCGTAGCTCAGGGAAAAACAGGGAAAACACATGGAATTTGAAAATGAAAATTGTGTGGGAACCCTGATACTACCAAACTAAATTAGCAATTTTCAACCCCCCTGTTAGGCTTTTAGGATATGGTAAAGTTAGGGGTGAGGCTAATATTGAGTTAGTCTTATTCGCAAGGTTTTACAGTGTATGGAATGATAGTAAGTAGTACATTGACTGTCAATTGGCGTCAGGCTATCACCCATGATGATAGTAAGTAGTATATGGACGGTCAATTGGTGTCAGGCTGTCACCCATGAGGATAGTAAGTAGTATATGGACTGTCAACTGGTGTCAGGCTATCACCCATTATGATAGTACGTAGTATATGGACTGTCAATTGGTGTCAGGCTGTCACCCATGATAATAGTAAGTAGTATATGGAATGTCAATTTGTGACAGGCTATCACACATGATGATAGTAGATAGTATATGGAATGTCGATTGATGACAGGTTATCACCCATAATGATTGTAAGTAGTATATGGACTGCGAATCGGTGTCAGGCTATCACCCATGAGAATAGAAAGTTTGTGAATACTCAATGGTGATACTTAGATGGCCATAACTAAATTCTAATCAGAGTGTTTACACTCAGAGAGCTATCACATGTAACCCGAATGTTTGGTCATTTTCTATGCAGGCTGAAGAGGTCAAGAAGGAGAAGACAAACCGCAAAGACTATTGGTTACACGAAGGGATTATTGTAAAGATTGTCACGAAGAAAGTCGGGTCCGAATTGTACAAAAAGAAGGCACTAGTACGGGTAAGTTGTGCAATAATATCAGTCGTTCTACCCTTTAAATGTATTGCTTTGTAAATTTTAAACTGTTATCAGACACATATATATATATATAAGCACCAGGGCGCTTATATAAACACCATATACCATAACACTGTTGTCTATGATGTGCAGGAGGTGGTGGGGCGGTATGCAGCCATAGTGAAGGTGATGGAGACAGGTGACAAGATTAAGGTGGACCAGGCCCACCTGGAGACAGTCATCCCCGCCATTGGTAAGTACTGACACAACACCTCTACATTATCACAGTACACATAGAGTAAAGACCTCATTTTATGAGATCAAAATATTCCAATATAGAGATCGTCTCCATTCGTCTTTTCAATCAGACGAGTATTAGATCTGTTAAACGTAGTCCTATTTAATGTGCAGAGAGCGTCCAGTCTATAGCTAGGATGAAGTGACTTAGTGGTTTTAAAATACTTAGTTTTCTTGTCTATGAGAAAACATTATTTCATACCTAACGCTGATATGCGGCTAGTAGTAAAGAACTTTCTTGTACTTAAACAGGTAAGCGGGTGATGGTGGTGAATGGCGCGTATCGTGGGATGGAGGCTGTTCTGGATGCACTCGACACTAAAAGATTCTCGTGTACATTGACACTCAAAAAGGTGAGAATCATTTGTCCATCAGTTGCCTCTCTTTTTTGTATGGGCATAGATCATTTCGTATTACTGTGTGAGCCCGGAGTGACTATGTACAGAGAGGTTCGCGATGATCAACTGGGAAAATCTCGATTTATTTTGCTTAAACTTACCGCAGCATCTGGGGAAAGATGGCAGGGGCGTGGCAACCAGGGGGGACGGAGCTATGGATATGTACTGTCGTTTTTTAGTATTCCTATTTTTCATACAATGATGTATTCCAATTTTCTTCCAATGATGTATTCCTAATTTTCATCCAATGATGTATTCCTAATTGTCTTCCAATGATGTATTCCTAATTTCCAGACAATGATGTACTCCTCACATCACATACGTTAATACCGTCTTGCTCTCTCCTATCAGGGTTTATTAAAGGGACGAGTGCTGAATGACGTACCGTATGAAGACATAAGTAAATTACACCAAGATGACTCCTGAGCCAACAGACCTGAAACACTTATGAGGTTTGCATGAAAGTTACACAGATCATATCGTTTGTAAATGTTTAGGATGTCCATAAGAGCATGTAAATCTGGATTACCGAATGATATAATGTTTAGATGATGAATAGATGAGTATGAGATGAGAATGAGAGAATGAATTCCAAGACTTAAACTTTTATGCTTTGAAAATCACAAAATAATGTGGTTCATTTGATTGTAAATAAAAAGTTGTACAAAAGATATATCTTCATAACTATGTCTGTGCGACATTTGAACATTGTTTCTGGATTAAGGTTTATATCATGCATTTTATTGAGGATGAAAAGCAGAATATTGCAATAGTACCGACGTATAGGTATTCGCTGTTGATATAATCCACCAATATCGATAATACTATCTGTTCAATGTTGTCTATTGGAGTATTTATATTATAACAAAAACACAGACTCTACGCGTACATAGATTTATTT
The DNA here is from genome assembly GCA_947462335.1 of Harmothoe impar. Taxonomy (NCBI): domain Eukaryota; kingdom Metazoa; phylum Annelida; class Polychaeta; order Phyllodocida; family Polynoidae; genus Harmothoe; species Harmothoe impar. Next base: position 86,605,328 of record OX381704.1, on the reverse strand, counting down.
CCATTGTGAAGTTACAAGGCAGTTCAATACATTGGGAACCCGACGCATCTTGCCATGAAATACGGAATTGTCACATATACAAGTACAAAAATAGGGGTACAAAAATAAACGTAAAAACCCCAATGTTAAAGGTCAGAGACAAACACGTTACTGCCATTCTCTGTTGACAAATACAAATTAAGTAGCTTACATAAATATAAAACTGTAAAATATATGTGATTATAAAAGGAATTTTATAAGAATCAGAATGCCGTTTCTAATACAACTTTGGCAATGGATCAAAAGTGAACGCTTGGGTTGGCAATACGAACGCGGTATACAATAATGACAGATAATATTATATATTTTTGAGAAATATATTTTGGGTATAATGGTTTGAAGTACAGAAATACCAGTCATTATGGCATGGGTAGCACCTGTAATTTATCAAATGAGCCATAGACACAAAATAGTTATTGTATAAAGAGTATTTCGAAAATTGAACACTTGTGTATTTTATTTGGATACTTGACCAGGGTTGCAAAACAGACTGTAAAGATACAAAGACTATATTATATGTATATAGTATATATATTTATGTATGTATATATATAAAGGTTAAGTACAAATGCCGCAACCCTCACTATCTCCTCTCTATTAAGAGACAAGTGTGTGAAGGCGAACATGGAATATCGATACAACACACTCTCACAGTAGGAGCTGTTTAAAACAACAAGTCATTTCTAGATTGTAGTATTTGGTTATAAACAAGACAGCTGTTTTCATAGATGCCAGTGTAAAAATGGGCACTCATTTCGTCATGCCAAGATCTCCAAATAAAGCTTTGGTATAGAAATTGGGCGGTGGTTAGTAGATTTCTTACATCACCGAGAGAGATCTCGATGAGAACCTGTTTGTGACAATGTATGTATAATGAAGGAACAAAAGTCGTTCACAGCAGACGACATTTGCATTTTTGAGATTCAGTTGCCATTGGGTAAATGTACAAATAATAAAACACAGTCATGTGTTAACAGTTATGACAGAAAGTGTACCCTAAATTACTGATTGTACTTCTATTCTTGTTGACTGCCATACTTGAGCATACATCCACCTTAACGTAAATGTGAAGCCGTACTCGGATTACAATCTACACCAGGTTTTCTACATACACATTGGGGAACAACTCAGGATTGTCGTCTGCTATAGGGTCTATAAATAGTACACAGCGTCTCCCACCACTAGTAAGTCTACATTGTTGACGACATACCCTCTACACATCAAATTTAGGCACACATTGAACGGTAGTCACGTTGACAACACGAATACTTCTACGGTCTTGGCAATATTATCGGTAGTAATACAGGACATATTTAGTGCCCGGGAAACAATGCAAAAAAGCACTCAAAAGGGTCGGGTAGGTAAAACTGCCACCCATTTTATGGAGCATCTCGGGTGTGGCTAAGACATTAAACAGGAGGTGTCAAGGCAAGTGGTTCTCACGTAGTACGGGGGTTACCACTCAGACAAATTAACTTCTTTTTGCCCTGTCTTGTCCCTCATGCGAGGGTTTGTTTCATCTCAATGAACATTTAGTTGTGCATTTGATTTGTTTCACTACACATGGACACGTGTGGTTGGTACAACTTATAAGCACTTGGCAGGGAATTCCCTTCACATGGTAGGCCTCTTTGCTGCCTCAATGGCGGAACACACAAGAAGCATTGAAACAGTAACAGCCAGTTTTAACCTTTTTTTTCAGTAAGTTTAGTAAATCATCAAAGTCATGGGGCATTTCAGTCTTACTGTTAGGTCAAATTGTATGTATATCCAAACCAATAATAACTAAGGCTGGATAAATATCCTCCCCTTATCTAAGAAGAAATGAAAAATAGACTTGATGGCCAGTTTTGTTCCACGTTGATGTACTTTGGACCCGATTCCATGCCACTCCATGCGTTTTCTGAAGCAGGCCTAGCTATGCCATTACCTATTACAACCTCTCCTATATACCTACAATGTAGGCATTACCCTTAACGTTGTTATTCCTGACACGGTCCCTGTGCCACATAATAATCAACCCGTGACAGTATAGTAAACAATTGCAGTTTAAAAATAAATCAATAATAACCATTGGTGAGGGGTCCCCATCTATGGGCCTCCAAACTGACGCTATGGCGCGCATGCAGTCCCTAACCCTCCTTCACCATCCTAAATCGCATCCCGCCGAAGCATTTGCCCATCGCCTCGAAGCATGGCCCGACGAAGGTGCCGAGGAAGAACTCCCAGATCTTGCGGACACAGTTCATCTCGATCTCCTCAGTCTTGATGACAGGCAGACACACCCACGAGTTGCAGAAGGAGATGCAGGCGAAGGTGATACCCCAGAGAACGGCCAGAGGCACGGCAAAGATGAGGGACGTGATCCTGTAGCACCACAGCTTGGTCGTTGTGAACACCTGGAGGAAAGCAGCACAGGAGACCAGGGTTACTTTAATAGTTATTGGTGGAAGTGACAGGATTAAAGCAGTGGTACAGCCACTCCTAACTTGTGACACATTTGGACATAACATCTATCTCTTGCTGCTCTGAACTTGACCTGTATCTATTATGGTAGGATCATTCAACCTTGATCTATAATACTGAATCCATTATAGCAAGACCAAAATAGTTGCCCTTGATACAGATCCATATATAGCTGTCCATAAAGGGTAGGGTTTGAGTTCGGGGAACAACCTTCAGTTGTTTTACACCAATTTGGCATTGCTACTTATGCACGAATCGCTTCATGAGACTCCTCCATTGATGCCCATCTGCACCTCCATCACTCACTTAATCATCCACTCACTCACTTATACATCTACAGACTCACTTTACTACCTCTTTTGTCGCATGTATACTCACACGTCACTCCCTCTTCACTTAAACGCTCGCTCACTCACTCACTCACTCACTCACTCACTCACTCACTCACTCACTCACTCACTCACTCACTCACTCACTCACTCACTCACTCACTCATTCAATCATCTACATACTTTTTGACTCAGGGTTAATACCCTGAGGCATATACGACGCCTGGCTATTCCTTTAAGACGTTTTTTAGCCATTTTAGAATCCTTATTACTCAGTTTGTATTTTAGTCACAAAAAATTCAATAACATAAAAGGATAGGCAAGATCGGGGGACAAATATTTCCTTCAAAAAGTAAATCAATATCTCTTTTCTTCTACTCGCAAATGGACTGTGATCTTTGCATATTTTTTCTCTCTTTTCTTTAAACACTTAACTACTGTTAAATGACTACCCTCTAAATGAACTCTCCATAGGCTGCAAGGTTAAAAAAATAATTGGAGCTGATAGAAATGCTGTTCCCACCAAATAAGTACCACATTTCTATCTTTCTGGCATAAATGTACCATCTAACATATGAAAATGCCATCGAACTAAGCTGAAATGCCCTCTATATTATTTAAATCACTTAAATGAACTTCATATAATACCTTGTACATACCAAAAACAAGGATCACTTTTATTTACAATATGGACATGGGAGAAACCTTTTCATTCAGTGTGTGTTGGACATAGACGTGAGAGGACAAAAGACATAGATAGCCAAGATAGGGGGACATAAAAATTTGAATTTGGGCTCAAGTACCCCCCCCCAAAAAAGTCAGTGTTCAAATCTTTTTTGAGTATACCCTTTTTTTTGCGCGACTTGCCTCACTCGGTGTGACTTTCTTAGGGCACCTGCGTCATGCGACCTATAGGTTGTGTGGTGCAGGTAGTTGTCAGTTCCTGATATGCTATACTTGTGACGCACAATTTGGGTATGCTATCCGAAGCAGTGCAGCCAGGATATAATATATAGGGAGCCAGTCAGGAATCCTGGAGAGAACCTGGTATGGTGACCAATGGATGATATGGATAGTGGACTAGGGTAAACCAAAGGTGCCGAATCCATTTCTGCTATGTGTAGAATGATATCTAGGTCGGAACAAGGTCATAATCAAGGTCAAAGGTCACGTCTTTAAGGATCCTATTAATACAAGAGTGCACCCTTTCTCTTTTCTTACGATGATAAATGATACATTTCCCTTCACACCTCTCCCTGACCCTGAGTCATCTGTGAGTTCACTCACACGCTCAATCTTTATACGTATCCACTATAACTTACTCAATTATTACTGGACATCGATTCTCTGTCTCTTTGTAGCTCTATAGTGATCGATGCCCAGTTTTATACTTCAGACCAGTGGCTCATTTTGGCTGTTTTTCGCCTCACAGATTGCTCCTAGCGCAAAATCCTGACTAGGTGTCAATATATTCTCTATGCCAATGTGTAATATGAGGGTAGAAAACAGTGGAACCTCAGTTAGAAAAAATCCTACTGAACAGTTTTTGAGAAAATTAGGGTTTTGTTGCCCTTTTTTGCTGTTTTTAGTACATTTCCTACATAACCCGTGAACGTCAGCATTTCTCAATTTTCAGGTATTTAGAATTAGAATTTGACATTTTTTTATTCGCAGTAGGATTCCTGAATACCGAGCCATTCTAGAAAAGCTATTCTTTGGAAAAAATACTTAGTATTTCTTGATGATTTTCGTTGCACAAATTTAGGTTGTAATATAAAAACTGCATTGTCATCCAATCAAAGTGTTTATGCACTGTTGATGGTCACCCCCTCCCACCCTCTTCACTGTGCATTGAAGGAGAACAGGCAGGGGAGGTACACGTGTCTGTATATAGCTGTTGACCTGGGTGCTGGGTGCATTTTTTATGGGGTGCCAACTGTTCATGAAAGAAAATTCAAATAGATTTTTTTTTTTTAGTATCAGATTAATGCAACTACAAGTCGTGATAGCACTTAAAGCATTCTATTTGCATTAATATAAATGGTGGCCACCTTATGGGGTGCCAACTATTCATGAAAGAAAAATTGATAAGAATTTGTTTTTTATTAGCATTAAATTGATGCAACTACAATTCGAGATTGCATTTCAAGCATCGGGGCATTCAATGAATGGTAGTCATCTTAAATATATGGGGTGCCAACTGTTCATAAATAAATAAAAGAATAGAATTAGTTTTTTTATTAGTATCAGATTAATGCAACTACAATTTGTGATTGCACTTAAAGCATTGTGGCATGCAATGACTGGTAGTCACCTTGAATGTATGGGGTGCCAACTGTTCATGAAAGAAAAAAAAGAAAGTTGTTTTTTTAAGAATCAAATTAATGCAACAGCAACTCAAGATTGCATTTAAGCATTATGGCATTCAATGATTGGTGGCCATCTTGAACCTATGGGGTGCCAACTCTTCATGAAAAAAACAACTAAATTGGATGTTTTTAACAGTTTAAAATTAATGCAACTACATTTCAAGATTGCATTTAAAGCATTGTGGCATTCAATGAATGGTGGCCATCCTAAACCTATGGGGTGCCAACTGTGTTTGAAAAAGGTATCAAATAGAAATGTTCTTATATAGATATCAAATTAATGCAACTACAATTCTTCATTGCACTGAAAGCATTGTGGCATTTAGTAAATGGTAGCCATCTTGAATGGGTTGAATGAAGGAAAAATCAAATAGGATTTGTTTTTTTGATAGTATCAAATTAATGCAACTACAAGTCAAGATTGCATTTCAAGCATCGGGACATTCAATCAGTGATAGCCATCTTGAATCTATGGGATGCCAACTGTTCATGAAAGAAAAATAGAATAGATTTTTTTTATTAGTATCAAACTACTGCAACTGCAATTCGAGATTACATTGAAAGCATGGTGGCATTCAATCAATGGTTGCAATCTTGAATTTCGAAATGAACATACACACAGACATATAGGCATGAACATGGTGTTCTCCTTCATATAGATATTCATGGATTTCTACTTCTAATAAATATAGCTTTCTGTTACATGGATGTCGATGTCCAGTTTTAGATATATATCCATATAGTGCATTGGAGTGCTATAATGTTGGACTGCTGTATATTATATACTTGTGTTCTAACTCATTTACTTCCAAACTCACACTTAATGGGTAACTCATTCAATTATCCACGTACTTTATGTACTCAGTTACTCACTTCTTGACCAACTTCTCACTTATGCACTCACTCACTCATTCGCTCATTCACTCACTCACTCACTCACTCACTCACTCACTCACTCACTCACTCACTCACTCACTCACTCACACACTTACTCACTGGCTCACTCACTCAACGCAGTATGACACTTTTTGCTCTCAGATAGTTGTCCCATCGACACTTGCCCTACAATCAAACAATTGACCCTTCTCTATATTCCTTCCACCTTCCATGCCCATCTTTTCTCAGAAGTGGGTACCTTTAGAGCTGATGCGAAAGAGCAGTGGATGATATTTGAGCTGCTCGTCCTCCAGATTAGCCAAATAAGGGACACGATCTGTGAGTAAGTGTGCATAGATAGGCCTGGACAGGGCGGCCTCGTGTGTTAGGAATCCCACTGACGTGACGTTAAATGTTACCTGACACGTGAATTTAGATGAAATTAGAGCCGCTGTGCATGGTGCCTGCTCATGTGGTAGAAAGTGAATCACATGGTTCTATGAACAATATTTAATTCTAGAATTTGGGATCTAAGGTTCCTATACAAAAGCTGTCTGTGGAAAGGGCATCTGCTTTCACAAGGAAACACTAAATGACATATGAAATAATCCGAAAGCCTCTGCTTAAAACAGTTATGGATTCTTTGCCCATCAACAACATATGCACTTATACCAGGTAGTGATGGCCTATGCCAGTATAAAAATGCCCACTCCCGAAGATTATTGCATAGGGCTAAAATGACACAAATTAGACACAATTTGAGGTTGATTCCTTGCGATATAACTTAGGAAGGTTATTATTTATACTGGATCAAGTATTTCATATACAATCATGGAGGGAGAGTGGATATAAACAGGTACCAGGTCAAATGTATACTCAAAGTTATAGGTAGGCCTATTGCATTATCCCTTGCATGTATGACCTAACACTGCTTCCCATTCCACCTTTGCGATCTCATGTCCCCTTTCCCACCGCTCTCATCCCCTCCCAATTGATATTCACGACAATGATGCTCATTAAATTCAGCAGGGTTATGGGCAATAACCATTGAGTGCAGGAAACATCAGCGGCCCACCAATAGGCAGCCACTCTCCACAGGCCACAGAGCTGCTACCTCAGAGCTGCTCACATGCCATGGAGCTGCTCACCTCCCCCGAGCTGCTCAGTCCCGCGTGGCATTAATTGTAGGTCATTATTTCCAACTCCCCTGGTGGACTTGTTAATAATTGCCCCTGAAAAAGGGGTAACAATTATCATCTATCTAAAAGCATGTCCCTGGACATTGTCACGATGACAGATTTATGCCTAAATTGTAACGCATTTGAATGTTGTACCACTCGCGGTCCAGTAGCTGAATTTAGTGTTCTGTATTGTAAGTGATCAACTAAAGGCGTTGCACAGTATATTTAATTGTGAACAACCAATTCACAATAGCTGCACTTACTGTGATACAAATCGTTGTAAAATTCCCATCAAATGCTTTACGGTACATTAATCAAACATCATTAGTACGATATGATGTGATGAGTAGGGATGCCTAGCAGATATAAAATATGAATGGGTGATTTATGGTGCATTGATTCTATATTATAGGGAGATCATCTGGGGATTAGTGGCAGGTCTATCGGGTACTACACAATACACCTGGGAACTGGCCAGATCCACGTAAGAGCAGCCTATATAGCCACATAATGCCCACCATACACATAATAGGACCTGTACTATGGGTGTGGTTAATAACAAATCCAACAGGGGCCTGATTCATGACACCATGTCCATTATAGCTTACAATACACCATCAATATTGTACACGGGAATTGTAGTGATGGGGGTGGTCGGCATGTCGATATTAGTATCACATTGTATATTCAAGTGTAAAGCGTTCTATACCTTTTCTGTAATATAATTTTCATCCTATCGTAGTACACAGATGTTTCATATACATATATTGTATACATTTGCTTTTTTTTAAAATGTATAACTATGTAGATTATCAAATTAGGGATGGGTATCAAGTCAGCCCCTATGGAGTATAATGTAGAGGATGGTACAAACTGATGGGATGGAAATGACCAATTACAATGTGATTCAATTTCGTTCGGTGCTATGGTAGTCGTCTATTGCATACAGTAAGCTAATATTGCTGAGAGAGAACACAATACCATTTTCGTGATACTCGTGCATCTGGGAAGTATTTATAAACAATGCGGCCAGTGCACCTGTGCTGTATAGGTGTGTTCCACTTCCCCCCTCCCTCCCCTTATCCCATTCTCCCATATCTGCACGCGCACATGCGGATGTTATGGTGTCATCAACGCATTGTGGAATCGATCTATATCTAGGTGAGCACGGTTATAATATCGTCAAGGGCATGACAATACCCCATGCCTATTATAATCTAGAAAGTGTCTCTCAGAAAGAAATGTACAATATGTCAGGGACTCTTGCCCATTCAGCTCTGTGATTTCGTATTGATTATACCCCCTCATGAAGATAATGTACTTTCTGCATGGAACACCACTGCGCAGTTGCACATGCAACCAACCACACAGAGAACAATATCATTCTAATACATATAGAAATGAACAATGTACTCCACAAGAGGAAATTCAATTTGTGATGGCGTGATTGTATTTTGATGAGGGGAATTACACTGCAACTATATCGGGGTTCTAGTGTTTGGAATGGCTTAATATTGCTAATAGATTTCATGCGCAAATATGAAGCAGCAAGTTTATGATAGAAATGCTCAAAGAGGGACATATTGGTTTCATCATTTTATGTCACTTTATCAAGTAGCTAATACCATACAAAAGAAAGGGAACAACACATCATGGACGACCATCACTTTACCATACTATTTCAATCATAAGACGACTCGCTACTAGCAAATCTGCGTCTGGAGAGTAGGCTCAATTTTCCCTCAGTTTGATCATGTCTTTTTAATGGCAGCAGACATTTCACTCAAGAGTTTTCTAGTCAGACCAGCCAAAGGTGAAAACTGAACATGGGCGCCTAATTTGCTGCCCTTTTTCATGGCTGGTATTTTGAAGCTGTGGCCTTTTTCTAATACGAGGCCCACTTGTGTTTATCACAGAAAATGAACCCACTTAATTCGGTATGGAATGAAATCATTTCACCTTCTGTCCTGTCTATAGTAGAGCCTTTGTTTATGAAATGAAATGAATGTATTCAGATGTAGACTCTATATTGTAACTGTATAAAATAGATTATTTGACCAAAACTATTTACTCACATTTTAAAGCAAAATAAACATATTGAACCTACCTTATAACTAGTCACCCACACGCTGTCAAAACTGAAGACTTCCGTATCTGGTTCAGCAATCACATCTTGAAACTTGATCTGAAATCAAACACATAGATTCATCAATATACACCGTTGACTATATAGAATAGAATCATATCTATATTGAACTGATGTGTTTCTGTAGAAATATGATAAGCCAAATATTACTCAGAGGCGTAAGTGACATTTAAGACGCTTCCTGGAACGCTAATTATGGCCCGTCTAAATTTATGGCTAATTAGTAAAATGACACTGTCCACGAAGGTCTAGATGTTGGAATTAAATACTCCTGAACATGCTCTACGAATGTAAGCAGCTTCATAAATGTAAGTATAGGCCCTACCCAAATCCGATTGGTTTTACAAATCACCTCTAAGTCCATTAGGATACATACCTTGCGGTAATTCCATTATGCAAATGGACATAAGTTAATTAGGAAGCAAATTAGCGGTACATGGCATAGTAGTGTCATTAGGGAATACGTGGACACTGCGGTTCAGATCTCAAGGGAAATATTGATGTTCCCTACACACATGGATTTAATTAAAACACATGTCTGTGGTACCATCAACAAAACTATACAATACAGGTTCCAGGCAGGATCTTCCTTCTATACGCTCATTTACATGTCTTTCGTGATCGTACATATTAGAGACGGCAGGCATGCCATATAGTAGAGCCTGAGCCAATCTAGTTGAAAGTGTTCACACCAAACAACAAATTGAGGTTTTGGTTACCACTATATGATTTTCGGATAGCTATGTGTATAGGGTATCTGAAGATACGAGATGGACTTGCCCCGGGAGTAGCTCCAGGTCAGGCCTTTAAGGCCAGGGAAGTCTGGAAAATGTGAAAGCCTCAATTTGGCAGTCAGAACAGGCTTGGCCCACGCGCTATAGGGCCCCACATACAGCCATATCACAAACATGTTAAACTAAGCTCCTTGGAGAAATAGATCAGTTGAGACAACAGGCACAACCTAGTCGTAGTATTCCGCTAACACATCGAGGTAGGTTTGCAGTCGTATAATTGAATCAGGCTGAATCTAATGATGCATTCACACCGATACTAACGAGCATTTTAAATAAAGGTTATACAGAGTATGTTAAAGTTAGTATCCCCACTGTTGTGCTGACTTACTTTTGGCATGAGTATAAGCATGGTGATGTTGTAAGTCATAATTGTGTTAAGTTTTAAATATCTGTAATTAATATTGGTTATACCTGTGTGAGTGTGTACAAGATATGGCCACGACAGATCTAGGAGCTTATTCCCATTCATATACTCTGTACAGGCGGCAGGGCATCTATGGTGGTTGCCCATGCTTGTGTTTCCCCCATCAAAAGCAGCAGAATAATGTGAGCAGGCAAGTAGAAAGGATAGTCCCCGCGGGATTAGTTCCGATCTTAGCCACCAGGGGGCGCCAATATGGCCTAAAATGAAAGAATTAGGCTAAAAATTGCTCTTGGGTACTTTTTTCTGGAGAATTCAATAGGATTACATAAAACATTCCATTTTTGGTAAAAAGCTTCTTTATTTGGAAGGTAAAAGGAACGTTTTAAAGCCTAAATGGGTGTGCTTGTTGATATGTGTTGCCATGGTAACATGATTTTTATTCCAAATAGAGGAAATTAAGACATAAATTGATAGAATGATTTGTGAGGATTGCCATGGTGAAAACAGAACAAAATTACCATTCCTAGATCGAATTTTATGACTTAAAGAATGAAAGTGTATCATACATTTCTAATTATCATAAATAATGCTATTTAAATAGGGATATCTTGGAAAATGTGGGACATCGAGCTTATTGGGAAGCCATTTCTCAAAAACTAGAAATAATATCTTCTAGTATAATTTATCACTGGAAAGCTTATGATGTCAATTTCAAAGTTGGCTTTCTCCTCGGAGTACCCCTTTCCCTTGCCTGTACACAGCTATGTATTTGGTTGTTATTTTACACCTTTCATTGAAGCATTTAAGACTCTTCAGTCACCACAGTGGAGATACCAACTTTAAGACAGATTCACCCTTTATATTTTAGGGGACTGCTATGCGTATGGGTCATGTATAAACATAGCCTCTAAGCAATGATAAACGTTTCGGGTTACATCCTATTATTATTGTATACATAAGGGTATTATAAACAAAGTCTTATTAAGGCCAGGTTGTGAATAAAACTGTATTATGATCGTAGAACAAGGACAGCAGTTGGTATTCTTGATCTTAAGACGCATATAGTTTTATCTCAATGACAATGAAAAACAGACATATACCACCTGGGACACATATACACATTAACTATAAGCCTACCATAGATATGGCTGTGTTGTTTAGAAATCCCCAAATGGATTGAGGTGAAGGGAGTTTTATGTTTGACATAAATCTCACATTGAAATGAGTCTGCCTTTGGTCAAATGGAGCCAGCATTAACAAGACCTCTCCATTAATGTTCCGTGCCCTGCGGCTGGGTTTCCTCTACGTGGATGTGGCTCTGACACACGATGTCGGAGGTATCGTTCTCAGTGAGGTTTTATATTCAAATACAATAAAGTCCATTATAAGGTACAAAAGTGTATACACCTTCAGTCAAACAATATCTACCTATTTATTTACATCTCCATTCTCATTGCTGCTTTATAAGCATCGACGTTGGAACGCTGGTTTGACTGTGAACCGATATTATTCTTGATTCACTGCAAAACCATGTATATTGATTCTGTAGGATTCACATTTATGTACTATAAGCTGACGTCAGTCTGCCATAGGGTCCCTCTATTTTATATGCCAGCGCTGCATTCAATCATACTGCCAACCCTAAGAGCAAATTACACTTAAATAATTCTTTGCTCTTTCCTACATGGTTGATGCACTACCAAGTGATCAGCATGATGGATCAGAGTAAACTCGCCAGGGCTGCATGCATTAATGCATCATGACAACAACGTGTATACACATTTATATGACATTAAGGCACTATGCGACCCTTAAAGGGTAAGTGACCACGTCTAGACCCCGGCAGCTGTTACTATACTGCGACAGCACCTCCCGTGCCGGAGCGGCCACCCCTCAAGCAGACCTCTCAATAAAGATTGCATAATCATCTCGTATATCACAGGAAAGGCTGGGGTACGCGTCAGTTTCCCTCCGCCTCTCTGAAGGCTTCTGGAGCTGTGACGGTAGGGCCTGACGGTGAGGGTAGTAGTATAGGGAATGTGGCGTGTTTGTCAGGCCGATCATTAATTAACAATCACAAGAGCATGTGGTGGGTAATATTGTTAACAGCAAACGTTGTGTTAACCACCAAGGACCATTGGCAATAAATGGGCCTACATCGAGGTAAAGGAGCGTGCGGACTTTGTATTAATTAATTAATCGAGTTCTTGATCTAAAATGTTTTTTGTTTTGATTCTTTATTCATGCGTAGGCTAATATAGACTGTAAATGTTACTTTTCGAGTTGGAGTTCCATGTGTTTTCGCGTTATATAGATTTGACTAATTGTAGCAATAAACATTGAGCTTCCAGTGTATCTCATTCCCCCGCCCTCTATGCACTGGGTAATGATGATTAATAGTAACATAGCTAATAGAACCAGTGGGTCTACATGGGGGCCTGAATCGGTGATGTATCCCCCGTCCTGTCTACGTGACAAGAGTCAGACATAGGCACACAGCAGGCTGACAAGGTAGCTTACTCTAAATGATGTCTTTAGGACTATGTAAGGACTCACAGAATGGCATCTAGCATTAACACGGTAATGGTTATGGCCTATACACAGCAGGCTTAGCAGTAATGTTGATGGATGTAGTGTAGGGGAGGGGTGGGGAGTGGCTATGGGGGATGGGATGTGAAGCCTGTGAGTATAGAATCCCAGTAGCGCCATGCACCCCTACACAGTTTGTCATCTTGTCGCCCGAGGATACCCCCCATTTTGACATACTACTACTAGCTGCCTCGGTGACCAATATGACGATGCAGTATGCCGAGTCTGAAAGCAAGCTAGCGTCCTTTCTCCTATATTAGATCACTTTGATCTCATAGGTATAAACAATATGTTAAAAAGCATAAAAATATGAAGCGTAAGGTCATGCATAGTATAGAATTATGCTGGCGCCTGCTGGCATGAAAAGAGAAAATCCAGGCAAGGCCGCTGTCGTTATAATTGGACAAAAACAGAGATACAGTGGTTATATAGACTCTCTGTATGGCAGTGTGTTGTATTCTATAGCCAGGATAAAACCCACTCCGGTTTTAATTGTACATTTAGCGCAATCCCTGTTTTAAGTACATCTGTACATACACATTACAGCACACTACTCCCCCCTCTTGTCACAGTATATCCCTACTCCTACCGACAAGTACTCCCAGTAGCTTACACATTCCTGGATGCCACTTGGCAGGCAATAATAAAGGCCTCCGGGCCTCCAGACGACTGCGGCAAAGCTGGGCTGGCTTTTTAAAAGTCAGAAGTAGAGACAGAGTCAGGAGGCCTGCTAGAGAGAGAGAGGCGGCTGGCCCGTCGGCCGCTCGGCCTAGTGGGGGGTAAGCGGATCTGTGTGTGTGTGGGGGGGGGGGGGGCTGCTGATTGGCCCCAAAGCCAGAGATCCCTGAGGTTCCAGACCCACTGCATTAGCGCTGAGTCAGCGTCAGACTCTAGCTGTGCTCAGTGCCTGCACTTTGAGTTAGGGCATGGGACGACAGTCCCTACTGCAGGCATGGCTTTCATGTATATGTCTTTGTCCGTTGAGACCTGTAACAGTGAAAATGGAAGTGACATTGTGCCACTTAAAGGGACTCGCTACTTGTCGCAGGATTACTGATGTTCTATTGACTTTTGCATATAACTCAAGATTATGTTAGTTTGATTTATTATCTAATAGAAAATCAAAAGAAATTGCCATGTCACGGTACTAACTTTCATGATACGGCCATTTGAGCAAAGGAGTACCTTAACTATAGAAATGAATAGGAAAACAGCATTTTCCCATTATCTGTCATGGATAATCCCCTTCTTCTATTGATATTGTAACCAAACCTTGGGAATGTATAATGGACATCTATACAAACATTTAGGACCAATAAAACAGGGGGTCACGGATAAAATGAGAAAGGCATGAATTTTGGAAAAATATTTCTTTTGCCTTAACTATAGGATCCTATGGCTGTCCTAGCAGTGAATATATGTGAACAATGGAGGTATACTGTCAAAGTAGCAAATACAAATAGTTGGGTTAGGGAAGGTCGTCTATGTAGGAATATGAATACAGCTTAAAGAATACTTTTCATGAGCTTCGATTTTTGCCGCCAGGTGCCTTCTGTGTAGGAACCAGCGATTCCCTTTAACTATATATAATTCATATTCCGGGTACATATAGAAGTCACAATTTCACTCCCGTTACTGCGCTATATACTTTCCACATAGAGGTTAAGACCGGGGGTTAAGAAAGACTTTTTAATGTCACCCATCATACAACTACATGTATGCGACAGGAGAGCAAGAGCAATACAATTCATCAAGATTTCTGTGTGAAAATATTGGTGAATGGTTTTATGATCTTGGGAGAAGGACCTATGCATGTCTAAACGAGAGAAAGTAGGTTGCTGGACGGCCAGTGACTGCTGCACTTTGGCGCCATTTGCTGCTGCTGCTGTCACTGCTGCTGCTGGTGTGCTCTGGCGCCGATGGCAGAAGATGTTGCCGCGCGTCTGCTGCCCGCGTACAGCGCCGCCTATTGCCGCGTGCCGCGCGCAGCTCATTAGCATAATCAGCCCGCGCTACACGCGTGCACGCGCGTGTTGCCGCCCGCCGCCTGCACTGGCCCCGTCTTCTATCTACTACTATAGACACTGCCCCTCCACCCTGCCTGCTCCCCTCTCTAGTAATACCCCCTCCCACGACCCCCAACCTCCACACATCACACGCTGTCACCACACCCACTCTCGATCGCTTTGCCCGCCTGCCCTCTAAAGCTCCTGGATCCACCGCTAAACTCGTACATCTCAGTAATTTGACACAGATCCGCACCTTCTTAAAGGTACCTTTACTTTTGGAAGACGTGGTCCATGAATGTTAATTCTGACACAAATCACCATCTGAAATGGTTCACTGTGCTAATTATGTAGACATTTTGCAGTCTATTTTGCGTTTATACAGATTCATAGCGTGGTGATCATACGCAGTTTTATAAGTAGAAGCAGACGGAAGACAGTTTTCCCCTCATAACGGAATAGACATCGGGTAGGCATTTATGTGTAGATAACATACACAAAGCAGTGATTACCGTATTCGACGTAATAAATGCTCTTCCGAAATCGTGAAAGTGTACCAAAGGGGGGGGGGGCTGCATTTGGGTGAGGTCACTTATTACGTCAAATACGGGTCCTTGGAAGTCTCCTCTATGGTATGTTTGTCAGCACGACTGCAGGAGGTTAATTGTGCCGCGTTCCGACATGTTCAGCAATGTTTGGATCCTTTCAACATGAAAAAAAGGCACACTCTATAGTAGTTACCCCGACCTTAATGTTAAACATATGCCCATATGGCCGTAGTGAAACCACACATTATGCCCCGTGCTAATAGGCACAGTCATGTATTGACGTACTACACACCCATGTTATCTACAGAGGCGCATTAAGAAGAAGGCAATATAATCACATCTAGAACACTAGCAAGGGGGCAGAGAGAGATAGACAGATATCCAGACAGAGAGAGACATCCCGGGGGGGGGGGTACTTGAATTTTTTCTGATATGGGTGTGCGGCTGGACCAATGACAACCCTTACCCTTGCTAGGGAGCTTTTGCTTCAAAAACCTACCCTTGCTAGGGCACTTTTGGCCGAAAAGTCCTAGTTTTGAAGAGGAAAAACACAAAATGTACAATGGATGAGTAATTTCTCCAAGGAATTCTACCCATGTTCACAAAATTTTGGCGAAAAAATGGGCAAAAATGGGACATTTCGGTGAAAAACTGGTTATTTTGGTGAAAAAGTGACCCTTGCTAGGGCGATTTCGTCAAAAGTAGACCCTTGCTAGGGACATTTTTCTCTGAAACAGGACCCTTGCTAGGGACATTTTGTTGAAAAACTACCCTTGCCAGCCGCACACCTGTGTATACAAAATATACCAAGTGCCCCCCCGGGAGAGACATACATACAGGCATACTGAGAGAGACAGGGGCAGAGAGCGAGAGAGAGAGGAAGAGAGAATGTGTGGGGAGGGAGGGAGAGACAGAAAGAGACAGTCTGACGGTGAAAGAAAGAAGCGAAGAAACAAACAATGGCGTAGGAAGGGATATAGTGATCTCGGGAGATATATAGTGAGGTCAATATGTATGAAGTGCAGAGTTATACTAGGGTAGACTGACCTAACCACGTAGCATGAGATGTCCACCTTAGTTTTGTAGTCATTCATGCCTGATTAGCCCTGTTTTTGTGTATCATAGTACACTTTAAGTGATACTCTTTCCAGCAAAGGACAAATAAAGACAATACCATCCATAAATAACTACAAAATTAAGGTAGATATCTCATAGTGCGTGGTTACCTTTAGGTCAGTCTACCCTACACTCAGAGTCAGAGCCATTTACTGCAGGATAATGGCGACAGTCAAGTCTGATCACGAACCGCAGACAAGTGTACTCAGCCGAGACCAAGCCATTGTCCTGAGTAAAGGGCTCTGGGTGTAGTATGATTAACTTATGCCACACCAGTGGTGAGGGTTTTCTCACCTTTTTGTACGTCATATACAGTGGGGGCATTTCTTTTGTTCTGCCAGCCAAGAATGGTATAAAGAACACATATTGAAAACATGAGAATCAGCTAGACTCACATACTCATACCACAGTCAGGCATGTGTCGCCAAAAGCACCCTCCTGTGAAAATCAGGTTGACTTTGACTGTAAAGAGGGTACAGCATTGCCTGACCTTCATGCCAATGTGAGTTCAGCATTGCCTGATTTTCTGTCCATACGGGATCCAATAATGCCTGACTCAGTCAGGCAATGCTGAACCCTTTATGGCAGACCCTTTCCACAGAGAAGGTCAGGCACTGCCTGACCTTTGCTGTAGTGAGAGTCATTTAGGTATGTAGCAACATAGAGATACATAATTATGTGAGGGGTGATCCCAGAATCTCAATGTATCTAACTTCCAAATTCATAGGAATGGTGTCTTATACACTACCATCATGTTCAATATTGGATTGTGTCTCCACCTGGCAACAAGCAAAGTGCTCAGGCTAACTGACCCTCATTCCAGACTCTGGTATGAGGAATTGGCTTGCATGTCTGTCATTCAAGGATCAGGATCACTCTAAAAAGGGACCATTAAAGGAGGCTCAGCCTGACTGTGTTTAATGGAAGTGAAAGTCCAACAGACTCTCTCACCTCAGTCAGGCAGTGCCTGACCCTGGGCAGAGTCCAGCTGAAGCTCACCTTCTTCTCTGTGAAGGAGAGGGAGAGGGGGTATACATTCCCACTCCCACCCCCTCAGCATCTTGTAGACCATAAATATGAAGGAAATAGAGAGCAGGGAGGTTGGTGGAGGTTGGAAATGAGTATGTGAGTGAGTAGGAAGCATGTAGGTAATAAGGGGATCCATATATAACTCCTGGAGGAAGACGATGATCCATGAGGTGCCCGATCCACTTTCCCACGGCCCCGTCCCCACCACCCCTAGCGTTAATCTCCACCCCTGGCACTCTCCCACAGCGCTATGCTTGGCCCAGATAGTTGACCCCCTCTGTTTCCTATCTAACAGAGGCTATCTAAAAACGATCATTACATCGGCCATGGTCTTTGTGATCATTGAAGGTAGATAGTGATATCATTCTGTGCAAAGACACTCCCCACCTCTAAGGCCAAATAAAAAAAAAAGTTTTGTTTCAGGTAACATGTGAAGAAACTCTAGGGTCGGTAGGTCGGATTTTTTTTTTTTAACTTTTTTTTACTTTCCCTCTAACATTGACCCAAAAAAATGTAAAGAAGGGGAATTTTTTTTCCAAAATTTGGTAAACCTAAAATTGAACCCAAAAAAGTATAAAAATATAAAAATTTCTTCAAAATTGCATAAAAAAACGTAGGGTCGGCCCTATTTAGATAGGGTCGGTCGGGTGACCTGAAACAAACCTTTTTTTCTTTGGCCCAATATACTAAATGGCATTTTACAGCTGCTGCATCGTGGCTGTGAGATCTACCACACACCCTCCGATAGCCCTCTTATATGTGGCTTAAACATGCAATACGCTGTTCACGCATTGAGTGCTCATCTAGCTTCTTGTTGTTGGCTAGCCATGTTATAGGGATACGTATATGGGATGAATGTGCTCTCTCCGCTGTTTCCATATGGTAGGCAATGAGCCTGTGGCGTGATCTACACAGATACATATAGAAAGGACATGCAGAGTATATGTAATGTATACATAAAGACTACAGGTATTGAGTATCATAGCTTTTCTTATAACTACCACGCAATATCAATTCATGCGCATGTAGCATCCCAACAAAACCGTCTGTCCACCCCCTTTTACCCCCTTTATTCCTTCATCATCTTGCCTGTTTACAATAAAAGCAATATCAGGCAGGACCACACCGCCTATTGTCAATAAAGCTGTGCACGACTGTAGTAGGGCTGGGCGGTTGGTTGTCGGTCAGCTGTCTGCTTGAAGCCGCCTCTGTTGACAGGGACCTGAGTGTCGTCTGCCTGTGAGGAGGAGGTGTGTGTGTGGGGGGGAGATGGGGGGGGGGGGGTTAGATATGAGCACAGGACAGCCTCTAGGCCATAGCCTCAGCAGCTGTAGCAGCAGCAGCGGCGTTAGAGCGGTGAGAGTGCCATCCAGGGGGAGGCACGACAGGCCTGCAGGCTACTGCCGGGTTAGGAGACAGGGAGGGAGAGGGGGAGTGATAGATTGGCGCGTCTCCTGTCCCCGACCCAGCAGCCTAGACTTGAGCTACTCTGTGAGCTGCTCCATTAACATGCAGCCTGTAAAGCTGTGCGATCCCTGGGTCACGACCAGACCCCTTTTAGTCTCTGAGCCAGCCCCTTTATGACCAGACCCTTAGAGCTCATTCGTTCCCCTCCTGTCTCCCTTGTTTATAAATCACTCCCTTGATGAGCTGCTTCTGTACTTTAACTAAGCCAGCTGACGACTGCTAGCTTTTCTGTCCCCGCTATGTCCCACCCAGGGAGCTGCTCGGTCGCCAAACCGCCCAGCGCCCGAGCTGCTCCCCCCTCCCGACCTACACTGGGCGCCTGTGCCGTTTGCTGCTCTGCAGGTCATCAAAACGCGGCTACTGAGTTAAGCCCTCACACCGCGGTGTATACAATGTATAGCTACAGCCTCAACCAGGGCCTTGCCTGCTGGGGGCCTGTGCCCTTTTGGGGACCCTGGAGGATGGGGCATGCAGGGGGCTGGACACCTACCTTGACGTGCTGTACCATTCCCATGGGGTCCCGGTCGTGCACGTCGATCTCGCGCGTCATCGGCATCTCCAGCTTCACCTCGTCGCCTCCGACCTGCAGCGTGGCTGGTTCTTTCTGGTCCGCCGTCATTTCTGCAGCCATGTGGGGTTGTTGTAGAATAAGGAGGCGTTTTCTAGTCTGGTGGAAATAGGGGCACCGAGGGAGAGCTACTCGCAGCGTGCAGATATATGTCTACACCTCGGCCAGGGTCCACTCTCTCGGTAACTGGTAGCGGCGGCTGGAGCAGCTGGCGGCGGGCGGGATGAGCAGCTCGGCGGGCGGCGCGGGAGGGCGGACGGGCGGACGCGGGAGCGGCGGGAAGCTGCTTATGCGCAATCCTAGGGGCGCCCCCTAACGGGCGAATATGTAATCACGGCCATTTGCATGGAGCTGCTCGGCACTGCTGCTGCTGGCATGCTGGTCGGCTTCTGGTGGCTCCCCCAGGTGGAAAGCAGTGGCAAATGCCTCTTTGGTCCAAGCAGGGCTGGTACAGGTGGCGCCGTCCAGTAGAGTAGGGGAGGGAATATAAGATGAGTGCCAAAAGCAGTTGTTACCTTGATGTCAGAATGCCTAGAATTATTGCATAGAATTATTGCCTAGAAACTACCACAGCTAGTCCACATTACCATATTTTACCTCTAAACCTCGGCTAACCCAATCAGTGTAATGAGTGAGTTTTTATTGGCAATAATAATTGCATGTCGTGGGGTATTTGCCAATTAAAGCCAATAGTTGGGGATCCAGTCTGGGATCCTTGGAAAGAGCTGATATGGAAACCAATAGTTGAGAAGAGGAATAAGGTAATTTGAGGTTGCTGATTCCATTCTTGCTATGTATGAAATGATATCTAGGTCGGAACAAGGTCAAAATTAAGGTCAAAGGTCATATTTTGGAGAGGCAAATTGTAAAGGGTATGTTGTGCCCCTTATTGTCCACATCACTTTATATCCACAGCCTACCATGACAAAGTGTCCACAAAATACAATTTTTCCACACCATTTCATTACAAAGTGTCCACAAAATGCAGTTTGTCCACAGCCTTCCATCACACAATGTCCAGAAATAACAGTTTGTTCACATCCTACCATTACAAAGTGTCCACAAATACAGTTTGTCCACACTCAACACCACAAAATGTCCACAAAATATAGTTTGTCCGCAGCCAGCCATCACAAAGTATCCTCAAAATAGATTGTCCACAGCCTACCATCACAAAGTATCAGCAAACCACAAGTTGTAAACAGCATTGTGTGCCATGATGTTCACAAAACACGCTTTGTCCACAGAAAAAAATCATCATAAATTGCCCCTGAAAACATTTTGTCCACACAATTTTATTCCATAGTGTCCACAGAGCACAATTTCTTTGTAACAAGTATACTGTAACAAGTATACTGTCATCCCTCCCCTTGTGTGTTCTTCCTCCTCCTCTCCGCCTTACAGTCACACATATCTAGGCCTTGGTAATGTTGTATGTGGACAGAATAAGCCCTAGAGACATTTTGTGATGGTCTTTGTGTGGACAAAGTGGGCTGTGTGGACACTTTGTAGTAGTAGATTGTGGACTATGTGTTCGGTATGGATACATTGGGGTATTTTTGTGTGGACAAAGCAATAATTATTTGTACCATGTCTATCATCTCATAAACATATTGAGAACATTTAAGGTTAACGGTGGTATAAGGGAAATCTATTCAAAGAGATCATATTGGAAAAACATATTGGTTTCATGACAGCCAGATCTTAAACTAGCAGTGCATACGTTTTGGACACCAGGTGGAACGACTGTAGTCACCATTTGATAATATCCCACTGCCCCTCCCCCTTTGGCTCCGGTTAGCATATGAGGGCATAGGTGCTTCGGTTCACCATCCACTAATATATTTGTCCAGTCAGTGCTATTTGTGGTTGATTGGGGATCAAACAAACGCAGTGCCCTGTGCTGGGTGCAGTCAGTAGGGTCAGTCCAGGTAAAACCAGCCAGTGCATGGGGATCACTTCTAAACCATGGCGTTTTTGAGCCACCCTACAACAGTTCTCTGTAGAGCATGTGTGCATACTGAGTACAGCTGTGTTTTGATCCCCATATTGACCCTCAATTGGCACCAATCATCCATATATAGCACTGACTGATCCCCATTGGTTGGTTTTACCTGGACTGACCCTATTGACTGCTCCCAGCACAGGGCAGTGCGTTTGTTTGATCCCCAACCAACCATAAATAGGACCTACTGGCTACTACTATTATGAAGGTCAGTCTATTTACACCCCCCCCCCCCCATACACGCACACAGTGGTACTACAATTGTAGCAGTGTGAGGCCACTCTGGGGTCGTTATGGTAAGAGTGGGTGGGAGGGGCATAACACAACCTGTGGGTGGGTCCTAGTGTGTGGTAATCATAGCATAGGGCACAAGATGGATGCACTCTGGCGAGGACAGACCCCCTTTAAACCAAATTTTAAAGTTTAATGATCAGCCTTATAATTGAACTCCTCAATTCAGTTCTCTATATTGACACAGTCAATATGGATATATAGTCTTAGGAACAGAGAATACTATCTACTCCCTACACCTAGGGGGAGCTGCTGTGTGGTGCATATACACAGGATGAAGGACTTGCAATAAGTGGTGTAGCATTAAGGGCTAATCCTCTGCTAGACACAAGGTGAAAAACGGGGTCGATGCAGTTTTCTTGCAATGTAAATACGATTGTGTAATGCTTGGTAGGCAGCTCTGTGCTTTGGCTTTAGACAGGCTACAGGCTGTAATCGTACTCGCTAACTTACTGTGTTTGGGGGTTGTACCACGAACAACCCCCAAACACGGATCCTATCGTCTGAATTTACTGTAAGCGACCTTGGCAAGTCTAATGACGTAAATGGTACCTGGGGGATCTAAGGTAGAGTTACGTCATAGCACTTTTCCACCTGTAAATGTAGATCATTTGGCTTGAAGGCGCAAATCTCGGTACCCCTCTAGCGAAAGTCGGAGTGGAGTCGGGACAGGTACTTAGCCCTACAAATAGGGGCGATGGGGGCTTAAGCCCTTTGCAGTGGTATATGACTATGTGATTTAAGGCGGGTCGATCCCATTGAATCAAAGTGTTCAGAATTTCACAATGTTTTTTCTGTGGGTATCCTAAATCATTTGAAAACAGAAAATGAAAAGAAAAATAGGGGTCCCAAGCTACTTTTTAAAATATGGAATTTTCAAAAATAAAAGTATTTTAATTATACATTAAAAAACGAAAATACTGTAGAACTTCCTACAAATTCGAATAGCCACAGAATTCTGAAACATTACACAATGAACACCAGGAGATCTACCTTTATTCTAGAAATGATTGGGAGTTTTATCACTTTGCATTCTGGGGGAAAATGACATCTTTTGGAGAAGGGTAGCAATAGATTTTCATTATTTCTTTACATAATCAATGAAAAATAGTAGTAGAAATGTTCAGATTTTTCTTAAACTTCCCCCAATAGATTGCTTAGATTATTTGCTGATGAATAGGAGTAATTTTGATATGGGGTCCCCTGCATAATTTGAGGATTTTGGTCATTTGAAATTTAAAAAAGTAATGGAAAAACGGATTAAATCAAATCTTTGAAGCATTGCATTATGGGCAAATTCCCAAAAATCTGCATATGAAATGATTTTGTTATGAAGGTTTGGATATTGTCAAGCGATTTATTCACTTTTATGCTCTTCCTAATACCATTTATTACTTCATAAATGAAAGCTCCTGAAAATCATAGAAAATGCCCAAAATACCTATAATTACCATGTCAAAATATAAAGTGCTCTAAAATGCTCAATTTTGCTCAAAATCATCCCTACCAAATATGGCATCATTCTGCCATATTTAAGCCATATGCGCAGAAAGATGCGCAGTAGTCCATTCTGCAATGGCCGCCACCCACCTTGAATGCATAGAACAGTCGGAGTGCAATCATGACAGGTACTCGGCCCTTTATTTACGGCGGCTCAGGGTTTAATTAAACCACGGGGGAGGGCTAATACAATGGAGGGTTTTATTGAGTACAGAAGGGCCTTTAGCTACGAGAACTTGGTTAAATTGATTTTGTTTCGAACGGTAATATGTTTTGAGAGGACAAGATGGTTCTGTCTGAGCCTGTTTGACTATGCAGTGAATTGTGTCAGAAATAGCCTTCCCCTGTTGACATGTAAGTGGTGGGGATCCAGGTGCAGCGAAGGGTGACTTACATAGGGAATGTACTACTCCTAGGAAAAGGTAGATTCACATAAGTGTAAATCTGCTGGCCAATTATTTTCCAATCACCTTGTTATTCAGACAGGAGATGCAATGTAGTAAACATGTATGGGCTTTACAAGTATACATGTTACCACACAAATGCCCCTCCTTTTTAAATATATATGTTATCATTACAATGCAACTAATTCTGCAGCCTCTGGCAGAAATCTATTCTAGTACTAACTGCTTCTGGGCAGCTATCAATTACCAGTGCCAAAATGTCTGCCTGCATATGTAGCACACACGTTGTAGTTCCTACGTACTTATCCCTATAAAACCAATAGTGAACATTTTACAAATCTTTGCAGAATCCACACATTGTGTAGAATGAAAGCATAGTTTTCCAATGGTATGAACACACAAATGGGGCATGGGTGTAAATAGAGGGGAACAGCTGGTTGTCTGTGCAATTGCAGGCCGGTCTGAACATGAAGACATACCCCAGGTAACATAGGTACCTTGGGCCATGATAGGGTAGACTCACCATGAGTCGGACACATACCTTGAGACGGACAGTGAAAATTGAACGTATTCATGTAAACTACGACTTCTTGTGTATGTTTTTTGGAAAGAATAACACTTGAACTTTACCCTAGTTCAAAAATGGAGGGCTTAAAATGCTTAAATAGCCCCAAAATCAAGTGTCCATCTCAAGGTATGTGTCCGACTTCAGGTGAATCTACCCTATACGTAAAAGAAGGTCCAATATGGCAATTTTGATATTGGCCCACCGCTGGTTTGACCGCTTACCCAGTAATGGCCCATGCTTGCCAAAAGGGATATTGATTTTGTGTTGGCCCAATGCTGGGCCAACATTTTAATGTTTTAGTTAGTTGTGTTAACATTATTCCATGGTTAGTAATTAAAGGCTGGAGCAACCTTGTAACACATATGTTGCCCCAACATGTAATTTTCAATATAGGACCATTGCAACAATAACCCAGTAAACAAAAAACGTTATACAACATTTTGTAACGTTATTTAACGTTATATAACGTTTCTCTATGGCTCCTCACTATGGCATAGCGTTATATGCAGTTTTAGAACGTTATTTTGACGTAAAATAACGTTTTTTCGTTAGCTGGGAACCAATATTGAACACCATTTTCATTTGTATGATTGAATGTGCAAACATACTTAAAACATGACCGTCAAGTATCATCAGTTTAGAAAAAAACTTTTCGGTCTTTTCAATCAATCTTAATCTCAATCCCAAAAATGTTAATGGTTAGAAATCATACAAACTGTATTACTATCATTTAGGACTTATCTAACTTCATTACCCACACAAGGATCTTCAAGCATGACCTACGTCTCTAGTATGTATCCATTCATTATGTATTGGCGCTAAGTGACAATGTGAACTCATGTATGCTATACGGAACATGTATCAGGAAGAACTGAAGTGGATAGAACAAGAGTGCATCGTTACAACACAAGGAAGGATCCAGGGCAAGAGGCATTCACCCCCATTTTTGCTGTAGATATCAATGTAAATGAATCCAAGCTATAAGTGCATTACCTAAATCATGCCCCCTCTTTCTCAAATTCCTGAATCCATCCCTGCCGCAGGTCTTCCAACAAAAGAGGAGTCAGAGGATCGCAGTGGCACACCTGTTATTCCTGTGAATACTGTGAAGAATCCATGGATCAAGGATACCTAAGCCACAAATAGCTAGGGTGCCAATGGCCAATAGTGGGAACATTATACTGCCACTTTGAACAATTGTAATCAAAATGGTCCGGTCAATAAAATCCATTACCATTAGTCTAAAATGATTTCAAGGATTTGATGATTTTGATCATACTTTAACACATTTTAGTAACAATCTTATTGTGATGAAAGTTATAAACAAGTATTGTGTTAAGATTTGTATTCAATATAATGATATGTGGACAGATGAGGAGAAAGGGACTTCCAGGATGAAACGTATGTTTTAAAATTGAAGTCATAAGCTTTCACAAGAGGTATCATAGATGGAGATAGCCCTTATAGTTTTTGAGAAATTGCTTCATGAATCTGAGATGGTGCTACCCTTGCCAAACAACCAATAGGCTCTCTCTTGTTGTTTTAATTGTATTCCTATGTCTAACTATCATGATTTTGCAAAATTGCACGTATTACCTAACCACTATTTTCCATATTTTTTATCATAAATCTGGATATAGAAATGATATTTACATTCAGTTTTCAGTGTACCGTAAAACCTCGCGTATAAGCCTAACTCGCATATAAGCCGCACCCCGACTTTTGGCCGATCCTATAAGCTGCACCAGCAATCTGAATTGGGTGGTTTTGGTACTGTACTATAGGAGCAAAAACTCGCATATAAGCCGCACCTGGACTCTGTGCCGATCCTATAAGCCGCACCCGCGATCTGATTCGCGTACTAGCCGCGGCTTATACGCGAGGTTTTACGGTAGTAATCCCTATGAATTTCTCTATTGATTGGGATTATTCTTTTTCTATTCGTAGGGAAATTGTGGTTGCCATGGCAACACATTTAGGCAGACAGTCTTATTTAGGCCTCAAATTGGCTTCAGAATGTTCCATTTACATTCCAAATATGGAAGGATTACCCCAAAATAGAATGTTTTGGAGAAAACCATCATTTCCTATGTAAAAAATCACCGTAGAGCAAATTTTGGCCAATTTTCACATTTGAAGTCATTGTGATGCCCCCTAGTGGCCAAACCCCAGTACTAAAAATCCCTCCTGGATGTGCCTTTCTCCTCAGCTGCCCACATATATCACTGCTAAATCATAATGCATGTTTTATGGGACTAGACTGATACGGTGCCTAACTATATGCAGAG
The DNA here is from genome assembly GCA_947462335.1 of Harmothoe impar. Lineage (NCBI taxonomy): Eukaryota > Metazoa > Annelida > Polychaeta > Phyllodocida > Polynoidae > Harmothoe > Harmothoe impar. Next base: position 86,578,385 of record OX381704.1, on the reverse strand, counting down.
GGCGTGTCAGCAAATTTGTGACATATACTTTTCTAAGGGGTGTTGCAAGAAGTGTGACATTGGGGTGGGGGCGGGTGTGGACTAATCCAAATAATCATTGCTAGTCATTACTAGTACTTTACTAGAGTAGGCAGTTACAGAGTCGGACATTGTGAACCCCTCTCTGGCCGGCTTCTTTCTTGAGCGATAAACCTAGTAACGCACATTCTTGTTTTGCTAAAAAGCTGGGGGCTCACAAGGTGAAGAGGGATGCGAATTCAGTTTGAACACCACCGAGGAGGGCGGACGGGTATAATATTTCATCTTCATGAACACTCGTATGTACATCCTATCGTTTAACTGTAGTAGTGGGCCTAAATGTATTTATGGCTTTGTTCTAAGGTCAAAGAATAGAGAATAACTCGCCAGTGCTGCATTCAAGCATGGTGACGGGGTTGAGGCACTCCTGAAGGGTCAGCATGATGTACCAGTGCAAGACAGGCGAGCCACTCGATGGGGCCGCATTGGTACATCGTGACGATAAACTTTTAGCGATATGTTGTCCTTTACGCGCATAAAAAGAGTATTGTCCATAATACAAACATAAATGAGTTCCCATTTGTGTTTACAATTTACATACACCCCGGGCATACACCCTATACCTGTTGGCCTGTGACTTGAAGTAACGCAGCCATATTGCTGGGGAGGTCGCCCACCGCAGTTGCTAAACGTGCTGTGATATTTTGTGTCAGGCAAGGATTTCTGTACTCTGTTCACTGGGCTATATCACTGTTGAGTATTACTCTGAAACTAAAGGCTATTATTACCATGTCAGGCCTCATTGTCTGCTGCTCTGTACACCCAATCCCTCCTCTCTAATCCAATTGTTTATTACAATTTAAGGCCCTACGTTTAGGTGTCTACCCATGATGCATATAATATGGGTGTGGACCACTAAATTCGACATGGCGACATGGGTCCTTTTTGGCTTAGTGACATGCGACATGAGGAATGTAAGAGATAATGACATGGGACATAGCCTTTTTCTTAAAATCGACATCCTGACATGGACATTTCTTAAAACCGACAGGGCGACATGGCCATTTCTTAAAATCGACAGGCCCCTATAATGGATTATTGTGCGTGACAACATACCGGCCATGGATGTGTATGGTCACGCCAGGACTCAGGAGTGTGCCATACTTAGATACTAATTACTGCGTGTAGCAGTATTACTGGTAGGTAGCCAGCGTATATACTATATAAAATCTGCAAATCTGCGTGCAATGCAATGCATATCACGATTCCTTCAAACCCTCAGCGCCCCTACATACAGGGCTGAGCACCTGTCCCGGCTTCACTGCGACTGTCGCTGGAGGGGTACCGAGATATGCGCCTTTAAACAGCTTTAAACATTTCGCTGAGTTAGCACATCTGCAGAGCGACGCTCAGTGCACTCACCGCGAGAATGCACCAGGTCAGCAAAATTTCTATTTGTATCAAAGGTTTTGTTAGTGACCCCTCCCCCACCCACCCTACCGGTACTAGCCCTCCCACAAGTCACTGCCCAATCATGGTTTTGGGTCGTACCAGTCTCCAGTAACCACTAGTACAATAAACCTTCTACTCTCCCCGAAATAGAATGTGTTTAACCCTTTAAACCCGCAGGTCTCGGTACCCCTCCACCGACAGTCAGGGCGCAGTCGAGACAGGTACTCAGCCCTATTTATAGAGGAGCTGGGGCTTTAAGGGGCGCATGGTGCATTGTAATTAAGGGGGCTCTGGATGGGGGGGGGGTCCCATGTCCCCTGTCGATTATATGAAATGCCCATGTCCCATGTCACTAAGCAAAAACCCGTGTCACTTATGTCACTAACCTAATTCAATTATTGGGAGATAGAGACACCTAAACCCACGTAAATTTTAGTTATCCTACTTTTTGATGAAGTAAAAATGAGCAAGTTATATATGTGAATAGGAATCGTAATGCATATTGTAACAATCCCAGATTTCAATTGAAATTATTTCCTTGTCACTAGGCTTGATGTCATGTCACTAGGCTTCATGTCGCATGTCGATTCTTAGGTTTGGCCATATCATATGTCGCTTAGGTTGCCATGTCAAATGTCGATTTCAAGAAACAGCCATGTCAAATGTCGATTTTAAGAAATGCCCATGTCGCCATGTCGAATTTGGTGGTCCACACCCATATTAAGGGCTGCGTTCATGCATCATGCCGTCACTGGCAAAGTGTATACAAGGCATGATGCACGAATACATCCCTCACGAGAAGACTCGTCGGGGCTGCATTCATGCATCATGACGACAAGGGACACATGGTATTCAAACACCATGCGGTCCTCAAATGGTTAATTACTTAATGCTTACCTGGTACCTGGGCCGGGTACATATAAGGCCCCAAGCCGCCATCAGTGGACAGAGCACATGGCAGCAGCAGGACAACGCACACCTACCAGGACCTGATGTGAGTAGAACCCATTGAACATTGCTTAAATATAGCATAGGTCTAGGTAATAACCTCAGATATGCCTCCATTCAGAATGATTTTAATCATATTCTACTTCTTTTGGGATTTGTGGTATTTTGGAAGTGTGTCTTACTTTTGGAATATCCCAGAGCATTGGCGGATCCATAGACTATGCCATAGGGCCCTTTCATTAGAACGGTTGTACTTTGTATATACACTATATCGGGGTTATGGATAGAGTGTATAAGACAGTAGTACAGTGTGTATAAGACAGTGTTTCCGCATTTCCGAAATTTTTTACACCCCCCCCCCGGTCGAGGGGTCAAAACTTTTTACCCCCCCCCCCTTGCGGCCGAAAATCGGCTCGAGCGCGGGCCCTTTGAAGCATAGTAACCCGCGGGCTTTTTGGCTCAAAACAGGTTAAATTATTTTGACCCCCCCCAAGAGGGGTCCAAACTTTTTTGCCCCCCCCCCCGGTCAAGGGGTCCAAATCCCCCCCCCCCTGTTGTTAAACAATGATCACTCCCTAAGACGGCGACCGTGTGTACTAGAACAATGTACACACGGCGGCCGTACGTACAACAACATTATACAATAATTATTGGGGAGCAGCCAGGTTCTATATATGGCCCTAGACCCCTAAATTCGACACGGCGACATGGGCCTGTTGGGGCTTAGTGACATGGGACATGATGAAGAAATAATTAGTGACATGGGACATGGGACATAGCTTAAAATCGACATGGCGACATGGCCATTCCTTAAGATCGATATGGCGACATGAGCATTTCTTAAGATCGACATGTGACATGGGGACTCGCCCATCAAGGGCCCCTTATTATATAGGAGCACATAATAAGAAATATAGCTCCAGACTTTATTGGCTAGGAGTTAAAATATTATTTTTCTACAATATGTAGATCTACGCATGGTTAGAAATCATGTGAAAAAGATAATTGAATTTCAGAAAACAGAAATGCTCAGATAACTTTATTGTATCCATGGCTAGCACGTAGGCAGCCGTGTATATTGTTTTCTTATGCCCGTCGTGCGTATAGTACGGCTATACTCACGCCCGTCGTACGTATAGTGGCGCTGTACGCACGGCCGCCGTGCGTATATCACTTAAATAGCCGGCCACCCCGACAAAGTGGGGATAAGACCTGGGGGATATAGTCAAAAGTGTGACTTCTATTGGCTTTACAATATATCCCCGGGCCTATACTAGAAGCCTGGCTTATATAACACGAAGTGGTGTTTTCCTCACGCCTCAACACGCTTAGAAAGCTGCCCGAGCTCTTAAGTATATAAATTTACTCAATGGATTATAGGAAACCTTTGTTATGTACTATATTCTACAACTGTAATGAGGTTTTGTTACTTATACTCCGCCCTCTATCAAAGGTACAATGAGAAAATGGTACTTATCCGTCTCTTTATAAAGAATAAATTTAAATGGTTTCGGAACATTTTTCACGGGAAAAGTGGATTTCGAACTCAGGAATCCCTATGCCCTTTCGAAGTATGTAATTAAAAAGTCCTTAAGGAACTTACAACTTTGCAGCTGGCAGCTGGCCAAGCTGGTAGCGCAGATGGTCAGTGAAGGTTTTTGGGTTCTAACCTCATCCTGGCCAAGGTTTTACTAATTATAGTTCTAACTTTATATCATAATCTAATTTGAAACCTCACGCCTCAACACGCTTAACAATACGTTTTAAAGTAGTTTTGATAGAATAATTAAGCTCAATAGTATGAGTACTTTTTCTTACCAGGTACTCCTTACCTTGTAACCTAAAAAAGATGTTTGCCCAGGCAACTGAGGGGAAGGGCTCGATAGTATAGTAGTTAACTAGTCCTCGGTACGTTGGATCAGAAGGTAGTTTGTTCAAATCCCCAAAAGGCCAATTAAAAAAAAAAAATCTACACTTCTTTGGACATACCCTAGTCAGTCTTATTTGGGACAGGTTGATTCATACGAAGCTTACAGGCAGGCCATCAGGTCTTTCTCTATCTGTTCTGAGAGTGTAACACACAACTATATACAATTATTCCATTCCAGATTTGAGCAGGCACCATGAGGCTTTTCGCCCTCATCTCAACCATTGCCCTTGCGGCGGCACTGAACCAAAAGGAGGTTAACATTATAGATACATATGGACAGAAGTATGGTGGTGGGTGCTATACCCTGGAAGTGGAGGACAATGGCAACAGCTACCAAATAGAATCTACTGGTATCCCTAACCACCCAACGTACACGGTATGTTTGACATGAATCTCTCATCATCATTGATTATTTAGCAAGCCTGATATACTAAGGCCCAAAAAAAGGTTTGTTTCAGGTCATTCGGCCGACCCTATCAAAATGGGGCCGACCCTACTTTTTTTTATGCAATTTTGAAGAAATTTATATATTTTTACACTTCTTTTGGGTCGATTTCAGGCTTATTACCCCCCCCCCCTAATTTTTACACTTTTTGGTATCGTTAAGGAGCTGTAAGCAAATGGCAAAAAAAATTCCAAAAAAGAGAAATCCGACCTACCGATCCTAGATTTTCATCCCATGTTGCCTGAAACAAACCTTTTTTATTTGGCCTAATTGTATCATGACACATCTGACCATTCTTATTGTATCAGAATACTTGACAAACCTTAAAGACGCACATTAAATTTTGTTAAGCATTATGCATTTACATAGATGTTTTATCTGCAGGGTGCTGTTTCTCCACAAATTTGCAGACGTCCACAAATTTGCAGATGTCCACAAATTTGCAGACGTCCACAAATCTGCTTTTGCACAAATTTGTGACCGCTTAATTACCAAAAAACGATTTTATTCATCATTTTTATATTCTCCACAAATATGGAATGTGAAATGCGGACATCCGCAAATTTGTGGAGAAACAGCATCCAGATACACATATATACTAGCACATGGTACCACTAATGCATTCTATTACTAAATTTATGACATGAATAACACCGTGATCATATTTCATTTCAGACCAATCCTAACGATGTGCAGGAGCAGGCTTACAGCTATTCCATCCCCAAAAATCCCACCATTGCAGCCAGTCAGTCTTGTGTCCCAATGGGTGAGATCGGTTTCGCCCTGAACGGTGTGCCCTTCTACAACCCCCTGTCTGGTCCAGATTCAAATGCTGTACAGGTAAGATCGTCATAATCATCAATATCCAGCTGTAACAAGATTATACTACTGTCAAACTATCTATGTTATCATGTAATTACCAGTAGTGCTATGGAGTATTTAAGACATGTTGGGAGTCATAGTACAAACAATGGTTTACTCCAAAATATATCATTCTGTTAACAATGATATAAAACGTATCCTCTAACTTTCAGGGAAGTGGTGCTGAGACCTTCGATGGCTGTGGTGGTCATCCAGCAAGGATGGGAAGGTACCACTATCACGAGCTGCCCTCCCTGGACTGCATCTTCCATGACAATGTGCTGTCTGATGATGGTAATGGTACCCTGATCGGTGTAGCCCTGGACGGCTTCCCGATCTACTACTGGAAGGAGGCAGCTAATGTAAGTACACACACCTGTTTTTTTTGCACTGATTCACAAGATGGGACCCATAAAGAACCTAACACACAATCGTTATCTATATACACTGACTGCGACAACCGGTCATCCGAGGTTAGACAAAATAGGAGAATTATTTTAAAACTACTTTACAACTGTATCTTTAATAACTATGCACGTCATTGCAATAACCTTGACATAATTCAGTCTTGTACCATTACAACAGGCTAATTGTGTAATCATAATGAATATTATGTTCATCTACTTCTATTCAGCCTACTTGCTTATCCATCATTCATGATGGCTCATATGAAACTAAAAATAGATCCCATAAAAAGGCTTTGATTAATACTTGCAGTTTTGATTATGATCGCTGTATTTGAAGGAATCTTTCTTTTCACTTGCAGGTGCCCGAGTTTGAGGAGCTCCTTGATGATTGCCATGGTACCTCCAGCCTGGGTGGCACCTACCGTTATTACATCACCAAGACCTTCCCCTACGTCCTGGGCTGCTTCAAGGGAGCAGTCTCTAAGAACCAGATCGTAGACTGTCCATGTAAGTCCCTGTACTGAATGTTATAATAGACAGGCCATACTCTCCATTCTACTAACCATGATGGTTGCCAAATGTTTAATGGCTGGCTCTCACTATTTTTTTCCTACGGAATCAGAATCTGCCCAGGCCCATTTAATATTTTTCATATTAAGACCCCTAATTTGCATATTTAGGTGGAGTAAACATAAAAAGTGCCATCAGTATCTGAGGCATAATTCTGTAAATATCTGCATGTCCTGATACTGCCATCCCCTCTCTATCTATGAGCCCAGAGTTCATACATTATGATTTATAATAGCCATTAATGTTTAGAAATGTCAATCTATTCTTTATTGAGTAAGTCCATAATTCAACTCAATAATAAACACAAAGGATCTACATAATTCATATTTCTTTTGTCTTCCAGCCTTCAATGGAGAGGAGAAGGCACTGTGCAGCTGCCCGATGATGGGACCCCCTGCACGTAAGTTTATGGCTTTCCCAATTTGATGGATCTAATTGCATGGAGCTCAAACATCGACCAAAATCGGCCAACAATCGGGGAGTAACTCGCATAAATGTATGTACGGTCCTGCACAGTAAACTCGCAATAATCTGTGTATGGTAAAGGAAGAGTTAATCAATAACAAAGCACTCACTGATGTGACAGTGCCAAGCAGCCTTAATTGACAGCCCCCTCCATTTATATCTCTTTCTGAAAGTATACATTTTACTAGAGTGGAGTATTAACCATAGTTGACACTATCACCTCATTCTTGTCGAAATGGCGTTAAACATCCATTACTCACTTAGTGTCACCTCATCAAATTGACTATCTACTTTATCTGACAATTAGTTGACATTTGGTGGAAGAATTTAATTTTACTTTAGGTGATGGTTGATTCTATATTTACTATGTTTGACTTTCTTTCTTTCCTTCTTTGGGATTTAGCATTAAGTTTGTGCACACAGAAGGATCTGGCACATCACATTACCTTTAGACATGTTTTTATTTCACAAATGTATTCTGAAGAGGAGGAGCCTCTTTTACCACTCATAAACCCGTCCTTATTAATCCAGACACCTTTGATATATCAGCTGCTAGTGTGCAGAGGGCATATTTAGTCAGGTTTACTCCGGTTTACTTTGTTGGTACAGGTCGCCAACTACAGCAGAGCTCAGCTAATATCTTGAGATTTGATGACATCACTGACTCTGACTGCCGGAATAAGTATGAATGTGACGTGCCTATGTCTACCCACCTTTGGTGCCACACCACTCAGATGACGCCGGCAAACTGCAATACTGATCATGACAGTGTCTGCCCAGCTAAGAATAATCAGCAGCCTCCTGCTGGACAGCAGCCTCCTCAGCAGCAACCTGAACAGCAGCCTCCTCAGCAGCAACCTGAACAGCAGCCTCCTCAGCAGCAACCTGAACAGCAGCCTCCTCAGCAGCAACCTGAACAGCAGCCTCCTCAGCAGCAACCTGAACAGCAGCCTCCTCAGCAGCAACCTGAACAGCAGCCTCCTCAGCAGCAACCTGAACAGCAGCCTCCTCAGCAGCAACAGCCTCCTCAGCAGCAACAGCCTCCTCAGCAGCCTCCTCAGCAGCCTCCTCAGCAGCAGCAGCCTCCTCAGCAGCAGCGACCTTCCCAGCAGCAGAGACCTTCCCAGCAGCAGAGACCTTCCCAGCAGCAGGGACGTCCACAGCGTCCCGGGCCACGTGGCAGACAGCTAAGAACCCTTAATCGTCTTGTGAGGCTTCTTCAAGGACTTAAGAAATAAACCCTCATACCATAATACACACTATTATTGATGCTACATATAGCATGTTTTAGACCAAAGGAGTTTCATGGCAGAAATAAAATACTGTAGTCCTCAGATAATAAAAAGTCAATTCAGTTCAATGTCAAGAGTTATTATTCACTTCCGCAACATAACAGCATAAATGAACTAAGTTCCTCAAACATCATTTAATTGCAGGGAAAATAGAAATGTAGTCAGAGTAAACAACTATTTAAATTACATCCCATGTATAGCACATTATTTCATGGTGAATACGATATGTCAAGGTTAAGCCTATGGGAGTGCTGTATACAAGTAAAGCGTGCAATAACCCTCGGTGCTTGACCGGGGTGCTTGGGCAGTGCTTGGGCAGTGCTTGGGCAGTGCTCGGGCAGTGCTTGGGCCGTATTGCACTAAGCCTATGGCCAGCATGGGTTCGGATCCCATCCTCGTCGCCATTTGATGTATCTTGGATGTGTAGAATGAACATAAAGTGAAGGAAAAACTCAGAATACGATGTAGCGTTACCCAGTCCATTCCCGCGCCACAACATAAATCTCTTGAATAGTACTCTCTGCTAGTGTGCATATAGTATCTAGATTGATGACCATAGGGACAAAATACAGTTTGTCGCAAGTGAGAGTCATTTTTTACTGCATAGATCATATAAAATGTTACTAGTACCTAGAGAAATGTGGAAAAAGGACAGAGAGGCCAACGATTGTGCTTGCCAGCTATCCCCAGATGGTGTAGCAAAGGCACTGCTGTAGCCTACATTATGACATCAAAAAGCAAATAGGGTGTTTCATGTAAAACTCATGCAAATTAAAAATTATTCTATAGAAGTGTTAACAGGTGAATATTGTACCTCTCCAACAAAGGATTACACACCATATACAATGTAAGACAACAGCAATTAGAGATCCATACTAATAAGGGACAGGCCAGGTGGCTGCATGGCCACATGCCTGCTCCCTGTGTGTATAGGCCTACTCAACTGGTGCCAATCTCTCAAAGCTGCCCCTGTGCATTTCTATAGTAGGCACTTGCTTCCAGAACTCTTCATGTTCTGATCGACTTATCCACTTCTACTCATGGTAGGACCATAATAAAATATGTTCTGGGAAGGCAATACTGAGGAAAATCATGTGACATAATGAAATATAGAATATACACAATTTGGAAAACATATCCAAGTGCCTAGCTATAGTCTCCCTATGTCAACAATGACTGTTTGACCCTAGGGCACTTAGAAATCATAGAAATCATGATTTTGTGAAGGCTTTTTAAAATCTTAATCATTTTTAAAATGAAAAGTGAGTACTCTCCAGTGCTCATTGTAAGAAAAGAAATAAATACATTCCACAGGAATTATCCGCCTGGCCTACATAGAGAACTCTGATCTTGGTTCATTGCTTGCACAAGAGTATGTAATATCAGACATAAAGTGTAACACATGCAGTTGGTTTCATTGCCGTTTACTTTTTTTGTAGGTCCAAGCCGTCAACTCCAGCAAAGCTCAGCTTCAATCTTGAGGTATGATGACATCACTGATTCTGAGTGCAGGTATATGTATGATTGTGATGTGCCTATGTCAACCCACCTCTGGTGCCACACCACAGAGATTAGGCCTGTAAACTGTGATGTTGCTCCTGATCACGTCTGTCCAGCTAAGACTATGCAACGGCCTGGTCAAAATGGTCAGTATGGTCAACCACTGCCCGGTCAGCAGCAGCCTGGTCAGCAGCAGCCTGGTCAGCAGCAGCCTGGACAGCAACAGCCTGGTCAGCAGCAGCCCAGCCAGCAATGGCCTGGTCAGCAGCAGCCTGGTCAGCAGCAGCCCGGCCAGCAACAGCCTGGTCAGCAGCAGCCCGGTCAGCAGCGGCCTGGTCAGCAACGGCCTGGTCAGCAACAGCCTGGTCAGCAGCAGCCTGGTCAGCAGCAGCCCGGTCAGCAACAGCCTGGTCAGCAACAGCCTGGTCAGCAGCGGCCTGGTCAGCAATGGCCTGGTCAGCAGCAGCCTGGTCAGCAGCAGCCTGGTCAGCAGCGGCCTGGTCAGCAACAGCCTGGTCAGCAACAGCCTGGTCAGCAGCAGCCTGGTCAGCAACGGCCTGGTCAGCAGCAGCCTGGTCAGCAGCAGCCTGGTCAGCAGCGGCCTGGTCAGCAGCAGCCTGGTCAGCAGCAGCCTGGTCAGAATGGTGGACAGCAACAGGGACATCAGTTTGGCCCCCCTCAGAACGGCGGACGACGACCTCCCCAGGGACAGTTTGGCCCCCCTCAGAATGGCGGACGACAACCTCCCCAGCGTGGCAGCAGAAATCTAGAGACCCGTCTGACCCGTCTCATGAGGCTTCTTCAAGGAAACTAAAAGCAAATGATTTGAGCACCGATATACATCACTTTTCTTAGATAAACAAATATGTCCATGGTAGGAGAAAACTGTAATTCGCATTTACATATAATAAAAGTATCAGCAAATGTATATTTCATCTATTCTTGCCTTATTCCTTGGGGGAACAAATAGTGTAGTCTCATTTGATAAAAAAGCGTGTTAATTCGTTCTACGTAGGTTATGTTTTTATTCTTTGAACATCAGGATTCTGAAAAATGAGGGCGTGAATTTGGTTGGAGTTTGAATGGTCGCTGAGAAGATAGAATGGAAACTTTTGTCTTGTTCATCAATTTAGATATATATTGATATAATTGATTCTTTAATTTTAAAATAAGGTGCCGTAATTCTTCTACCAAATTCATTTTAATCCTTGGTGCAATAGAATTGTGACATATGTGGGAGCTAATGTTTTTGTAACATTTGAATATGGAAAATATGTATTCATGGTTATTATGACTAAGCACCCAAACATTTACCCTTTAACCCTTTCCCTGCCGCTTTACTTTTGAAAAATTGTTCCCAACCACCGGGCACATTGCAGATGAATATGTCCTATTAAAACCGGCATTACACTACAGATAGTGCCCTGGTACTGCATATATGCAGTATCGGTTTTTGGGTACTAAAATACAGTACTGCATATATGCAGTATCGGTTTTACAGTGGTACTGCATATATGCAGTATCGGCAGGGAAAGGGTTAAGGACAGCATACTACTTTAATATCCTAATACCCACACATAGCCTCATTATCCTTTTAGTACCAGAATCCTAACACTAACAGGAAGCCGGCCACCACACCCGCGGTGTGCATTACCTAGAGATACAAACTGTCGAATCCTAGTGGAAATATTAACTGTGACTCACTATTTGAGGCTGAATGGTTGTAGAGAAAGTATGATCTAATCATTAATTCTTTTTAATTCATTTTTCCAAAAACCTACTGACAGAATTAATTTTTAATCCAAATTTGTTTACAGCATCTCTGTCACTGTGGCAGGACCTGAACCTGAAAATATACATATAGAACATTTCCGAAAACGCATACCATATATATTGAGGTTTCATTCATGTTTAATGAGGGAACGCAATCGAGACATTTGATTGATATAAGGGGTGTGGACCTCTTAGGCAAATTATTCCGGAGGGCCTCTGAAGGAATTATTGAATATCTCCTAAACTTCTCACAAATCATAAATATGTTATTATGTCGTACCGTTCAAATAATTAGTTAGGCCATAGAATATGTCAATGGGGAGGGGAGGGGATCCGACCATTTATTCTCACTTCGTAATCCCATCGTATAGGGCGGAGCTTTTCCAATAACACATTTTAACTGCCCCGTTTATGTGGTAAAAGGGACCGTTATGTTACGTCCTCGATGTCGGCTTTCGGTAGAAGTGCGCAAAGACCGAAGACGGTATGTGGCTTTGGGTCAGTCCGTACCAATAGCTCCATATCCTTGGTTTGATTTTGCTTTTACAGACGGCTGTCGTCTCACAGAAACCATTGCCGTTCTTTTGCAGCCGACACACCTCCGTATCCGAACACTTAGCCTGAATAGCAGGGGAAAGAAATACATAAGATTATTAGTTAATTGGTGCATTGGAAACATATTCGAATTATGTGCATGTATTGGTCGGATCTCAATTACACTTCTCAAGTTGTAATCACGTAATGTCCATACTCAAAAAAAAAGAAGCCGTACATGTATCTAAAACACCGATGTTCATAGAACCCTTAATTAATATCAATAAGGTCAATGAGACTACATCTGCCCAGATGATATCACCTATATAGACGATAAAAAGCAATATACAATAACATACCTTGCAAGGATCTGCCAATATGAAAGGAAAGGTCGAAAAGGGCATCTATTAGACGGGGATCAATTAATATTTTATTCATTCATAGTTTGAGGCAATTCTCGATATATATCATATACATCATGTACATTTCGCCCGCGGCAGATAGTTCTCCTGGACACTAATTAATTGGCAAATCTCAATTGGATTGGCGCCACTCTGACGGCGGTAACAATCTTGAGTACCCGGTATGTACATTACCTTGGCCAGCCCAATAGGCCATGTGCATTTCAGATACCAGTATTATAGATATGGTTTAATTGAATTGAATTTGGCTTATCTCCGGTTAACCAGACTAAAAGTGTGTAAACTTACGTGGGTAGCATGTAGGTAGAGATGGGCATGGTGTTGTGATACACTGGACTTGGTTCATGTAGCAAAGGTCGTTTTTTCCACAAAGCCTTGTCTGAACATCAAAAATTATCATAATAAAAAATGTTCATGAACAATGCACTGACTAATGTAAAAATGTCTCAAAAGTAGATCAATAAAACTCATGATTACCCTTTCACATTAACAAAATATGAATACCTGGAAAATTGCTATTTAAAAATTGGCCGATGTATATTGACTGAAGTGACCTGATTCCAACTTCCTTTAATTTAGAATTTACCTGATAATGGCAAGAATAACAGATCCTGTCCAAGTAGATCTAGCACAGAAGATTTCTACTTACCTGACATGTGTCCCGGGCTGTATTAATCAAAATAAATAAAGTATAAGGCAGCATCAATGATATCGTTGCTGAGTAGTTCATTACTACGTAAACGAATTGAATTTATTGGACCCTGAACATATATAAGAAACAATCCAGCATTCAATTTTCTTCTGAATCTTAAAGATGGTGTATCAGCTAATAGACTTCTGAAATTTTTTCTTCAAAATGAATATAAATTTAATGTCAAGGGTTTTGTTATTATTCAAGCTGATATGCAGTACTCAATGTTAAATATATTTGTCTTTAAATGCATGATTTGAGATAGAAAACAATGTTGCTTATTCACCTCACTGACTCAGTCACTCCCCAAGTGAGTACAGAGGAGACTAGCCTGGTAGAGAAAGCACTGAGCCATGCAGTACCACAACATAGAAAGTTTTAGTGTCGACCTACAGTAAAAATTATTGCACTGCCTGTGCTACTTTTATAGCTTTAGACACTATCAATCATTTAAAAAGTCAGGGAGTATTTATAGGGGACTCTATACAAGAACAATATGACATTATTAAAAATTCACCGGGTTTTAGCTGATATACCATCTTTAACACCTAAATTATGTAAGGATTCAGCAGGGAAATGTTACAAATATACTTGCACTACTAGTCAATGGTGCTGCTACTAGTAGTACTGGTAGTATGTTGTTGTAAACCCGGCATCCCGATATAAATAGTGGGCTGTTGTAAAAACCCTAGATCAAGACTCACTATGTACCTACCGTTTGGGCAGCAGACGGCAAACCGGTCTGTGGGGTCTATATTACAGTAGGAGCCCGTTGGGCAGTCCACTCTGTTCGGGCCACGCCCACAGAACAGGGTTGTACCAGAGTCCGATTTCACAGGCTCACCAGTTGGGCACAGCGCCATGTGTTTTACTGTAATAAACATTTAAAATCAGAGACTGTAACAAAAAAAGACACTATCAATTTATCCTACCCACCATACACACTGTTTAATTATTCTGATTTAATACCGAGCATCTGTTATGATAACCATATTCAATACAAGAATGTAAAACGACCTACGGTAATCCAAGCTCGTACTCGTATCCCTCAACTCATGACACATTGATTAAATATGCAAAAACTGATTTGGAGAATATTCGGAATGTATTACATGCACATATCTCACATAATTTACACAATACATTTAAGTGACATAACACATTGAGTAAAGCACTCACCCACTTTGACACAACGTTTGCCACAGCCTGCTCTACAGCACCTCTCACCGGGTACGTGACAGTCGGCGTCATGCCGACATGAGTCAGGTCTCTCCTCACAGGCTGAGAAGTCAGGTCCCTTGGGACAGGCGTAGTCTGCATAATGTTTAAAATGAAGTATACTGCATACATGTCATGTTTCAACAATACTATGCTCATAATATAGAATAAAATATATCATATACATGAATATGATTGTAACGCTTAACGTCTCGTTGAAACATTTTGGAATATATTATGAGGCGTTGACAAAATGTCTAATCACTCAATGAAGGTCGGTATGCCCAGACTTGAATCTAAAACTGTTCAATAGAACCAATCAGAAATGGAAAATGAATTAACAAGTATTAGTACAGGTTGAATTCTTAATACTTTCCATGTACAAAAACTTATACGTATACATGCATGGTGAAAAAAGGTCGGTTTGACTTTAAAGCAGATTCCAGCCATTCTCTTCCACAACTTCATGCGTATTAGTGTATTTTTTTTTTCAATGAGCCCTTGCGAGACTTGTTTATTTAACAAATTACACTTCGAGACCCAGAGTAACATTTGTTAATATGAGACAAAAAAACCCACATTATTCTGATACGATTTGCCAGGCATGTACTTGAGTAGTTTTCACATATTCACATATAATCACAATTATGTCCAGAACAATCACCCAATGAGATTGGGAGAATAATGAGATGATAAAGATGTAGTCAGGCATTCATAGCCTTCAGAAAGATAGACAAATGGAAGAAGACACATGGTATACAATAATTCGAACAACAGACATGTACTTTATTTGCAGCAAGCAACCCATAGACAGTAGCAATTGCGCAGCTTTTGAAATACTTTCAAGATTCTTCTAACTATCAATTTGTTACATGGATACATGTTGTATAAGCTATTTATACTTTATACCATCATCTACTATCACCTTACCTTGGGACAAACCTGACGAGGATAAAAATATTAATGAAGTAGCAATCCAGATGTAATCCATGATTACCCAGTCTGAAATCCACCAGAAATCTTGCCGACGTCAGTCCTGTTCCAGCTCCAATGTAAAGTGGTACAGCAGGGTCAGGACAATGGTAGACCATAGAGGTGTGGCTGAGACACCATCATTAATAATGGCCATCATTGGCAGGAGGCCAGCTTATTCAGTCATGTTTAGTTTCGTTACTTGTGTTTTGCCAATGGATAGACATATATACCTGCAGGCAATGTTAACCTGTACCATCCTGTACCAGGTGTGACAAGAACCACCAGCATCACAACAACAACAGCACCAACATCATCATCATTAACAACAACAACAGTAAAACAACAGCAGCAGCAATAACACCACCAATAGAAGTAGTGAGAGCTGCCACAAGTTTATAAATGTTCTTCACTTTTTTTTCACATAGATTATGTACAATGATGCATATATATGTGTGTAATGTACTATGACGTATGGATGGTTGGAGAAGGGACTGAACACATACGGGTTACGTACGATGACGTATACATGTATGGTTACGTGTAGATAACGTATGGCAATTTGATATACATGTGGCCAAATGTCCGGGGAGCCAATCCCTAAGGGGCCATCTACCTCAGGGCTCATTGCCCTGCAGCCAAAAAGGGATGGGGACCCGGGACCTACTCCCCACTAAAAGGGTCATGGAAGAAGATGACATTTGAATGTTATCAGTTATTTATATATTTTGTAACCACTAAAACTGTGTACTAACCATGGATGTTGCTACTTCTCAAGGTAGTGTGGCCGGACCATTTTTATAAAATCATGTGACATACACTTGATTTATATCTACCAATATATTTTATGGAGATTCTAGAAGGGAGTACGACAGCAGGCGTCTGCCATGTTATTTGTGTATTTATGGTGTACTTATGGTGTGTTGGTGGCTCAATCAGCTCAGATGCGCCACCTGGAGGATATGAGACAAGCAGGTACCCTGCATCCAGTACATTGTGGTACCAACTACCGACATTAAAGGAAACTAAACTGGTGCTAAAATGCCAATGAAATGATATTATGATTTTTATACTGAATTCTCCTCATTGGTTATCCTATGTACGTCTTTTCACATAATTATGACCCAGACCCCTAAATTCGACATGCCGACATGGGCTATTTTGGGGCCTAGTCACATGGGGCAGGATGAATCAACAGATAGTAACATGGGACATGGGACATTTCTTAAAATCGATATGACGACATGGGCATTCAACATCAATGGCCCTACAATTGAAGATCACAATGCAATGTATATGCATTCTCCAAAATGAATCATGCACTTTCAACATCAAAATACACCAAGGCTTTGGGGCAGAGGTCTACATTGTAGATGGCCAAGAGGGTAGGGTAATAAAAAACCATGAACCTACACTATTCATCTTGTGCAGGTACACATAAAAACTGACGAGTACAGACCAACACAGCATTTTTCTGCCACTGCCCTCACGTGTATGCTGTTAGCTACTTTCTATGGAACTCGCCACCTAATTCCTCTTGGCATGATCCGTTCCCATGGCGACCAAGCAGGGGTTCTGCAGGGGCGCGTGTGGGGTGGTGAGCAGCTCGTGAGCAACTCAGTAGCCGCCCCAGGGTTGCCGCCATACCAAAGTAGTATGGGAAGGTACCTTTCTGCCACGTGTTTATGCTGACATCCGGGCGTTTCCTCCACCATGTCGGCCTCCATATCTCAGCCTGGAGGGCCCGTGTACTGTGCCGGGGTATATCAAGGTGGGTGTATACTAAAATGAAGACGTTCGGTAGGGCGTGACAGATTCTATACAGACTCACTGAGGGTACTAGGCGGGCTGCAGTTGACTTGGACACAGACCAGCGACCTTATTAAGTGCTGGGTCAGTAGAACGCAGTGCTCTATTTATATACACACAGTATGTGCAGTAGGCATGCTGCCGTTATGTGATTACCTAGCATGTACTTCAGGGTAAAGATTCGACACATCAAACTATGTGAGTACAACCTTGATATTATAATATAGATCTAGATTGAGTAAAGCTTTGTTTCAAAGCATGTTCATGATACCGTCTCTCATGAGGGAGGATCGCAGGCAGTATGGTCTACCGTCTTATCAAAAACATACATGTCCTAAAATACAGAGTAGGTATGAGGATAGTGGTAGTTGGTGTAGAACGGGGTCGAGATGCACTAGTGTTAAATACACTAGTGCCGAGACATCCTATTTTATATTTCTAGCTATACCTGTCTTTTCACAAGCCTACTGTACAATAATTCAGACATTGAGTGTATATGACATAAAGGATAGATTATGGATCGTATTGGGTTACCATCTGATACTCATGTGTCGCAGGTTAAAAGCCCACAACTTACTGTCCTTCCCCCAACAGTCGGAGTGGGGCCCCATGGAGTCAACATTGCTTTAAAGTGGGGCCCATAATTATGTAGTTTCAATTGGGCAAGCTGGTTAGCCCATATATCTAGGTTATGGTCATATTACAAAAGGTTAATGGATATTTTAACACTATTTATTACACATTTTTCGCCATTTCTATGTACATAGCCCCCATTTCAGCCGTAAACCCGGTCAAAGACTATCAACTTTTATTGATCTGGTGTGACCCAGCCTATGGCTAACTACATTTCGTGTTGGTGCTACAGTGGTACTACAGTGAAATTGTTTATTTCCTCTATGTTCGATATTGGCTATAAGGAACCTTACTTACAAGAGGCATATTTGGCTGGTCATAAGGTCCTACTTTAATATGTAAGAGACGACTTACTTAGGCCACTCAAAAAAGTAAATGGTTTCTCATCACGCATCATAGAAATCAGGTTTTGACGAAAACATTTTTTGCAAATTGTTAATGAAAAACATGAAAAAAAAATGGACAAAATTATATTGGCATATTTGATATCAAATTAAAGCTAATACTGCCAATAATGCAGTAGGATAGAAATACCTAACATTTTCACCACTTTTAAAGATAATAAATTCTGAACTATACTACTTAACTATTATGAAAAACCTATCTTATCTTATACATTTGAGCCTGCGAGTAAAAGTTTTAAAAAGCCTCCTTCATCACATTTTTCAGTCATTGGTGATGAGAAACTACTTTTTTTGAGTGGCCTTATATGTTGCAAATAGTGGTACAAATACAATACTGGCGGCAGAGGTCTGAGGGTAGACTGAATTTGATTCAAACGATGTATAAGAGCTATCCTCTGTAGTATTTATATATGTACAATGTATATACCCTCTCTTTAACAGGACACCTACAGACAGGCAGGTGACAATGTGGTTACCTGCCTGTAGTCCTGGATCCAATTCTCAAAAGGGCTCTAGAAACATGACTTTTTTTAAAACCCTGTCCACAGTACGTTTCTTGATTGATTCATATTCCTAACATATGGAACTTGATTTTTCAGAACATTAACCCAAAATTAAAGTGTCCCAACATTATGCAAATAAGGGTCAAAGGTCAAATTCCATGTCAAATATAGAGATCGAGAAATAATACCTTTGCCTAATTTTCTCAGAGGCTCTTTCAGATGGGGACACGCCACAAGATACAGTGATAACCATGTATCAGTTTATTACTTTGCCAGCTGGACAGTATTCCTGCTCATACTTAAGGTCATATTTGTCAAGGTCAAAGTCCAAATTTACAGGAAAATAAGCATTATGCCTCCTGTTGTTTGTCCCCATTTCACCAATATACATGTTATGACCAAGCTATTTGTTTTCTTTGTAGACCCCATCAATGTGCCCAAGATGTGCCCTTTCGAAAGTTCTAACCAACAGGTTTCCATAGCAACAGGAGCCAATGTAATTTGACCTAAGGATGAGTCTGTTTATGCTATACATACATTCTTATTCATTTCTCATTACTGCCTGTCAGTAACCAAGTCAAACTATGAGATAATATTAATGCATATTGTGGGCCTACATGACATATTAGTGGATGACCTTGGTGAAGGTCAAATGGCTTGAAACAAGGTCAAAGAGCTGAATCTCATGCAATTTCATAAGAAGTAAGGGGGAAATCTATTGTATGATGTATGCCCACAATATACAGTAATATTATCCCATAGTTTGACTTGGTTACTGACAGGCAGTAGTGAGAAATAAATAGGAATGTATGTATAGCATAAATAGACTCATCCTTATAGTCCGATGGTGGAACAAGGATTTGGGGATTGACTGGGAATTCTCTGATATAGTTTTTTTTCTCTGCTGATTCTTCATCTTGGTGGTCTGGGTAGCCGTTTCCTGCGTGATGTATTTGTGACGGCTTTGGGGAAATTGAGATATTCAAGATGGCCCCCACAATTCAATAAAAATGTTGAAATGTGCATATCTCAACTTCTCATCTATTTAGAGACACAAATAAAAGGTCTAAAAGTATATTTCTGTGGCCAGAGAATCCGATCATGCCATCAAAAATAATGTATATGGCAGCCATTTTGCATTTTATCCAAGATGGCTGCCGGAATTCAATAAAAATCATAAAAAGTGCATATCTCTGCTTCTAATCAACTTAGAGATACAAATGAAATGTCTAAAAGTATGTTTCTGTGGTCAGGGAATCCAATTATGCCATCTAGAATCACGTAGATGGCAGCCATTTTGAAATATATTCAAGATGGCTGCCGAAATTCAATAAAAAATCTTGAAAGGTACATATCCCTGCTTAGAATCAACTTAGAGACACAAATAAAAGCTCTGAACGCATATTTCTGTGGTCAGGGAATCCAATCGTGCCATTTAACATTTTGAATAATTGATGATATAACCCAAAAACTGGTCAAAGGTCTACACAAATCGAGTAAATGTAAGATTTGAATAAACATAAGACATTTATAGTGAGATTATCTGTCATGGCGACAGATTAAGGGATGGAATATGAACTAACTAATGAATCAGAGATAGCTGTTGGATGGTACACAATATGCAACAGGTAATTCCCAAAACATAATACACTGGCCCACTACAGCCCCCATCCACAATAGATCCTCCAATAGCAAAAGTGCATTACAGAGGACATTCAGAGGGCTTTAAAGCATACAAGGAAGTTGTATGTTAGCAAGACCTGGACTCTCAGTTTTTTTAAGATGTAAGTCCATGGCTAAAATACTGGTATTTTCAGACCAATGTGATATCCCTTCCATTAATGGACAAATCACCTGCAGACTGAAATACCATAATGAGACCCATGATGAAGGCCAAACAAGTTATTAAATCAACAGGCTAATTCTATATAATATTCACTTCAGATCAACAGCTGTATCATATAGCTGTCCATGTATAATGGGATAAGCAGGCCATGTTAAGCAATCTTTGCTTCTAAAGGTGGAATGCATGTCCTCATGAGTATGATATAGACAAGCTGATCACAGACAGAGCATTTTGAATGAGCCATTGTACCAGGCATCACGGTAGGATAGCCAATCTCTGGTAAGGTACTTAATTGAACCCATTTTCATAGTTATGAGATATGTAAGAGCTGAGCAAGAGTCTGACTGACTAATGTATCAAGCATGTGTCAAGGATATGATACCTTTGTTCTTTGCCACCAACTACTATAGCCATCCGAGACATGCATCATAATATATGAGATCCATGAATGATTTGCCTGATGATTTGTGTGAAGCATCCACGAAAGGCCAACAAGTGACATGGTTATTGAGTCAACCATCATGAGATAGAAACATTCCCCAGGTGGAATTAATGGAACTACCTTGGATCTGGAAACCCTTAAACCAGAACATTCTCTCATATAAAGAGGTTGTCAAGGGCTTTAGCATAGATGTATTGGAAAGGAGAAGCACCTCATGAAATCCAACATAAAGAAGATATGAAATCAATAATCAAGACAGATGCAAGCAACAGAAAAGTATTGCGGGAAAAACTAGAGAGACAGATTGACCCTCTACAGAACAAAGCATTTCCCAATGGTGTTCTGAACATTGTCACAGGAAAGGTGATGGTCAATCCATCCATGAACGTGGACCATTCTGTTGCAAAGAGCAAAATGGAGGAATTTGAAAACTGAAGGATTCCATTACAGAATCAGTAATATCAAGGTTGCTGACACAATAGTGTATGCCATTGAAATGATCCATGTGAGTCTTCACTGTAATTTATGGGTTTATGACACAAAGAATTTAATGGCTCATGAGTTGATACCACAGTCCACTCTAGACAATGCCTGATGATCTGGGAAATATGACGGAGGCAAAATCTTATACAGTTCTCAAGAATACACTCAGAGTCAAGATGTCAGATAGGCATTACAGTGCAAATGCTGCATGTCTTGATGGCTGTGTTGCACTTTGGGCCACATACCACAAGTCAATATGGAAACATGCCAATCAGATTCATATTCTTTAACTAGATCCTGTGCAGTATGGCTTGGTTAGGGATGACTCCTCAAACTTGTTGATTTATGATCTCTCTATGTATACATGAATATACTTTCTTGTTTGACTACAGCAGATGTTTACCACATCCTTGAGTGTGGCTTTCTATTTAGATAAATGAGTATGTTTTGTGTCAAACAAAAATAATAACTCTCTGATCTCCAAAACAGTTGCTGAAATTGTTACTCTTTCCCAAGCTAATCAGATACACCTGTGATAGCTCACTACTTTGCAAATCTCAGAGATACAGTTGCCACAATACACAATATCTTGTACAATTTTACAAGAGAACAGCTACAAGGACATACTAGTTATGGGGATGGAGAAGGAGGAGTGCCTTGTTAACTCACCAGAAAACGGCAGATGAAGACACAAGACTCAGAACTATTAACATATAGGGTTATATTGAGGTTAATATGAGAATTGGTAATTGTGATACATGTTTACAAATGACTGATTTGCAATCTGTATGGAATTTCTGTTCATATGGTACCTTAATAACAGGTCATATCTATTCAAAAGATTTGTTGAGGGTTCTCAGGATAATAGTATTTATAACCAAAAATGCCCTCCTCATAGTGCATTTATGCACTAGCCATTATTTACCAGGTAGTGCAATAATGCAATAGCCGGCAGGAAAGAGTTAATGCATCAAAACACATGTACCGTAAAAACCTCGCGTATAATCCTAACTGGCGTATTAGCCGCACCCCGACTTTTGGCCGATCCTATAAGCCGCACAGCCCTTCTGAATCACCCCTGGGAAAAACTCGCATATTAGCCGCACCCCAAACTCTAGTTGTCCTTTTAATAGTGCCATATTAACTTACAATGACCCTGAGCACCAGTCTTGCAGTAACAGCTTTCTCTGACGGGGAGAGGGTGTGGGTGGTAGTGTGTGGCTTAGGGGGGGGGGGGGGGTCGCGGTGGTCAATGCCTCCATTAGTAGTGACAGCTTTCTTACCCCCCTCCCACCCGACGACCTAAAGTACATGTAGTACAGCTATGTGGCGGTCCCCTATCAAAGGTGCGAAAATAAAGCATTGACACTGCACACTCAGCTTTATCAGCAGTTTTACCCCCCCCCCCCCCCATCGTCCTTGCACCCTCAGCAGTTCCTGCAGCTCCTAGGGTCATATCAAGGTTATTCTATAGTGATTTTGGAAATCATACTTTGGGAAAACTCGCGTATAAGCCACACCCCGACTTTGGGCAGATCCTATAAGCCGCATTAGCAATCTGACTCGCATACTAGCCACAGCTTCTACGCAAGGTTTTGCGGTATGTCCTTATATTTTGGTTCCATCTATGTGATCAAATTACATCTCATCATTAATAAATGAAGATTTTCACTGTGATAACTTTGTTTTACAGTATGCCTCATATAGACGATGTGGCACACATGGTGCAAACTGATGAATAATTCAAAATGGCTGCCATAAACATGATTTTAAATGGCATGATTGGATTCTCTGACCACAGAAGTATACTTTCAGAGCTTTTATTTGTGTCACTAAGTTGATTCTAGGCAGAGATATGCACCTTTCAAGATTCTTTATTGAATTTCGGCAGCCATCTACATGATTCTAGATGGCATAATTGGATTCCCTGATCACAGAAACATACTTTTAGACATTTCATTTGTATCTCTAATTTGATTAGAAGCAGAGATATGCACTTTTAATGATTTTAATTGAATTCTGGCAGCCATCTTGGATAAAATGCAAAATGGCTGCCATATACATTATTTTTGATGGCATGATCGGATTCTCTGGCCACAGAAATGTACTTTTAGACCTTTTATTTGTGTCTCTAAATAGATGAGAAGTTGAGATATGCACATTTCAACATTTTTATTGAATTGTGGGGGCCATCTTGAATATCTCAATTTCCCCAAAGCCGTCATGAATACATCACGTAGGAAATGGTCACCCAGACCCCCTAGATGAAGAATCAGCAGAGAAAAAAACTATATCGGAGAATTCCGGGTCAGGCCCCAATCCTTGTTCCACCACCGGACTATCAGATCAAATTACATTGGCTCCTGTTGCTATGGAAACCTGTTGGTTAGAACTTTCAAAAGAGCACATCTTTGGCACATTGATGGGGTCTACACAGAAAACAAATAGCTTGGCCATAACATGTATATTGGTGAAATGGGGACAAACAACAGAAGGCATAATGCTTATTTTCCTGTAAATTTGGACTTTGACCTTGACAAATATGACCTTAAATATGAGCAGGAATACTGTCCAGCTGGCAAGGTGATGAACTGATACATGGTTATCACTGTATCTTGTGGCGTGTCCCTATCTGAAACGGCCTCTGAGAAAATTAGGCAAAGGTATTATTTCTCAATCTCTATATTTGACATGGAATTTGACCTTTGACCTCAATTTGCATAATGTTGGGACACTTTAATTTTGGGTTAATGTTCTGAAAAATCAAGTTCCATATGTTAGGTATATGAATCAATCAAGAAACATACTGTGGACAGGGTTTTATAAAAACTCATTCAAATTTGGCCTTAGATCTAGGACTACTGTATCTGGAGTAAAAAGAGAATAGCAGGTTGGTTTATTCAACCAGCATGAACTTGTCCCCTCAGGCATGTCTAGATAAGATTACTGTTTGTACAATCGTGTGTCTCTTGCATGCTACTTCGGGCTAAGACTAAATGCATTGCACGTATATGATTATTTCCTCAATGCATGGATCTAGGAATAAGAATATTGTTTGTTTATTGCTGGTTCTATTTTCGTGGGCTATAATGTCGACTGTGTTCCTTAGTGTTTATCTGGTTTCACATCCACTATGCTATGCAGAGGTACAATTCAAAACAAACTATTAAATGGTATACCTCTGCCATAGGCCATGTACGTGACACAGCCAACAGAAGTAGTTTACCAGTCACACCTGATGACACCTAAAAGGAAGGGCCCAATAGGGTGTAGTCCAGTGCAAGGGTTAATCACATGACATATAACTTGGTAAACCATCACCAAAACACCATGCTCAAAACAAACAACATAGAACAGTGACTTCCCACTATTTTCCTGGAAGGAATCAGTGTTTCAATAGTTGTATGTTAGTTGTTACTGAACAACATGTTACTTATAAATGTTTATGGATATGGGAGATGAAATTTAGAACACAATCCAATGCCTGCCTGTATCTGGAGTAAAAAGAGAATAGCAGGTTGGTTTATTCAACCAGCATGAACTTGTCCCCTCAGGCATGTCTAGATAAGATTACTGTTTGTACAATCGTGTGTCTCTTGCATGCTACTTCGGGCTAAGACTAAATGCATTGCACGTATATGATTATTTCCTCAATGCATGGATCTAGGAATAAGAATATTGTTTGTTTATTGCTGGTTCTATTTTCGTGGGCTATAATGTCGACTGTGTTCCTTAGTGTTTATCTGGTTTCACATCCACTATGCTATGCAGAGGTACAATTCAAAACAAACTATTAAATGGTATACCTCTGCCATAGGCCATGTACGTGACACAGCCAACAGAAGTAGTTTACCAGTCACACCTGATGACACCTAAAAGGAAGGGCCCAATAGGGTGTAGTCCAGTGCAAGGGTTAATCACATGACATATAACTTGGTAAACCATCACCAAAACACCATGCTCAAAACAAACAACATAGAACAGTGACTTCCCACTATTTTCCTGGAAGGAATCAGTGTTTCAATAGTTGTATGTTAGTTGTTACTGAACAACATGTTACTTATAAATGTTTATGGATATGGGAGATGAAATTTAGAACACAATCCAATGGTCATTTTGAATTAAAAAGCAAGGGGATGATTTGGGACGATTGCGGTTGCACTGCGATGCCTGTGGCAGAGAGGAATCACGCTTTAGTGTGTTTTGAAATCGTTGCAATTGGTCCCTATTCGTGGAGATTAGATTCAAAATGTGACGACTATCCTCAAATAAGATTTTTATATCTCGGTTATGGCAATACATTGTGCAATAATAATACAGTTTAGGCCTACACATTTTGTTTACTGATTAGCCAAGTTATTTTAAGCGTAGCATCAATTATCTCATATCACACTCAGTGACCTTCATCCCATAAAAGCTGATGTGGCAATATGCGAGCCCAAACAGACGTGATCTATCAATCCTTCTGCAATTGTGTAGAAATGCGTTGGATCGTGGGAAATGTCCCGTACCAATGCAACATCAAGATAATAGACCCCCAGCTAAGGGGTGGAGGGGGGGGGGGTGTTCATATTTGTCACCACCACAAGAGGGACTGTCACGGATCGGTGCATCCCCAGGGAGGTTGCTCGTGGCCTTGCTTGTATCGGTCCAATCATGAATGCCCCTCCAGCACGAGTCGGGAGTGGAGCAAGGACCGGTGCTCCGGACCTTTTATAGGGTAGGTGGGGGTTAACAGACTCTCTATTACCACTGTCCTGACTGCTGATCTCCTGGTCTCGGCAGTACCAATCAGAACTGAAGCGGACATTTTTGAAAAAAAGGATGCATCATTACAAGGTTTAGAGCCATATGAATCTTGCGTAGGTATGTTGGATTTTCTTTTGCCTAGACCTATCAAGTATGCTAGAACCGAATTGCAAATCACGGTTCTTACTCCCTAACCAAAATGTACCAAATTTGTTCTAAATGATCCAAAATAGCCTCAAAATGATTTTTTCCTCCGTTTTTTTTTCATTGGTTTTACACTGGTTGTCTGTTCCACATACATACAATGCAGTAACTCTGCTAGTGACACGGATAGACTACATTAATGTGGATAATAAAGCCACTGTGTTCAATGAGCATCTCTCTGTTGTGTTACACCAACAATGATCCTGCTGTTTGCCTATTATCCCCGAGGACACTTCCGCTCCGGTGTGAATTACGAGGCTCCCTTGTCTTTAGGCATTTAATGCTACTAATTTGCCTCAGTATTCCACCATGGAGACTTATCACTAGAAGATAGCGCAAGCAGGATATAACCATAGGAACTGTACTGGTATAGACCATATGATCCTTTGGTAGATTACCAGTATTGCACATGCTTTTTGGATACCTGAATGGTTCGTTTAAGCGCCGGGTCTTAGAATAAACACCTGTCTTAAATAAGCGCCGAGTGCAGGGTTATCAAATAAGTGTACCTCAACTTACCTTGCTATACATCTGGTAGGCTCATTTAGCTGCAGCGTCTATCATTCTATTAAGCTCCGACATCAGGTGTTGTTTATATGGCTATCAGTAAAGCTGCGATATATCTTATTATATATTTTCTGATATCTACTGCGATATGACTTATTTACCTGGAGGTTTGTGCTATGTACAATATGATCATTATCTTCGATTGCATTGTATGCTCGTGCAAGAGGTGTATGCATGTATCTGCATGCATGTGCATGTCATCTTGTAGATAGTAGCAGTATGGTGACTAGTTGTGGTCCTAATCAGGAGCAGGATGTCCTGGCATCGAAATAAGAGGGTTTACATTTCGTGTAGACTTTTCAGCTCCCTGATATTACTCTGAAATGTTATCTTAATAATTATATTACACACTATCCAGTATGTCTTGAACTCCCCTGTACCGCTGTTAATAGAAAGCCTTTCCATTTTCTAGCCTGGCGGGGCAGGGCCAAAACCCCACTAACCCTACACACACAGAAAAGTGAGAGTCATTGTCGCTAAAACTACCCTCACCTGAGGGTCAAGCACTGCCTGACCCTCAATTGAGGGTAGTTTTAGCGACAATGACTCTCACTTTTCTGAGGGTGTAGGCTGTTTTGTAATGCCGTACAGGTACCATTGTATAAGCCTGAGAAAAGTACATGTACCAAAAGTAAGATCAATGAAATATCGTCACAGTGGGCTACCAAAGACATCTGACAATCACCGGCAACACAGTAACCATTGTTTACTCACAAAAACACAATATTACCCACCGAGTTAATTACAATGTACAGTAGGAGCTGGAGGAGCCATGCCTGACCTTCTCCATGGGGCAGAGGTTGCATAGTTAAAGCCAGAGGGCGCCCTGCTGAATAAGCACCTTAGTACCATGGAGGTCCTGTGTGACTGAGATGTCAGTGTCTGTTCACCCTCCACACGTGACAGACAGCCCTCCCCCAGGAGGACTCCTCCAGAGGGACCACAGGCTCCAGGCTGGGAACAAGGGCAGGCATGACAGGGCAGGAGCCAGACAGGTAGAAACTGTGAATCATCTACCTGAATGGGAGTATATACAAAATACTGGCACCCTTATGAATGTAACTCTGTATGCCTGCCAAGTCATTGAGTACAAGATGTTCATCAGATATCCCTCTGCCAAAATGCTGTGCTACACACCACGATTGAAGTGGATTTTTATCTCTTGTGTGAAATGTAAGTACATTTTTCTTATAATTGGATTTTATCAAAGTGAGCTACAGACTAAACACTTCCTTGGAATCTAGCCATTATGAGGCAGAGGATTTATTGCGGAATACTGTAAGTATTGGGACACAGTAGAGTATCTTCATACCATGTTAATTATGCAACAGCCTCGATCACCCGGGTGAGCACCTGGTCGGTTCGCTAACTTCAATATGAGTGGAGATTCCATTGATCCCTGGCACATAGCATTGGTTTCTGGCACCACTAAATTGCAAACTGGAGCAGACTCAATCATGATTATTTATTTATGATCCATCGTTTATATACATAGTGGTAGATTTTACATTGCAAATCATCTGGATATTATTGTGATAATAAACAAAATTCAATTCATTGTTGTGATAAGTTTGAGCCCGTGAAACTTGATAATGTATTCCACTTACTTCATTACCTCTTTTCCAATGTTTTTGCTATGCCAAGAATAGTACATAGTAACTATCCACCATATGCATGGTTATCTATTTGCATGATTATGTAATTGTATGGACGGCTGTTGAATGCTCCCATCCAGCTGCTGTCCCATGTAATATACACTAAATTCTTTCCTGTTGGCTGTAACTGAAAGATATAACACAACTCGTTGTGGGTTTTAGCCAAACGAAAATATCTTAAACTCTATGGGATGTTCCCTTGCCCATAACGACAAGCTAGGGGTTGTGTATAAAAAGTCCTGTGAGAATTCCATGATTCCCTGCCCCCTTATGTAGTAAAAACTCATGTTGTCAGCTCATATAATAATATGGTGGCATGGAGGTAGGCACACACGCATGGCTAAGTTCCCTTAAATGTATAAAAAGTACTCTATAAAGCTAGCAGGCCCCTACAACCGGGCGCCCATATTGTATATACATATACAGAGATGAATTCATCTAAGACGCGGGGAAAACAATGCTGGACTGTGGGGGCGTCTGGTGATAGCGTGTCTATAAATATGGACAGAGCTGCCGCCATGTATATCAAAGGACGCTCTTAACCCTTTAACGGCGACATGATGCTTCAGGGTGTCGTCATGATGCACCAATAGAATAATTGTAAGTAACGTAAAGCTCTGCATAACGACCCTCAACCCCAACCAGTGTATGAATGGTGTATTGCAGCGCTGCACTCGCCGGTGCTGCATCAATGCACTATGGCCACAAATGGGAAATAGTACATTAAAGCACCATGCAGCCCTTAAAGGACAAAAGCTGACACGGGTCTCAGGGTCATGGTTCATTGCCCTTGGCCTCCAGTCAGCAGACCGAATATCAGCACTACGAGATATTGTATGGGAGACAGCAGAATAGCATAATGGGTCGTACATTATATGCTTTTTTTTTTATAAACGCTTGATTAATGGTTCTTTGTACATACCTTCTGTCCTAAATTTAGCTGTCAGGTCATGATTTGGAAATTCTAGACGCACTAGCCAAGTCTTGTTAAACAGGGATATAGAATGTACCTTCTTCCTAGTACTACGTGTTCAACTGAACACCCGAGAACGTATTGTTAAGGTTTTAAAACAAACATACAGTAGGCTAAAAGTCACAGAACACCTTGCGATATTGTTATTAGATGTAATTTGGCATAGGGCTGTAATCTGATATTTTAAATGATTTAGTAGTGCAAACAAATTCATGGCAATGGAGAATGACAGCATTTTGTGTGGAATTTGACACCTGTAAATACCCTCAGTTGGTCTCGTTATGGCCACCGTCCACTGTGGAACCTTGGTCGATTAAGCCCATACATTTCCTATATAAACTCTGCCGATTAGAGCCCAGCGGAGGGTGGCCATATGCCTGTTACTCTCTTTCAGAAGGCTAACATCCCCTCATTTGAGTAATAAAATTGATATAAATCAACATTGTTTTTACGATCCACAAGAGTGCCACCTATTACCTTTAGTACATGTAACTAACCTGAAATTTACCTGAAATTCAGTTACCAATAGACCGCTTGTTAGTAATCTTTTATCAAGGGTCATTCATTTCCCCTGCTCCATGGCTAAGGTAGCATGTAGACGTAGTATACATGTATAAGTCATGTCATTGGTTTCCCGGTCAGGTCCTCACCATACACAGGAGGCACTGTCAGGGAACCACAGGACTGCATAGGGTGTTGGGTGATCAGTAAGCCTCCAAGGGGGCTTGCATGTGGGCAGCTGAAAATGCATGCTGCCCAGCACAATGGCATCTATTGCATGTAGTATAAATATGATTAACATAACCCTCCCAATCTATAAACAAGGATTAACATCTACTTACCCCTGACTATAGCTCATGGTATTATCATGTGCACATCTTGTATAGCCATGTTCTACATAAGCCCGAGCTCCACTAGGGCGAAACACCTACCTGCGAAACGTTGCGATCTTTCTATTGTTGTCTATTGACATATTTCGCTTCATTTCGCTACATTTCGCTTCATTTCGCGTGAGTGTCGCCCTGTGTGACGCCAGTAGCAGGGCGAAACTGCCGCGAAACTGCCGCGAAACTGTCGCGAAATGAAGCGAAATGAGGCGAAATGAAGCAGAATGTGAAAATCAAAACATAAAAAAGGATCGCCTCGTTTCGCAGGTACTAGTGTCGCCCTAGTGGAGTCCGGCCTATACTGTGCAGCCTCATTGTACACACGTTATAATAGTATTTCTGTGTTCTAAAAATATTTATCTGCCTTGAAGTAGACGATCCATATCAATGCCAAGAAAATCCTTATCCTATCTTGAATATATATACATTGTATTCCAAAAGGTTGTACTTCTGCTGTGAACGAAACAAAACCTATTTCGACGATCACAAGAAGCACAATATAGAGTTTATATAAAATCAATTTCAATTCAATTCACCTACATCTAATTTCCAGTATTTCATTTAATACTAGCAACATATAATTATGATATACCATATCACACATTTCTACATTGATAAGGATCTATCTGAAATGAGATATTATGATTTATAGATTATGTTTTCCCACTGAATATATCCAATGAATCCATATATAGTGTCCTTTGTAAACAAGCATACACTTAAAAGAAAGTAACTTTGTATAAAAAGATAACTTCCTAGAACAAAGCAATAAAGAATCCACCTACAATCGGAACAGTGGAATTGTAACACGCCTCTGCCCTGGAAGAACACAAGTGTGACCCCACTCTTTTTACAAGGTCACTGTCAATGTATTTAAGGTGACATTGTTTTGCCATGCTGCTGGCCGGTGTGTTTTGTGACAGACAACTCCTACTTACCTCATGGTACTTAGTGGACATCAGGTTACACTCACAGTATACCCTGCCTGCATGTATGTATACACATCTTTGTGTGGCCTTCCAATTATTGTTGGATGTAGATCCTTGGTGAGAGTTTCCCCCCATCCCCAATATCTGTTGCAAGCACAATATTTTCCTACCCCTCCACATGTTGGTGCCCCGACAATAACAGTCAGAGTGCAGAAAGGAAAGTTACTTAAAAACCCTTTGTACCCCACCTGTGGCTTTAAGAAATAGCATCAACTCACAACAACTGCAGCTACATCAGTAAGGCCAAATAAAAAAAGGTTTGTTTCAGGTAACATGGGATGAAAACCCAGGGTCGGTAGGTCGGATTTTTTTGATATATACTTTTTTTTACAGCCCCTCTAGGATACCAAAAAAGTGTAAAAATGGGGGGAATTCTTTTTTTGAAAACCTAAAATTGACACAAAAAAAAAGAAGTAAATGTATAAAAATGTCTTCAAAATTGCGTAATAAAAAGTAGGGTCGGCCCTGTTTTGATAGGGTCGGTCGGGTGACCTGAAACAAACCTTTTTTTTTTGGCCTAAACACGTTGATAAGTTATTTATGGCCTGTTCATTATATTTAGCAGCCATCTATAGTAATCGCTACTTTTGTTTCAGTGGGCATTCTGGTGATATGTACGTGGGTCATCTCCATGTCATTCCTCCTGGCTGGGGACGATGCTCCAGGTGACACACCAGAGGACCAAGGTAAGTTGTTGTTGTTGTTGGAAAGATTTATTTGGAAGATAATTAGCTAGCCACCCTAAAAGGACACCAGATTAGTCTTTCACAGACCAATGTCTGGATGAAGGGAGACAGTACATTGTCTGGGTCATCCTTATCTAGATAATAATTATGACTTCCATAATACGCCTTGGCCAACAGTTTGGATCAAGGAATTTCTCTAGTATTGAACAGCTCACTTTGATATATATAGCACAAGCGTAGGCCTACAACCTAGCACAAGCAGTCTATGGGTCACGTACTGTGTTTATGCATGGGAGCTATTCATGGAGAATATACTCTCATCCTGTTTAGTTCCTGACTGAGACGCTAGGGGGCGGTAGAGTGGCGACGCTGTCATAGGGCACACCTGGAGCAGCTGGGCCTCCAGCCACTCTCAGAGGCACAGTGGCCGTGGTGGAAGTCGCCCTCTGCCCTGGAGACATGCTAGCTTTAAACATGGTTTAAACTGCCCTGGACCAGGCGCCCTAATCCGATATAAAGATGTAGGATGGATTGCGCTGAAAGATCCGGTCGGGCCAGACGGCCAGGATCCTGGTAGACTCTCTGGAGGGGTGAATAAGGAAGTGAGGCACAGGAGGAGTTGCAGGAATAAGAGCAGAGGAAGGGGATCCAATAGGAGAAGGGGAGAAGAGGAGTATAAGCTGGAGGAACCCAGGAGGAAAGCAGAAGGACATGAATACTGACAAGAAGATCAATGAAAGGAATACGATACGGAACAGAAGCAGTAGGATGCAGTGCAACCACCCTGGAGGAAAACATAAGGAAGCCTGTTTAAGTGACCGCTCAGGATATCGCTGCTAAAATCCAAGTTGTGGCCTTGTCCAATATAGGGTGATGGCGCGTGAGGATATCAGGGCACGGATCGACGCCCGCCTGGAGGAAATGATGACCAACCCTCTATCTTGCCCCTGCTTGTCAGAAGAGGTAGGAGACACAGGAGGAGTGGGCGTTTAGGGACCACTGGGTTCTTAGTAGGCAAATCCAGTCTTGCATGATTAAAGCAATTCCATGTACACTGCACGCCTCCCCTGTATTCTTATCGCAGCCTGCCTGTCGGTAGAGGAGTCTGGAGGAGAGGGCTGCTTCTGTCGTGGGCTGAGGGAGGAATGGGGGCAGAGACCCCCTATTGACATTATATACATCACCCTCCAGTAGCCCTATCAAAGACAACCCAATAGCATGCATGTGATTTGTGTCATTCCTCTATATTGAACACAGCCCCCCACAGCTGCCAACCTTGCCTACACTTCACAGAACCCCACATGCCACAACAAGACATCTTTTACACTCCCATGGACCTGTGCACCCCCCGTGTACCCCCCTGGCATGCCTCCTCAATCATCCTGTTGGCTTCGATTCTAGATCCTCCAGGGCCCCAAATCTATGACGCTGCATGAGGTGAGGCGACAGGGGACGCCTCTGCCAGGATGGGGTCGGCGACAGTGTGTCAGTTCCCCCTGCACTGTCTCTATCAAATTGCTGCTGTTTGTGATGGGGTGTGGACGGAATAACAAGTAGAGAATCCCATGTCGGGAGTCTATAGGATGGGTACAGCATGCTTGGCACTGAGGTAGCTGTAGAACACTATAGACGGCTGGGTTATCAATCAGGAAGGACTTCCCTTCTTTTAAAGAAGGCTACAGCTGTTCTGAGATATAAGGCGGTCTTAGTACTCACTATAGTACTGCCTTTGCATCACCATGGAGCCTGATATATTCTGCCTCTTCTTTGTAACTTTCTGGATTGCTATAGCTTTCACAGCCTGCTGTATCATGATGCTCTTTGGACTTATCTACGTCTCGGTCTTTTAGCATGAATAATTATAGTGATACTACACTTAAAACCTGATTTAACAAGTGTTAAAAGGAGGAATAGTTTTACTGGATATTATTTCGCTTTACCACTATACTTATCATCCTTCACATTGTGGGAGTATACTTACACTTCTGGAGGAAAATCACGTTGATATAATTCCGCTGGTGGTGTGTGGGAGAAGCCAGTGTGAATATGGATGAAGTGTGTTTTGCCAAGTTTTATCTGTGTTTGATTTATATATGAGACAATTACCATGCCAGAGTGGTTCATTTTGGAGGATCATTAACTTAATCCGCTATTAACATCAGACTCCGGTGTGTCCTTACACTGGATGAACATGAGTGTAATCACCCTAGCGGATCTGTACTAGTAATCCCAATCCCTCATTAATTAGGTATTTATCGGCCATGGCGACCGGCAATCTGGCTGAGGAAATGACATCTGCATCGACCTTTATGTACTAAAGGGTACCCTATTGCCTCGATAGTGAGCGGGAGGAAACTGATTTCTGCATTTCTTTTCATCTTTTTCCCTGCATCTAAAGATGCGACAACTCCCAGATAATGCTCATATTAAGTCACAGACAATGTCTGCCTTAATGTCACTGCCCTCCAATACTATGAATGCAATAAGGAGGAACATCATATATATGAAGTAAGGATTACGAATCAGGACATTACTGAATGCAATGGGGTGATGCTCGAGGGAAATATAGCAAAGAGGATATTATGCTGTTTGGTCTGTTTAGTTAGTGAATCGTGACAATCACCTGGGATAAGGAGCTGGTACCGAGTGCCCTTGTGTATTTATAGAGGGGGCTATTACAGTAATGAGCCCTTGGGGAGCCACCGATTGGTCTGGAGACTGACAACCCAGGAGAGCTACGGTTGAAGCACATGGAGGAGGTCATTAGCACAGACAGGTTGCATGCCAACATGGCTGAGACAGGCCGTATCAGGTAATTCCCCTATACTCACAGGTATAGCTACTGCTCCAGGCAGAACCACCCAGTCAGAATATGGGACTGCTTAAGCAATTGCCTGTGGCTATGGCACCACAGTGCAATGCCCAATGGAGGAACTGCCTTGCCTCAGGACTGAGAAGTAGAGGAATTGGTACCATTGCTTTCTATGGAACCAGGACTAGATTGATATGTCAGCCATTTCAGACGTGACCACTATGACTATACATAAACTGTTTTCTGTCTTTGCCACATGTTATATGTTAATAGTGAAGATGGGTTGACGTGGTTAGGTGGACGAGGCACGGTGTCGTGAAGATGGGTTGACTCCATTATAATTGCTAAATGTCTATTTTATTTTCCTCTGAGTACAACAGACTTAGCTTAAGCTTAAGCAGAACTAGAGATGAGTTTATACTTCATACAGATCAAAAATAGATCTAATCAGGTGTATGGCAGATATGGAAAGAAGATGATAACGATAAGGCAATCCAAACGAAACAACTCCCTTCTTCAGCCAGAGGCCTACTTAACCAACTTCTGTCTGGAATGGATTTCACAATGCTCACCAGATAGCCTAAAAGATCATTTGAACTAATGAATTTACAATAGGTAGGCTATGGTTGGATCAGTCGGTGCACGGAGAGAGACCAACGTCCCCATAGTTGGCATTGATGATGGTAAGTGAATGTGCTACATATTCATGGTACAATTCCAACTAACAAAAAAAGTTTTCCAAACGTTTCCAAACGTTTTGAAACATTTGGATGCAAACGTTTTCTATAGATCTGTACGAAAAAGGTTTTCCTCCGAAACGTTTTGCAAACGTTTGGAAAACGTTTTTTGTTACCTGGGATGACTGCTGTCCAGTTGCATTGTTTGTTTTATCTCGGCAGTATACCACCATAAAACCACCGTCATGTTCATGTATATGAAAGTGTGCAGGCAAGCAGAAAGGGATATCCCCTAGGGATTAGTTTCGATCTTAGCCACCAGGGGGAGCCACTATGGCCTAAAATGGAAGTTCTAAACTGTCTGAAAATTACTCTAGGCACATTTTATTGGAGAATAAAATGTAATTAAACAAAACAGTCCATTTTTGGTAAAAAGCTTCTATATCCGGGATGTGGAAAGAACGTTTTAAAGCCAAAATGTATGTCCTTGTTGATATGCGTTGACATGGAAACATGATTCTCATCCCAAATAGAAGAAGAAAAGACGCCCATTGATAGAAAGATTCATGAGGATTACTATAGTCAAAACAGAATAAAATCTTTCTAGATCAAATTCTATGACCTAAAGAATGAAAATGTATGATAAATTTCTAATTATCATAATTATGCTAATTAGATCGAGATCTCTTAATATGAGACTTGGAGCTCATTGGGATTTTGGATAGGGCAATGCCCACACATATTCATGAAGCCATTTCTCAAAAACTAGAATTGATATCTTCTAGTACAATATATCACCGGAAAGCAACATCAATTCTAAAGTTGGCCTTTTCCTTGAAGTTCCCTTTCCCTTGCCTTTGTTATGATAATGCAATCCGCTACATGTAGTTATGGATACTTTATATGTACTGTTGGTTGTGGGAGGGTGGATATTGCTACCAGTGAATAAAGGGCAGAGTTGTAAAGGTAGAGGTGGATTGAATGGGTCCCTTTATTACATGTAACATTATGAGCCAATCCCCTATTGGCCCTGCTGCTGCTGGAATGCCCTCCATATAAAGTTATAACCTCCTTTGAGGCAGCGCACCTGCCATGCTATACAACCTCCAATGGCCCCCTCCTACACTGGGACGGCCTTTACTACAGGATGAACATGCCTTCTAATGTACACATGATAGATAGACACTCTACCCTGATCCCTTCGCCCACAGAACCACCCAATTACCCACATCCAGGGTCTTAGCCTCTCCCTCTACTCCTGAGCCTTCAAGGTCACCAGCTGAAGTATTACTCCACAACCACTCACCCAGGGTCTAGATCTATGTTGATCCTAGACCGTTTGCAGCTTAGAGTCGACTACCTCTCCTGCCCTGCGGAATGTATAAATTCATAAACTCTTGACTTCCCTCCCGTCTTCTTCTCGTACCCTCCTAGTTTCGCTTTTAAGTCAGAAGTCTTTGATTACTAATTTTGCATTGTAGCCTTGAGCAGGTATATTAGAACCAAGATGTAGAGAACCCCCTTCAATTCGTGTGGCATGCAGGATGGTCAGAGTCTGCTAGCGTGGGTATAAAGATCTGGTTGCTGTTACTCCAGTGTCTTGCCAACAGAGGAGGCGTTAACAGAGGCCATCCAGCGACCTCCAGCACGCCGCGCGATAAACACGGCTATAACACTGTATTAATAATTCATTATTAAGTACCTCACCTATGATCTACACTCTGGTTAGATTCCCTCATAAGCTGTTAAGATAATCGGAGAATATACCTCTGTGTAGTCCCATGTACAACGATAAGCTTGGCTTTTCACATACCTGTACTAGCTTCATACTTCTCACATAGCTCCCTTCTAGATTAAGAAAGACACCCAAAACGTATACAATACAGTACCACGATATAATCAGATGTTTATACCTTTACCATATGTATCATCTATCCTACTTCCCATCAAACATCTGCCATGAGGCTCCTACTGTATAAGTGTATTTAGATGGAGCCACTCACGTTTCAGCCCCTGGAGACACTGAGCTCTCCTAGCTAAGTACCTGCACTTCGTGTCCCAATCCCCTAGAACTACCTCTATAGTGGCTCAGTATAATATCTGCTGTCAAGCTCTGAGATGTATAGGCATGCTCATGGAACCAATAAGCTTATTCCATATGTGTGATACTTTCTCTCGTAGAAAGCTGCAAATATCCTTTCCGCCGACACCCTTATGTTATGCTCAACTATAGACTATCTTTCACCTTTGCAACCTGTGGCGAGATGAAACATTATATTTGGATCAGTGCTACTGGGCGGAATCAAATCATTTAATATACATATGGACCTTTGATAGTACGTTTCCCCATCACAGGTATTATATGGCTGTTTGGCCCATTTGTGAGCAGTATACGAGTCTGGCCCCTGGTTCAGGAGTCCCAAACACTTTTACACACATGGATAATCAGGGTAATACTTATATACCCACCTCCCCCTCCTCCCAGACACGAACGATATACATATAGGGCTGGGTTAATGCCTTACTAGTAGGGTAGTGGTTGGATATTGCTACCAGCGAATCAGAGTGACTGGCTGCAGAGATGGATTGATTGATACTATATCTAATTGTATCCTGAGGTAGTACATAACCATAATATCATTTTTCAAAATACAATACACTGAAATGGCCCAAGGCTCCAGAAGACATAGTTCGTCACCCGACTCAAGATAGCAAGTATAATGTTACACCCTACTACATCTTGATTAATTTTACTTGGATGGTTCCTAAGCACATGATTTGGAGAACAAGTTAACAATTCTATAGAAATCATGATATGGGAAAAATTACTACATCTCTTTGCTGTTTGCTTTTGTAAGAAATAGAGTGTTAGTTAGATAGGAGGAAAGGAGAGAAAACAGGACACACACCATATTAACATTATAGTAAGGGATTTAATTGTGCATTTACTTGTCCACCCGCTCAGGAGTATAGTTAACACATGTTAAGGAGCTGGGGAGGAGGGCACCGGTAAATGTCATATTTAATTGGGAATGAGCATGCCTGCTAGTCTACAATTGACAAATAGACACTCTGCTACAATCGCCATGTCCACTACCACACAACTACCTCTGCCTCCACTTCTGATGCCTCAAGGTAACTAACATAAAGTACATACTACACTATATACACAACCAGCCATTCAGGGATTTAGATCCATGGGGATCCTACCCTCTCAAGTCCTTTTGGCTGTCGCAACTTTTGTATTCAGGGGCCATGAACATATAAGGCTCACTCCTTCACACTTTGCTAGAACTAAATGATATAGATCTCTTCTGCTGTCAACTTTGCAGCATAGCCTTGGGCAGGTCTATTAGGTTCCAAGAAACATTATACTTTTATCATTGCGTGTGGCACGCAGGATGGTCAGGGTCTGATATCACTAGTCTGCAGATCCAGTTGCATGCTGTTACTCCAGCATCTTGCTGACATTATCTCCAGGGCAAGAGGTGTTACAGAGGCCAGACACGTAGCTTCAGAACATGCCATGAAATTTGCTATAACAAGAATAATTATTCATGATAAGGTACCACACACTAGACTACAGAATCACTCCTGTGAATTGTTGGAGATTATTGTGTTTTACAAAGATGGGAAAACCTAAGTTGCCATCTATTTTATGTACATACCAATATATAGTTATGCTGTACATTTGTTATAAAATTTCATTCATACCTCGGACTAACTTCCCTCAAGAACTATTATATAATATGCTTATTCTTTTAGAATCAGCATACTTCTCCCTATACGTATAGCTGTCTTCCATGTAAGAATCAGAATATGTCTCCCCAGCCAACACACCCAAATGGGCCCCATATGGGCGTGTCTCTGGGCACCATGGGCTAGCCCATATCTGGGTATTAACTGGTAATTGTCTGGGCTTCCAGATGGGGCCCATCTAGGCTCAGCCCATAATATCAACATGTCATGTTCTCACTGCAAATCCTTCAATTCATACTCTTTTCTGAAAATATTCGATTAATTTACATTTTAAATTGACATTATATGCGTTTTTGTAAAAGTGGGTTTCATCTGGGTTGGAAATGGGCAAACTTGGCAAAGGTATCCCTGGGTTTCCCATGGGCTCAGCATGGGCAGCCAGATAGGGCCCAGGTGGGCTGAGCCCATGTACTGAACTTAGTTGTTAATGGCTTTCTTGCATTGCAGATATTTTAATTTATCCTCACTTGTCCCTTTTTTCTAGAAAATGCAAGTTCAAATTATTTTTCTCATGCTATGTTGTCTACCTGGGTTTCACCTGGGCTAGAGCTGGGCTAGGTGGGCTGAGGTCTGCATGGGTTTTCAATGGGCTTGGTGTGGGCTGCTAGGTGCGCCCCATGTGGGCCAACCCACCAACTTCACTTTCTGGGCTAATTCTACCAACACAACTTTCATGATTATGTTTCAAAGACGTTTCCCCAAAAGAGTGGGTTTCACCTGGGCTAGGCCTGGGCTAAGTGGCAAGTATTGTTCCTGAGTTTACCACTAGATGTCATCATTGAGAGTACATGGGATTTGATATCCTATAGACATTTTCTTGTCTTTATTACAATGAGCCATAAATTCACAATTCCTTTAAAACCATTGAAATGATACAGTTTTCACATTACGTTCATATTATATGAAATTGTCCACACAAGTTTGCATACGAATAGAGAAATGAGGAGCATTCTGATACTGACACCTTTCCCCAGGATATGATCATAGTACATAATTCCAGGGCTCCCTCAGGTATCACTATCAGACTCACAGGAACTCTGACTGTGTCACCCAATGTGATCAGAGTTGTAGTTAGTCAAAAGATGCATTTTGCTTCTCCTCCTTAAATAAAGGGAAGAGATGACACTAAATGCAGATAAATTAATTGACCCACTTGAATACTTGTTGGTAACTGCTCTTAATATGTATGGTCATCTACTACATAACAACTAAGCTTATAGCTTAAGAAAATGTTATGTCTGTCCCCCCAGCCCCCCACCCCCCCCCTCCACCCCCAATTACGTGTTCTCCAAATAAAGGAGCCCACCTGGGTCCCACTTAGATCTGAACAGGGCCAGCCCACTTCATACCTGGGCAAGCCCTTCTGGGCCCCACCTGATAGCCCAGGTCAAAATGAAGCGGGCCCCATAAGGCAGCCCATCTGTGACCCATCTAGGGCCCACTAGGGTGTGTTGGCTGGGGATCCCTATAAGTCTCCCTATCCGAGTAACCACGCTTAAAGTCAATACCTTAATATTCTTCCTGATAGCTCTAGTGTTCTCGGTATCCCCACTGTCTTTCAGCAGCCTGGCAGCTGTACAGCCATTGGGATGGAATCAATAAGGCCTAGAGAGCTATATATGAGAACTATTCTTTTCTTCATTGGAGAGACGTCATATTTCACTTCATCTGTCCTCAATCCCTCCAACCTGTCTAAAGTTACTCCCTTTGCTGTACAACTTACTGTATATGCAGTCTCCTTTTCTTGTTGCAGAAAAAGCTTTATATGGCTTTCCATTACATTATCAACATCATCTTAATACTCGGTTACCTGTAATCATAATCAATTTGAAATTAAATAAACTAAATTCCTGAAATGGTTTATTTCGAGGAGCGTTTTTCCATTCAAATCAGAAACTGAACATAACAATTATTGAGAAAGTGTTTTCTAATCAATTGCCATTACATGGAGCGCGTGTTACATAGCCCAGGTCTAGACTCCAAAGCCCCGTTCCACCACATGGCTATAGAGGGTTTCAGGACTTAATCCACACAGGGAACTAGGCAAGACCTGGAATGCAACCCATGAACTCGGCTACCGACCTTGCTTTCCTGGTTTCTCCTAGAAATAATGATTCCCATCCATCATATTTGGAGACCAAGGATACCAGGTTGTTCGGGGCATGACTTGTTGGAAAAGCGTCTCACTGGAAAACATCTCAGGAAATTAAGTGGGCTCCCTTTTATGTCAACAAAATGGTTTACAACTGTGGCTCCTTGTAAATCTAAAACCAGCAATGCCTTTGATAATAAACTGATGTCTCTAAGTATTCCTTATTACAGCAGACTATTATTCCACAAACAGAATCATTATACACAGAGAGAAGAAGTAGAATCACTGTAACTCTCAAATGGGAGTCCAGCCCCAATCACTGAGGTAACTCTGCCCAGGACTCTAAAGTGACTCCCAATCATTAGAGAGTCTTAGAATAGGAGTCATTATAGAGTTATTATAGAGTCCTACTAATGTTAAGGAGTCACTTCAGAGTCCTGAGGAGAGTTACCTCAGTGATCAAGTCGGGAGTCACTGTGATTCTACTTCTTTTCTGTGTGTAGCCATACTGGAGAGATGGCTACAAAGGACTGTACACAAAGGGAGGTACACCTGACTTAGAGGACAAACCCTGATATAGTTGAAGTACAGAAG
The DNA here is from genome assembly GCA_947462335.1 of Harmothoe impar. Classification (NCBI taxonomy): domain Eukaryota; kingdom Metazoa; phylum Annelida; class Polychaeta; order Phyllodocida; family Polynoidae; genus Harmothoe; species Harmothoe impar. The sequence continues at coordinate 86,536,123 of OX381704.1, read as the reverse complement.
CTCTGTCTTGGGTTAATGCGGTGAGCAACTCACAAGTCTGTGTTCCACTCTATCTGAGTAGCTCTTTGTGTCAGACCCAGGGGTGGATGACCTGCTCACCCAGTGTCCTCATCTTCTAATCCTGTTTCTGCTTGCTGGACACGCAGCTAGATGGCCGTGTACTTCGGGTACAAACGGGGATGTGTCCCAAGCATACTCATCATACTCTTTCTTTAAACTAGCTTTAAATTCAGTCTCATTATTGTTTTTTCTAATAGAATTGTCTAAGTGGCTATACATGGATGCAGACTCATTCTAAAGGTTGTATTTTCGTCTCTAATATTTCGAATAAGGCCCCAGATGTTGGTTCTTGTCCTTGTCGATCTAGGGTGTTACTTAAAGGCCCAGTGCCCCTATATATAGAGCTGAGTACATGTCCTGACTACACTCTGACTGTTACTGGACGTGCAGTAAGAGCTGCGGGTTTAAGGTGGTTCAATATGATTTCATTTTCGTCTACTGCGCCGTTTTCTGCGCAGATACAGTGATTAGTTTGACCATAGAGCACCAGGAGACCTTTGTCTTATATTGGAACAAGTTAAATCAAATTGTCCTAAAATGGACAAAGGTGTTGCTGACCAGGGCGAGAACCATCAACCTTTGGATATGAAGGCATGCATTCTGCCACTGTGCTATAGTCTGTAGTGGTTGCTCTCATTCAGAAGTCATACATAACCACCCCTTGGTATATTTCTATTTCCTTTCAACTTTTTTTTTCAATGGACAAAAACTTTAGAAATATGCCCGGGACCATATGTTCAAAAGGGACTCTCTAGAGAGAGTACATCAAGACCTATATCCTGAGAGAGTTATATAGAAATTTTGCTACTTTTCAATACTATTTTATGTATTGAAAGGCTTGAATATCTCAGGAAACAGCTCGGGACCCTCCTATTTTTTTTTAGCTTTGTTGGAAAGTGTATGCTATTATGGTCTCATGGCAAAAACCTGATGAAAATCTAGCTACTTTTACACCAAGGGATTGACCCACCTTAAGTGATGCTCTGAAGTTGTGGACTATCATACTTTTCTTTTACCAGTAGGATAAGACATTCAGACCAACTTGTTCATGGAGTATTCAACTAAATAGATTGAAAAGGGGTCTATATTTACAGGGAATGCCATGTCCGTGTATAAAACGTTCTCCAAAAGTAATGCCTACATTTGGACATTCCACTTGCCATACTGTACAACCTTTAATTTCAGTCCATGAGTCCACACCAAGGACACATTTAATTTGGAATGAGTATGTCTGCTAGTTTAAAATTGACAAATAGACACTCTACTTCTAGGTTCCCACACCCACTACTACACAATTACCTCTGCCGCCACTTCTGATTCCTCAAGGTCACCAACATAAAGTACATACTACACTATATCCACGACCAGCCATCTAGGGTTTTAGGATGATCCTTCTCCTCCTTTTGCCTATCGAACCTTTGCCATTGGCATGGAGAGGCCTAGAGAGCTAGGGCAGCTAGGACTATTCACATTTCACTCCATCTGTCCTCAATCCCTCCAACCTGTCTAGAGTTACTATATTATGTACAGATCTATGTATGACTGGATTATGATGTGAGGTCTATCCCTTAACTGTACAACTTACTGTATGCCGCCTCCTTTCCATATTGCAAAAATGGCTTTAGACAGTTTTCTATCATAATTTTTATTATCAAAATGATAGATCTAAAAACATGTTTACTGATAATTATCTGGTGGAGCGTCTTACCATTTACATTTACCACACAGGGAACTAGGCAATTATCTGGACTGCAACCTATGAACAACACACCACAAAATATCTTTCTAAGAGAAAATCGATTTTTGCCCATGTAAGTACAGCATACTTTGACAGGAGCATGATGATTAATGGGTAATGGATAAGTGGAGTTGGGCATCATGCCCAAGTTGGGTCATGTCCCAACAGTGTCATAGGGAGAGCCCTCAGGGCATAATGTGTGGTTCAAGCTGGTGTGTGTGTACTCAGCTACAGGCCTTGCTTTCCGGGTTTCTTCTAGAAATAATGATTTCCATCTATCATAGTTGGAGACCAGAGGTACCAGAGTTTCAGGGCAAGAACTCATTGGAAAAGGGCTCATAGGAAAAACTCTCAGAGGAAATTAAATGGGCAGCCTTTTTATGTCACCAAAATGGTTTGCGACTCCGGCTCCCTATGAATTCAAATCCAAGATTGCTTTTGATAATACACTACATTGAGTGTTGCTTAGTCTTAGTAGTATTTATAAAATCTATTCCATAAAGAGAAATGTTTGGCCATACTAAGGGGTTAACCATAAAGGGCTGTACACAAAGGGAGGTATACCTGACTGAAAGGACAAACCGTGACATGGCTGAAATGGAGAAGCTCTCTGGTTAATGCAGCGCGCAGCTCACAAGTCTGTGTTCCACTCTATCTGAGCACCTCCTGTGTCAGACCCAGGGGTGGATGAGCTGCTCACCCAGCGTCCTCATCTTCTACTCCTTTTGGCTCTGGTTTCCGGTTACTGCACATGCGGCTAGATTTGTACTTCAGGTATAAGCTAGCACGCTTCTCAAACAGGGTTTCTCCATCAGATCACATAGCCTACCCCCATGAGTCATCATACAGCTATCTATTCCTCTTCCTCTCATCCGTTGTCCCTCATGTTTTCATGCTGCATTCTTTCAGTTTCTGTAACTGCTAGTACTCTGACTCTTACTCATTTAAGGACACGCTTGATGTGAAAATTGTTCTTGAAATGGTTTAAATCACATTAGCACATGAAGTTGCAAGTCTACATGTTAATTGTAACTGCAATAGTCAGCGGTCTGTCAGATATAGGTAGAGGTACCAGTCAGATATCAATGTGCCAGGGTCGGGTTACAAACAGAAAGCTAGCTTAAGCTAATATCTATGACATTTCTGCACCCAATATCTCGGCCCTTTCAGGAGCATAACCTATGCAGCGACATAAAGGCGGGAATAGCACTGGTGCTAGGGGCAATGTCCATGCCTGTCTTTTCTCCTTTCACCACCCACTACATATTTGATAAGGCACTCAGGCGTTGATCAGATTTAGCTACATACTCTTTGTGCACACAGCCGAACCAATTCAGTCCCAAAAACCAATGGTTTCACCAGCATTCAGCGAGAGGTTATCCTCACCCATACTGTCCGACATTAACTAATCAACGCTTAGAAAAGAGCTGACAGGAGTCGATATTGGCTGGGAAACAGCGAGTTTATGACCCCCTGTTTACTCATCCAGGGGTTACTTATAGCAACTTTACATTGTTGAGAGACTTTTGTCCCGACGCGCCGACAACTGAACAGGTCTGTGGCAGTAGTGAAAAATACACTCTAAATACTTTTGTCTCAAACAGAATCCCATACATAATGATCCAAAATGCTAAACTAGTGTGGAAGGGTGGTGAAAAGCCCTGGTCACCTATGTAAATACAGATCTCACCTCCTTATTATCAAAGGTGGCACTCCTGTCAGTAATATCAAAGGTGGCACTCCTGTCAGCACATGTCTGTAATATTTCTTGAGACTATCGGTCATTCATTCTATAGAAGGTAGGTAAGCTCGGATGGCTGAAGGGGCGCACAGGTAAACTGAACGTACATAACATTATTTCTATGAAGCAGGTGGCTTGTCAAGAATGTTGGACTACACACCCACATAAATATCTGGAATGCACGTTGCTTCATTCAAAAAGAATTGAAGAACTTAAATCCTTCAGAAAGCAGATCTATAGTAATGCCAGTTTGAAACATATCACAGAACAATAATTATATCTTTAATCATGCATTTGGAAATTCATTGGAACTTGTATCACATTTTCACATAATATGTAGATGTGCTTGCACATAAGCTGTGGACCCTGATATGTATCGGGATTACTAAACACTCTAATATCTTAACTCTAATTTGGAGTTCCAAGTCTAACTGAAATGATGTGACTCTGGTTGGGTTCGCAGAAGATGACCCAACAGTCAGATATCAGATCAATATTAGGAGCCACCCTGACAGTATTTTGATAAGTGGGTGAAGGTTGCTGGGTGAAATGCAATCAACCAAAGCTGTCCCTCCAATTCTATGTCGATAACTTTCCCATTCAAACATTTGGCTTCCCCCTTACTCAGTGGATGCTTGAGACCAATATTCCCATATAAAACCTGCTCGTCTAATATAAAAAAAGCGTGCATCTACAAAAATCATGCCTGGAAACCATAAGTTTGATGGCCAGTCTGCTGTTTACGCGATACTGCTAAAATCTGTCTGCACTAAAATGGGTAGATGATGATCTATTACCTTTAACAAGGGGATTTGCAGTTTAAGAAGATATCTATCAAAGCCTACTTCCCTGTTTTTATACTGGTAATCTAAAAAGGGAAATATCGTACAGGCAACACATCCAGGACACTCCTGCTGAGAGAAGAAGGCGAGATGCTGCAAAAACCCACAAACTGTAATGAATAGTCTGATTGGCCTCTCTTCTTTAATGGCATGAAATGATAGTCAATGTGAGGGTGTTCTTAAAAAGGTTATTAGTTGTGATATCAAATCAGGCTAATCTCTTCTATAAGTTCTCCATGTCCATTCCCAATATAACGATAAAACGGGTGGGAACTTGTTCCCAGGACTTTCATGGGGTCACTGGCGCAGGCACCTCATGTGACATCTTGGTCATGATCTCAGAACTTAGCGTGTTCCTCACAAGCCAAGGTATGAGGATGTCTGGTACCAAACTAAATCTCACGTGATATTCCGAGGACAGAACTAAAATGGGCGCGCATATGGACCCACTAGAATTATCGTTATACCTTCCCCATTCTACAAAGCTAGCGGTGGGAAACTGTCCTATGGTTGCAAGAAATGGAAAATAATTACTGTCGCCAATAAGAGGGCTTTTCATGACAAGACAATGGCCAGATGTTCTACACAAGATGACAGGTTCCTCATGGGGGTACTTGGGGAGGCAAGACATCCCCCTCAGAAACCTCGCTAAGAGTACTTGGTATGGGATCCTGGTGAAGGCATTGCAGTTGCAGAAGGAAGAAGGATGCAGACTTTAAATTAATTTATTCCACCAAAGACTATACTACCTGGTATTCACATGTGTTCACAAACAATCCTGTACATCACCGTTAATTATTCTGCTGTTAGCAGTGTGGGAGAGGAATATCAGCTATGACATCTTAAAATCGTGAAGCTGGATGGAATTTGGACTATGGCCGAGGTTAGATTACCCCGCAGGAAAAGCGCTGGTAACATTAGAATTACCTAAGAGACACAAGTTGTCTAATAACCAATTGATAATGGCAAGGCAGAAGCGCTTAACTTGAGGGCCGAGTAAGCATTAAATTTTAGCGATTTGATAGATGGTAGGGCCCACTTGATTTGGCACTTCCCACAGCCTACTTCGACGACTCTACTGAGCGCGTTCATTTTGATTTCTCTTCTCCTTTGTCATAAGCATCCGTATACACTCCAGTGCGTTTACGTGGAGGCTCTACCATAATCCATACAAATGCACAAGCTTAATCTGATCACATGCTAAGCTGTATTATGAACTCTACAAAACTGTCCACATCCCGTGATAAGACAATATGACCAGGCAGGTCAGAATAGTTACCTGGGGGGAATTGGTAAAAGTAAAAAACACTTAATCTTAAGAAAATGTAGGCCTATGCATACACGATTTGGTCTTTTTTTTATTGATATGTTTAAGCTGAATAACTGCACGACATCCCTGGAATCGTGAAAGGGTGGATCGGGTGGGGTGGGAGGGGAAGGGTATCCTAATTGGGACTGCCGACCCACTAAGTCTACATGGCCGTAATTGGTGGAACATGAAACTACTAAATCAAAGTGCTACCAATTACGCCTGATTTTATTAGCTTCCTAGAGATTAGGCCTTCTGTGGGACCTTTTAGTCCCACTCAAGGCGTTTTTCATACTATCCTTCCTAATAAAGGGATTACATTATGATAGGGCCAATATCAAATTGGGGACCTTTCAGAGTTCGGCAAAAAGCCTATAATGGGCCATTAAAGGAGCTGGGTGGCTATAACACACCTATATAAACATGCTACAGCATGATAAAATGTGATGCAGTCCATCATCAGCTCATATTATGCCATATTTATGGAGATGTATGCCAAGCATGGACCACTATTAGGCTCCCCTATCGGAATTGGACATGATTATAAATTGTCTATACCAATGACATAGCATTATCCTTGTCACATTGACCTAATGGTCTCCGGATGTGGACATGGTTTATTAAAGTTTAACACTGAAATAGCGTCCATAATGGGTAAATAAAGAAAGGAAGTGGATTTGGAATGTGTTAGATATTCTTTTATATAGAATTATGTTTGAGGAGATTTAAGGGGTACGTCAAACAGTATAAAGAGGATAGTGACAATCCCATCTTGGTCAGACTCATTCATCCTACCCATGCCACACATTTTGCACCTTATCCAAAATTCCCGACATCGGGAATCTCCACAGCGGTCACCGCCTAGTCCCAAGATGGAGTGTGGACAGGTGATGTATGGCCCTGGCTGGTTCTATAAACTGACCCATGGTCAGCCCAGCACCATTCTCTGCTGTGAAGTATCCCCAGACCCCATCTCACCTCCTGCATATCAAAGGTGGCACTGCTTTCTGTGCCTGTCAAGCTCTAAGTCTAAGGCATTGGCGCTGGCGTCATTGTTGCAGCCCTATACTAGCGCCCATGCATGCCACAGAATAATCTTGATAGATTAAGGGGACATCATTGTGATGTTTCAAAGTCATCTCGGGTCTTTTCTACATTTGCATTATATGTTTGGCACAGACATGGCCTCATTCAAAAGTAAAATTAAATGGGAGAAAACCTTTGAATGGATATAATTATATGAGAGATTCCCCTGCATCAGGCTGTGTCTCATGAGATTGTAACAATTAAAACGTCTTTGACCGGGTGTAGTCTTTGACTGGTGTAGTCTTTGACCGGTGTAGTCTTTGACCAGGCAGCATTAAACTGTCAGAAATGAGGCCTATGTAGTAGGAAAGCGGGGAAATAGTGCACCCATATGTTGATTACACCTTTATAGTAGGGGGGGGTGTTAAATGGCTAATTTTGTCGTACGGTTTCAGGGACAGGCTCAAACTATGCATTTGGGACCCAAAACTCGGGAAATCACAAAAATATTTTTTTCGGACCCCTGTGACCCCCCCGTACATGGGGTCCCTGGGGAGAGGGTGCGTCCATGGTAAAATACCGATAAATCAGCTTTTTTGAAGGCATTTGCTCCTATACAATCAGGTCCCTATACTGCCATAAAACATCATCATAAACCATTCTGGAGGGCCCCCTGTTTCTGTTAACTACCCCTTATGACCCTTAACCCCCCCCCCCCCCCCCCCCATAGCATGCACCAATAGCCATCAGATAACTCCCTTCCCCCCTCCGCCCTCGCCTCTATATTACACTGTACTCAGAATGTCAGGATCTTTGGACATCAATAGTCATTCACAGACACCTTAGCCTGTCTTAGGGGTAAGACAGTGGTGTGTTTAAAAGAGAGGTGGGGGATATGGAAGAGGCCCAGACCTCCTCCCTTACCCTATACAGACATAAGAGGGCTACCTCAGTCCATCTAAGAACTCCAACCATCAGACCTCTTATAATTTATTCATCACACATGCATGAATGGCTTTACCACCTCAACAGAAAACAGAAAACTGATAAGGGACCCAAAGAGACTATTACAGGTTATATTCTTGTGATTACATGAATATAACCCAAATTTTGGAGGGCCTTTTGAAATAGTTGAGGGGATGGCCGAGATCTATAGGTTATTTTTATATACTTTAGAAGAATGGATGGCTTAGCTTAACTCCATTTTGGGAGAGGATTGCTCCAGAGGAGGATGGGTCCAATATGGCTGGAGGGGGTGTATACTATAGTATGTGTAAACAAGACCAGACTCTTTCAATTGTGATTACTCAAGATATATATTATCCAACAATAAGACAGATACAGAAGATTGAATACAACTAGTCACATGTCAGCAATATATAGATACAAATATTCCTCACTCCTAAATCACCAATCAAGAAACAGTAGCCTGTGGCATTTACCTTGTAACCTGAAGTGTTCTGGGAGTCTGAGAGAGAGCTCTCCCAGTACCCCAACTATATAGGCACCAGCCTGCATGGGCACTTTTGGAAAGTCATGCAGGTGGCAACCTTTACAAGCGGTTCCCGTTACACCCTCCTCTCCTTAATCCTTTGCTCGCCCTCGAGCAAACCATACATTACAGCCTATTGGTGGAATACACATTTAAAATCTTACAGGTGTTTAAACTTCTAATTTGCTGACAAGTGACCATGGAATTCCTACATCGAAATAATAGTGTTACAACACAATCTGTTCACACATCGAGAATCGCTGGCTTGCTGTTCATCGCTGTTCCATTCTCGATTTTCTATACGGTGACGCTGCAGGTATGGGAACAGGTCCGACCGATCCCTTCATCTTGCATTGATGTCTCCCTAGCTGCAACCAACTCTATTATTAGCATATCAAACATGCAACAAATGGAATAACTAACATGATATGAAAACTATAAAGATAACAAGTGACTATATTGACAGTACACTCTAAGGCCAATTAACATTGGCAACAGGCTCTAAGGATTACAAATATCTAACACTGACATTACAACTGTAGTGGAAATCTAACACTGATCTTATAACTAGGACAGTTACAATACGACTAGCCTAAGTAATATTACATTACAATCAGAATGGCTTAATACAGCTATTAAAACCTGAGTAACTTATGCATTACAATTACAGTAGGCAACATTCGCCATAAGTATTCTGTTACTCTCAAACATAGGTTGGTACATCAACGTATAAGGCCATGGACGGCAGAATGAAATACAAATCATATTCTTGGTATCAAATAATACTATTTGTATTGTGATCTCAACAGAACCGAAAATAGCCTGAACGTCTTCAAGTCATTTCACGGTAACTTCTGGAATGAGAAATGTGATAGGCAGCCTACCTCGAAAAATATATTAGTACTCTTCAGGTGATTACATCATGGTAATTCTAGAATGAGTAATATGACAGGCAGCCTATCCCGAAAAATGTGTTGGTAATACTAGTGATTGGGCATTCAACCCTTGCTAGAAAGTATAGATCATCTTGACCCAGTGTCCTGCCTGACACCCCTGGCGCGCGCAGCCAGAAATTCCAGGCGGACATCCAACCAACACAGTCAATACAAAGACATCCTTTTTTTTCCATTTTTTTTTTTCAAAGAATCACCATTACCCTCCCTTCCTTTAAAAAATCCATTGGATCAATGCACCGCTTTAGAACACCACTCCATGATATCCATCTGAGCCCACCGGCCCGCGCCTTCGCGCTGACCGGTGGTCCCAGACCGACATCCCTCTGCAGGCAGTCAACATCAATAGAGATGTCCTTCTCATTCTTCCTTGCCTAAATACAAGGCTGTTTGGCACATGGTACTTTAGATGTTAAACAAGTCTCGATTAACACCAGATTCTGACATTGCAAGGGGCAATTCAAGTTGGATGTAGGGAGGCTCGACAAGGCAACATGAAAAATCAGCATGATTTTGTTCAACACAATCTATCTTTATCTCACCCTTTACAAAGAGGTATTTCTATAGTCAGTGTTTTGGCTAGTACTTGGTTGATTCACAACAAAGCAAGCAGGGTGTGTGGACATTTATCAGACAGGCTGTCCAAAAATATTTATCAGCTATAGGCTTACCTTGGCCCAACTGCTAAAACCCTTCTGGGTGCAACTCAGTTAAAACTGAAAATGCAATTCATTTAAACTGAATTTATCAGTACCTGTGTCTGACGGACACACTGTCAATTCACATTCATACCATCTGGAATTGATTGATGTTACCTTACACATTGATCATGGCCGTAGGTTGTAAGATAGAACCTAGCTCTGTCCTGGTAAAATATACAATAATTGTAATTATTAATAATTAATCAACCAAAGCAGTATGTGATCATCTAGAGGCCAATTTGACATTCAAATTCGATATTATTGAAGTAGGTTAACTTGCACCAAGACAATATTGTCACAACTGTTCACCTTGAAGCCTACACATGCAGAGATCGATCTTGACTAGTTTTAACATCTAGACATGATTTTCCTATTATGCTCTAAAGATTACTAGGTAGCATATGCGATGTTTGAATAGTATGTACTATGATAGCCCAGGTGGCGCCCTCTTTGTATATGTGAGCAAGCGACCACTACAATTGTATATCTGGCATGAGAACAACAAATGGTATTTGTGGGCCAATGCAACAGCAAATGGTTGTTGTTTGGTATTGTATATGTGAAGTTATAATACCATCTCAATTTAAACAACACAATTAATGGTAATAAAGTTGAATGTGCTGAGATGTTACCCTCAGCACAAAATAAGCTCTAGACTCCCATCTACTGTCAGTAGATGGTACCAGACGCAATACCAGGCCAAGGGGCCACAGGGATCTGATGAATATCAGACCAATAGTAACAGTGTTATCTTGATTGGTGAAAAGCTAAATCTAAGTGTTGACTTGAACTCTGTGTGACTATAAAAACCTCAGAGAATTGGAGATATAAGATTGAAGAGACGCTTCTAAGCATCTTAGATCAACAACAAACACCAAAACATCAATACCAGAAAGGAATCTGTTTTCAAATAAATGCCAATATTAACTCAAGCAAAATGAGCAGATAGGGTTTGCAACAGCCAACAAAACGTTTGTCTTAGATACCTACGTCCAGGAACCGTCATTAGTTACAAGGAGGAGGGGGGGGGGTTGAGGTAAGAGTATCTTCCCACCACAACGTGATCTTTCAACTCCCCAAGAGAGCAAGGGGAAAGGCTGTGCTCCTGTAGGGGAAACTGTTCATCTTTTAAGAAAATAGATATTCCCCATTACATTTGTTTTGGTGAAGGTAGGGGACGTATTTCAATAGTGTGTAATACTATATCTTTATGCTCCCATTTCTAGTGGGAAGGGACTGGGTGTCTATGTCGATGTTGGGTGAAGCAAGATGATATAGCTTTCAAACCAACACAGCCCAAGGCTGATCCACAGGGCACATACGGACCGAACCTGCAGCGAAGGGGGGGGGGCGTGGTCGTTAGCTTGGTGTAGGCGCACTCACCAGCGCGGACCTGGCAGTAAGCATCAGACGTTGTTTTGGCAGGGGGCAGGGTAGGCGGTAGGTGGGGGGGGGGGGGGCGTTGCCTCCGCGAGGGTGGGGACAGGTCGCGGCGGGGGGGGGGGGGGGCGTTGCTTGTGTTGCCTGTCCAAACTGATGTGGATGGAGGCAGCAAGCCGGGGAATCGGCCCACAGTGATGGTTCACTTTGGAGGCTGGTTACAGGATACGAGGATACTCAGTGTAAATAAACTCTTACTGAGTTATAATATAAATTCTATTTACTTTTGATCACAACACAAACGCCAACCCTGTAACAGACTGACCTGCTTATTTACACAGCATACAGCTTGTACTAGGCCTGTATTATAATGCCAGTGTCACCATGGTAACTGACAGCCCGTTCTGTGTCCAGCTCGGGAGAGTGGGGAGGGGGGGGGCATTGTGCACACCCTGGACGTGACTACGGTGGTAGGAGAAACGTGACGATTCTCATGAATATTAAGCGGGTAGTCGTGAGTAGCTCGGGAGGGGCAGGGGGAAGGTAGCCTGAGGGCGTTCGTATACCCACAGACAGTAGCACTAACAGATACCTAATCTTTTCAGTAATTTCCGACAATCTATGCCTGATAAAGACGCGTTAAGATTAATTCTTTGGTCGGACTGACCAAAGTTACCTATAGTGGGTCGTCAAGTGCTATGGTGTTCATGAATTCGATCTTACTCCAAATAGTCCATTCTGACGGAGTTGGAGGTGAGGTCGTGTGTGTGTGTGTGTGGAGGGAGAGGCTGCGCTGAGCGGGGAGGGGGAGGGGCTCAGGTCTGGGTTGGTGCGTTGGTCAGCGTCCTAATCTCAGGAATGTGGCGGGTACCGGACAGAGTGGTGTGATATGGGGTGAATCTGCGCGTCCCTTGAGGGAGGGCGACTGCCGGTGCCCCGTGGCGTGAGAGGGTGGGGACAAGACGGGTGGAGGTGGGGGGCTAATCGGTACTGAGTGGCGGTAAATTCCGCGTTACCTCCAGTGTCTGATATCCGGGGGTGGGAGGGGGGAGGGGGGTGTTGGTGTTTTACCGGCGTCCCCAAAGGTCAGTGTGGGTGAACCAAAGTTCACCATGGGGTACTTATCAGTTCCGTGAGGTAAGGGGTTGGTATTGCCCAAACGGAAATAGTAAAACAACCGTCGGCCCCTTTCCTTTGGACATCTGGGTGTCCTGCTATTCAAATTCTAAATTATCTACACTTTGTACCAAGGGTGCCTGTAATATCACAGTGAGACCAGCGGCTAGTGGTTATCCGTCATCACCATGGACTGGAGATGGGGACCACATGACCCACGGGAGGGAGGGCGGCGTGTATGCGCGTCGCTGCCGTGATCTGAGTCAGAGGTATACATGTAGCCACCAAAATATGTACATGTATTTTTCACATTAGGTGTACACAACTATCTCAAGGGGTGAGTACAATGTCAGCTTGGGACAGCTTGTCTGCTGTGGGAACCAGTGGTCGATGTCACCACTGTAATTTACAAGTGGAAGTGTGTGCATCAAGACACATAGTTTTAGAGAAAAAAACCTTCACTACTTCAGGCAGGTTACACACAATTAAATCAGGCACACTGGTCTGTGTGGGTAGGATTAACAATAGTGTAACACCAGTGTCTGGTGATTATCCGATGTGGGGAGCAGGGGGAGAGGGGAGGGACGGGAGGGCCGTCCCTGCTGTGTTTTAGTTGTAACTCTATGTCATGGAATGTGGGCATGAAAGTCTCAGAATATACAAACTAGATATTTCTGAATTTACACTCGCCTTTCCTAAATGGTTTGGGCAATGTACGGAGGTACCAAATAGGAACACAGGGTGGGGGGAGGACACCCGAGGGGTGAGGACACAGGGTGAACGGGTGTGGTACATGTACCACCTGGAGGAGGGGTGTGGGGTGTGTTGTTGGAGGCAGTGGAGGGCGGCAGCCGTGCGGCGGCCGTCACTGCCGTGAGTTACAATGCGCACTACAGTTACAAGTAATACAGACACATATATTTTGACAACCAATTTTAAATCACATATGCACTGGTATTTCCTGTGCACTTTGAGGGTGAATGTAGGTGTGTGTGTGGGGGGGGGGGGGGGAGGTGCGAAATCTCCGCGTCTCCTCCAGACCAGGGGAGGGGCGAGGATTACGTCCTAGCTAAACACACCGTGCTGTGGGGGAGGGAGTGCTACCCAACCCTTGGCTATCTGGTTAAAACAAAATGTCAAGAGAGAGGGTGATGGCCGCAGCCAGCTGATGCCTAGTCGCGACTTTGATAATATAGATAGAGTCGGAATTATACTCTGCTGTGGATTGAGGATATTACCAGGGGTGGGGGGAAGAAGCCCGCCACTCCTGGTCTTAGAACAACAAGATGTAACCGTTTGTCGTTCAGGTTACATGTCAGGGGTTTGGTGGCGATGGGGGGTGGGGTGCTAATACAAACCCTGCTAACAGGCAGGGTCTGTGGGCTAAATGCCGGGGCTGGGGGTGGAGTATCTGCTGAACTGTGGGGGCATGGGGTACAGCCAAGGAGCGGCGTGTATGACGATGGGTGCAGGAGGGAGCGGGCAGCAGGGATGTTCCAGGAACGATGTGTGGCTCTGGGGGAGGGCGGCGGCCCTGGAGATGGCCGTCGCCGTCACAATTGATAATGTCGGCCTATGATGTATCAATGTGTGGTAAACAATACAAGGTGCGGCAGGAAACGGGGGGGGGGGTACTAATAAAAGTTTGACAATCAAAAATACACAATTATTATAATTTTACTGTGAGGGTTAATACAAAGACATCCAATTTCGGTTTTCTCCAGTGGGAATGGGAACACAGGCTGAAACCCACGAGGGCCGGCAGTAGTGGGTGTTACTGCAGTGAATAATAACGTGCACCAGACTCCGATCTAATATATGTATCAATCCAACATCAGTACACACATTTTGACAGCCAATATTGACCAGATGTAGAAATGTATTACAAGTACACGTTGTGGGTAAATACAACAGGTTAAAAATGAATCCTTTGTATGCTTAAGTGGTAGCATGGGGTGCAACCCACTAAGAGCCACAGCTGTGCTTTATAAAGACTTACAAATATAAAGTCGGAGATGTGGATGTTAAATAATTATGTATAGCAACCAAATACTACCGAATTTGTATGTGTGGTTTGGGTGAATGTATGGACGAAGGGGTGAAAACAAAGGATGGATCCCCTGGAGGAGGGGACACGCACCTAGTGCTGGTCTGGTGCGGCGTTTTAGCCACACACGTCTGAGTTGTTTTATACTCAAATAATCGGAATTATGGGCATCAATTAAAGTGCATTTTACAATCAAATATCAACATCTATTACATATATTCTATAAGCGTTAACACAGAGAGATCCAATGTCAGGTTTCCTCCAGTGGGAACACAGGTTGCAACCCACGAGGGGCGGCTCACGTGATTTATAAGAACAAAATATGCCTTAGTCTGTGTAAGGATTAACACTAGGGCGTAACACCAGTGGCAGATGGTTATCCGATGTGCACATGGGAGGGTATAGGAGGCGCGGGGTGTGGACGGCTGAGGGCCGCTCAGGAGGAGGTACGGGAGCAGGAGGGGCGGCTCACTAGATGGTTCCCGAGGGGGAGGGCGGCTGCCGTAGGAGGCGGCCCGGGGAGGCAGGCAACTCCGACTGATTAATCAATGGTCTTGCGTTTTACCAATTAATACTACCAGACCAATAAAACAGTGTCAACAATTGGTTCCCCGCACACCATTAACCTGTGGGGTTTGAGGGGGTATCCTAAAATGGGGTCCTACACCAGGGGGTTGGAGAGGGGCGTGTGGGAACAACCTGGAGGAGGCAACACACACGTGGTGTGTGGCCGTATCTGCTATGATTTAGAAATTATTTATACTCAACTAATCTGATTGGCTCGGGGTGAATAGGAACATGATTATGGTAGGTTTGTCTCAATAGGAACACGGATGTGGGAGAGCAGGGGTGGAGGTACTAGTAATAAATGTACTATAGCAGTATACAGGGTGGCCACACTAGGTACCACCTGGAGGAGGGCTACGCCGTGTTTGGCGTCTGACCAGAGTCCGGATTATGTCACAGCCAAATGATTCACTCTTCATACACCATAATATGTCTAGGTTGTCTATAACAAGCAATATTGGGGTTCTAATAAATCCTTAGCCAGGTAATCTCCAATCGTCTGGCAGTGTACTATCCAGTTCAAGACCTCATGTTCTCCTGAGGGTCTGAACACGTTTTCAGCTGAAGACAATTAAATCTATCTCCATCCACATTAAAATAGAAACTTATGCTATAGAATCTTCAACAACCTGGACTGACCAAGATTGACAAATACTTTGAAGACATTTTGGAAGACTTTTGGCCAAGGAAATAACGTTTTTATGAGATATAAAATTTGGGGTGTGGGGTCTGTGTATAGGGGGCTGAGACCTAAGTCCCTGCCTCCTAAAATTAGCAGAATTTTGCTAATATATCCTCACCGCTGTCACCAGTGAAATAGTTGAGGGGATGGCCGAGATCTATAGGTTATTTTTATATACTTTAGAAGAATGGATGGCTTAGCTTAACTCCATTTTGGGAGAGGATTGCTCCAGAGGAGGATGGGTCCAATATGGCTGGAGGGGGTGTATACTATAGTATGTGTAAACAAGACCAGACTCTTTCAATTGTGATTACTCAAGATATATATTATCCAACAATAAGACAGATACAGAAGATTGAATACAACTAGTCACATGTCAGCAATATATAGATACAAATATTCCTCACTCCTAAATCACCAATCAAGAAACAGTAGCCTGTGGCATTTACCTTGTAACCTGAAGTGTTCTGGGAGTCTGAGAGAGAGCTCTCCCAGTACCCCAACTATATAGGCACCAGCCTGCATGGGCACTTTTGGAAAGTCATGCAGGTGGCAACCTTTACAAGCGGTTCCCGTTACACTTTGCTTCAATATATTTGAATTGTCAACATATTAAAATGAGTTTAGATCAGATAGATAATACCCTTTCAAAGGTCTCTATATTCATTTGCAGTTACCCTACCAATGATCACAGCCCCCCCCGCCCCTCCATTCTATGCCTAGTACCTCACCCCATGTGTGTTCATAGTCAAGATGACTGCTTCATGTTGTTACACTTATTATACATAGTAATTCTATAATAGTTATAGCAGAGATCTAATATTAACATCACTAATAACCTGATACTACAATAAATAAAAACCCTGACTCTCCTCCTTAACCAAGTGATTAAATGCATAGAATCATGGATGGTAGAGGGGTGATGGGGGGGGGGAGCCTGCAAATGACTCCAAATAAGGACTGGTGTCCATATCTCTTAGTCTACACCTTTCATGGTCAATATCCTAGACGTAAGACAAGAGATAATTATTTAATTCGATTCTCTGAGGTGTTAAATAAATACTCTGAACCCTAAATGTTATTGGAGCCAATAATAAACCCTGCAAGTAAATCATGGGGCGGGGTAGGTAACCCTGATACCTCATTTGCAATGCTAAAGATCAGATTTTGTCAAAGACGGGCCTACATGCAACATCTGAGGGTGCTGCTATAATATTTAGATATATGAAAATATAACATAGGCATGGTGCTTGGTAGATCTATGCCATCCCCTACATGGGGTGAAGGGTAAGTTGGTAGAACCTAATATCAAACTTTGAGGACAGATGAATACATCTCTTGATATTAAACCAAATATTGAACCCAAAGTTGACTTGAAGTACAGTATTCCTCTACCAGCTGTAGTAGATACACCTACCAGGGTGATCTCAAGGACCCAGCTCACTCATTTCTTTCATTTTTTTTTTTTTTTGGGGGGGGGGGCCCTCTTTTAACCACACCACTGTCCCACTCCCAGGCATGATACATACCATGAGAGGCAATGCTGTGCACTGTGCCACATGGAGGGAGGGTTGGGCTGATGGTTGTACTGAGTAATATGGAGCCGAGGGGGGGGGGATATTTCATGGCTATTAGGTTGGGGTGAGGGTGGGGATGGGATGGAGGGGTGTCATAGGGGGTGGTTAACAGGAACAGGGAGCCCTCAAGAAAGGTTCAAACTATTAGACAGGTCTTATGTTAATACATTATTTCAGTATAGGGTAATATAGAGGCGAAGGGGGGGGGGAGAGTTATCTGATGGCTATTGGTGCATGCTGGGAGGGGGGAGGGGGGTCATAGAGGGGAGTTAACAGAAAGAGGGGACCCTCTAGAAGGGTTTAATCTGCCTGATTAGGTGTCCTGAGGATCTTTTATGGCAGTATAGGGATGCGATTGTAAGGGAGCAAATGCCTTCAAAATAGCTGATTTATCGGTATTTTACCGAGGACGAACTACCTCCCCAGAGCGGGAAACACCTCTATAATCACAACAATATGACTTTAAATGGTCTCTTTGGGTCCCATATGAAGGTTTCTGACCATTTTCATGAAGTCATGATTTGATTTTAGAAGGAATCTGAAAGCCTGAATTTGGGCTGTTTTCTCACTATTTGGCGGATCTTCGGACCCTATGTACGGGGGGGTCAGGGGGGCCCGAAAAAAATATTTTTGTGATTTCCTGTGTTTTTGGACCCTAATGCATAGTTTGAGCCTGTCCCCGAAGAAAAGTAGATTTATCACCCCCCCCTATTTATAGCAAACATAAGTCAATTTTGTTATATTTGTTTACTGAGAATACTATGCATAGTATTATTATACTTTATTTGCCTCTGCCCGGTCAAAGACGTCACTTTATATATAACTTTGAGTTTAAAAACCTGCACTGTGCATAGAAGGCCCAGTATATAAATATATAAAATGTTACTTACATTTCGAATAAACATGTATCAACATATTTTTGCAGTATTTCACCGAATTCCTTACTATATAATCCTCATTTATTCCATCTTATCACCCTCTGGTCAAAGACTACACCTGGTCAAAGACTACTCCCGGTCAAAGACTACACCCGGTCAAAGACGTTTCAATTGTTACAAACTCATGAGACTGAGCCATAAATTGGTCAATAAACACAACCAACAACAACAAAAGTATTTAAGAATGGCAGATTGAAGCATCTATTGTTGATATATCATCACAGGGGTTTATATATTTGGCACACACACATGGCCTGATTCAAAAGGGAAATCAAATGGGAGAAAACCGTTAAATGTATATGATTATATATATCAGGGATACTATACCCCATGTATACATATATAACACTCATACCATACATACAGACTCCTAGTATATCAAACATGTGAGTTGGGATGACTGTTGACTATACTTATGGTGGAGGGATGCTGACTCAGGTGACTATAGCTGCGACTATAGACAAACATTCCCCCCTCTCACAGCTCCCATATTGGTATTCCCAGCAGGCAGGGACGGGGACCCACCAGATATAAGATCAGTATCAGGAGCAATCCAGATGAGATTTTGGTTAATGGCCTCCAGCAGAGAATGGTAATGGCACTGCACTGACTCCCAGTGTGGGAAGCCAACACAGGCTACCGGGGAATGTGCAATGCCTATCTACCGTCACTCCTGCTATGTCATTCAGGCTCATTTGCCACACCGTACCATTATACATGAAGCTTGATTGTTTAGATTTAAAAAGCTGGCATCGAAACCATAAAACATACTTCATAACGGCCAACTTGGATCTTTTACTCAGTACGTTTTTCGAGTCTCTTCTAGCTTTCGTACCGTTTTATAGTATCGGAGCTATAATTATCACAAAACACATTCTCAGTAAACATCACGGGAAAAGGCAATATTTTTAAAGATTCCTACCGAGCGGTTACTATCTACTGATCGTCGGGGAAAATGCAGTTAAGCTTTATTACTTAAGTTACCTTCGTATATCATTTCTTTCCTGCTACAACCCGTAGCCACAAACCTCCTGATTGTACTCCGAGCAGGAATCAATAGAGTGAAAACCTATGAAATATGGAGTAAACATGCCAAATATGTCAAGCTCTAGACTCACAGTGATGGGTAAATGTTATCTATGCACCCGTCATAATATGATGCACGAACAGGGTCCCGTTTCTCCACAAATTTACGGAGCTCCGCAAATATATACAGATGTCCGCAAATATATACGGATGTCCGCAAATATATACGGAGGTCCGTATTTGTATGCTTAAGTACCAAAAAGGCATAATTTGCGGAGCTCCATAAATATATTTGCGGACGTCCGCAAATTTGCGGACGTCCGCAGATTTGTGGAGAAACACCATCCTGACCAAGTGACTAGACGCCACTCATTCTACTTGTAATCTTAAAATGCCCACTTTTCCGGTAATCTCATCCGGTTTGGCGCCGACAATACGGTTTTGTTTTCAGCGACAAAACATTGTTATATATCCTAGTGGACACGGGCCTATTCTCTTACGCCAAGCTTCTACATCGCATGTACAAGAAGGTCATATTCTATGTCTATTACCGTTTTAGCAAACCTTCGTCGTAGACAATATTGGCAATACAGAATTACAATCGAGGGCACCCTATTTGAGGACATGGACCAGATGTTATACAGCACGTTGTCAGGCTCCTCATATGTGTTGAAAGGACATGTTCAATATTTCAACCGAAAGGGCAATGTGCACCAGTGCATCTGAAAATGGATACTTGTCATATACATGTATTAGAAAACAACTGGCGCATTGACGCATGTAACTTTTATGATGCCCAGAATGTAATATCAGGTCATGGATCGAATGTGACTCTTGGTTTTACATTACATGTTGCCATCGTACAGGCAGAGTATTAAATCTGACATTTTAAAAGCAACTAGATTGAATCTGGATTCTCATTTTTCTGAAGGTAGAATTAGGCCAACCTTACTAGTTATATGATGCAGCAGTTGATATAAAGTAGTGAGTTCGCAAGGCCCTCTTGACCACCTGGTCAGGGGGAAACCTAGAGGCACCTCTGACACATTGACAGGAGCTGCCTTAGTGGGAAGGTTTTATCCTGAGCAGCTCAGCCACCAAATAGACAGGTCCCCTGGGCTGTGGCAGTAGTGTACTGAGCTACTCACTGCTCACATAGTATGAAGGCCATACAAGGTCTGGGGTTCGAATATGATGTATTCTGATCAAACAGTGGGCATGTGTTATTAGCTTCACAGTAGTCCGCAATAGTCCGTTCCCATTGCAAACTAAATCTGCTGTGGCTCAATACTCTCCCCATTAGAATAAGAGGCTATATCAGCTGTAGAACACCATTGTATTTTGCTTAGGGTTGTATTCTGAAGGATACGTGCACAATGTGGCCACTGAGGTGTCTTGTAAAGCAATCCTAGACTAGATTCAGCCAAAGTCCCTCCAGTACAACTTGCAATAGTCTGGGTTGGTTTTCCTAATTGGGCCCGTCGACCTCCAAGGCCAACTAGTATTTCGTCGAATATAAATCCACAAGTCCAATGCCCTGTGGCTGTGTCTTACGACCTTGGGCCAATGTTTTTGTCTCTGACTGGGTGCCATCTCTGACCGGGTGCCGTCTCTGACCGGCTTGGCTTGATAAGGTCAAAATACCAACAGCAGGAGGCTAATTGCAATTATAATTATAATTATATAACAACCGCAATAACGTTTTTACAAATCCTTATATACATGAGTATAATTCTTTTTAAAACACCTATTTTCTGACACCTGGTCAGAGACGGCACCTGGTCAGAGACGGCACCTGGTCAGAGACGGCACCCGATCAGAGACAAAAACATTTGCTCGAGGTCGTGAGACACAGCCCTATACCAATTAAGCCTAATAGTAGTAGCATCCTAGAAATTGGGTAAATTCTTTAGTCCCTGTCCGAATGGTGTATTATCCACAAGACAAGGATAGACACTGATAGATGGTAAGGCAGGCCATCCTTAGCTTATATCAGCTATAAGATATATAGCAAGCTTCAAGTAAAATTTAAAGCTAAGTTATTATTACTGCACCATACGTTATCTGATAGCACTATTATATTTAGGGTGTCCTGTTGTCCATGACTGTTTGACCACTCATAAACTAATGGCATGTCATTAACATAATCAACATATCAAATTAATTATTTGTAATTGAAGACATAGTGTACCAAAATTGAGAATATTTGCTCAAATAGTATAAGGAGTATGTATAGTATTGTGAAGAGAGCACACATAATCTAAATCCATCCAGTCCATAGCGGTCACTGCCCTGCCCCAGGATGGAGTGGGGACAGGTGATGTATGGCCCTGCCTGTTTCAGCCAACTGACCAGTCAGCCCAGCACCCATTCTTTGTGGTGAAATATCCCAGACCCCATCTCACCTCCTGCATATCAAAGGTGCCACTGCTTTCAGCATCTCTCCACCTCTAAGTCTAAGTTATTGGGGCGGGTGTCATTGTTGCAGCCAGGCTGTCTCCTTTGTACTCCTAAAGGGGAATGACTTACAGATAAAGGGGACACTGCATATTTTTCTATTAAGAGAGAACATCTTTTTAAGGCATTTTGAGTGTAGATTGCCTTTTCCAAATATTAATCAAAGTATAGAAAACATTTCCCCTTTAATAATGATTGTATGAAGATCATTTCCATGTCATATTCATTTCACCTGGCTAGCCAGAGCATATGAGAGTCGAGGTTAAACTCAGAGATGTTGCAAATCTAATGCAGTCAAGCATTTCAATGATTTACAGGCAGAATCTTGCGGTCTTGAATATTGAAGGCTGGCTTACAGAGCATATGTTTTCAGGACCATAGATACTATATCATGGAGGAACAGTTCCATGGAATATAACCAACTAGTTAAAATAATCTCCAAACATGGAGCTTTGATTGTAGAGTGGGGAATGATGCCCTCTGAGTATATCGTTTCTAATGGTAATTTCCAGCAGATAAAGGTGATATGCAATCCCACAGCAGTACCTTCTAATCTATGTCGGTAACCTACCATCACTCATTCAGCCATCCAGTTACTCAGTGGCCTCTTGATAGGCCATAATATATTTAAATTATCAAACCTGTTTACTTAAACAACATACATGTAGAAGGAAAACTGCCTGGAAACCATATTAAAACATCATTTATATTTGCCGGCTGGCTGCTTGTTTTCTCAATGATGGCTAGCTTCCTCTAGGTTCTCCACTCCCCTAGCAGCAGAGACGATTTGTCCCCAACCTGACCGTGCTTACCGAAGTGGCCTGAGTGAGCTAACTGAGGGGTTCTTACAGTTTAGGGCACGGGGTTTACTCTGGCCCCAAGCTACCAATTTGAGCAGAGATCCGTTTCTACACTGGTTTTCGAATGTGGACTCAGTCAGATTGGGTTCAAGACGGGTTGCCCAGTTTGGTGCAATATGGCACCACCTAGGATAATTATGTATAACCTTACAGCTATGGTTTTTAGTTACCCTCTTGTCATAACCGTCGTCTATATATTACATAACCTGTTTTGTATTTATTGTACTAAGGGGAATCGATCTGTACAGTGTGAAGATTCCAAATCAGGTAGCCCACATTGAAACTGATCTGCACCCAAATTGGGCAGCCCACTTTGAATCTGGTCCAAATCGTGCTGATTGTGCAGATCTGATCTGTAGCCCTATGACAAAAAATCTCGACAGATTCCAGATGTGTTCTTGCCAGTTTGCCTAACTAGAGTAACCCGACTGGGCACTGATTTGAACGTTGTCAGGTGTCCAATCTAATATAATTATACATGTATTAACTTTGCCCGCTTTCAACCAACCAATCTGAGCTAAACCTGAAATGGACCCATGCGGGCTTACTACTCGGGTAGTTGTGCAGCGTTGGTGCTAAATGATGATCAGATGATGTACTACTTCTTATAAGGTTTCCTTTACTAGTCCTGGATCCAATTCTCAAAAGGGCTCTAGAAACATGACTTTTTTTAAAACCCTGTCCACAGTACGTTTCTTGATTGATTCATATTCCTAACATATGGAACTTGATTTTTCAGAACATTAACCCAAAATTAAAGTGTCCCAACATTATGCAAATAAGGGTCAAAGGTCAAATTCCATGTCAAATATAGAGATCGAGAAATAATACCTTTGCCTAATTTTCTCAGAGGCTCTTTCAGATGGGGACACGCCACAAGATACAGTGATAACCATGTATCAGTTTATTACTTTGCCAGCTGGACAGTATTCCTGCTCATACTTAAGGTCATATTTGTCAAGGTCAAAGTCCAAATTTACAGGAAAATAAGCATTATGCCTCCTGTTGTTTGTCCCCATTTCACCAATATACATGTTATGACCAAGCTATTTGTTTTCTTTGTAGACCCCATCAATGTGCCCAAGATGTGCCCTTTCGAAAGTTCTAACCAACAGGTTTCCATAGCAACAGGAGCCAATGTAATTTGACCTAAGGATGAGTCTGTTTATGCTATACATACATTCTTATTCATTTCTCATTACTGCCTGTCAGTAACCAAGTCAAACTATGAGATAATATTAATGCATATTGTGGGCCTACATGACATATTAGTGGATGACCTTGGTGAAGGTCAAATGGCTTGAAACAAGGTCAAAGAGCTGAATCTCATGCAATTTCATAAGAAGTAAGGGGGAAATCTATTGTATGATGTATGCCCACAATATACAGTAATATTATCCCATAGTTTGACTTGGTTACTGACAGGCAGTAGTGAGAAATAAATAGGAATGTATGTATAGCATAAATAGACTCATCCTTATAGTCCGATGGTGGAACAAGGATTTGGGGATTGACTGGGAATTCTCTGATATAGTTTTTTTTCTCTGCTGATTCTTCATCTTGGTGGTCTGGGTAGCCGTTTCCTGCGTGATGTATTTGTGACGGCTTTGGGGAAATTGAGATATTCAAGATGGCCCCCACAATTCAATAAAAATGTTGAAATGTGCATATCTCAACTTCTCATCTATTTAGAGACACAAATAAAAGGTCTAAAAGTATATTTCTGTGGCCAGAGAATCCGATCATGCCATCAAAAATAATGTATATGGCAGCCATTTTGCATTTTATCCAAGATGGCTGCCGGAATTCAATAAAAATCATAAAAAGTGCATATCTCTGCTTCTAATCAACTTAGAGATACAAATGAAATGTCTAAAAGTATGTTTCTGTGGTCAGGGAATCCAATTATGCCATCTAGAATCACGTAGATGGCAGCCATTTTGAAATATATTCAAGATGGCTGCCGAAATTCAATAAAAAATCTTGAAAGGTACATATCCCTGCTTAGAATCAACTTAGAGACACAAATAAAAGCTCTGAACGCATATTTCTGTGGTCAGGGAATCCAATCGTGCCATTTAACATTTTGAATAATTGATGATATAACCCAAAAACTGGTCAAAGGTCTACACAAATCGAGTAAATGTAAGATTTGAATAAACATAAGACATTTATAGTGAGATTATCTGTCATGGCGACAGATTAAGGGATGGAATATGAACTAACTAATGAATCAGAGATAGCTGTTGGATGGTACACAATATGCAACAGGTAATTCCCAAAACATAATACACTGGCCCACTACAGCCCCCATCCACAATAGATCCTCCAATAGCAAAAGTGCATTACAGAGGACATTCAGAGGGCTTTAAAGCATACAAGGAAGTTGTATGTTAGCAAGACCTGGACTCTCAGTTTTTTTAAGATGTAAGTCCATGGCTAAAATACTGGTATTTTCAGACCAATGTGATATCCCTTCCATTAATGGACAAATCACCTGCAGACTGAAATACCATAATGAGACCCATGATGAAGGCCAAACAAGTTATTAAATCAACAGGCTAATTCTATATAATATTCACTTCAGATCAACAGCTGTATCATATAGCTGTCCATGTATAATGGGATAAGCAGGCCATGTTAAGCAATCTTTGCTTCTAAAGGTGGAATGCATGTCCTCATGAGTATGATATAGACAAGCTGATCACAGACAGAGCATTTTGAATGAGCCATTGTACCAGGCATCACGGTAGGATAGCCAATCTCTGGTAAGGTACTTAATTGAACCCATTTTCATAGTTATGAGATATGTAAGAGCTGAGCAAGAGTCTGACTGACTAATGTATCAAGCATGTGTCAAGGATATGATACCTTTGTTCTTTGCCACCAACTACTATAGCCATCCGAGACATGCATCATAATATATGAGATCCATGAATGATTTGCCTGATGATTTGTGTGAAGCATCCACGAAAGGCCAACAAGTGACATGGTTATTGAGTCAACCATCATGAGATAGAAACATTCCCCAGGTGGAATTAATGGAACTACCTTGGATCTGGAAACCCTTAAACCAGAACATTCTCTCATATAAAGAGGTTGTCAAGGGCTTTAGCATAGATGTATTGGAAAGGAGAAGCACCTCATGAAATCCAACATAAAGAAGATATGAAATCAATAATCAAGACAGATGCAAGCAACAGAAAAGTATTGCGGGAAAAACTAGAGAGACAGATTGACCCTCTACAGAACAAAGCATTTCCCAATGGTGTTCTGAACATTGTCACAGGAAAGGTGATGGTCAATCCATCCATGAACGTGGACCATTCTGTTGCAAAGAGCAAAATGGAGGAATTTGAAAACTGAAGGATTCCATTACAGAATCAGTAATATCAAGGTTGCTGACACAATAGTGTATGCCATTGAAATGATCCATGTGAGTCTTCACTGTAATTTATGGGTTTATGACACAAAGAATTTAATGGCTCATGAGTTGATACCACAGTCCACTCTAGACAATGCCTGATGATCTGGGAAATATGACGGAGGCAAAATCTTATACAGTTCTCAAGAATACACTCAGAGTCAAGATGTCAGATAGGCATTACAGTGCAAATGCTGCATGTCTTGATGGCTGTGTTGCACTTTGGGCCACATACCACAAGTCAATATGGAAACATGCCAATCAGATTCATATTCTTTAACTAGATCCTGTGCAGTATGGCTTGGTTAGGGATGACTCCTCAAACTTGTTGATTTATGATCTCTCTATGTATACATGAATATACTTTCTTGTTTGACTACAGCAGATGTTTACCACATCCTTGAGTGTGGCTTTCTATTTAGATAAATGAGTATGTTTTGTGTCAAACAAAAATAATAACTCTCTGATCTCCAAAACAGTTGCTGAAATTGTTACTCTTTCCCAAGCTAATCAGATACACCTGTGATAGCTCACTACTTTGCAAATCTCAGAGATACAGTTGCCACAATACACAATATCTTGTACAATTTTACAAGAGAACAGCTACAAGGACATACTAGTTATGGGGATGGAGAAGGAGGAGTGCCTTGTTAACTCACCAGAAAACGGCAGATGAAGACACAAGACTCAGAACTATTAACATATAGGGTTATATTGAGGTTAATATGAGAATTGGTAATTGTGATACATGTTTACAAATGACTGATTTGCAATCTGTATGGAATTTCTGTTCATATGGTACCTTAATAACAGGTCATATCTATTCAAAAGATTTGTTGAGGGTTCTCAGGATAATAGTATTTATAACCAAAAATGCCCTCCTCATAGTGCATTTATGCACTAGCCATTATTTACCAGGTAGTGCAATAATGCAATAGCCGGCAGGAAAGAGTTAATGCATCAAAACACATGTACCGTAAAAACCTCGCGTATAATCCTAACTGGCGTATTAGCCGCACCCCGACTTTTGGCCGATCCTATAAGCCGCACAGCCCTTCTGAATCACCCCTGGGAAAAACTCGCATATTAGCCGCACCCCAAACTCTAGTTGTCCTTTTAATAGTGCCATATTAACTTACAATGACCCTGAGCACCAGTCTTGCAGTAACAGCTTTCTCTGACGGGGAGAGGGTGTGGGTGGTAGTGTGTGGCTTAGGGGGGGGGGGGGGGTCGCGGTGGTCAATGCCTCCATTAGTAGTGACAGCTTTCTTACCCCCCTCCCACCCGACGACCTAAAGTACATGTAGTACAGCTATGTGGCGGTCCCCTATCAAAGGTGCGAAAATAAAGCATTGACACTGCACACTCAGCTTTATCAGCAGTTTTACCCCCCCCCCCCCCATCGTCCTTGCACCCTCAGCAGTTCCTGCAGCTCCTAGGGTCATATCAAGGTTATTCTATAGTGATTTTGGAAATCATACTTTGGGAAAACTCGCGTATAAGCCACACCCCGACTTTGGGCAGATCCTATAAGCCGCATTAGCAATCTGACTCGCATACTAGCCACAGCTTCTACGCAAGGTTTTGCGGTATGTCCTTATATTTTGGTTCCATCTATGTGATCAAATTACATCTCATCATTAATAAATGAAGATTTTCACTGTGATAACTTTGTTTTACAGTATGCCTCATATAGACGATGTGGCACACATGGTGCAAACTGATGAATAATTCAAAATGGCTGCCATAAACATGATTTTAAATGGCATGATTGGATTCTCTGACCACAGAAGTATACTTTCAGAGCTTTTATTTGTGTCACTAAGTTGATTCTAGGCAGAGATATGCACCTTTCAAGATTCTTTATTGAATTTCGGCAGCCATCTACATGATTCTAGATGGCATAATTGGATTCCCTGATCACAGAAACATACTTTTAGACATTTCATTTGTATCTCTAATTTGATTAGAAGCAGAGATATGCACTTTTAATGATTTTAATTGAATTCTGGCAGCCATCTTGGATAAAATGCAAAATGGCTGCCATATACATTATTTTTGATGGCATGATCGGATTCTCTGGCCACAGAAATGTACTTTTAGACCTTTTATTTGTGTCTCTAAATAGATGAGAAGTTGAGATATGCACATTTCAACATTTTTATTGAATTGTGGGGGCCATCTTGAATATCTCAATTTCCCCAAAGCCGTCATGAATACATCACGTAGGAAATGGTCACCCAGACCCCCTAGATGAAGAATCAGCAGAGAAAAAAACTATATCGGAGAATTCCGGGTCAGGCCCCAATCCTTGTTCCACCACCGGACTATCAGATCAAATTACATTGGCTCCTGTTGCTATGGAAACCTGTTGGTTAGAACTTTCAAAAGAGCACATCTTTGGCACATTGATGGGGTCTACACAGAAAACAAATAGCTTGGCCATAACATGTATATTGGTGAAATGGGGACAAACAACAGAAGGCATAATGCTTATTTTCCTGTAAATTTGGACTTTGACCTTGACAAATATGACCTTAAATATGAGCAGGAATACTGTCCAGCTGGCAAGGTGATGAACTGATACATGGTTATCACTGTATCTTGTGGCGTGTCCCTATCTGAAACGGCCTCTGAGAAAATTAGGCAAAGGTATTATTTCTCAATCTCTATATTTGACATGGAATTTGACCTTTGACCTCAATTTGCATAATGTTGGGACACTTTAATTTTGGGTTAATGTTCTGAAAAATCAAGTTCCATATGTTAGGTATATGAATCAATCAAGAAACATACTGTGGACAGGGTTTTATAAAAACTCATTCAAATTTGGCCTTAGATCTAGGACTATACAGGTTGGACAGGTTCCCCTGGCATGGTATAGTACGGTCCCATTATACTCGTGCCTAATAAATATGTTAAGATCCCAAAATACCCTCAATATGCATACAAATTGCTGATAATTGATCCCACATGCATCAACACTATGCAACACACTGTATATATATATATATATATATTGGCATAAGCAAGGAAAGGTGCCATGCCCATACATTGCACTAACTGTGTCCTGCACCCACTCTGAAGGCTTTTCTCTGATATAAATCTATCCCACAGGGTTCACCCCTCCAGACAAGTTGTTCTCGCCTCCAGACAGATATTGATCTTAGTTCTCCTGCACGGAGAGCATTTTCTTCCCTTTCTTTGTGAACGGTTGTTATCACAAGGAATAATTGAGTTATGTCAGTATTTAAGGAGTGCCATTTGGCCATTGGTAATTTTGTTTGACTTGAATAAACATTGCAAAACATGATGAGATTTGTTAAAGGCGCAATTCAATTCAATTCAATTCAAAATTCTTTTATTTATACTGGAAAAATGGTAGGTCACAGACCTGTATTCACCTTATTCCAGTTGATGGAACATATATCGAAGTATTCGCATGATTCTTCACAGTGTGCATATATATGACATAAATGGCATTTAAGGGGGTTGTGTAAGAAACAGCAGTGCTTTCGTAAATGAATACCGAAATTTAAGGGAGGATCCATGGATGGATGCTACATGTATACTGAAGATGCTTAGGGACATTGGAATGGTACTTATTCAACCTTCTACATATATCCGTCGAGTAAGAATCAGTCTGAATAGCATAATAATGGCCTAGTTCATTCATTCATTCATTCAAAGAAATCGTTGACATCTTTGTTCTACCTATACTCCCCATCATAGGGAATACTTAGCCATGGGAAACTACCATATGGCGGCAGCAGATGAACAAATGGAGATTTTCTGTCGCCAACAAGAGGGTTTTCACTTACAGACAAGGACCAGATGCCTAACATGAAGATGACAGGGAGTACTTGGGGAACCAGGCAGCCATGCTGAATAGGACAGATGCCGCCCTTCACCAAGTGGAATTTTACTGACAAAGTACATTTAGACAT
Source organism: Harmothoe impar (assembly GCA_947462335.1). Taxonomy (NCBI): domain Eukaryota; kingdom Metazoa; phylum Annelida; class Polychaeta; order Phyllodocida; family Polynoidae; genus Harmothoe; species Harmothoe impar. Next base: position 86,506,240 of record OX381704.1, on the reverse strand, counting down.
TGAAGTATTTGGAGAGAAAGGAATTGCATAGTTTGGGTTCCTCTGAAAGCCAATTAACTATTCAGATTCACAAACAACTGGTCTATTTACATGTTGGAATTGATTATTCATTTCTGAAGAGTGTGACTGCATGGTGACAGATTTTGTAACCAACGTATATGAGAGTACTTGCAGCTTTGACATTTTAAAACCATACCACGGATTAGCGTAGAATTTGAATTCTCGACAGGCAGTCACCTTTTCAATCGATCCCGAGTAGACCATTGAATCTTACAGGATCTCATCCTACGCGAGTTTTGGGTAGACCTTTAATGCCCGTACGCCACAACAATTGTGAAATAATTCCAATGCGAGGTCCAGTCTGTATACCATAGTGAAGTGTAATAATCATGAGTAGCTATAGCGGCTTCATTTTTACGCATTACAGTCACTAGGCTCTACCATTCCCCCGGCCATTACTGGTTACTGGTATAAGGAAGATTATGTTGACTTAAGTTCAGAATAACATATCTATAATACTGTATTATTGTCACTTCTGTTAATAGCCCTATAGCTGCATTTATACTTGCCAGGAGAATGCTCTAACATGTTACCTTCCACTTTCAACGTATTCATAAACGGGTTTATACCTTAACATGCTTTGTCCCCTCCTTATCATTCAGCATACCACCATCTAAGGGAGCCACTACATCAGTCAGAGTCCAGTCCAACCATCCAAGATGGCGCCCTCCATGAGGATGTGATACATGTGTGTTTTACGTCAGACCGGAACACCATCATCGGTGCCATGGCCGCCATCAACAGCGTCATCCAGAATACACGTCATAGGGTTAAATTCCACGTCATTGTGGAGAGTGACATCGTTGACCATGTGAGGTAAGTGAGAGCACTTTAAAAGCATTTAGTAAGCCTATTTGATATCATTTTAGTGCCTATCTGTTTTCCTTTTGATACCTAAACCTAAATGTATGACCCACGAAAAGTTGTCTATTAAATATGCCCTTCTCTGGTGGGAAAGCCACATACCTTCTCAATACACTGAGTTAGGTAGGGGCCATATATATACATGATTGAAAATGTAATTTTAAAACTCTATATTTAGAATGTGATATGCACACTGCAGAGTTTCGCTTAGATACCATTTTGTTCAAGTATCTGATAGAGGTCTCCACAGAGAAAATCGACGTGTCTACGTTATAGTATGATATAACATAAATAGGTATTCCCAACAGCCATTTGTACAGCATACTTTGTCATAGTAAACAAAAAGAAGTGATATATTTATAGTGTAGATTGGGATGGCTGGGATGAGCTGTGCGTAGATACAATAATAGATGTGACAATATTATTACTATATGTCGCAAGAGAGGTTGAATTCAGTCTGACACGGATATCTCATCTGAACCTACTATCGCTAAACCATAATTGATCAGTCCCTTGGGTGGGGACCATAGTGCTTATGCTGTCAGGCCGTTTATACTTGTGTCAGTTGGCCGTGACTAGATATTCATGTATTCATGGATAGAACATCCCAGGAAGGATCCTCATTCATATTGAGGGTGTTCAGGCTTAACCCAGACATTAGGATGTCGGCTACCTCCGGTAATTCCCCCCTCACGGACGTATTAGCTTTCCTGTCATATCAGCTGGTGATCAGATAGATGAAAGCCTATCCAGAACTATGTTTAAACATTCTATGAATTGTACAAATAGTATATAAGACTCTGCCAACTTTCCCATGGTTGAGGAAAGTGGCTTATGACGTGGCTGTTTTTGTAACTAGTTGAAATGGATAACTTGAGTTGTGGGTTATCTTGTGTGCAGTTCTCAGATTTAATATGTTTAGCTTGCAAAGGGCTTTGGAGCTAATAACCGCTCTGCGCCGGGCATTATTGAAGGTAACCCTCTCAAGAGACCACAGTCATGTCAGCACTAATCAACTTGCAGTGATTTCATCTTTTCCATTCCCCCGGTTCACCCCGCAAACCGACCATCCTCTTTGCCAGCACTATGCATATAGGGCATTGCTATGTCTACTTTAGGGAGTTCCTCCTACACAATTCACCAGGGCTGTATTGGGAGGCTCTTGTACGCACTCCAGTATGTAGACTGAGTGGTAGCCAAAGCATTTATCAACTTTATGATATACGCAGAGGTGGGTTTCTGATCACAGCACACATAGCAAAAATCGAGTTTTGGGGTATTTTTTTCTTTTCTTATATAAGATAAAGATATAACGCGAAAACCTCTCCACCATGCAGGACGGTCAGTCCTGTAGCTTGTCAACTTTGCAGGACCAGGCAGATTTCTGCAGGATCGGACACCAGAGTTTTGTAATGACGGTACTAGTGTATATACTCTAGGGCTTGTAACTTCAGCTCTTTGAGTTTTGGAAACGCCCGACTATGCAGGACATTTGACCCTGCAACACAAGTCATTCTGCTGGACCAGTCTCATTTTCTAAGGCCGACATTGCCAATATCCGGCACGTTTTGGCAAAGACTGATTGTAATGCAGAGATGGGGTGGACACATTACTAAAGTGTTCCATTTCAGGGGTGTCCATTGTCTTTATCCCCTTCTATGCTATATGATCCTTTGAATAGGTATTATGGATGGACATCACGTCTGCCGTATGGATGCACTGCATACAAAGGTTGGGTAGATAACAGTAACAGTAGACCATTCAGAGGCTTCTCTCTTCCAAGTGATTGTTCTACAAGCATGAAATATACATTGCGCTAAATGCGGGAGGTTATCGGCGGCCTATCTCTCAGACAATATATTTTTATCATTGGCTGGTAAGCATCACCAGGGATCAGATGGACATCCAGCAGATCCCCTTCCTTCTATCTTATCAGTCAGACAATGACCATTGGCATCCACATGACTGCCTCACCCCACAGTTCTGCTTCTACATTATGGTTCTTTTCTGGCTGTACATCCTATTGCTGTCCACTTTCCTGAACATCCCTCCCTCCCTACTCCTTTACTATGGATCCTACTATTACACAACCCTCATTATACCAATTCCTCTGTTCCATGGCCTGCTTATCCTAAAGATTTACACATGACATAATATTCATTTAGTTTCCCGCCTTTCATTGTGCAACTTTTCTACACCCCCATCCAGTGCCAAAAGCCCTTACAACTATTTCCACTTTACTGAAATATTATAGTCTTGCCTCACTATGACATAGTCGTATCCCTTCCCTTAGTTAGCGCCTCCAGCGCTAGGTAGTGGGCCACATGGTGTGCCATCAAAATATCTAGTTACCAGTAAGTACCTATAATCTATGATATAGAGGGCCCCAAGGCCTTGTCTAGCTGTAGCTCTAGCTGTAATATGTATGATCAAGAGGCATGGTCTAAAGTCATGCTCTAACGTGACTAGAGCAGATACCACTTACTTATATTAAGACACAGGCAGACAGATAATGTTCAGGGAATGGTTCAGCTCTGGGTTGAGTTCTGCGCAGTTCACTGATTTAGTATATTTGGCTTGCAGGGGGCTTTGCAGCTAATAGATGTTCCCTGCAGGAGCGTTATTGAAGGTAAACCTCTCAGGAGACCACAGACTCTGTCAGAACAAATCGAACCTGCAGTGATTTAATCGTTCCCATTCCCCTGGTTTCTCTATACAGGTTCCCCCTGTTCTGCCCCAACACCAGGCATAGGGCGGGGCTACGTCTATTTTAGGGGCTTTCACGCACACAATTCACTCTAAATGCTGTACTGGCCGGCGTTAAACCCCTCTGCTATTCCGTATGCCACTGTATTGACCTTTCATCCTTTATCAGCTAGCTGTATAGAATACGGGTAAAGGATAGCAGGTATTCCAGAGTATGGCTGGAAGGCTGGATGTACGAAACCACGCACAACCCCATAACTATACTTGAGATAATGATAATTTAGATACAATGTTGAAGAAATTAGACAATATCTAAATTCTCCAACTGTTAATTACCAGCGGCAAAAATGGAATTTAACATAAAGGATCCAAATATCACACAGGTGTAAGACAATATCTACTTCCCAAATGTATAAAGGCCAATTTGAATAGGTCTGCATGCTGTAAATAGATACAGGTGACCTTCCATAGGAACTTTAAAAAAATTTACACATCCATTTTATCATGTACATATGGTCAACCCATACTCTATACAGACTACACAGACAAAAAAGGGAGTCAGATAGTGTGCAAAGAGCGTCAGCGTGAGGTCTGATTTCCTCCCTACAGACCTGATCCACTTTGGGACTCTCGATCTATTTAGAAACTTCCATTTGATGTAGTCTTTTTCTCTCTACTGGCCCTATAAAAGTCGACTGCCCAGTTTCGTGTGAAATTTCTATTCCCCCAATTGAATTCCCGCCCAGCGAATAAGTGACCCTGTGCTCTTTTCCATTTAGCCTGATTGGATTTCAGACATTCTTTTGCCGTTTTATCTGGCTTTCCCTTTGCCGGAACCCAGTCACGTCATGTCCCACAGTGAGGGATTTAAAAAAAATTGACACGAAGAAAATAATATTTCCACTGTATTGATACTTTAATTTCCTGACTTCAAGCTCATAGACCCTGTAGAATCCTTTTGAATAGCGAAATGAATCATTTCAACCCGACCGTCATTTCAACTCAACCATTTGATTTGCCTCCTCATCCCCACCTCCTCCTACTGAATGAGTTATACAAAATTGGCTGTGGCGACGAGAGTATTACTTGGTTCCGGAGCTACTTAACTGATCGATCGCAGCGTACCACAGTAAATGGGGTGGTTTCTGCCTCTAGGCCTATTGGTTGCGGAGTACCGCAAGGGTCAGTGCTTGGACCTTTACTCTTTAATATATACATAAATAGTGTTGTTGGTTGCCTGCAGCATGCTTCATACTATATGTATGCGGATGATCTTGCGATTGCCGTGTCTAATACTGACCCGCTGCTGGTCCAGTCACTCATTCAGGAGGACCTGGATAGGGTTAGTTCTTGGTGTATAAATTATAAGCTGACTGTAAACTCAGACAAAACTCATGTTTTATGGTGTAAGTCAGATAGTGATGCTAGGAATTTCAGTATGTTTGCTATAATGCTCGCTGGTAATAGGTTAAAAGTTGTAAACAGGTTTAACTATCTGGGTGTATTAATAGACAGCGGGCTGACTTTTGCCCCACATTGCAATAGGGTAGCCAACTCTGGTAGAGCTAAACTTACCCATCTCAGGCGTCTCAAAAAGTATATGGATTTTGATCTGGCTCTACTTATGTACAAGCAGATGATCCTACCGTGTATGGAATATTGTGACTTTATTATGGAAAGTGGCCCGGAAGATGTGGTAAAGTATATGCAAACTCTCCAGAACCACTGTCTACGATGTTGTATGGGTATTCGTGATCCTCGGGCTATATCAATTGATGACCTGCATGTGGCTTGCATGATGAAACGTCTGGTGAGTAGGAGGGATGCCAATCTACTGAGTCTGATCTATAAGTATAGTAGGCGGCCTGGAGTGCTGGTGATCCCCGTCAGAATATTGAGGAGTAATGTAAAGATGCTCATTAAATTGCAAAGACCAAAAGGCCAACTCTACAGGGATAGTCCTTTATACCGGGGGGTAGCTTTGTGGGATAAACTGACTCCCGCCGATCAGAGTGTGGCAACCCTCAGTGCTTTCATGACGAAGGTGAAAAATACTGGTTAACTCTGGCCAATATCCTCCTCTGCTTTAGAGTGACGGATGCTAGTTTGTAACTGAAGCTAGTGTATAATTACTACAGAATGGTGCTATTTGAGATGTCTAAAGTTCCAACATATATATATATGTGACTAATATAACGATGTGTACCCTGAATGTGACCGACTACTCTGTATGAGTGTGTGCTATTGAGAGAACTTTTGTAGTTGCTTATTAGCGGAATTGTTCGCTTACAGGTAGATTATGTGTTTATTACAAACGTTCTGTGACAAATATACTAGAGCGACTGCTATCAGCCTATCGGTAATCGGCTCAGCTGATCCCGTTGTGACTGAAGATATCTCAATGACCGTTTTTCTTGGTACTGAGTATTGTAATGAATCAATAGACATGTGAATGTTATTTGTGGAGAGTAGATATCTGTACCCCTCGTGGAAAACCATGTCTGCTGTTACAGCAATTGAATTGCTCGTATTGAGCTGCATCTTACTTATCTTGCTGCCCATACTGTGTGTTTGTGTGTGTTTTTTCTGTGTACTGTATCTGCAAGTGATCGGTATTTGTATACTGCATATGTCAGAGAATTTACCCTGATTGTATTCATATATTGGCTATTTTTGAGAGACGTAGTGCAATGCTGCGGAATTTGTGTCCAATAAAAACGTTACCAAACTCAAACTCATCCCCGGGTTGAATTCATTGTTAATTGTTTATAATTCTATTTATTTACTCCTCCACATATTTAAGGCAATTCATGATGCATGAAGGCGGTTCATTTGGCCATAAAATAAACCCCGCGTGGCATTGACTGTGTGTTTTGCAGACAGTGGCTGTCTGGGTCGGTCCTCCATGAGGTGGATGCTGAGGTGATCGGCTTCCACGTCTCCCTCCTCCAGGGCAAGATCAAGGTTAGGGGAGGGCGCACGGAACTCGCCAAGCCGGTAAGTAACCAATTATCTACACAGGGGTACCTGGGTATTATAGGGTCAGTGCTGCAATGATGGTAGCTATTTAGAACTTCAGGCTGAACTGGCCACAGAAGGAATGACATTAATTGTAGGTAGACACGTAAAGGCATGAGTATTATGTACTAAGTAGTTGTTAGTAGGTTAGCGGGAGGCAGAATCTTACTTCCACAGCATAGGCCCCGCCATGGACAACTTTTATATGCACGTGGTCTACGTCACCGGCCACTATGTCTTTCCATATACAGCTATACTTACACTATGTATGTGATGGAAAACCTCCACGGACCTGTAGAATATGGTACATAACCAATTCACCAAAAGGCTGTGACCATTTTTAGATTTGATTTCTTCATGGATAAAACATTAGTTAACAAACCAGTAGTTCATGTGATTCCTTTACATATGTCTGCCCCGATGGCTTACCTGGTAGAACAGAGGACTGCCGGCTGGAGGGTTTGTGCCCCTGGGTTCAAATCCCAATACAGGCACGGTTTTAAAAGAGAAACGGTTCGCATAACCTCCTGTCTGACTTGACCTAGTTCATATAACCTCCTGAGGAGATTATACACATAACCTCCTGAGGAGGTTATGTGAACTAGGTCACTCCACCCAGGCTGTTCCAGGTCAGCTGGTGGTCTGAGAGAGGTGAATATGCCACATAACCTACAGCAAGAACAAGAGACCAAACACCCAGGCGGAGTATAAATAGCATAGAACCGACTCACTCAATTTACTTTTTCCATATACTACTTACAATGTCATGTTGTACATAACCCAGCATAGAGCCGCCTCCTTCAAATTACTATTTCCATATACTACTTACATGTTGTACAAAACCCAGCATACACTCAAAAAGTAAACTCGTCTGCAGACTCTTCTAAGTGACAAGAGAGTGGGTCCTCTAGCTGTAGCTGTCAGATAGAGGATACACCTGGTATGTGCCAGCCCAAAACCTGACTCATGCCAGCCCTAGACTCGTCAACCAGGGTCTGATTCAGGATTTACCCTGTAGGTGGCATCAGTATAACATGCATTCTGTATAAAGTTGGGGAATGAATTGCATAATTTCTTTGTTGATTTTAATCATATTTATGGGAATACACATTCATGTTATGGAGAATCCTGAGATTTATCTATTGGGGATGCTAGAAAAGGTAAAGGAATCAATGTTTTGATATAATTGAGACAAAACAAATATGTGTAGGGCACATACACCTCTTTTGTGGTTATTTCTATGGTACAATAGCTGCAAGGAAACTCCCATTGGTATGACATCCACATATGTGTTAGCAGTCTGTAACTAAAGGGTAGAAATACTCTCAATATAGACTTGGGGATATGGCAGGAATTCCCCTAACCTACATACCTCTATGTTTGTATGAATTAGCTATTATAAACCTCAGAAATATAGACAGACATGGACAACAATTATGCCTAGGCAGAACCCAGTTAGCTCCACCTGCAGTGAAGTAGAGGTTATATTGCACAGGTTAACCCTCTAAGGGATGCATAGTGCTTTAAGGTGCCATGCTCTATGTGATCATAATACATGAATGCAGCCTTGGCAAGTATACTCACCCAACTGTTGATTCATTTCCAAAGATGCATTAATGCAGGCTTGGCGAATAGACTCACCAGGGCTACATTCATGCATCATGCTGACAAAGGGATTCAAGCACATTTAAAGCAGTTTGCAGCCAATAAAGGGTTAACTATTCTGGGTTGTGAATTTGACGACCTTAGACTTGTCACTTGGAGTGGGCCACTGCCTGGACTAACATTGTCAGTTAGATGACCCCAGTCTTGTCTTGTGGGATGGTAACCGGACAGTTCATCAAATAGACAACCTTTAACTCGTTTATTCTATGACCGTCACTTTAAAGACCCAAAACTCTTTTTATAAGACGACCTTTTGACAAGTTTGGATCCCTTCATTTTATCAGTGTAGAGCCGCCTCCTTCAATTTACTATTTCCATATACTATTTTCATGTTGTACATAGCATAGAGCCGACTCCTTCAATTTACTATTTTCATATACTATACTTACATACTGTATATAGCATAGAGCCGACTCCTTGGATTTACTATTTCAATATACATATAGAGCAGACTAGCTGTACCATAATTTAGCTAACGGATAAAACGCTGTCAATGTTACTAACATATCAGACTAAAGAAGGGTTGTTCTTTATGTTATTTTTGAAAGTCTAGAGGGCAGGTGGTTTAAGTATGGCCCTACCAGATATACCAATAGCTGCACTGCAGCGCAGCTTAGTGTAGATTATCTTACTATTTATTCTCAGTGTACCTGGAAAACAGACCTTCTCATTTATAGGCATCCTTCCTCTCCAAACCCCATAGGCCTTATATTTATATGGTTTCAGTCAGTGATTGCACACCACAAAGCCGCTATTTTGTCATTGTAACTTCGTAAAGTGAGAGTCCACTCAGGGCCTGCTCACTACTCACATTCCTTGTTTAATACTGCTTGTTGCCCTTAGAACCAACACCACCTCATAAATCATGGATATTCTTGATACCCTGCCTCAGTCTCCTTCGCCGGGTTAGGCTTACTCTGCCGCCCCAGTGCCCCCAGCACCATCAAACACGTTATCAATCATGTCCGCTTATCAGGGACAGTGTCCTACTAGAACTGGAGACACCAGCTTTTATCTCAGAATCTGATAGCTAGAGAGATCGGAACACTCAGCAGAGATGACCCACCGGCCATTTGATCATCTTCCATCGCAGGGAGCAATATAATATCTTGTATGGCAGAAATTAATAAAGGCCTACATATCAATATCAATATAAAACGAAGAACCTATTGCAAAGGGCACGTGTCAGTCGGTTCTCAATTCACACAAGACCTCCAATCTTCTGTTACAGGCAATTGGGGTATGGGAGGAGATTGGTATGGATGGGCGGGAGGTTCACTTTCAAAGTGTCCGTGAATAGATTGGATGGGACGCTGCTGCTGGGGTAGGCCAAGGGATTCTGATAATTGGCTGGGCTTAATGAGGGGCGTTATAGGAAAGCTCACTCGTTATACAAGGTATGGAATCCTCCCTTCAATCAAAGGGTGGCCAATAATGAAGATTGCATTCCATCACGCCATACACGAACCCTTCTTGGTAAAGGCGACGGGGTGTGGCATTGCTATCAGTAACCATGGTTACACGTATATATCATCACGCTCTAATGCTATCTATAGTAAAAATGGCTCATTGAGAGGGTTCTATAGAAAGGGATAAGATAGATTAATTTACTCGGCCTTTTAAGGCTGAACATTATATGGGTGCCGCTGCTTGAAGGAAACGATGTATAGCATTTTTACCCTTTTTGTCATATTGATGAAGAATGCCATCAGTAAATGTGTAAAATACTGCTGTTTAAATCAACTACGTATTAAAAGTGTCTACTAAATGCAATCATAATGGTGTAGAGGATGCTTCTGCATAGGGATATCATTCGGTTCACCTATTATTTGGATAGGAAGTGTTAAAGCAATTCCTGCAGTCCTAATGGCCTGGGGCATGGGGTTAAATCCGCTCCTTCTATTATAATTATACTCTTAGTACCAAGGGGAGGTTAGGGATCCCTGGGTTAAAGAGGCAATTGGCCTGGGGTGATAGTCAGCAAATCTCTGTAACATGGATAGAATGATAAGAGTAGACATTATAGGGGCTGACAAATGGGCATCTAGGTACCCATCACCCTTTCCAGAGAATGTAAAGGACTATTTTCGAGTTTATTAATGTATTTTATTCCACATAAAAGAAAAAGGATAGACAAATGTTTACGAGTATAGTTTCCCCACTGAGGGTTATTTCACGAGGCGAAGTATCAGACTACTGGTCGATGTCCTTACCAGCCATGTTGGGGAGAAGTAGGGCAGAGAGACCGCCCAGAGTCATAAATACAGCCACCATCAACATTGGTACAAGGCAATGCACACTGAACAACGCACCGAATAGCACATTTGCCATTATGGCCGCAACTCGACCGATTCCCAGTGCGAATCCATATGCAGTTGATCTGTAGAGAGAGGGATAAGAAGCACATGATATAGAGGGCCTGGGCAGGGTCATACTCGCTGAGCAGGATCCTTAATGGAAACATGTTACGTGTGCAGAATGCAGGTGACGTGGTCTGAAAAAGGGACCTTATTGCAGGGGCACTATAGGGTCCACGTACATGTCCCATATCTTTAGTACGATCATCCAGGCAAAACCAAATAAATTCTCTAGATAAAGGCATCTATGCACTAAGGTCCCTATTGCCAGTCTATGTCACATTTGTAAATCCTTTGTCTGTTAATTTCTCTTCTAGATGCTAGGCATTGTGTTCTGAGGTGATTCGTATATCTGCAGTAATGCGTTCATGACAAAATAATGTCATTGGCAATCTATAGTGAAAATAATAGAGACGCCTGATAGCGCTGAAAACAGGTCACATTTCCTTGCACCCCTAAGAGGGTTTGAAACTTTTTAGCCCCCCCCCCCCGGTCTAGGGGCAATATTCTTTTAGCCCCCCCCCCAATCCACCCCGACCCCCGTTGTTAAAAACATAATTAGCACTCCATTAGAGAATGTCTGAATCGTGAATCAGGTATCACAATATATTCTTTTTTTTCTATATTAAAGCACTCACCGTAAGTGGGTAGGATAGATTTCCATGCTGATGACATATGATGAACTCCACGCAATAATGGTTATACCACTAAAGACACAGGATAGGATGAGAGTTTCTACTTCAGTTTTCACTAGGGTGATAAACAATACCGATACTCCAGAGACCACCATACTTGCAGCTAGGAACATAAAATTTAAAGAAGAAGGAGAAAAGCAATATTTATGTATGTATATATATATATATACAAATCTATTTATATTATTTACAAATGGTATCCTAGGGATGATTTAACAATCGGATGAAAGGAAACTTTTTACCTATTTTCTAATTAATATCCATTTTAGCTAATACGGTTGGACTTAAAATAATTACTTATGGTATTGGCAGTCCAAGGGGGTATTAATGCAATAAATGAATTATCCTTGCATGAAGAGGATGGCTACAATTTATAATGTAACTGTTGTGCAGGATTACAAATTATCTCAACTTACCGAACAATATATTCCTTCCATTATTGATCCTGTCTATGAGAAGTATGGTGAACATGTTTGCGGGGATATTAGCCGCATTAGTGATAAAGGCCTGTTCATAAATGTTAGTGCTGAACCCTGAGGTCATGTTTAATGTATGGCTAGCATCACCCAACGAGCAGGGGGAGCCACCAGTCCTCGCCATCCGGTTAAACAACTCAGGGAACCACATGAAAAGTCCATAGTACCTGTGAAAATAAAATATGATTTGATCTCAAAGAAAAATCATTGATTTATATCGCATATTATTGACCGGCACTCCGTGTCCGGTCAGGTCTTAAGGTAGCCGTGGCCGTAAGCTCAGACAGCCGAGCTGCGCGCCCATAGGAATAGCATTGGGGGATCGGACTGACCACCCTGTGTGCATAGCCTCTATAATCTGTAAGATTTGTACTCCGCTCCCTGCAGCACTGCCCCCTGCCAGCGTGGTTGTCACACCCGCCTGGCTGCAGCGCCCACCCCTCAGGCCTGGCCAGGTCTCAATCCGTTCCTCTTACACATAAGACCTTACCTGCAATCAATATATATGTATATCACACTTCTAGAACCCACAATGCACTGCTCATTCCGGTCTACTGACCTTTCAATAGGTACATAGCTTTAATATCATGTTGTTCACACCCCACTCCAGGTATACTCCACATAGTAGCAGTACAGACCGCGGCAGGCGACAAGCTGCCATATACATTATAGGGGAACAATCAGCTTTCCTGTGTAGAGTGTGTTCACACATGTCTTACCAGGCCACGGGAAGCAGTACCGTGCACAGGGCGGGTGGGAGGAATATCAGCTTTACATATAGGGGAACGATCACCTTCCTGTGTGGAGTGTCTTACCTGACAGTTGTAGTACATGTATATGTAGCACTGTGTTGAGGGCGCGTGCATGGAGGTACCGTAAATTCCCGCATCCCGCGTATAACCCGCACCCCCAACTCAGGAGAATCCTATAACCCATTTTGGGATCTGAAAATGTGTATTTTAGTACTGTTCTATAGAGATAAAAACCCTTGTAGAGCCCGCACCCTATATAGGCATGTTTGGTATCAAATGAAAGCTGAGATCGGTTCGCGTACAACCCGCGGGGTAGTACGCGGGAATTTACGGTAATTAGCAATAGCAGCTCTCACCTGGCGCCGGGTCTGTATAATAACCACGGCACCTCTCCCACACTTCTAATGACTATATACACGTTTGGAACCCAGAATGCCCTCACGCCGTCACCACTATTACCTGTTGATGTGTGACCTGGAACCTCTTCCACCAACCCGTCATCTTTATATACGTATTCCATTTGTCGTCATGATACATGAATGCAACCCTGCTGCAATGACAGTATATTGCTTCAACTGGACAGTGATTCATTCATGCATCATGACTCCGAGACAATAACCCTTTAAGGACGACATAGTGCTTCAGCTGTAAAGTGATTTGTTCATGATGATGACTCTTAGACAATAACCCTTCAATGATGGCATAGTGCATCATGATTTTTGCTTCGACTGGATAGTGAGATTCATTCTTGCATCATGACTCTTACATAATAACCCTTTAAGGACGGCATGGTGCTTTAACTGGATAGTGATTTATTCATGGATCATGACTCTTAGACAAGGACACTTTAAGGACGGCATATTACTTCAACTACATAGGGATGCATCATTACTCTTCAATAAACCTTCAATGACGGCATAGTGCTTCAACTGGACAGTGATTTATTCATGCATCATGACTATTACACAACGACCCTTTAAGGATTATGGCATAGTGCTGCAACTGGACAGTGATACAATTCATGCATGATGACTCTTAGACAATAACCCTTCAATAATGACTCAACTGGACAGTGATTCATTCATGCATCATGACTATTACACAACGACCCTATAAGAACGGCATAATGCCTCAACTGGACAGTGATTCATTCATGCATCATGACTATTACACAACGACCCTTTGAGGACGGCATAATGCTTCAACTGGACATTGATTCATTCATGCATCATGACTATTACACAACGACCCTTTAAGGACGGCATAATGCCTCAACTGGACAGTGATTCGGCGATGCATTCATGCATCATGACTCTTAGACAATAACCTCTCAATGAGGGCATAGTCTTTGATAATAACCCTTTGAGGACGGCTCCCCGCCCTCTCCCCCCCCTATGCCCTCACCTGGCAACCTTAATTTCACAATTATACAGCCAAGACACACAGAACCCTATTATCATTTCATTTGACCCAAAATCCAAAATTCTAATTTGGTTGCCGGTCATCACACCTACGGTGTGCAAATCCTAGATCAGAACCTTTGCATCCTAGTTATAATCACAGTGCCATATTACTCGCTTGCGTGTAAAACCACCCGACTCCCCCTCCCTTTGTTAGAAAATGACCACTCCTTAAAGAAAGAAAGAATGAAAGAAAGAATATATTCTCGATGTTTTTTTTAAAAACTTTTACATGAGAGTATGTTCAAATGGACCTTACCCAAAGTTGAGTGTAAAGTAGATGATGCTCATGATGATAGATATTCTTGTGAATGGGGCCCGGAAGAGGTTAGCAGTCCATCTCATTAGCTACAATAATTAGTACAGTAGCTTGTGTTAATCAACTTGATTTTGGATACAGCTATATGTAGACCAGCGTTGCTTTTGGGCATGGTTAAGATGATGTGGGCTTTCATAATATCTCCAGGTTAATAATTATCGGGTTTTCACAAACTCCTGAGTTATGCAGTTTTGGGGCAGAGGAGGGTCAAACTAGAAAGTTCTTTATATGTTTAAACAAGTTGATTATATTGAAAGGTATATATCTTGGCTCCTTGGAACACTTTTTGATACATCTCTAGCCCTAGCGGTTCCGTTTTTATTGCCTCGCAAAGCTGATCATCATTATTTCGGGTGATTCCGAGACCAAAAATACATGGATATTGATTTCTTGGTGTTAAATACATCATAGCAACTCCTAATTTTGTTTACAACATGGTACAACATGTATCTAAAAGCATACAAAAAATTGATATCCTAAAAAAAAAACTTCTTGAGTTGTAGCCCTATCAATTTTGAATATTAGCCAAAATTACGATAATTTCCGTCACATACTCTCAACTTTACACTATTTTCCTCAAAATGGTTCAATTAGTCCTCAAAATCAATCTACCATATCCTCATCATGTATACTTCAATATATGTGGAGTATTAAGACCGTTGGTTGTACCTACTATGCACAGTACTGGCCTAAAGTATGGCCTGATCACTGATTTTGCGTCTCGGAATCACCCATATGATTCACCCATTAAATTATACATAAAGGTCTCCCATCACTAGCAAACTCCACACAACCTCTTCAAACTATCTCTACTTGTACTAAACATGTGTGGGCTGAGTCCTGGGTATATTTTACAACATTTGCTACCTTTTAACTATGCGCACCTTCTAATATAAACCCAGATTCTGAATTTCCGTCTCGGAATCACCCATATCAAGCCGCTGGACATAAAGTTCTCCCATCACAACCAAACTCCACCCAACCTCCCCAAACTATCTCTACATGTACATAACATGTGAAGGCTGAGTCCTGTGTATATTTACCATGATTTGGCACCATTTGCCTATATGCACCATGTCTTATAAAATAAATTTCCTATATTTTCCTAACTTTCCTGATATTATGCAACCAGATACAAAAATAATATCATCATAGTAGCACTCTAATACCTGTATGGCATAAGGTTAACATGTCTTCTATCAGGTTAAACAGTAACAAAGGCAATCATATAGTCCACATCTGCATGCTATCCCTTCTAATATGTATCACATTTCAGGAATTTCCGTCTCGGAATCACCTGGTGATTCCGAGACGGAAAATATGTATACCCCTCCTGGAGGCCAGATTATTGGATTTTACACAAATCTATTTTTCTCCAGCATAAGACAAAATAGTTACCTTACTATCTGGGGTACAATGGATACACTGTGTATCTTCTTTTTTTACTATATAGGGGTATCAAGATGAAAGGACCGTTGAAAATTGTGCTGACAATACACACTTAAAAGGCTCTGGTGAAAAAAATACAGTACATATCTAGTGAAATCCACGTGAATCAATTGACTATACCATAGGGCTAATACAAAATTATATTAGAGATAGGATGTTACTGTCCCAGTAGACATGGGAGACATGTAAAACATGTTATTTTAAGGGTTTTTGAAGTTTTTAGGGGTTTTCGGGCCTTTAGAGGGCCAGAAAACGGAAAATATTGGGCCAATACACAAAAAAAAAGAATTCCTGAATTGTTAGGATGTTTTCTCACATATACCAAAATTTTGAAAAAATTGGTGCAAAACTGGTTATTCTGTAGGGCTATAATCTTGCAAGGGGCCAGAAATAGCTAAAACAACATAAGTCAGAGGTTTTAGCATAAACGTACCTCTGACACTCCTGCCACGGCCCTACGACAGCGGCCATGGAGTAAAGATATATTTTCATTAGACTCAACTTTTTTGGATGTTTGGAGGCAATCCACCTGGAATATTGACAGTATGGGAATTTGAACGATATCAAGGCATCTTAACTTATAATGAATGATTAAACTCTACAGGTTGTCAGTGAAAGCCAGTGCTCAGGGGATTTCTTTTTGTTATTTCTTAAAATATTCATATCTTTCTAGATTTAGCAAATGTTAAGTCAGGAAGAACAAGCTCCCACTGATTTCACTAGCCTAATAAATTGAAAAAAATAATTAGGCTATTCATTCACAAGTCACTACTTGAGAGAATAAATTGAGAACGGCGTTTTCGATAATTAGAGAATCGTATATGAAACCTACAGGATAATCATCGAGGTGTTTCCCAGGGTTGTTGGACTCATACATCCGTCTCAGCACCACCAATGCCGACTCACCATGGCCACTCTATATAGATTGTACAACATCATTGATATTTTATTGAACCAATTCAAGGAATTTAAGAATAAAGGCGAGCTGAAGGTGATGGACAAAACTGGAATAAATCAAAGCCAATCTATTTCATAGGAAATCCATTTTTGTGATAGGTGATAGAGATAAGTCAAGAGGGTGGCTTAAATTAGGTCATTTGCATCATTGGGAGGGATAAGAGACCACCTCGCAAGGGGTTGCAAGTGTGAGCTTTTTGTAATGAAAGGTTGCAATTTCATGTTTTGTTAATTTATTTCGATACACACGGTTATGATATAACACAATGCCTACGTTTTTCGCCATGATCCGAAACTCGAAAAATGTTGTAGAACTTTAAGCTATGGAAACTGTTGTTACATTTTAAAGCCCGAACCCGAGGGTACAGACAGGCATGTACGGCCTGCGCCAAAACGCCATGGAAAGGCATCTGGAGGGTTTTCCAACGTTGTAAAGTTCTCATTCGATATTGCAATTACAGGGGCCGTTAGAATAATATTTAGAGGGGGATTAGTATCAAGCGCAACGTATGGAAATATAGGATTATTGGAGGGGTAAGGTACCACTCCAGATCTGATTGGTCCCCTCCTCATCTGACACTCATGCTATATCAAGTACAACGATGTTGGTGCAAAGGTACTCCCTCTAGTTAACTTAGAACATTATGGCACAAGCTCACCTGTAACAAATAGCGTGGGCTCTCTGGCATGGAGAGAAATAATAGAGCAGAGGAGAGTGCTGGGACCGTGCATACAGCCAAGAAGATGCGCCAACTATTGTAGGTGAAGCTAGGACTGAAGATGCCTATGTTGGTGTAGGGGATGATCAACCAGGCCAGCCCTGAAAGAAGCATTATTCTGATAAGGAATGCGTTTGGCCTTTGGTGTATCTTAGAATTCGATTTCAAGCTTGTATAATGTATAGCTCCCATTATCACATTAACAAAGATGGATTTATGCAATGTACAACATTAAGTTGCTTGTCCTGATGTGCCTCCATATGGATGGAGTATGGACTGTGCATATACTCGTACCTGCAGTGATGATACCACCGTTCGCCCAGAAAGCTGTCAGTAAACTCATCATGCGCCCTCGTTTTGACATTGGTTGGAACTCCATATAGTATGAACCAAGCACAGGAAGGCTGCCACCGACACTGTCTCAAGAAGTTTATTTGTTAGATACATCTAAATTTTAGTGTTACATGAGTGAACATACCATGGGATAAGAACCCTTTTAAAAGATCATTGCTGTAAAATCGATCTCTATAAGGAACACTTACCCAATACCGCTAACAAATCTGAGAAGGAAAAACAACCAGAAGTGCTGAGCAAAACTTGAGGCGAGTCCACCCAGACTATTTACAGTGAGTGAGATGATGAGGACCCGCCGCCGGCCGTGGACATCGGCCAAGTACCCCCACAGGTAGCCACCGAGCATCATGCCTGAGGGATGGGACAACTATGTATCATATATAGACAAAGGTTTCACGAGTATAGTTTCCTATCTGAGGGTTATTTTTAATAGGCTTCGCCTCGTGAAATAACCCTCAGTGGGGAGCGATACCAATGCTCATTTATTTCTATGTGTTTATTTCATGTCATTATTACCAATATAAAGTTCCACTTAATTGATCAGAATTTGTTTATAGTGACTTAATCATCAGTTTTAATGATTTATGAGGGAAATACGGGAAAGTGTTATTTAACAGGGGCTGCTTAAAACTCTGCGAGATGGGCTTTTTGTCAAGGCTTGCTATTTTAGTTTGTACCAGCAGGCAGATAATTATAATATGATAACTATTCTGGGGCACCTTCAAAATTAAACAATGTGAATATCAAAATGCTATATACTCCCTATTGGGAGTTAACGTACCTACAAATATAATGGCACTCAGCCAACCTTTGTCTGCGGATGTGAGCTGGAGCTCTTTAGTGGCAGGGGGGAGGACAAATGATATGGAGAGAACCTCAATGGCATCACTCAACAGGGCCCATGCACATATTCCCGTGAGTGTATAGTGAAACTTGCCATAACCTAGAAAAATAAAATGCCATTGTTACATAGAAGCCATATAGTAGATATATAATTTTCTAAGCGCAAGTTAAAGCAACTGGTTAAGCAATTGCTTTTCAATTTTTCTGAACATATACCACCATATTGGTAAATGTAACATTTATTGGCAAAGCGGGAACAGCTCACTTGTCTTTGGAGTGACTTCTTGGTGAATGAAACTTCAAATCCAAATTGAGGAGCATTATCAGCATAGATGGAAATAAAAGTATAATCATTGCCTGTCTCAGTCACAGCATCTTCATAATTAGTACCATGAACCGCTTGTATCTCATCATCTAGAAAAGAGTCAAATCGTGAATAATTGATTACACGTCCATACGTATGTAAACATTTCATGATAGTCTCTTCATCAACAGTATTTATAAAAAGATTGTCCTTAGGCCAACTTTTTTAGATTAACAACCCACAATATGAACCGCATACCACTTCAATGTCCTTGCTTTTTGGTAGTGTATCAAGCCCGTGGGCATGATACATGGATACAGCACTGGTATGTTACTCGCCAGGGAGGTAAGCAGGACAGTACAAGACATGTTTACAAATGAAATATTCTCCTATGTAGCAATGGTTCCCAACGTCCAAATATTACAAAATGGTTTGTCACAAACCTTCGTCAAACAGGTCCACGGTCCCATAGTTTGTGTCGGTGCTACTACCAGCCATAGCTTCAGTTAGGGGGGTCGCATACGGGTCTCCAACCATGCTGTCGGAATCTCAGAATATCGATGAAGTTGCAAGGATATTAAAAAATTCCTTGGTGGTATGGCTCTATCGTCTGTGTCGTTGCGCCTCTATGTATAACATCAGTGTGGACCTACAGATAAGTACTTCACCGTCCATCTCCTGGTTCTAAATGAGTTTATAATGTATAGTTGACACACACGTTGGTGGCCGCCATTGTGATAGTGCGTGAATGCATATATCATACCTTCTATGCCTTTAGGCATACATTAGTATTGTGTTATTATTTTATACAGACACAATGTGCCCATAGTTGTGAGCAAGCGTGCAGAAAGGCATTCAAAGCTAACAAAAAACGTTATTTTACGTCAAAATAACGTTTTGAATTTTACATAACGTTATTTCATATTAAAGAGCCTTAGAAAAACGTTGACATATAACGTTATATAACGTTATTTGTTTACTGGGTTGCACAAGATCCCTCTCTTTTCTCTTCAAATAAAGGCTAGTAAAGTGTTATAGAAAAGAGCTGACTATTACTGATTTTTTTACGAAGAATCATCCTTTTTGCACTTGTTTGTATGTATTTGACTATTATATCTGAATTTACAACATTGGCGAATATGAAAAACGTATGTGATATGATTATTTTGTGCCAATAAAAATATTGAAAACTGAAAGCAGCAACGCCAATTTTGTATAGCCCCCATAGCATCGTTTATATCATTATTGTCGCGCATTTTCTTTGCTTTGTTTTTTGTAAAAAGTCCATATTCTCTAACTTGAACTTGTATCTGTCCGTAGCTTGGCTATGAAGACCCACAGTTCGCCCATACAAACGAGAAACGCCTTCCGGAGTAAACAATGAATTGTCTATGCCTGAATACATATTCTATATTAGATGTATAGTTGTATGTCGGCGTGCTTGGTGAGTCATCACTCAGATGTGAGTAGTAGGCTTATATGCGGGGGCGTTAGAGGCAGGGACTGAGTAGGCTATGTGAGTAGCATATGAAAGAGGCGTTACAAGCAGGGACTGAGTAGGCTATGTGAGTAGTATATGAGGAAGGCGTTAGAGGCAGGGACGGAGTAGGCTATGTGAGTAGTATATGAGGGAGGTGTTAGAGGCAGGGACTGAGTAGGGTATGTGAGTAGTATATGAGGGAGGTGTTAGAGGCAGGGACGGAGTAGGGTATGTGAGTAGTATATGAGGGAGGCGTTACAAGCAGGGACGGAGTAGGGTATGTGAGTAGTATATGAGGGAGGTGTTAGAGGCAGGGACTGAGTAGGGTATGTGAGTAGTATATGAGGGAGGTGTTAGAGGCAGGGACTGAGTAGGGTATGTGAGTAGTATATGAGGGAGGCGTTACAAGCAGGGACGGAGTAGGATATGTGAGTAGTATATGAGGGAGGCGTTAGAGGCAGGGACTGAGTAGGCTATGTGAGTAGTATATGAGGGAGGCGTTAGAGGCAGGGACTGAGTAGGCTATGTGAGTAGTATATGAGGAAGGTGTTAGAGGCAGGGACTGAGTAGGATATGTGAGTAGTATATGAGGGAGGCGTTAGAGGCAGGGACGGAGTAGGCTATGTGAGTAGTATATGAGGGAGGCGTTAGAGGTAGGGACTGAGTAGGTGATACTCTCTCTCTCTGTGCACTAAATGAGGTCACATTTTCACTGTCTCCGCTTACAGATGAACTATGCCCGTTTCCTGTACCCCACCCTACTGCCTGATGTACGGGGCAGGCTAGTACACCTTGATGATGACGTCATCGTCCAAGGTAAGCCGAGTGTACCATATATGGCCAGGTAGGGACTTTATATTAGAGTGACCTCTTTGTTACATACCCTTTCGTCAGTATTTTGACGTTTTCCGTCGGTTTATTGACGTTTCAGACGACTTGACAGCCATTTGATATGAGGGAGTGAAATGTACAACGGCAGCAATTAAGTACAGACTAATTGGCTGTCCGATATTGGCGCCGTTATGACTAGGGCCTACGGGTGTAGTAAAATAATGGCACAATAAGGGACAATAAGCCTTCATTTTAAAATAAGGTTTAATCTTCGGGGCCCAGTGGCGTAAAATGTTTCTTATTTCTTCAGTCATCCATATTATCGACTCAGTCAGGGCTGGTATTATGTGGTTTTGTACAAATGAATAATCTTTTATACAAAACATTATGCTATATAAAACACGGTTTATTTTTCTGAATGTTGTAGGTGATATCGCAAAACTGGCTCATGTCAACTTCAGGCCCACTCAGATAGCCGCCTTTGCTGAGGACTGTATTTCAGCATCAAAACGGTTCAGTCTCTTTGAGGTGAGTTTTTTTCACATTAAGTTGAATTACAAACTACAATGAGCAACACATTATATACCACATAGAGCTATGGAAATAAAACCATTCATTCATTAGTATTGCCATGCTCAGAAGCCCTAGGCGAACCTTTGTTTGGTTTTCGGCCTTATGTGGGTGTCGACAAAAAGGTTCAACTTCCAAGCTGCTACGGGATGGAATATGATATGCAGCCTTAAAAGTGGCTGCGTTAAAACAGCACTATATATGTCCCTAGGGCATGTACAGTTGTGTCCGTAACACAATCTGCTTTATAGGGATGAGTCAGCTATTTTTCGGTAGGGAAGGGGGTTGCAGGTCCTATTCAGTGATAAACTCCAAGAAATGTTGATGGGTACCCTCAAATAACCACGTGGGTTATGTTTTCACGCCCACTTCAATGTTGACCCCCCCCCTCCCAGTCCCACCATCATAAGACATCCTAATAATATTAGTTGTGACTGAGCATTACCATGTACATAGCTAGTACTGCGTCAACTATGCATTTGATAATAATTGATAGGATAATAACATGGTAGGCTTACACTAGCTTTCCCTCTTTCTCTCTCTATATATAGCCTCCCTGTTTAACTATGCTTAAAGGTATCACCTTTCTTCCTCACAGAACGTCTATGCGAATTTCCTGAATTTTAAAAACGAGCATATCAAGGAGCTCAATATGGATCCTGGTGCCTGCTCCTTCAATACGGGTGTTTTTGTAACTGAGTTTGGAGCCTGGGGACCCAAGAACATCAGTGACCGTCTTTTATACTGGACAGAACTCAATACACGGTAGGGTCTCTATGTATATTTTAGTATTGTTATGCTATAACCATCCATGGACTTTTGCATGCCAAATGAGTCTGAAATAAAGAATTTGATTTAATTGCATCCTAAAGAGACAGCGCATACACTCTTGACATGGGCACTGTTTAAACAGCATAATAATATTGCATTTTCTAATTAATACGTATCGACTAGTGTGTTTATAATCTAGACCCCTCTGTACCTCTCAGTGTATAATCAGTATTTAAAGAATGGTTGGTAATAGACACTTATTACATTGTATAATTTCTATTTTCATCTAGTCACAATATATCAAGTGACGAGCAAATCAGCAACCTGGAATGTCCTCTTCACAGCTATTAAACATAGCTTAGAAAATAATGATATTAAAAAAAAAAAGTCAAAATGTAAATATTTACTGGCACCAACACATCTACTATTTTAGAGTGACGATTAATACGTAGAAGTAGGCAGACTGCTAAGGAGGATTTAATGTTATATAACATACCATACCCAGCTAACAAAAAAACCGTTCTTTTACGTCAAAATAACGTTCTATAACTGTATATAACGTTATGCCATAGTGAGGAGCCTTAGAGAAACGTTATATAATGTTAGATAACGTTACAAAATGTTGTATAACGTGTTTTGTTTACTGGGTACCTGCTTGTTTCTCACAGGGAGGATATCTATGGTAACCAGAAGGGTGGTGGTGGGTCCCAGCCGCCCATGATGATTGTCTTCTATAAGCAGTATGTTAGCATGGACCCCATGTGGCACATCAGGCGACTCGGTACGTATTTGCAGCATAAACGACCCTCAATCCTTTGAGATAAACCTCATTGCTTTATTGCCGTGTTTTTCAGGTCTAACATATGACGTTGACCCCCGATCTTTTATACTATACCCTTAATCCAATCTGCTTCTATGTTTTCCGTATATTATGCTTTGCTACAATGAAGGATATCCATATTCGAAAACGTCATATACATTGATCAAAGAACAAAGGCTATTGAGATGGTTCACTTTAGGTGATCCGACATAGGGCCTAGGGGCCTGCACTCCACCCATCCACCAGGAGGCGTCATTGGCTATTGGAGTACACCTTCTTAGTATTCTTTGCCTTTTGATGAAGATCTTTATTTTACCCTTTAGAATTTACATAGAAGTCACGTGATAGAGTCGTAGGACAACTGGAATTGGACACTAATTGGCAATTAATGATCTAGCAATTAGATAGATCAATATAAAATTATCCCAAGCGACAGTGCAATTATATCATCACATAATTTCTCTGTAGGGGGTCTATTCAACCCACGTGTGCACTCAACCAATCACATGGTGTTAATACTGTGTAGCTCATACTTGGTTGCCATGGAAACATCGGAAGTAGTGTCAGAGCCTTGCTTTTAGAATATTGCCACTCTGAAGCAACTGGGCTAATTTATGGTCTTGGGTCATGGAAAGCTGTTATCATAGTTGCCAGACATGAGTTACTTTTATCAGTCATGAAAGCTTAACCTCTGAATAAATTAATATTTCAATCGTTTTCTGTAAAAGTGTAAATGGAAGCGATTAGGCGCGTATTATGGGGGGAGGGGCAGACCCGGCGTACGCACCCCCTCTTTTTGACCCAAAATCTGTAAAAATAAAATAAAATTGGGGTATCTTATTTTATCAGTAGCTCCCCCCCCCCTTCACCTGGATCCAGCCCTGCTGGTGATTTGGGGGGGGGGGGTATGCCCTCCATATAGGACTTAAGCCATACGAGACTCTATTCCACGACTGTGGGGCCTAATTGCTCGACAATGTGATGGGGGGTGTCAGATTGCTTCTCAATACTGGCACTGTATCTGTGTTATCTCCATGCAGTGGTGGGCAGGTGGCTCACTCTGGTGAAACTAGCCTACATTTCTATGACATGGAAACTGAGGGTCCTAGACCCTAACATCCACAATACCTTGTTTTAACCCTTGAGACAAGGGACAATGAAGGACTCACTTCTAAAAATGGGCAAAGGACATTGGCATTAGTTACAAGCGACAGGTGACACAGCAACCTAAATAGGTTACACAATAATATGTGTGGAGCTAATTGCTGCTCTGACAAGAATATATTGTCTCCAAACTTAGTTACATGGCTCTATACTGTAAGTACTAATGGTTACCTTGGGGAGGGGGTACCCATATATCTATATGTCTATTAATTAGGGAGTAGTCATTCTTTACTAACAGCAGTGGAGGAGGGGAGGGTGCATGTCGGTGTGAAATTATTTCACCGGCCTTCTCAAGAGAGATTTCACTGTTTTCCCCTCCCAACTCACCATTATTAAAAAGATTTAGGCTCCCTTACATGGATTATATGAGCGCATTTTATGACCTCGCACCTACAGTCTCAGTTGGTTTATGAATCTTAATATGGCCTTTTCCCATACAGGTTCCTCCTCAGAGGGTAAGCGCTACTCCTCACAGTATATCAGGAAGGGTAAGTTGTTACACTGGAATGGCCCCCACAAGCCGTGGGGAGCCATGTCGCCCTACCAGCACGTGTGGGACCGCTACTATGTCCCAGACCCCAGCGGCACCTACCAACCTGTACGGCGGAAACACAAGTGGAGGGTGGAGCAAAACTGAGGCTTTAATTAGAACCTAGGAACTGTATGCCATCATCCTGGTAGACTTGTCTCTCATGTACTTTACACACATCTTTAAACAGATAAAAGAGTAAGCCTATGGATTGATCCATATGTATACATAATTTAGGCGAAGCATTTGACTATATTTGACAATTTGGTGTATTATATTAATTTAAGACCTGGCTTTATTCAAAGCATGTTTAATATTCCCAGGATCATATTTCGGGAAATTGTCTATTTATACATGGGTCTTACGTTTGTCACGTCATGTTACTCTAAAGGACATTGATGGACTTCCATTTTAACATCATTTTTATATGGGACTTATTATTTTAAAATGCTGCTTTGAGGAATTGTCTATTATCCCATATTGGTATTTGACCTATTTCAAATGTTATCAGTCACATAAACGCAATTTCAACATCTAAAATGGCATAGGGAGTATGTACAATTCCACTACAATGTATAGATTACATTTCATCATTATTGGGTGAAATAGAATGGGGAAACTTATCTGATAATGCATAAGTCTTGCTTGGGGATGTATACATAATTATGGTGCTACAGAGACCTAGACGTCTGGTCCCTGCCGGAATGCTGATGTATCATAAGAGCCTACTGCCAAAACGTATTTAACCGTTAGATAGTATATGTGCATGTACTACTGTAGGTAGTTGTAATTTACTTATGTTTGTGTCCTAAGTGATGGAGTCATGGAAATGTCACGGAGATTGCATGTGTTATCCAAAAGTAAGGATTAGAATCAGACGCAGGTATGTTTAATATAGTACGAGTATTGGGTCTTTGTATCGTCCACTGTTATACGCAATTGTTATAGTATACCATGGGGATTCCAATGGGATACAAGTTTACATTAGGTTGGCTGTATAAACACAGGGTATATATGATGAGATGTATGGCTGAATGCTATTGTATGGGAATTAAAGTTGTTTAACACAGGAACATACTGCCTTTGCTCCTTTCCCCCTTTCAGAAGCATGGTCATTGTGCACACCTTATGCCACTATCTATGCTATTTACTCTTTGGATACGGCACATGTATAGATTAACGCTCTACAATAATACGCTACATGGGATAAGACGTCAGCAATTTACTACAGCAGAATTTAGATTTATGATCGAAATAGTCGCGAAGTATTTGAATATTTAGATTTTTTTAAATCACACGTTAAATGTAAGACAAAATAACTGGATTATATTTCATAAAGATGTTTTATTGATTGAGCTACTTCTTTACATGTTATAATTAACAATATACATATATACACTTATGGTAATTAGATTACCATATATAAAGCTCCCTGCACAATTCCAAGAGCCTCTTCCTATGAGTATTGTGGGTCAACACTATATAAATGATAAAAACACAAACACTCAGTCTCAGAGCCTGATAACATAGGAGTCGGTAACAGTGATATATCTGATCCACCTCAGTGGTACATAGGAGTGCTCCCGGTCAAACACACGTAGGAACCTGATCTGGAGGTTGGAGCAGGCGAACCCT
Source organism: Harmothoe impar (assembly GCA_947462335.1). NCBI lineage: Eukaryota > Metazoa > Annelida > Polychaeta > Phyllodocida > Polynoidae > Harmothoe > Harmothoe impar. The sequence continues at coordinate 86,479,442 of OX381704.1, read as the reverse complement.
GAGATCTCAAAGTCTAGTGCTGCCGGCCCCAGCTCCTGGTGGTTAGGGGGCGCTCCTCCAGGCGTGATGAGCTAGCATTAAGAATAAGATGGGAATTTAGCATGTCAGTTCTCATGGGTGCATCTAGATTACGTTGGATTCAATCTTGAAAGTATCTATTGTTTTTTCATCAATCATGAGAGGATTCATATTGGATATAATGATCTTTTTGTGGTGCCATCTACTGGTCCCTCCTTTAACTTAAAGGCGATCTGCTACGAGCTACTCCTCCCCTTCCTCATGTACCACCGGTGCCACCACAGGTCTCCCCCTGGTGTATATACGAGAAACTACAGTTCACAAGATCTCCCAAGATTTATAAAATGTGCTAACTATTCTCTAAAATCCTCTCATGGTAATAACAGCAGTAACTTGCAGTATTTATTAGAACTGAACCAAGTGATTGATTTCTGAGAGTATATTGTATGCATTCAGGATTGACTGGACGCCCCCTCAATCGTACGAATGTTGAGACGGGTCAAAGGCTCGACGATGTGACCTTCACCCTGTACTTTACGCCCTCCCACAGTGAAGAGCAGCCCCTTTCTGCCCTCCTAAAGTGAAGAGCAACACTGTTTACGTCCTCCCACAGTGGAGAGCGGTACATTTACGTCCGCACACACTGTTCCATTGGCAGTGAATCAATTAAAATAATGTAAACAAACCAAAGAGAGGGAAACTGGAAAACTCATCAATTTAAATGTGCTTGGTTTATTTTTTGTATAATTTCACAATTTAATTGAACCAATATTATTGCTTCTACATGTTCAAGTCTGACGGGTCCGGGAAGGGTCCACTCTTTACCCATCCTTAGATCGATCGGGAGAGCAACGGGAGGTAGAGCGAGGACGGATTGTGCCAGTCTATCAACAGGACAATTCCAAGTTTTTCTTCGGTTAAATGTTATCACTATATGGATCAGGATGTGCTTTACAATATAATATCATAAATTGTACACAGTAACACAGTAATACATACCTTAAAAACTGCGGAGACTTCACTCTTTCCAGGCAATTGTTTTATGAGCCACTTTACTTTCTTTTCTGAAGGTAGAAATTCAGCCGACTGTCCAGGTCCACTTAACTGCTGACTCAATCTGTCACAGATACAACAATCTATTATTGTAGTTCAACATACCATCCACTATGAAGGATTAGCGTAAGATAGAGCTACTCCCCTCGCTGGTTATTTTAGGGTTGAACAAACAAACCTGAAACATGTAACCAGGACCAAATAAAAATGTATAAAGGTTGGTATAGGCTGAAAGTATAGTTGAATTATTCCAGACATCTCCTGCCTTTAAATTGTTTATCCAGGCGAGGCTAGCTCGTATGGACGTCGCAAGCCTCTGCTGGGAGAGTGGGTCTGGGAGTGTATCACTCTGCAGTCTGAGACTACAGTTTCCAAGCAGTCTTAAATAAATATTAATTTGTAAATAATATGGGTGGGTAGACAAGGTTTTGACCTCCAGGGGTCTAATCAGGTTAGGGGGATTTTTTAACACTGAAAGTGAAAAAAATGGGAATAGAAATTCCAGGATATTAAATCCTATGGAGACCAAAAATATGTTTTTAAAAATTGCCTTCTACTAGAATACAGTATACATCCAAAGACCCTCCAATCATCCATACCTAGATTTTGAAAATATATAATCCGACTGGAAATTTGGTTCGCACTATATGCCGGCATTTATGGTACTCTAAAAAGTCCACCGAATGGTCCCATAAGACTATATCAAAAGTTTGTGTCAATCTACTCACCCAGTGGTCGTTTTGGGAACCGGCAGACTGACCGTCACATTAACCGCTTGTGTTGACGAGGGAATCTCGCAGCGCAACTTCAAGGTTACCGCAAGGTCACTGTAAAGGTCAAACAAGGCCGCTATTGGAATCTAGAGTTATACCCAGTGGGTCCACCATTTTTAATATCGTTGGTTGAGGTTAAGCTCACTGGTAAGACATATCAGTATGGGTTGAAACAGGGGACAGGCTTGTCACAGCCTTGTCGCTGTAAACAAGGATGAAAAACTTGAAGACTTTCATCCCTGATTAATTAACAAGCGCACGTCCCTCTTAATCCGTAGAGGTCAAAGAACACCAAAGTGAACGAAAACTTACACAAAACGTTATTAATCTGCTGGGTATGATCAGGAGTTATATTCTGGAGGATATTAAGGAAAATATTACTTACTTAGAATTTTCTGATTTGTTCACATTTGAAAACAGTCTGAAGGGTAGTCCATGCGGTAGGCTGCCAGCAGTTTGGTAGGTCATCATGGCGAACTGTAAAGAGGAAAGATTGTTTGTTTACCATGAATTCTAAAAGCTTAGTCTACCTTATTCTGTAGCATGAATTATTTCAAATGGTATTCATCAGAATGTCTATGTGGTATAGCTTTATAACTAAGTTTCTTTTCCCAAATGTTTTTTCGTCTTTTATTTAAGATAAGTATTGGCAACTACTTCAGTCAGATTCTTTATGTGACATGTACTGGGTAAAGGGTCTTTGATGCACCCTGCACTGAGGTCCCTTTTCGCAGACCAACGGTGAACAGTAGTCTTACCTCTCCTTCCGGGGGCCTCACTGTCAGAAGGCGGGTGTCTTCAAACTCTTGTAGGCCTACACAGGAGTGGTAGTTGCAGCTATTGAGGTTCACAGAATTACCGTAACCTAAGAAAGACGATCATCACTTCATTTAAGACATAACTTATGCTACACTGGGATGATTAAACTTGATCTAATCAAATTTATAGTTTGAAATCATTTGGAAGATATTTGAGGAAAAGCTTGCTTGTCTATCTATTAACAATGGCTTTTTATTGTCATTCAAAATTGCATATATCAAATTCATAGCATCATGTAGATTCCTTTCATTGGTCAATTCTTCAGGCTGATACTGGTATCTTTATGGTTATATATGATAGGAACAGTTATTATGATACCTCTGGTCTCGTCGTCATGTCCAATTGTCAAATCTTCATTGAGGCCTATTTTAATGTCCGGACAACCGACGAGGAAACTCTTCATGTTCACCTGCCCGGCCACTTCACAACGTGCGACACTTCCCTGTTGACGACAACATTATTATTTGCATTTCTGACGTATTTAAGTAACACAAGAGTTGATTTCATGCATCATTAGGTAGAAATCAAGTCATAATGTGCAGAGAACAGATTTCAGGGATTCTAACAGATACAATATATCTCCATGATTTTAGACTACGCGATAGTAGGCCGACAGTTAATTTAGTCCAATATAGTAAAATTGAAACTTACATTATTTGAGACCATTACGGTTAGCCGCTCTATGACGTCAACAAATATTTCATTTTTTCTTGTCTCCTGAAAAGAAATGGAAATGTGAAAATATACAGCAGTCCAACATTATAGCACTCCAATGCACTATATGGGTATATATCTAAAACTGGACATCGACATCCATGTATCAGAGTCCTTCTAACAGAAAGCTATATTCAGTCTCATCAAAGTAGAAATACATAGGTTGCTATATGAAGGAGAAGGCCATGTTCATGCCTATGTGTATGTCTGTGTGGGTGTACATGAGTCTGTGTCCATGAGTGTCTGCATTCATGCTACAGTCATAGGGTGTTTTTAGGGAAATTTCCCTTTTTTGTGATTTTCAACTTTTTTCTAGCCAAATAGGGGGTTTTCAGGCAAATTTCACTTTTTTGAGATTTTGAACTTTATTCTCGCCAAATCAGGTGTTTTAAGGCAAATTTCACTTTTTTTTGCGATTTTGAACTTTTTTCTCGCCGTATGTTGAGACTCAATCATATTGTGTAATGTATTAGTGACACACCAGGGGGCGCCATTGTTTCAGCCTCCAGTGTGCCGGTAGCCTGCCTGGTCAGCCATTGATCAGAACCTGGCCAGGCAGGCTGCAGGGGTCAATATTATTTTCTCGGCAATATGGTGATTTGCACTAACCGGGAGTGTGGGGTAACCTTTAATGGCAACAATAAGGTGTGTCCCACATGTGGGGCACCGAATGGAGCTAGGAAGCAACAGGTTCCTGACCAGCCCATGTCCCCGACCATGAGCAGGTCGGGCCATGACGACACCGCGGGTGGCGGCTCAGCGGACCATGACGAGCACGGTGACCACAGTGAGCACGGCAAGGCCGCCGAGGCCCCCGGGGAGGAGAGGCATGATCCCCGCCAACACGGCCAGGCGCCCGGGCGGGAGAGCCCCGGGGGGGGAGGACGATCCCGCGGGGGAGATGGTCGCATCAGATGATGTTTATCATGCGACAATTAACAACCTGATCCACTCTCTGGGGCAGGAGAAGCAGAGAGAGGTGGTTCTCATGCGACAAAGGAAGGTGAAAGACTTACAGATTCAGCTAGAAGAGGCCCGTGCGGCCAATGCTGCGATCGGTGGCCATGTCGCTGAGGGAGCCGCATACATTAGGCGCGTCCGGGAGGAGTTCGAGGGCCAAAAATCACCCGTGGTGAGCGACAATAGCGCGGACGGCGGGCTGGTACCCGGCATCCATCACGCAGACAGCCGGGGACCAGCGGCGAATATTCCTCACCATAGCGCGGACTCGAACCCGGCCGCGGATATCAACAACAAGCATGGCGGACAGGCCGCGGACAGCGACAAAGATGCTCTGTTAGCGGATTTCCAGCAGTTTCTGACCATTAAAAAGCGGCAAGGTGAACTTTATCCCCTCACACACCCGGGGGGAGGCAAGCAGCAGCCGGGAGGAGGCGCGGAACCCCCGGGTAGAGGCGCGGAACCCCCGGGGAGTGGCCTTGTTGAGGGCAGTGGTTTTGACAATTTCAATCTCAGTGGGTCAACCGGGGTCCGATCAGCTGATCGAGCTGCCCCTGGTAGTACTGTGAACACTAGGGGTGGGGGTGCAGTGGAGCACTCATTCAGGATGGGCCAGGTAGAGGGACTGGCACCTGGTTTGGGTGACACTCATCCCCCCTATCACACTGTCACTGACACCTCTTATGAGGCCTACCTGAGATGGTGTCAACATCAACAGCATCAACAGCCTCAACAGCCACAACAGCCTCAACAGCCTCAACAGCCACAGCTATACTACAAGGATGGCTCCATGTTCAAGCCCCAACAGCAGTTGGGAACTGGCCAAGTTCAACATCCGGCTCAGCACACTCTCCAGTCTGGTTTGGCTAGTGCTGGACTCACTACAGCTGCACTAGGCCTACTAGAGGGGGATGTCAGTGGTCTATTCAGCACCCAGACCAATGCTCAAGGTATGCCTGACACAGATTGGCTCAAGAATCTGAAATTGATGTCTGATACTAGTAAGAGGAAGAGGTCAACTAACAAGTTGAGACCAGATTGTTATATTGATGTTGACAAGTTGTACCATGAAATGAGTTTTCAGGAATTGATGAATGGTATGAATGGTGTTCTGGATTTTGTTATCAAAGCCAATTTGCCCAGAATCACACTTGCAGGCTATAGATCCCACATGAGGTTTATAACACTTAAGGGCCAAGGTGGAGCTTTCGGTCCCGACCAGCTGGCTAGGTATGACCATGAGGTAGTCTCAAGAGTGATAAAGGGTGATCTGGTTGACTTTGTAGCAGGTGATGTTAGGTCAGTAGAAGCCCATCTTAGTGCAGAACACATGCTAGTGGTGAAACGGATGCTCGCGGGGTCATCCCCTCATGCGGGTACCAGTCAATCGGGTTCGGGCGGGGGTCGCGGCAGACGTCGCCGCAATCGTGGCCCTCGTTTTGACCGCCAGATGTCAGATTGGCCCCCGGATTTCTGCTGGAAGTGGAACAACACAGAGTGTAACTTCAACCCCTGCTACAAGAAGCACGCTTGTGTAGAGTGCAGCGGTCAGCACAAGAGCAGAGACTGCCGCGGGGGCTATGACAATCAAGGTGGTCAGTATCAGCCCCAGCAACAGCAGCAGCATCAACAGCCACACCAGCATCATCAACAGCAGCAACAGCAGGGTCGGCCTTGACCGGCGAGAGACTCTGCAAGTTACGCACACGAGATGCCCGCGTCTGCGGATAGGACGATAAACTTCTCGTGTACGCGCACCGTAGCTTCACCAGTGCTCCCAGCTGTTTTCAGTCAGGACTGTGATTATTTTTATGACCTGGATTCTTTGTACCCTAGTAGTTATGGGGACCTTATGTGCACGGCTAGTATAGAGGAGCTGTTGGATAATTATAGTAATTACACCCCTTTATGGGACTCCTCGGCCCCTCATTTCCTGAGCAGTGTCCGTTCACAGTTTAAGTTAAATGGTTGGCGGAAAATGTTGTCGGGTGGCCCCTCAGAAGTCTATGGCCGCGGTAATTGGGACCCCAATTCCCATTTTTTGTTAGATGGTGTTTGCCATGGTTTTAAGTTAACAGACCCGGGTGTCGCGATAGACAGTTATTTCTGTTTAAATTATAGCTCGGCGACAATAGACGCTTTTGAGGCCATCAACGAGATCATGTGCACCGAATTGGAGAGTGGGAAGTTAACAATAGTGGACAAGCCGCCACATTGTGTGCACGCGATGGGAGCGGTTCACAAAGCATCGGGAGGTTATAGGCCTATCACAGATGCAAGCCGCCCATCTTTGCTAAGCATTAACAATTACATGGACACCACCTTCAAGTCATTTAGTTACAACTCCATCGACACGGTTTCAGATCACATGACTCCGGGCTGCTTCATGGCCGTCTCAGATCTGGGAAGCGCGTACCGCACGGTATTGGTACGACCATGTGATAGAGAGCTCCAAGGTCTGGTTTGGAATGTGAATGGACAGGACCAGTTTATTCAGGACAATTTTATGAGCTTTGGTACTAGAGTGGCTCCGCACATCTTCAATAGCATATCAGATGCAGTCGCTCGTTATGTTAATGCCTACGGCTATTTCTGTGTCAACTACCTAGATGATTTTCTTTTAATGGCCGACACGTACGAGCAGTGCAAGGAGGCACAGCTTTTTCTGCACCAGACACTTTGCTCGCTGGGATTCTATATCTCGTACAAGAAGGTGCAGTCCCCCGCGCAGATTCAGCGTTATTTAGGGGTGGAACTGGATTCGCTAGAGATGTCGCTACGACTCCCCCAGGACAAGTTGGACAAGTTAGATGTAGAGTTGGCATTTTTTGCTGGTCGCCGCAGGGCGACAAAACGCCAACTCCAGCGCTTATGTGGTGTGCTAAGCCACTGCTCTACTTTAGTCCGGGGGGGTAGGACATTTTCCCACAGGCTGGTGTCTATGCTACGTGTGTTTAGCGCGAAGAAGCGTTATGTGACTTTATCCGCGTCATTCCAGGAGGATCTAGAATGGTGGAGACAGTTCGCGAGGTGGTTCAACGGTTCTGCGAAGATTATTCAACCCCCGCTCCATACATCTATGATCTGCACTGATGCATCAGGGATCGGGTATGGTGCGTATACCGATCTAGACTGGATATGTGGACACTGGTTGGATGACATCGTCATGGCAGACGACATTCATGGCCACTGTAGGCCTCATCCTACCATGGATATCCCAGAGAATATCAATGTGAGAGAGCTCTACCCAATATATGAGGCAGTAGAGCGCTGGAGCCATTTGTGGCGGGACCATAAAGTTTATTGTATTACAGACAACACTCAGGTAGTCAGTGCCCTGAATAAGGGTAAAAGTGTGAATTCTGTGGCTATGTGTTTATTGAGAAAATTGTTTTGGTTGTGTGTGATTAGTAATTGTCAGTTAGTGGGTGTTTATCTACCAGGGAAGGATAATGTGCTCGCGGATACCCTGTCACGAGCCACTGACGCTAATAGTTTGCCTTTGTTCCTCTGTTGTAGAGGTGGTCCAAAGGAGGCTTCAGCTAGACCGGGAGGCAGCGAAGCTCAGGTCAAAGGCTTGGGCACCGAACACTTGGAAAACTAAGAGCTCCCAATGGAAACGTTATATTAAGTTCAGTCAATCAGTTTTGATACCGGCTCTGCCGACGGACACCGCACATATGTGCAGGTATGTTGTGTACATGTCGAAAAGCTTATCTTACACAACCATACAGAATTATATCAGTGGAGTGATTTCTTTGAACTCTTATTTTGGTTATGACGCGAAGCCAATTCGGTCAAACTTTGACTTTATCATGACTTTAGCTGGAGTCCGCAGAGTTCTGGGCGACCCGGAACCAGTTAGGCCCTCATTCTCGCTCGCTGACATTCTGAAGATGTTTTCTTTTGTTGACATGAGCGACCCGGAAGACAGGGTGCTATGGTCTTGTCTGGCACTGAGTTACCGTGGTTTGCTCAGGAAGAGCAATTTAGTTCCTGACACAGCCACCAACCCGACGGGACATTATCTACGACGAGGAGCAGTTAGCTCCACAGCGTGGGGCATAGAGCTGGCAATCTCCAGTTCAAAGACAATTCAATACGGCCAGAGGGTCCATAAAGTACCTATCACTTTTGCACCGGGTTCCCCTTTGTGTGCGGCTTCTTTGGTTCAGAGACATTTGAAAGAGTTCCCCAGCACGGACTTGTTGGCACCGCTGTTCGTGCTTCAGAGGGGCGCTACCCGAGTCCCGGTGACTTACGCAAAGCTGTTGAAGTTTTTGAAACGACTCTTGAAGTCAGCCGGTTTCCAATCAGAACGGGCCGGCATGCATTCATTACGCCGGGCGGGAGCGCTGTACATGTATAGACTAGGACTTAGTATCGAAGACATCAGGCAAGCAGGGGACTGGGCCAGTATGGCAGCCCTGCTTTATCTCACCAAACCTTACTCTATGAGGATAGACACCGACCAGATTGTATCACGTTGCTTATCTTCATCTTTCTCGGTGTAGATTGTTATTTCTTTTACTTACTTGGAGTCTGCCGTGTGTATTTCTACAGGCCCAAGTCCAGCTATTGCCTTGCCTTGTCCCTTATCTCCTGTAAGTTACTAATGTTGAGACTCAATCATATTGTGTAATGTATTAGTGACACACCAGGGGGCGCCATTGTTTCAGCCTCCAGTGTGCCGGTAGCCTGCCTGGTCAGCCATTGATCAGAACCTGGCCAGGCAGGCTGCAGGGGTCAATATTATTTTTTCTTTTTGTTTTTGTAATAAATAGGCCGTGTGTATTTCTACAGGCCCAAGTCCAGCTATTGCCTTGCCTTGTCCCTTATCTCCTGTAAGTTACTAATAGGGGGTTTTTAGGCAAATTTCACTTTTTTGCAATTTTGAACTTTTTTCTCGCCAAATAGGGGTTTTTAGGCAAATTTCACATTTTTGCGATTTTCAACTTTTTTCTCGCCAAATCAGTCAGGCGTCAGGCCGCCGAGGGACCGGCGATCCTCGGCCGGCGGCCACTATTTGATCAGTTTACAAGAGGATAAAATTTATCCACTCTCAATCTGTAAGACGCTAGACTGAAATAGGGTTTTTTTAGGCAAATTTCACTTTTTTGTGATTTTGAACTTTTTTCTCGCCAAATCAGGTGTTTTTAGGCAAATTTCACTTTTTTGCGATTTTGAAATTTTTTCTCGCCAAATCGGGTGCTTTTAGGGGAATTTCACGACTTTGCGATTTTGAACTTTTTTCACGCCAAAAGCTGCGGAATTTGCCTCCATGCGTGATCCCATTGATGGACTCTGGATAGACCCATGCATAGTGAAGACCTACATAGTGGACATGAGGTCAAGTTAAAAAGTGCAAGTCACTTGTTTTACAACTTGCACTGAACTGAACCTAATAGCCCTTGACTGGATTGTCAACAATCAATTAAACTATGACCAAACTCCCTCTATTTCGGAGACCAAATACAGTATCAAATGATTTATATTTATTCAAAATAACACCCTGTGTAGAATGGCTCGGTATTCAGGAATCCTACTGCGAATAAAAAAATGTCAAATTCTAATTCCAAATACCTGAAAATTGAGAAATGCTGACGTTCACGGGTTATGTAGGAAATGTACTAAAAACAGCAAAAAAAGGCAACAAAACCCAAATTTTCTCAAAAACTGTTCAGTAGGATTTTTTCTAACTGAGGTTCCACTGTTTTCTACCCTCATATTACACATTGGCATAGAGAATATATTGACACCTAGTCAGGATTTTGCGCTAGGAGCAATCTGTGAGGCGAAAAACAGCCAAAATGAGCCACTGGTCTGAAGTATAAAACTGGGCATCGATCACTATAGAGCTACAAAGAGACAGAGAATCGATGTCCAGTAATAAACACCTTATCAAAATCATCTCAACCATATTTAATCCAAGATTTGTTTGTTTGTGTAGTTTAACGTCCCACTGACAATGCAGGTGAGACTTACTCAAGTTTCAGTTTTCACAAGTAAGAAGGTAGGCCGAAGGCCTACCTTGGATGATTGTGTACAGGATGATCGAATCTATGAGATGAGCCAAAAGATAGAAATCCCGCTCCTACACATTTACCGAAGCAAGGGTTCTTTAACCTCCGACACTACATAGACATGGTGTGAGAGGGACAGGCCTTTGTTATGCTGTAAGTCTACCACAGCATGGGAAAGCAATGAAAACTCCAAGCTAATACAACTGTGTGCCATCAGTCTGGAATGATACATCCCGACTCGCCAAACTAGTCTCCCCCATTTTTTAAAATTTTCATTTATTTTTTTAATTTAATCTAATTTTTATTATCCAAGATCCTGGGAAAAATCAATACTGTATAAATTCTTTTTTGATTAAAAAATTTAATTTTTTTCTAAATTACTTATCCCATGAACAGACATCTGCCTAACTCATTGTGCCGACTGTACGGAAGTAGGGTCGGTGCAATACAGAATCGGCATGATGCATTCATGCAGGGCTGCATTCATGCATCAGACAACACATGACCATGAAGCAGCTTACCTGATCCCAGCGGGACCGTATGACCGGCTTGTTGGCCGCATTACTTGGTGCTGTTCTGTGTTCAATGCCAAACTGTAATCAAAGAAAGTAAAGCATCCCATATCAAATGCACATGGCCAAGGTCTGCCACATATTACATATATATGTCATCATCGAGGCTGGAAAGATATACAATGTATATGCAGATATGTACAATACATGTACAAGTACCAATACGTGCAATTTCATATGAAACATCAATGTCCGGATCCATATGATAAAGTTTTCAAATCCCAGAAAGTATGACTAATATATAATTTCTGACTTGTTAAACGTTATACCTATTTTATAGGTTTATCACTTGATATGATGTACATGTACTACACCTGTTTCTAAGGAAATATAAAGAATTGCTAGTCAACCATGGTGTGTAGAATAAAATTAATTTTGGGAACTGTGATTTTGGGATTTGGGAGATTGATAGTACTTTCCCAAAATATATATTTTGCAAGTTAGGCTTATATGCGAGGATTTACGGTAATATAGTGCTGCAGCATCTTAATTCTTACCAGGCCCACGTTCATGGTCTCAGGGCTGTGCTCCGACTTGACAGGAACAGGGTCACTGTGTATGTACGGCTTTAATTTCTCAGTGGACGCCATCTGCACAAACCCAAAATCCTGCAATGGACACAACTATCTATAAGCAAAAATAAAATCAATTCAAACATATTGTTATCAAAAGTTGTGTCCGTTGTGATTTTTACAAGAAAACAAATATTGTGTCAAAAATATTTCATTGCAACAATAGAAATTCATTATAATGGCCCTAATTATACATTGAGAAGTATTGTTTTAGCACAGTATATGTACTGTTAATTTATTTCAATTCAGTCAATGTATAAAAGTATGAACATACCATCACTTCATCAAGAATCTCATAAACCATAACAATGTTTCCTCGCACGGCTTCCTCGTTGAAGACTCCACAGAAGTCCTTCCACAGATTCATCAACCTAAGGAAGAAAGATTTAATTTGACACAGTTTAGACCTAAAACATTTCCAGATCTTTTATAATTTGTTAATCTCGCTTGTATGTTTCAGTCTTTTTGAGTTTATAAAGTGTTAATTTTCATAAGTACAATTGAAGTGAGATGATGTGATGCATATTTCCATTCATATGTCCATGATGGAAAATAGCATCTCTATACAGTTGATGTAATACATTGTATGTATATTATTAGGTAAACAATAACAGCGACCCGCCGTTTGTAGGATGTACAGACTATAAGACAGGGAGAATGGTAAAGTTACATATACATGTATGTGTGTAGAGGGGTGGGGGATGGGGTGGGGATGAAAACTAGTACAAAATGGATCATTGATAACATACCTTGTCAGAAATTCAACGACAAAAATTGGCAGCATCTCCGTCTTGGAAACTGCCACGATGTAGAGCCCGTGCCGTTTGATGTGGTAGTACCAGAGGTCATCTTGTTTCTGTGTGATAACAAGTTTTATGATGTCACAAGCACTGCTTCATGTTAATCTTATCACCAACCGGTGGCAGAAAGATTTTAAAATTAACACCTATTGATTACATTTTGTGGCTAAATGTTTCATTTTCCAAACAGGTACCAGGTTGTGGCCTGGACAATGAATGACGATGTTATTTGGTATTTCATAGTATAGATATCCCACTTACTTTACACATCGAAGGCAATGGTATCAATCTCCTATATATAATATGTGGTGCACTGGACAAGCTGATTTTATCAGCAATATGTATTATAGAGATCTATAATGGGTGTATCGCGGTACTTACAATGATTGGTGTGATGGGTGTATTTTGGGCATCTTTTATTCGGCTGAAGAAAGATTCTGACGTTTCATGTGTTACATCTCGTCTGTCTTTAGTATAGTGTAAGGAACTAACTCAAGACACTATTTACACATATTTATATTTTAAGTTTGAATATACATTTATTTAATGTTTGAATACACACGTGACATCTATAAACCGGTATTCATACCAGTGTGCCAATAAATGTGAAAAAAAAAGTAAAAGAAAAAAAACAAAAAAACAGTATGCCAATAAATTTGAAAAAAAACCACAATCAACAGAACTATATGTTGTTGGATGGATACATTTTTTCGAGACAATCGTTTCGCCGGATGAAGTGATCACAAATATTTCAGAAATGGCCATATCGCCCTGCTGTTGGTGCTGGCTGGATGTACTGGTAGTAGCTGAGCTGACATCTAGATTGAACTGAAAAAGATAAAAATATCTATACACTTTGGTAAAAGCTAATACATAGCCAAATACCAACGCCCATTGATACCCACGAGTGAAATGCGTCAGAGACGGTATCAATGTAGTTGACATTAGTGAATAATTTTTTTCTTAGAAGCCATTTAATGAAGGAAAGAAAACTGCATCCTAGCCATTGAATACAGCCACATTGTATGAGGGCATTGAATACGACTCTTCACTGAAGAGTTAGGTAGATCTACTTTGATAAAATATAGACTTCAGTGCTATAGCATTGGAAATCTCCCATGTCAAAAAAATAGACAAACTCCACGCCATTGACATACATGCACATCATACTTCACGAGTTGAAGCTGGGTCATATCACATGATGCCAAAGGATGAGTATTAAAATACCCGTATGTTATAGCATGGACTGGTTATAGCTATACTGTATTTTAGCTGACATTTTCTACATTTATATAATCCATCCCTAGTTCAACCGTGGGGGGTATTTTCAGCACCCATAACAGTGTTAACACCTTTTAAAACTGTTAACAGCTTTTTTTTAGCTCACAAACATATTTATTAAATATATGCACATTTAACCTCATAATTATTATGGAGCTGTTTGTTAAAGTTTGTACGTACAGAAAATATGTAATTTCTGTTTGGTATACATTGTATTCGTTTTGAATAGATTTTAAGACCTAGATCTACATTTTCGGGTGAGCTATTAAACACATATAGGCCTACTACCTTACCTACCACAGCATTTTGCACAGGACTCTAGTCTCTACTTTAATTGACACAAAAATATCATTACATTCATCTGGCAGAAAATACCTACCCCCTGGTCGAAAATACCCCCTCAAAACCTGTAAAAAGAACAATTGCTTGCCACAAAGCCAGTACAATCGATGTTGGGTAAAACGAAGGTGGATGGGATAACTAAGGGAGTGTTCATTTATTATTTACAGGGGGGGGGGTGGTGGGTTTGGGGGGGGGGGGCGTAAAAATTTCCGACCCCTCCTGAGGGGGGGGCGTAAAAAATTCTGCCCCCTCTTGAGGGGGGGGCGTAAAAATTTAAGCCCCCTTTTAGCAGAAAAGCCCGCGCGTTACTATAGTTCAAAGGGGGGGGGGGGGGCGAAAATTTTTCGCCGCCTTCGGCGAGGGGGGGCGCGAAACGTTACACGCGCTCTCGAGGGGGGGGCGTACAAAAATGTCGCCCCTCCGCGCGAAATCTCACCACCCCCCCCCTGTAATTAATAAATGAACACTCCCTAACCAGCCCCAGTGGTGGTGGCAGTGTCAGTGGTACTGAGTGGTCAGTCACTCAGTCAGTGGACTCTGACTCTGATTTACTTACTCCTAGGCTATTTCATTTGTAAGACCCCACCACTAGACCCCTAGCCTCACCAATATTGTCATAATTGACTGTTATAATGCCAAGCAGTTAATGCACACTACCAATGAGATGTTGACCCTCTTCCAGAGATAATAGGACGAAGTAACGATAACGGATATGAAATCTGAACTTGTGTCGTCTGCACTGTCACACTCTGGGTTTACTGTCAGATCCTTGTGACAGCAAACGTCAGCTGATTTAGGGAGCGTTCATTATTTATGGCAGGGGGGGGGGGCGGGCGTTTGGCAAAACGAATACGTAAAAAAAAAAAGACCCCCCCCCTCCGAATGGGTCCAAAAAAAAAGACCCCCCCCCTCTGAATGGGTCCAAAAAAAAAGACCCCCCCCTCTGAATAGGTTGAAAAAAAAAGACCCCCCCCCCTCACCATAGACGTTTATAAATACTTAATAATGGCATCAACGACATACAAAGTCTACATAGTCCTATACTATAACCTGTTATAGCATGTGCTTGACCATTATTTGAGGGAGTGGTTATAGAGCATAACAATATGGTGAACATTTTTGCATCTCCAACATGTGGAGAGCGCACATTTTTCTGTTTCCGTGGCACGTTTGATATTTTTGCTAAAAATTGGTGTAATTATTTTGGTCCCAACCTACAAGTCCTGCAAATACTGTTTGGTAGAAGTACCATGAAATGGCCCAGCTCAGGGGCCACGGAAAGTGGATAAAGTTGGGGGTCCAGCTCCCAAAGCCAGCTGATGAGTGTTGGTTGGAGGGAGAAACAAATGGTTGTTTCGGGGCCGCAGGCCCCAGGAAAATTTTGGAATTTGACCTTTATATTAGTGTATTCAGAGTGGTCTGAAGTCTACTATATAATCCATGGAAAATTTTGTAATTTTACATTGAAATTGATGTGTTCTGACAGACTTTGACCTTGTCATTCAAGAATATTTTAGGAATTTTACCTCGAGATTGGTGTATTCTTGTCTAGAATGTTCATGTTTCCCAAAAAGATTGGCTCCCCAACTTTACTAGGCCCCCAGGCCCCCCCCCCCCCCTGTTCTGCCGCTACTGCAGCTTTAAAAACAAAGATGTTTGATGAAAGGACGCTCTGGAAATTATAATAGTGGCAAACCTGAGGAAAATTTTGAAAATATAGAGGTCAATTGCCCATTTTAATGTATCCTGGTATTATAACTTGCAGTTAAATGAACAAGATCATTATTTAAACCTAGTTTGGTTTTCCAAAGGCTAGGATCAGTAAGAAATAGGGAGCTCAGGGTGAGACTTTGAAGTTGAACAAAGAGTCACAGGGGAATGTGTCTTTGGTATATAACGGCACGGATCAATTACAATCACTTAACCCATCAATGGTATGCATGGATGTTACATGCACCATAGTTGATAACCTTTATTTGAGGAAATGCCATAAGGTACCTGCCTTCAAAGTTCTAGGGTGTGGTTAGTATGACCAAGCCATGGGAATGCATTGACTGCAAAAAAGTAAAGCTTTAAAATAGTGATGAATAACTCACTGATAACCCTGCAGAGCGTCGGAAGCAACTTGACCAGAACCAAATATAGAGCTCTAAAAATTCTGATGAGGCCAAGTAGCGATGAGTAGCAATGATTATTCAGTGCCTGATTTCTGTTGAAGCCAAAGAGGGAGATTTAGAAATTGGCGACAGAAGGAGTGGCATCCGCAGCAGAAAACTCTGGATCTGGTGGCTATTTGCTACATTTCAAGGCGTTTGGTACACCCAATTTATAGTGGAATGATCATGTTTACTCTTTGAGTCTACTGATTTTATAAGTCCTAGAATCTCTGAGAAGCAGGCAGCTATCAGGGAAATGGTGAAGGTATTCTTAAAAAAATGAGAGCTCTGCAATCAGAACGCTGTGGCTCATTTAGCAGGGTCTGGTACAAGACACCAAGGAAAAGTGTGTATCATGACTGGTGTAATCCCGCCTTTGACTGGTGGAGTGGACCTAAGCGACAATGTATCAATATACGAGGTAGATCTGCATCTTGCATACCATGCATGTACTTCTCTATTGGGAAGAAAGGCAGGGTCTAGACATGTAGGCAAGTTCACCCTTGCATATGGATGCCAAAACGTGATTGGCAAGGCTAAAGTCCAATTAACCCAAACTATTTCGGATACCGTACTGTCATATTTCGGCGCCACAATAGCATTCATCTAGCTGCACAATGATAGCTTTGCTGTTTAGACCCCCTACATTCTGTACTCCTATTCTCATGTTGAATTAATGCTCTTTCTCCAGTTATTGTTGATTTAGGAAAAGAAAAGTAGTGAATCATTCAAAGTGCCGATTGGTAGGCAAGAAATTTAGCAAAGTTCTACTGTCTTTATGACCCCAATTCGCGACATGTGGCGTGAAATTTGTGTCACCTTGTGTCAAAAAATACCCCCTCCCAAATAAATACCCCTAAAAAAAATGACCCCCCCCCCCTCAGAATAGGTTGAAAAAAAAAGACCCCCCCCCCTAAGAATAGGTTGAAAAAAAAAGACCCCCCCCCTCCGAATACCCCTAAAAAAAATGACCCCCCCCCTGATTCGCACACCCCCCCCCCTGGCATAAATAATGAACGCTCCCTTAGCACTGTTTCCGTTCATCTGTTCCATTAAAATATAGCTTCCCCGATTGAAAACGATGCATAGTGGTACATTGGTTCAACCCGCAGTAGTATATTCATAAGTTAGTGGGTTTAAATGAATTTAACCCGAAAATAAACAATACTTTTGATGGAACTAACACTCACCGACAGCTTACTGTCACATCCGGGCACCTGCTAATCACCTCTCGCGTGAACACACGAGAAAGTACGAGTTTTCCCTGAAGATCAACAACCCTGAAGACGAGGAAGGTCCTTTTGATTATCTATGATTTTTAGGTAAGATCACGAATATCTTAAATTCTCAACCCCTTTTCATATTACTTTACGATTGGAAGCATTCAATGCCCCAAAAATCCAGGCGCTAGAGCCAAAGCTTACTGCGTACCAGGCGGGTATGTAGACGTGATTTGCTTGCGCTAGGCAGGTGCCGAAGACGGGAGTCGCCCAGGCCAAGGATTTCAAAGTGTCCCCACTCACTGGCACTGCAGCGTGTGTCGTGTTCTTGTCACCTTCCTCTTCACGTGTACGTTTAGGAGATTAGACTAACGTACATACATATCTGTACCTTTCATCGCCAACCAGTGACAAGTGTCTTCCTCTGAAGGCGTATACTAAGGTAACGCAAGCCATGCAACACTGAGACTGTGAGTGAGACAGAGAATGAGTGAAACACGATCATGCTTTCTGGATGTCTAGCCTTGACCCTTGTCTGGGTTGGCAGTCAACCGTGTACGGTGTAGTCACCATATATCTTCTATATATATGCTGTCAATCTACAACTGACTTTAACTAGAATATCAATATCAATTGGCTAATATTTGAGTTTTTTGAAATATCATAAAGGACAAAGGTTCCCTCAAAACCAACTGTCATCCTTTCCAAATCATGCCATTCAATTAGCCCTAGGCATATAATTTTTACTCTTCAAATTCAGGGGTTAGCGATTTTTTTCGTGCTTACATGCAAAATCATTATGATACTCAGCCCAGATTCCACCCCTCCCCCCTCCTGAAAGATGGCAAAATGTACCTCTAACTAGTCTAAGGCCACTCAAAAAAATAAAATGGTTTCTCATCACCGCGCGCATCATAAAAATCAGCTTTTGAGGAAAACTTTTTTTTTTTTTTTTGCTAATTTTTGATGACAAATATGATAAAAATGGACAAATATTGGGTTATTTGGTATCAAATTAAAGCTAATACTGCCAGTAATGCAGTTTAATAGAAATAGCTTACATTTCCCTTACTTTTAAACATCCATAAATCCTTAACTACTAAAATGTGGATTTTGGTCATGAAAAACATATATCATCCCATACATTTTAGCCCCCGAGTAAAAAAAAAAAAATTTAAAAAAAAGCCTCCCTCGTCACATTTTTCAGACCTTGGTGATGAGAAACCACTTTTTTTTTTGAGTGGCCTAAGGTTTATAGAAATATATACATTTTTAAGGACAGGGATTGTACCGGTACTTTATTTGTGCTGGATTTGTACCGGTACTTTATTTGTATGTATACACATATGTCCATTTTGTCATTATACCAAAAGAAAATATAGTTGTGTTCAGGAATCCCATCCTGACCGACCCTATTTTTTGGCCCTACCCATTTTTTTTTCATTCTCACACCAACACACCTGTGCCGTAGTAGGTGTGAGCATGCTTTGCCTATGAACCGAATTGGGAGGGGGGGGGTACATAAAAGCATTAATATGATACAAGAGTACATACACATGTGTGCATTTTGTCATGATGCCAAAACAAATATAGTTGTGTTCAGGTGTCCTCACTAACCCTATTTTTTTGGCCCTACCCTAATGCTTCTTTGGAAGCCTTTTTTGTTGTTTTTTTCCATCAAAAGAAAACATTTTTTTACTGAAATTTTTTCCTTTGTTGAAATTATGCAAAAAAAGGGAGGAACTTTGTTTCATAATCTTTTAAAAAGTTGGTCTTAAAAAGTGACGTGCTGATGCGCTATCTCACCTAAAAAGTGACGCGCTCTATCTCTCCTAAAAAGTGACGTGGTGATGCACTCAAAAATTTGGGTACCCATGTAGAGGCACATATAACAAACTTCAAGTGTATATCTTTCATAAAAAACACTGGATCCAGTCTCCACTTTAAAAAATCAATTAATTCCAATTAATTGCATTATATTGCGACTCGGTCCTTTGGTAGGCCTATAGAATCTAGAGTGCAAAAACATCTGTTGAATTGTCTTGTTGAATAAAAAATCTGTCGAAAGGTCCTGTGACTTGTCGAATAAACGTCGAAATGCTGCTGTGTCAAATCACCGCTCTGTCGAATGCTCTGCTAGCAGGTCTAACCAGGTTAAATAAAACGTATTTCATATTAAAGAATATAATCTAGACAGTACTCTTTAACGCCAGATTTAAGCCTCCTTTTAATAGTACGTCGAGGTCTAAATTTGGCTTCAAGGTTGGAAAGTGCATACAGGGATTTTGACAGGATTTTTTTCAATGAGACAATGGCGCACTCCTTAACAAGAACAATGCGCCATTTTGAGAGTTAATGGGCCATCATAGTCCCTACAGTAAAATACTTATTTACATGTGCCTCTACATGGGTACCCACAATTTTGGCCATGTCACTGTGTCGTTTTTGGCAGAAGGACTGTGTCATTGTGTTGATTTTTAGATATAATATAAGAACGTAAAGAAAAAAACATGTGGGTCGATTTTTACCCCTAGCTTTCCTGTGTTTGTCGATTTTTAAAAGGGCCTTTATTGAAATGTGTCTGTCCATCAAATTATATCCCGTAATATCCCTGTGTACTTAAAGCTTTTGTATGACTTTTATATGGAGCTCGTCCTCCTCCCCCCTGGTTATGCAAAGCCCGGGGGTTGGGGTATTGAAATCTCAAAAGCTGCCCTTTGAAGGCTTTGTGTATACTAAATATACCAAGTGTGTTGCCCGTACCGATTTTTGAGGAAAAAAAAATCTAGGAAACACACTTATTTCTTTTTTAGGTCTAACTTTGGTTCTAGTTGGAGTATTTGAAAAATTCTTTCAGTTTTGGAAAGCTTATGCGCCATAGGGCGCACCAGTAGGGATTTCGATGCGCCATTTAAGATGTTAATGCGTAAATTGCGCGCTGCGCGGCCCTGTCAAAACCCCTGGCATATATGGTTATTTTCCACCCTGCCAAAAAGGCACGTCCTCTTGAGGGGTCCTTCCCCAAATCCATCACCCCAACCCGTTATAGCCTGTCCAAGACATTTCTTAGGGCTCTCATACGGTATTTAGTATTTGTAATATGGCAATCTTTAAGTACTATATAACATATGACTAGCTGTATGTGACTATCTAATCTTTGATTGCTAAATTAAAATATAATCTCGGAGTAAGCTAAATGCCGTGTTACTTTCCCGAGTTATCTTTAGTCAAAAATACAACAGAACTATAGACTATAATTTCCCCTATTTTCACCTAACGATAATTAATACCATATCTGCTTGCATTTAATAGGATATGATACTTGTGTAGGGAGTCTAGCGGTAATTATAATACCAGGTAGTCTAAACAAACACAAAGAAACTAACAACATTCCATATAAATACAACTACCCGTATGTACACATGTCGATTGTTCCTCACCAACGCACCTGGCCTGTTTACTCTTTTTGCTGAGTCATGTTAGCCATGTTTTTGGCCGATAACATTGTCATTAAACAATATAGCACGCTGAAACCCAATATATTTTATATACAATAAATCCACGTGCCCATCTAACTTGTTTACTCCTTGCTGAGCTGCATTAATCATGTTGACATGAGATAACTACATGTACATGGCCTATACATGTATAATTTGAGATACTCCTTATCAGGCCAATCCCTAATCAGCCGCGCTATTGTAATGATAACGTCGATACAATGCTATATATGACTTCATTACGACAAGCCTACATGGGCTATGATGTTGTTTTGATCATTAGTAGGTGAGAACATTTATCTTTAGTTGTAGCTTGTCTCATGGTTGTAGCATGTCTTTCCATGGAAATAAAAGAAAAAGTGTGATACTTGCAGGATCATTCACAGAGCCATAGCCTATTAGGAAGCAAATCTTCATGAAGGGGGGGGGGGGGGGGGGCACTCCAACCAACTTTAAGCATTGGTTTATATGCATAATGTAGCATGTACACGATTATATTGGAACTGTAAAGAAAAATGGTATTTAGAGTATTTTAGCCCCCTTTATTTCTAATTGGGCGCTCAGCCCCCCTCTGTCCACACTTTCCCCTATGGGGGAGAGCTCAGGGTTGGAAATTGTGAGTATTATATTGTAGGGTCTTGACAACCTTTGGGGGCCCAGACATATTCAGCAATATTCAGAAATGTTGCCTGGTTACATTACTGCCCACAAGGTAAAAGAGTGGGCAGTAGTCGAATGAAGTGGATACATATTAGCTCATTGTAAATAGTCCTTACACAACTCCGAGTCCTGAATCCTTCTGTCCCCTAGCACATTTGTCTAAGGGAGTGGTTGGATGGGGGATGGGGTACCCGTTAGCATGCATGAAACTGAATTAAAACCGGCTTTCATGTTTAACCCCCCCATATAGAGAGGTCAATATTTTTGCCCGCACCCCCTGAGATCCACCATCCCCCACCATATTGTTAAATAACGCCCACTCCCTAAGGCCAGGTGACATGAGTCAGACTGATAACTTGATGGGTCTCTACTCTAGACTGGTAGACTGTAGTCACGATGTCTGACAACAGACGGACAGACATTACCACTTCCGTGTGTATTATGCAGCTATCATCCCTCTGACTGGTCAAAACAGGTTTTATTTTTTTGTAGCGAGGGTGACTTGTGGAAATGAGACAAGTGACTGTGAGCATATGGCGAGTTTGACCTCCAGAATCACACGACAAGACACCACTCTCACCAGGGAGTAAAGTTACACAAGCCCCGAAATTTGTATGCGATTCATATTACATGTATTGTTTTTGATGGTATTAAGAAGATGAAATTTGAGCGGGGCAGACATTTCGATCCCTGTAAAGTGGGGGGGGGGGGGGGGGGGCAGATATTTGGACCCATCTAAAGGCATAACAGGTACTCAGCCCTTTATATACGGCGGTCGGGGCTTTAAATAGATATACTTATTATGTAGACATCACATCAGCAGTCATAACAACCCGCATGCTCAATCAATGCGGGTACTTAAGGTGATAAATGACGTCACACCTACTGTATAAAGGTACATTGTACATGTATACAGTAAAGTCTCTGGTAGAAGCAGCGGCTTTTGAGAGAGGAAAACCCGAGTGCTGCCTTTAGCATTTACCCTATGTCTAGGTACTAAACGATGGATTTTGCCATTTAATACAGTACCGTCAAAAATAGCAATTTCCATACCCCAAGTAAGGTTTATAGGATCATCTCAAGTCCAGACTAGACCAGGTTTGGCTTATACAGGGATGGGCTTACACGCAAGGTTTTTCGGTAGCATCAGTTGTTTGTGCATCTCAAATGATTTGATTACTACCGGAGAATAACCAATTTAAATTGATAACACGACATCGGTGAATAAAGAGAAAATTTGTGTGGGTGAATCACAGTCTGAGAGTGGGCTACCCATAAAGAAACCATCAGTCAATAACACGTTTCTATGGATTTATTAACCATTTGAGGACCATATAGTGGTTTAATGCGCTCTGCCCTAACCTTTATTGTCATGATACATGAATGCAGCTCTGACAGGTAACTCATCCAGGCTGCATTCAGGCATCATGCCGACCCTATTGGGTTGACACTCTCCTGAAGGGGCGGCATGATGCATGAATGCAATGCCATCAAGTTAATAGCTGGCACTGCATTGGTGCATTATGACAACAAATGTTCCTTTAAGCAACATCATAAAATAGCCTCCTCCCTGGAGACCTGTGTGTGTGTGGGTGGGTTGGTTTGTGTGTGTGTGGGGGGGGGGGGGGCATCATCCTGCCAGCTTCTCAGTACCTGGTTGACTCTGTTCTAGGACACACCTGTAATATCAGCACTACTCAGTGCCATGAGGTAAGCCTTAAGGTGATCCTCCACCATCTACATCCTTGTAGTTACCGCCCTGGAGGAAGGAGCCACCACCCTGCCACTGCACTCTCCATTAAAATAGCAAGCCAGTTGGTTGTCAACAAGTTGAGGTGTCCTCCTGGTGAAATCAATACGGGCAGCATTATTCCGACCCGAGATGTAACGCGCGAAGCCGACACTGTTTACAACGTGCGTGGTTGCCGCCAGGTGTGTAGGCGGTGTCAAAAGCTATCCGAGTCCTTGGATATTTTCTGTGCAATTCTAGCAGCACCAGTCCCTAGATGGATATTTAGTTACACCACTGGATTACCTGGAGTTTGCTTCATTACTTCAGTTTGTGGCAGGTGAACCACCATATCGCCAGGATTTCGGAGGACGTATATTGACTTCTAGCAACATAATACTGTTGACACTTGATTATAAAAATCTTGATTCTTTTTATAAGGGACATACTTGGTAGGAGCCATTTCTATAAGTATTTGTACACAATCACCCTGTTAACTTGGTTACAACTAATTTTGGTTACAACGAATTTATCATGCTGGTCCGTGTGGGTGCGGGTTTGTCATAATCAAATTTTCCTTGTATCCTAGTATTCAATTTAATTCTGTTAATATTTCCTGTAATATGATTACAGGAGACTCCACTACATTTAGTATTGTCAATATGTATCTAATTGTGTATGCATATTCTGTATTGTTGCAGGACCGTTGCTAGACCCATGTCATGAGTGCAGCCGATGATAGGGTGCATGGGGTGCATGTAGTCAAAGAGGGATGGCTCTGGAAGAGAGGTAAGCATTTCACTTTTATCTCCAACTGTAAGGTGCCAGTTCCTTCCAACAGATTACCTCTTTAAATGTGTGGTTTATGCTTTGAAATATACATGTATACAAATGCACAATCGATGGCAAATGAACCTGTGCCAGCCAGCATACATAAACATACCAGTCTTTGCTGGATTTCTATGCTCCTGTCAATTCTTTAGACCTGCTATAAAGGCCTCTGGAATAATTTGCATTTCCATGAGTCTTCCGCAAGACAGACACCTACAGGCATCTACTATGGGGGGGGGGGGCTGAAGGAAAGGGTTGGCAACAAACATTTCGGCCTTCCCCGAGAGGAGTGGGTTGGGGAATTGCAACCCCTCTGGATGAGTGGGGTATGAATTCTACCCCTTTTCAGCACAAATGCCAGTGCTTTACTAAAGGCTACAAATATAGTGCCTCTACATGGGTAAAAATCGACATGGGCAACACGGCCATTTTAAAAATCGACACGGGCGACACGGCCCTTTAAAAAAATCGACGGACACAGACATTTTAAAAAGACCCTTGTATATATATATATATATATATATGCATAAAATTCGACATGATGTCAAAAATGTGGGCACCCATGTAGAGGCACAATATAGTTCGCCGGATTTGGGCCTCAAATTGAAGGGGGGGGGGGCTGCCTAGGCAATGTTTTGCTCGCTCTATCTGATACCATGCAAGCATCCCTCATGTTGTTGATCAATGACGATTTTCTAACCCTCTTGAGGACGGCATGATGCCTTAATACATCATACCCTTGGTCACCATTGCGAGTAACTCGCCAGTGTTACATTCAAGCATGCCGACCCTACCGGGTGAGACACTCCTGAAGGGTCGTCATGATGCACCGATGCAGCACCGGCCAAAAGGGTTAAACACGTACAGACCTAGCAGGGTACTCTGACTCGGGCCTGGTGAGTGGACCGCCAGTATAGAAAGCACCGATAATGGGTGTTAAAAGCATCGCATGCCGCCGGGACTGCTGGAACATCTATTAAATGGACTGATACCGAGGATGGCATGGGCTTTTAATGCTGCCTGGGGTTGGGGGGGGGGGGTAAGAAGAGGGGGGTTTGTGCTTTGAAAAAAGATCGTCTAAGTAATAATTAGCCGGTACTGACAGAATAGCAGGTAGGATAGAATGGGGGTTTCTAAGACCTGCTGATAAGAGTATTTAATTTTGTAAGTAGAATTAATGATACGCAGAGAAATGTACAGCTCCACTGAACATATACAGCGAGGCCAACGGAGAAGCTCTGCTGAGCTTGGTACTCCTGACCTTAAACCGATTATGACTTGCATAACCCACTCTGGATGGTATGATAAAAGGGCCGTACCCTGGACAAGGCTGTGAAGTACTTGTTTTGTTTTTGTACATGGACAAGGTATTCACATCGCAGGCATTCCCAGGCACCGTTAAAGTTGTTAACTTATACTTAGTAACTACCGTAAACACCTGAAGAACATCCCATGTATAAGCCGCAACTAAAATGAAGTACTTTAGTACTATACTATACTTAAATGTATCTACATATTACAGATCATTACTAGGAGGTGGTCTTAATAATGCTCAATAATAAAGTAGATGTATAGGTTAGATGCTAATCATATCTTATGATTAGTGTGGAAATAGTAGAGTGTCTTCAGGATGCTAAGCACAGTGTATTCAAGACGTTGAGTTTAAGTAAGTGAGTTTGAGATTGAGTTTGAATTCGTCCTTATTTCTTTACATGCGGATTCTATGTGTATTCCACATGCTAAGTATAGAGTGTATTCTACAGTATCGATTAGAGCATGTATTCTTGCTCTATGTTCTGAGTAGAGAGTGTACATTGTACATACTGAGAAGAGAGTGTATTATACATGTTGAGTAGAGGGTCTATTCTGCGTGCTGGGTAAAGAGTGCATTTATTAGATGTATATTATTACGGAATTAGTACATTATTATTGCCAATAAACTGCAATAACTTGTACTTTACTGATAAATCTTATATGAGAATAAATACTTTGAAACTTGAAACTTGAACTTGCTGAGTAAAGTGTATTCTACATGTTGAGTAGAAAAGGTATTCTACATGTTGAGTAGAGAGTGTATTCTACATGCTGAGTAGAGAGTATTCTACATGTTGAGTAGAGAGTGTATTCTACATGCTGAGTAGAGAGTGTATTCTGCATGCTGAGTAGAGAGTGTATTCTGCATGCTGAGTAGAGAGTGTATGCTACATGCTGAGTAGAGAGTGTATTCTACATGTTGAGTAGAGAGTGTATTCTACATGCTGAGTAGAGACAGTATTGAGGATACTAATTGGTCTGACATTGCTTACAGGAGAGCACATAAAGAACTGGCGGCGGCGCTACTTTGTGCTGCGGGATGATGGCTCGTATTTCGGCTTCAAGGAGAAGCCGACCCATGACATGCAGGACCCGCTCAACAACTTTACCGTCAAAGGTGAGTAGCTCACAATCTGCTCCCATCCTGGGTTAATCAACTCTAGCTCCTGCAAATGACACTGACACTCGTCTGTTTTGTACCTGCTATCTATTTAGGTCCTCCAGTAATCCCTCAGAATAAGCGGAATTTTCCTGGCAAAACCCATGAAAATAAGTACTTTCACAGTGGATGAAAACACATATGTTACAATTCTTAAGTGTAACTATAAGAATTGTATTTAATATCACGACGTACCTGGCAACGGCAGGGGCTAGGGAGATAATTCTAGCCTAATTAGCATACGTTGTAATCAACCAGTGATTTATCCATACCATTGTATTGTATACCATAGTAATCAAAGCAAAAATAGGGGCCCTAGCGGAAGGAATGCAACGCATAAGCTAGGTTTGACACTCTAACTTATTATTATTGTAATTGTATTATTTCCCCGAAATAAAACACTTAAAAAAACATGGATGCACGTATAGACACTGTAAACAATGATGCTCAGCTGGAAATGTATTATGATGACTTCTCCATGTACGTGAAAAACAACATTTCAAGTTTCTGTAGTTTTTAATGTCAGATAATTGAAAAACGCCTGCAGGTGAACACTAGTATACGGGTGTATTTAGTCTTACACTGTCTCCTATTAACTGTCTGTGACGGGGACTACAGGTGTCAATGTGTTGTGATAGAGCTCTGCCTAGATCCATCCTCTTGTTTACCAGTTCCATGCTCCTCCCCAACCTCCCACCACTCCCCCCCCCCCCTCCCACACCCCACTCCCTCATCCCAATATGAGCATCCTAAGTCCCAGAGCGCACGAATGTCAATTGGTTGTGGCCAGGGCGGCCTAACAAACAAAACGAAGCCAGTAATATAATGTGCTGCCCCCCTAATGGCTCTAGTGTGCGGCTAATTATTCTGTTATGGCCATCTGTATTTATTAGGAGTTGTTTACAATCAGGCCTTTCTAACCGCAGCACAACATTGCTTTAGACATGACGCGAACGTCTATAAAAATTCGGCCAAGGATGTTAAAATGGATCTTTCCCTTTGTAATTGGACAGTTTTTCCCCGTTGTGAAATTGGCCATTAGCTTTTTCGCTGACTCTGTGTTATTCTAAAAGCTTTTTCTATAACCACGGCTTCATGCAACCCAGGGTCTCTTCCCAGGTTAACGTTAGGTTGTTTTTTGGACATTGGACATTTTTAACCCAGGGAATATCCAAGAAGGCCATAAGTGTTAATTGTAGAAACAAACATCATTTCATGACTACTAGTAGATGAAAACACATTCTTCTGACAATTTTGAACCGTAGTACCCAATTAAAGGTGTCATTTGCTTGGTGCAAAGTAGGTTATACATGCATATGCAAGAGAGCTGTTTACCATGTACATTATTAGGGCTGGTTAACATGTATTTGCACTAAAAGTAAACTTCGGAATATGACAATAACAATAAACAAGGATATGACAGTCGGCGATAGGCCCAGTTTTATAAACCATGTAGCCGGCAGTATCCTGTATGATGCACATGGGCATACCCAGACATATTAGTTGTAAATAGTCAGCTACTGTGTGTATCCTACCCATGGTCCTGTTTACCCCCCAGCCTTGTCTGTTTGGGCGGGAGGAGGGGGGGCGGGGGGTTAACACAGATCCAGCAATGAGGCATATTGATTTTGTCGGTGCATGTTTGTGGCAGGGCCTGGCTGTGTGTGTGTGTGCTGCTGCCGCGGCGCGTGTTGTTTTCCTCCAGTGTCCTATAGGTGTTAAGCTGATCTCTGTGTGTCTGCTGCAGGCCTGGAGGACTGGGGGCAGGGCCCGGGGGTGGAAGGCAGAGTAGGGGGCTGCTGGAGGGCATGGTCGATTTGTTTGTCTAGGAATTCACTGTACAACTGGTTGTGGTTTTTATGTCGAGCAGAGCCGAAATATGTATTTATATACAGGTGTCAGTCGGTGCCTATTTTACACTATCTCCTTTGAGCCACTCGCTGTATGAACAACTCGCTATGCATTGATACAGATGAATTGAGAAACTGTGCACCCAGTAACTCACTGTGCATCCAATGACTCATTGTGCATACAGTGACTCACCGTGCATACAGTGACTCACTGTGCATTCAGTACATATAACTCACTGCATTCAGTAATTCGCTGTGCACCCAGTAAGTCACTGTGCATCCAGTAATTCATCGACGATTGTAAATTTAGTGATTGACTGTGCATCCAGTAACTCACTGTGCATCCAGTGACTCACCGTGCATACAGTAACTCACTGTGCATCCAGTAACTCACTGTGCATCTAGTGACTGGCCGTGCATCCAGTGACTCACTGTGCATCCAGTGACTCACCGTGCATACAGTGACTCACTGTGCATACAGTAACTCACTGTGCATCGGCTTAATCTAGTTTTAGGTCGCTAACAGGGTTGATGTAAAAGACGGAACTTATTTGGATCAAATGGCAGAACACAATATTTGTATATAGTACAAGGTTAATAGCGACCACCTCACACAGTGACTACTTTACATAGCGACCACCTTACATAGCGACCATCTTACATAGCGACCACCTTACATAGCGACCACCTTACATAGCGACCACCTTACACAGCAACCACCTAGCCTGTATTAAGTGCTGTGTGGCATTGTTAGCGACTCCACTCATAGCGACCTATACCTAGAGTATATATAGGGCTTCATGCATCATGTTTAGCCCATATTAAACCCATGGGGGTTATATCCCCCCCGGGGAAATTTTTCCTCTCATATGAATACTTTTAGCTTGTATTATATTATAGACACCCTATATATATACTCTAGTTTTAGGTCGCTAACACTGAGGTCGCTATTGAACCTATGTGTCTATACAGCCAGTGCTGTGGTATCCACCTTAGCGACTCCACTGATAGCGACCTAAAACTAGAGTATATATATAGGAAAAAGCATCAAACTAAAAACATTCAAGGGGGACTTTACCCCCGGGGGAAAGGGCTTCCCTTAAGGGGAGACATTAAAAAATATGGGGATTTGTTTTTTTTGGGGGAAAGAAGGTAGGTGGCGCAGCCTTATTCATATTTACCCTGGAATGATTAGGTCGCTATCTAATACATTCTCTACATACTATCTATATAGGGCATAGCCTAGATAGCGACTCCACTCTTAGCGACCTAAAACTAGAGTATATATATAGGAAAGAGCATCAAACTAAAAACATTCAAGGGGGACTTTACCCCCGGGGGAAAGGGCTTCCCTTAAGGGGAGACATTAAAAAATATGGGGATTTGTTTTTTTGGGGGGAAAGAGGGTAGGTGGCGCAGCCTTATTCATATTTACCCTGGAATGATTAGGTCGCTATCTAATACATTCTCTACATACTAGCTATATAGGGCATAGCCTAGATAGCGACTCCACTCTTAGCGACCTAAAACTAGAGTATATATATATAGGAAAAAGCATCAAACTAAAAACATTCAAGGGGGACTATATCCCCGGGGAAAGGGTTTCCTTAAGGGGAAGTATAAAAAAAATATGGGGATATGTTATTTTGGGGGGAAAAGAAGCTAGGTGGCACAGCCTTATTCATATTAACCCTGGAATGATTAGGTCGCTAACTGGTGGTCGCTGTCTAATACATTCCCTACATACTAGCTACATATGGAATAGCCTAGACAGCGACTCCATCTGTTTAAGTGACTTAAACCTAGAGCATATATGTAGGGGGGGGGGGACGTGGAATATACTTGGTTAGGGGTCTTTAACTGAATAAGGGTCATTTGCTTGGGGGTATACTACCCATACACAAATAACCCTTATTCAGTAAAAGAGGCCTAGCCAATGACATTCCCCCTACAGCAGTAGGAGTATAATTTGAAGTGTCATTTATGTCGTTTTAACTAAATTAATGTTCCTTCCGTTTGAGAGATCAAGATTCCATTTTTTCTATGTAACCTGCAGTTTTATTAATTTCCATGCTCCTTAAACGACTTAGACATTTGTTAGCGACTTAAACCTAGAGAATGCCCTGTGCATCTAGTGACTGGCCGTGCATCCAGTGACTCACCGTGCATACAGTAACTCACTGTGCATACAGTAACTCACTGTGCACTCAGTAACCCATCCAGTGGGCATTGATCCAACTCACTGTCTAGTGGATACTTGACTGCATAGAGTAACTCAGAGTGGGTTGAGTAACTCAGTACATTGTGTGATTCAGTAAGTCATTGATTGAGTAGCTCAGTAAGTCACCATGATACAGGAGCTGCTGCTGGCCCTACACAACACGAGTGACTCACAGACCCCTGTTTTACAGGAAGAGTAGCTCATGACCGCTGTGCTAACATTGTACAAAAACAACCTCCAGACCCTGAGTCGTTATGAGCAGATATGTAGCCTCGGCAGCATCATGCTACTCCACTCACCCACCTGGTGGCCGTGCTAGTGGTGCTGGAGGTGGTGTTAAAGAGTCTTGGTGCTGCCGGTGGTGCTGGTGGTTGGATGGGACCAGGGGGACTAATTCCATCCTGTGTTGCCCCTGCTCTGGCCTGTCAACAGATGCCATCCCCCCACCCCCTCACCCACCCTCCGCCCTCCTAGACATGTACCGGTGATAGCACCCCGCCCTCAGGACCCACCTGTCATGTCTGACCCTCCTTCATCCATACTTTAGACCCTCCGCCTACTGTAGTCAACCCCGGGGAGGTACCTGCATGATGGACATGGGACCGGGCAGGTAGTATGGGGAATGGGGTCAATGTCAGAGATAAAAGGAGAACGTAATGGGAATAAGAGGAGGAAGTAGACCCCTGACATTAGTGATTACTTTGATATAGTCACAAGTGCTATGCGTTGGAGGACTGGGCCAGCTGCGGTGCGCTAACATGGTCTTAAATAAAATTACCGGTAAATGTGCACTACCGGTATATGTATAAGGGGGGAGGGGAGGTGCTCCATGCTGTTTTGATAGTCTTATGTTTTACTACCGGTAGATGGGTTTTAAGTGACTTATAAATAGCAGCAGGGAGAGATAAAGCCTAACAAAGAAACGGATATTCAATGAAGTTGTCCTGCTTGAATACATGCACAGTACCGTTTAAGCCTGAACCTATACAGCAGAATACTGGGTCAAGGTGATGAACAAAGACAAAAACACTCGCCACCCAACATTATTGCTAGCAGTGGAGTTCTGTATAAATTAAGTATGTATTTTTAGGTTCAGATATACAGAAAAAAGGAAGACATTGGTCCCTCCTAGATATTTGGTTAATCAATGACACCGGGGTACTGAAAGGGAAATGCCCTTGCTGCCCAACACGGTTGTTGTTGTCCGAATGCCCTTTGGTGGAGGTAGGGATACATGAGGGACAGACTCACTTGTTGATGACAGAAGCACTGGCAACCCGACATTGCTGTTCTGTCCCGAATGAATATTTGAGGGAGAAAAAGACTTGAGTGGCAAAATAAGAGAAACACTGACCACCCGAGAAGCACTGGCCACCCGACATTGCAGTTTGCTGTCCCAAAATGCCATTTGATGGGGTCAGGAAGACATGGCGTCGGGGGAAAAAACATACTGAGACGGGGGGAGGGAGGGGGAATTGGAGAAGCAGTGGCCACCCGACATTGTTGTTTGCTGTCCCAAAATGCCATTTCAGGGGGTCAGGGAAACATGGTAGGAAAAAAATACTGAGGGGTTGACTGGAGGCCAGCCTACAGTATCTCAATATATTGCTGTTTGATGTATTTAATTGCCATTTGAAGAAGTCAGGGGGGGGGGGGGAACATACTGAGAGGGGGGAGGAGAAGCAGTGGCCACCCGACATTGTTATTGTCCTGGCCGTATTGATTGGGATTGGGCCTCGTCTAGTGGCGCCCCCAGCGGCGTGGTGGCGAACTGGGGGTCTGTGGGTGGCGCGTGCTGCAGCAGTGAGCAGGGCAGCGTTCACGCCGTGTGGCAGACAGCCAGCCCGCGCAGTGGGGGATGTTTACTCCCAAACACTGCAGCAAAACCAAACCAAAACACTACACAAAATACAGGCGCAAAAAGACAAAAGGATAACAGGAGAGAGGGGGGGGGGATAAATAAAAAAAGAGAAAACCAACAAATCTGACACAAACATGTTCTTGCAGAGCCCAGCAGGGGCGGGTATTATGAGCGCGGTTATCGGAAATCATTCTCAGATGATAAATGTTCAATAACCACAGCCATTCCTGTTTGTTATCATATATCCATTTGATGATCAGATGTTATACATCCATAGTTGCATCAAATAATGTTTCAACGAATATAACGCTGACTGTAAATACATTGAATAACATATGATTAGAATAAATTGATGGGACGACAGTGATACCAAATAGGGCTCTCGTAGTAAAGAGGCGGACACTTTGCAGTTTGACCCTTAGGGAACTTAGGGTAGCTCCCACCCCTCCCCACTGGAGCAGGAGGCTGCTCCATGTCTATGATGAAGGGGAGGAGTTCTCCCACCCCCACTCACCCATGTACATGAGTAGTTTCCAAGACTACGGTAAATTCCTGTGTAGACGCCGCGGCTTGGACGAGAGTGAGGCCCCAGGTGTGGCATATAGGATTCTCCCTTTGTGGGGATGACACTAATACGAGAGGCTTTGCTGGTAAAGTGCACTACTAAACTAGCAATTTACAGAACCAATGTGCGGCTTATATGATCACCCTAAATTAGAGTCGCGGCTTCTATGAGAGTTAGGCTTATACGCCAGAATTTACGGTAGACCTTTTAGCACTGAGGCCACTGCCCACTTTGTAAGAGGCCAGGGTAAGCCATTGTTTACATGCATGCAGTGGTGTGTACTCTAAAGGTCAAGGTTGAGATACTTGAAAGGATTAAGCTCGTTTATAGCAGACAACATGTGTGTAAAGGTTATCAGGCCAAGCTCATTGGTCAGTGCATGTAGTGTCATAACTGATGTGGAGAATAGTCGATGCAGAGCCACATAATGACTGATTCAGCGTTGAAGTTTGCTATGGCATTTCATGTTCATGAAAGACATATATAATGTATATAAATACAGGTATTAATACATGCAGTTACCGAGTAAGTCTTCACATCAACCCTGTGTTTCTTACTTAACTAGGAACAGACTTGAAATCCATTAAACAGGTGGGCTTTTTAATTTGATGAAGACCATGGCGTGCCGAAGGATAATTGGATGATAGTCTCTTCAATTTGAAACCGTTTAAAAAAAAAAAAAATTGGAACCTGCTATGTTTTCGGTTCTGTTATCCCCCCCCCCTCAAAAAAAGGAAAGAAATCATTATATACAATTGAGACATCCTTACCATACTCCCAAGGTCTTAATACTTATGATAAGTAGTGCCGTCTTTAATCCTTTGAGGACGGTATGTTGCTTCAAGGCAGCTTTTCTCGTCATGATGCACCAACAGAGCGCCAGTGATAAACTTGTCGCCACTGCATTGGTGTATCATGCAGACCCTTCTGGAGTGTCTCAACCCTATAGGACTGCATTCATGTATTAGGACGACAAAAGGCCGTAATGTTTTAGAGGACTATGCTGCCCATAAATGGTTATTCTAATGAAGGCACCCATCCAATTCACATGTTTAACTGGTGTTTTGCCTCTCTTTCAGATTGCCAGTTGATGCGGTTAGAGAAGCCTAAAGCTAACACGTTCATTATCCGCGGTCTGCAATGGACGACAGTCGTAGAACGTATGTTCTGTGTGGACACCAACGAGGAACGGTAAAGAACACATTCAATTTACCATTTATGACAATACAATTATTTTTTTGGATTTAAAATCGTGAAAGTTTGTGGGGTTTCTAGTTTAAAAAAAAGCCCCAAAAATGTGGGCCGCTTATTATTACATGTTGATGTACTTGAGATATGGTATACAGAAAAAGATGCTCGTTGCAAAAAAAAAGACCAACACATCTTAATGCAAATATAAGATTATAACTTGATATAGATGATAATGATATAAATTGTACCTGTGATAAGGGTGGGAATGGGGGATGTGTTATTCACTGGGCTTCTGACCCGATAAGGTACGAGTCAACATGTGGAAAGGAAGGTGTGTCGTGAATTATGTAAAAGTGAGTTTGGCCCAGATTCAGATCAGGCCGTGTTTATCCCATGACTTGGTGCTGTCTTAGAGGCGGTCACCTGGGTAATTACCTTGCCTTTAATAGGCACAGTTAAAGATTTAACAGGTGTGTCTCTGATGTGCTGTTTTGGCATTCATCAGAATTTAATATCATTTCATTTTATAGCAATTCTCATCTCCTAAAGGTATATAGGAAAAAACAAAAATGGGAATTTATGATAATCTCTGGAATGAAAACATGCTCTGTTGTATACAAGTCCATGCTTCCCGAAAACGACAGGGTTCGCCACACCTGGGTACCTCTCAGTATAACATACATTGACTCTACCTCTCAGTACCTCTCAGTGTACCATGTGTCAGTGTCTGTCACTACACACACAGACACATACCCTGACTGTCACTCTACCTCTCAGTACCTCTCAGTGTACCATGTGTCAGTGTCTGTCACTACACACACAGACACATGCCCTGATTGTCACTCTACCTCTCAGTACCTCTCAGTGTACCATGTGTCAGTGTCTGTCACTACACACACAGACACATGCCCTGATTGTCACTCTACCTCTCAGTACCTCTCAGTGTACCATGTGTCAGTGTCTGTCACTACACACACAGACACATACCGTGACTGTCACTCTACATCTCAGTATCTCTCAGTGTACCATGTGTCAGTGTCTGTCACTACACACACAGACACATACCGTGACTGTCACTCTACATCTCAGTACCCCTCAGTGTACCATGTGTCAGTGTCTGTCACTACACACACAGACACATACCGTGACTGTCACTCTACATCTCAGTATCTCTCAGTGTACCATGTGTCAGTGTCTGTCACTACACACACAGACACATACCGTGACTGTCACTCTACATCTCAGTACCCCTCAGTGTACCATGTGTCAGTGTCTGTCACTACACACACGGACACATACCCTGCCTGTCCCTCTACCTTTCAGTACCTCTCAGTGAACCATGTGTCAGTGTCTGTCACTACACACACAGACACATACCGTGACTGTCACTCTACATCTCAGTACCCCTCAGTGTACCATGTGTCAGTGTCTGTCACTACACACACAGACACATACCGTGACTGTCACTCTACATCTCAGTATCTCTCAGTGTACCATGTGTCAGTGTCTGTCACTACACACACAGACACATACCGTGACTGTCACTCTACATCTCAGTACCCCTCAGTGTACCATGTGTCAGTGTCTGTCACTACACACACGGACACATACCCTGCCTGTCCCTCTACCTTTCAGTACCTCTCAGTGAACCATGTGTCAGTGTCTGTCACTACACACACAGACACATACCGTGACTGTCACTCTACATCTCAGTATCTCTCAGTGTACCATGTGTCAGTGTCTGTCACTACACACACGGACACATACCCTGACTGTCACTCTACCTCTCAGTACCCCTCAGTGTACCATGCGTCAGTGTCTGTCACTACACACACGGACACATACCCTGCCTGTCCCTCTACCTTTCAGTACCTCTCAGTGTACCATGTATCAGTGTCTGTCACTACACACACAGACACATACCCTGACTGTCACTCTACATCTCAGTACCCCTCAGTGTACCATGCGTCAGTGTCTGTCACTACACACACGGACACATACCCTGCCTGTCCCTCTACCTTTCAGTACCTCTCAGTGAACCATGTATCAGTGTCTGTCACTACACACACAGACACATACCCTGACTGTCACTCTACCTCTCAGTACCCCTCAGTGTACCATGCGTCAGTGTCTGTCACTACACACACGGACACATACCCTGCCTGTCCCTCTACCTTTCAGTACCTCTCAGTGTACCATGTATCAGTGTCTGTCACTACACACACAGACACATACCCTGACTGTCACTCTACCTCTCAGTACCTCTCAGTGTACCATGTGTCAGTGTCTGTCACTACACACACGGACACATACCCTGACTGTCACTCTACCTCTCAGTACCCCTCAGTGTACCATGCGTCAGTGTCTGTCACTACACACACGGACATATGCCTTGACTGTCACTCTACCTCTGACTGTAATATGTATCAGTACCTATAACCTATAATATATAGCATACCTTGCTTGTCACTCACACTCAGCTCTCACCCTTACAGGGAGGCGTGGATCAAGGCCATAGAACAGGTGTCGGAGAACCTGACCGTCATCGATGAGTCAGACATGCCGCCAGGTATGGCCCAGGAGATGGAGCAAGAACAGGAGATGAAAAAGTCCAAAAAGAAAAAGGTAATTATGTCAATCAGAGGCAGAACTTATCCCAGGCATTTGAGAATCCTAAGGCATTATTAATCATTTTCTTGCAGTACTGTTTTATACTGCAATAGTAAATATGACCGGACAATCTTTTAGTGTAACTGTATGTTTACTTTTGAGATTGTTATGTGTTGTCGGCGGCAGATGTGCTAGCCTTACATGGTAAGGGAACGGTAGAAATGTGGAGCCATGCTATTTGTAAGTATAATGCAGGGGTGGGTCACTTTATTATAGTACACTTTTGATATCAAGAGAAAGGAATTAATTAATCAACAACATCACTTAATCCCCCTTGGTGCCTACACACACAAAAAAGGTGATGGCAAACATGTCTACAGATTCTTGGAAATTGTGATTAATAGTGAAAAAAAGAAGAGACACTGGTTTGCAGTGTCATGGTTTTGGACCTGTGTTTGGTTCTTACAAATGATTATTGGATCCTTTTTTTGGTGTTCCAGTCGCTCGATGACTTTGAGTTCTTGAAGGTGCTCGGTAAAGGCACGTTCGGAAAGGTCATCCTGTGTAGGGAGAAGGCGAGCTCCCATCTCTACGCCATCAAGATCCTCAAAAAAACAGTCATTATTGCCAAGGTAACATTTCCAAGCTCACCGCTTTTTAGGGATGTTCGTAAAACTAAATATAACTGAATTTCTTGTTACAATGTGTAATGATAAAGAAAAAAGGGAAGATGTTTTGAAAGGGCTCGTTGCGCCCCGTCCACCCCTCTTCCCCGTGTTATTGGTAATATCGGACTAGGAAGATCATCTCCAAAACGTTATAATCTTCAAGCTTTTAACACTTGAAAGACGGCGGTAAATATGTAGGGGGCGGGCGGGGGTTATACTAGCGTATTATCAATATTCATAAATGCCATGGCTGCAAATAGAAAGCAGAAAATAATTGCACAATAAATAGGGTAGGTTCACCCTGAGTCAAACTCATACCTTGAGTCAACCACTTTTGACATGAAATTACAAGTTCAATATGCATCTGGTGACAATAAACTCCCACTGATTTAAGAATTCAAGTGTTTTCCAAATATATACTACACATTGCATCCACATAATCACTCTTTTTCATACTGTAAAATCAGTCAGAAGTACTCCTGTTTGACCTGTTCTGGCAAACAGAGAATGAAAATCTCCCACTGTTCATACTCTTTGGTAGTTGATTTGAAGTGGTGTCCCTTTCATACACAGTGTCAATCAGTTTTGTGAGCTGCATATGTATCTTAATCACACAAATCATGTCTTTATTGAGCAAAATTAATTTCCTAAATTATATTTAGGACTGATTTCGTAAGGTATACCCATTTCACCTTAAGTCAGCCATGAATTCACCCTAAGTCAGCCACATCATACCCTGAGTCAACCATGCGGTTTTCTTCTCGGGAATCTCCCCTGGAATTCTCTCACCTTGAATTTCTGTCCAAGAACGTTCCCCCTACCCTTGTGAATACCTCCTCCTTCCGGAATACCCTCTTCTACTACAGGGTTAAGGATAGCAGGCCTACTTGTGTATTGTATAGAGGGCAAGGGTGAAACGCAAAAAGAGGGGGGGAAAGGGGTTGAGAAGGCAGAGCCCCCGATATATTCAATAGAACTCCATACTGCATGTCTATAATGTTATATTTGGTCCTCATTGATCATACAAGTAATATTTACTTGTATTGAAAGCTCATAATGCAATTGTATTCACCTAAGGTACAGTACTGACTTTGTCTTGATTATTCCATATTCAATAAATCATTTTCTTCTCTATTGTTAGTTGTAAGATATTGATTTATGATGCATGCATTCATCCATTTATGAAAATCAGAAAATTACTGGTTTATTCCACATATTTCTGGTGGTTAAAATATGGCTGACTCAAGGTGCATTTTGGCTGACTTAGGGTGAAAAGGGGCAATTCTGAATACTCTGATAAATCATGGAATTAAATACTGTAAACTGATATATGGCATTGTAAGACATCATGAAAGTTACTCTCCAGAGCAATACCTAAAGTTTGGTTCAATTCTGAAGAATATGCACAAAAACTTCTAGGAGCAGTTAGACCTGAAAGGTAGGTCATGAAAAAACATGAATCAGACCGGTTGAAAGTGGTGAACCTACCCTATATGTACTTATAAATAGCAATGTATTAACGTTCATGTTTGTTATTTCAGGATGAAGTAGCACATACCCTCACAGAAAACAGAGTACTACAAACAACAAAACACCCATTTCTAACGGTAAGTGCCTATACTGATAAACCACATGGAATATGTCCCAAGAAGACGATAACGTTGACATCAACGGCCCAGTAGTGTTAAAAGCTATAGAAAACACTAGGATGCTTCAGTTCAGACATTGACCAACAGATGGTAGCTCTAGTTCATGGTAGCTCTAGTTCACCTACTGCTCACCATGCGTCTCCTATGTCCTGTAGCGTTGGTCCGCCTCTTTGACAAGCCTAACATCAGTTGGGCTCAAACCTTGAGTAAATTTAGAATGTTTAAGTGGATACCAGGGAGTGAAAAGGGAAGAGACGTACTACATGTAGTATATTCGTTCTCATTATATTCACTAGTATATAAAATCGCATTTCTAGATAACTTTGGTATTAGGTATCTTAGATTAATCCCCCACCCACCCTACATAAGGGTAACGGTCCTCGCTACATTCCGAAACTTGGTATTGGGGCAGTAAGATTTGGACCTTTAATTAAATGTCCCTTTGTAAAGGTGACGTTTCCGGGAAGAAGAGCATACCTTCAATTATATGTACCAATTTAATAAGACGTTCGAAGTACCATTTGATGTACCGTAAATTCTCGCGTAGAAGCCGCGGCTTGCACGCGAGTCAGACTCAGCTTTCATTTGATACCAAACATGCCTATATAGGGTGCGGCTTATACGAGAGTTTTTATTAATATACTACAGTACCGAAATCGCAATATTCAGACCCCCTCTGCGGCTTATATAATTTGTCAGAGTTAGGGGTGCGGCTTATACGCGAGTTAGGCTTATACGCGAGAATTTACGGTAATCAACTTTCCCTTTGTCTTTGCAGCAATTAAAGTATTCATTCCAGACGGCGGATCGGTTGTGTTTTGTAATGGAGTATGTAAATGGAGGGGAACTCTTCTTCCACCTGTCCAAGGTGCGAGTCTTTTCCGAAGAACGGACAAAGTTTTACGGGGCAGAGATCATATCGGCACTGGGTTATCTACATTCTCACAATATCGTATACAGAGACCTGAAGGTAGGTGCATTTAATATGGTGAAAGGCGTCATTATCATGATTATTGTAGATTAACAAGTATTATTGGCTTTGGGACCTTGTCCCCAAAGCCATTTACACCACTGACCAGAGTGTCAGCTTTTTTGGCTTTGGGACCTTGTCCCCAAAGCCATTTACACCACTGACCAGAGTGTCAGCTTTTCGACAAGAAAAGACTAGCATAGGCCCCCTTGTTCATTGTTAGATATAGCCCTAGCTGGCCCTTAAACCTTGCTTAGGACTGGTATCCCCATGTGTCCTTGTAGGCATGTGCAAGACTAATTTATCCTAGATCTTGTTTTCAGTTACTACATGTAGAACCAATGTACCTTGTGGTAAGGCCTAGACATCTTGTGAACAGCCATATTTTGAGTTCTCTAATGTGGCTGTCAATGGCAAGGATAGGTACCAGCCTAATAACTATTGACTCCTATGTCAAGCCAAGCTGTCAATGTCAATGCCAATTCCCATACTATGCACATACAGGACCTATACTAGAAGTTGAGTGGGTCCAGGGTGGCTCTTGAAATCACTCAAGCCCGCCCAAAGACAAACTGTGAAGTCCAACATAATTACCCCTCCCCCACCCCACACACACATGCACCAACCATGAAATAATATTTTACAGTCTTTAAAGTTAGGCCATCACAAGTCCTCCTTGTGCCCCCCTCCTCCTCCCTGTGCCCTCTCCTCCTCCTCCTGCATCTGCCCTCTCCTCCTCCTGCCTCTGCCCTCTCCTCCTCCCTCCTTTCTCTGCCCTCTCCTCCTCCCTCTGCCCTCTCCTCCTTCCTATGCCCCCTCCTACTACCCCATCTACCCCTCCCCCCCCCCCCCACTCTACCCCATTTTCCTCCTTCCTGTTACCTTCTCCTCCCTCTGCTTTCCCTCCTTCTGCCCCCTCCTCCTCCCTCTGACTGCCAAGATGGCTGCCGAAAACTCAAGATGGTCTGATTTCCTTGTGTGATACATGGATAATAGGGTTTTGTGGGATGTAGACTCCATTTTCAGGCTCACGATTTTCAATCCGAGAAATTTCCAAGATGGCTGCCAAGATGGCCACCAAAAACTCAAGA
This sequence comes from Harmothoe impar, assembly GCA_947462335.1. Classification (NCBI taxonomy): domain Eukaryota; kingdom Metazoa; phylum Annelida; class Polychaeta; order Phyllodocida; family Polynoidae; genus Harmothoe; species Harmothoe impar. Next base: position 86,438,273 of record OX381704.1, on the reverse strand, counting down.
TTGTCTGATTTCCTTGCGTGATACATGGAAAGTAGGGGTTTCTAGGATGTAAAATCCATTTTCAGGCTCAGATTTTCAATCCGGGAAATTTCCAAGATGGCTGCCAAGATGGCCACCAAAAACTCAAGATTGTCCGATTTCCTTGTATGACACATGTATAATAGGGTTTTCTGGGGTGTAGAATCCATTTGTAGGCTCCGATTTTTGATCCAGGTAATTTTCAAGATGGCTGCCAAGATGGTATTTGCATAGGCATCAATGGAGGTGCATTGGTACATTTGATTCCATTGGCACATATTGGATTCTATTGTTATGCCATACATGAATTGCATAAGAACCCCAGAAACACCAAAAATTATAAATCTATGCCCCCTCGTTTTCTCACCTGTAGTTCATAACATTCCTATAAAACCCAAAGCCACTATGGCTTTGCCGTAAAATCCTTGAATTTGTCCCCTTGTAAATAAAATATAACATTCCTCATAGGTAGCTACTGCCTAAATAGCGAGTACATAGTCCTGGGTCCTATAAGGCATTAACAATTATAAACACCTAATCTTGTGGATGTTTCGTTTCTCTGGAGACAAAAAATCAAACCTTAATTAAAGCACTTTGCTACAAATATTCGATGAGTTGGTTAGAAATTAAACTACAAAAACATACAAATAACCCTGCTCTTACATGTTTATACTTTATCTTTGCAGTTGGAAAATCTGTTATTGGACAAAGATGGACATCTAAAAATTGCAGATTTTGGATTATGCAAAGAGGATATGTTTTTTGGTGCCAGTACGAAAACGTTTTGTGGGACGCCTGAATACCTAGCGCCAGAGGTATGTGAATGGCGAGAACGCTCTCTAAATGAGACATTATTCACAAATATGAGGAGAGATTACAACTCATTACTTCTGTTACAGAGGACATTACTTTGTCTATCTAGTCTCAGAATGGCGAGGACGAACTGTTTGTGCTGCCACCTTGTGGATCAAAGTAGAACCCAATCTTACTAGCTGATGGTTTTACTTTAAGGGGCCGATCTCTGAGAGTGGAGGAGAGTGGATCATGTAGTTCATGCAGTAGTAGTGGTCTGCACGGATCGCTAGCCACCCCTGTTGTTATAATTACCTAGAACCAATGGACCCAGCCTAGTCAGGTGAAATTGGTAGGGGGACCATGAATCAGGCTTGGCTTGGTATGAAACATTCTATAAAACCAGGATAAATCTATCATAACCTCCTTAAATTAATCATTGAACTAGGCTTCTAGGGATACACAATGCAGAAAGGAATCCTTGTGTATTTAAGTGTTTATTTCTAACCGAATCCATGGGATGTGGTCTATTCAAGGGGTAGTATACCGTTTTCTGCGGACACACAACTGGTAGTCTAGACAGTCAGTACACTGGTGGGTATGAATAGTATTGCATACTACCACTGGCACAGTCTAACTGCTGGTTACACCAGTGCAACTTATGTAGAGCAGTGAATTGCTGGAAGGAAACAACCAGCATCCTATTTCTTGGTTGCCTGAGCCATTATTTTTGGGGTAGTTTGCTAGGGAATACGATCCTACAGGGCTAGGGCATGCCTGGATCTCAGGGATTGTGCTTGGGCGATTCTAAATTTAACTGAGGTGTTATATAAACTCAACAAGCCTGCCAGAGGATATTACGATTTGGTTTGAGATGACTTAGCCTTTAAGCCTGAGCTTTTACCAGAGCTAGACTGCCCACTGTTTTAACTACTAGTAATGATTTTAAAAAAACACTCACGTGGCAATTCAACTGATCTTCACGTAAAATACATATATCCGATTCCGAAATATAGCTATTTAATTAAGTAAAGCATATCGTATATTCGAAATGTTAATACTGGAAGTATGCATCGGCGTTTGTAATAAAACTACTTCAGAGTGTAAATCTCATGGAGTTTACAAATCTATACCGTTCTCATATTTGAGATAATCCATGTGAGCTTACCATGAATGTTTAAGTCTGTTGTACTTTATTAGGTGCTGGAGGACAATGACTATGGACGTGCTGTTGACTGGTGGGGTACAGGAGTTGTCATGTACGAAATGATGTGTGGCCGCCTACCCTTCTATAACCGTGACCACGAGATTTTATTTGAACTTATTCTCATGGAGGATATCCGCTTCCCACGAACTCTCTCAGAAAATGCCAAGTCCCTTCTAGGTGGCCTCCTAATCAAAGACCCCAAGCGGCGGTAAGTAGGCTAATGTGTTTTGATTCAATGTACCATGAGTTATAAACAGTAGAACAGAGAGTAGTGTCTGGCAGTATACACGTACTTGTTTTATGACTAACCTGTTATGATATAACAAGACAGAGCCTAGTTACTTGCCATAGGATATAACAAGGCGGTGCCTAGTTAATCACTATATGATATAACAAGATGGTGCCTAGTTAACCGCTATATGATATAATGAGGCGGTGCCATATGCTATATGATATAATGAGATGTATATTGGATATAAGTTGCTTTGGGGACTCGCTAACCTAGAGTTAATTCCACTTTCAGGCTGGGGGGAGGAGAAGATGATGTTAAAGATATTATGAACCACCCGTTCTTCGAGGGCATGGACTGGCCGAACCTGGCAGAAAAGAAGGTAAGTCTTATCAGAAGTTGTAGCTTGGAGACGCCCAGATAGTGCCGTAGGAGGTGTGGGAGGGGGCTGTGCTTGGTAGTGCAGCAGAGAGAGATAAGGCAGACATTTGACATGTTATAAAACACCCTTTGATTTAATACCAACCGCTTAGGTAGGAAGGGTGTAGGTAGGAAGGGTGTATTGATGATGAAATAATAATTTCAACCCCCTGTTTTCATCAGATTCGCTGCAGGAAGAATAGTGTACTTGTGAACTGAAATACCGAAGGATTTCCACACCGCATTGCTTTCACCTGCTCGCAAGTCTCTAAATGAAAATGGGGGTAGAGGAGGGCTGGCTCAATAAAAGTGATAACACCTTTAATAGATAGACCAACCAATATTAGCGCTCTCTAAATGAGACATTATTCACAAATATGAGGAGAGATTACAAATCATTACATTACATGTCCCCTCCTTACACAAAAAAACATGTATTGTGAGGGTTTTACTCTAGCAAAGAGAGCTATGGAGGGGAAATAGTCGAGTTTCACCACATGTATGCAACAAGGCTCCGCTTACATATTAGTCCCGCTTGCTTGTCTCAGTGATTAGCTCTATGACGTATTGGCAGTCTCCCTATTTATTTCAATCACCAGAACGGTCATCACCAGGACTACAAATATCAAATATTTCGGAGAAATGGGTACATTATCTCGTCGACTTTCATATAAAAGTGTACTTATTTGAAATTATCATTTAAAAAAAACAGCCACACATTTTGCCCGCATATATATATTCTCACGCATCCTTTCGTCAGAGTAGTACGTGAAAAGAAGTAACGGAAGAGACGGACATTTTCCCCAAGCCATGGAAATTATCCCTATTCTGAAGTGCTAAAAGTCAAACAATGAAGCCGAGGAGGCAGTGGGCGACATGAGCGTGTGATCTCAGAATATGGGTCTTAGCCCGCGGGTACAACCATGCCAAACCTCTTCGTGAAGAAAGTCGCGAGCACCATTGTGTATAGCTTTAACATTGCATCTTGGAATGAGCGCACGCGTTTGGTTGCTGAAGGCAGAAGGCGCAGGGACACACCAGGTCTCTTGTTAAACTGCGGCTTGGAGGACTGGGCTTAAGTGACTCAGCTTGACGAGCACCTCTGAGCTACTCGCTTTGCCTATCTTCCGCTTTAGCTGTGGCATTCAGTACTGTGTGACTGTGTTGTACACTTTAGATTATTGTTCTTTTCTGTCAGTTCGCACTGTTTGTAGTTCTTCCACATAGATCTTCGGTTCAATATGATTATGCCAAGTTTAACCATGCAGTATTAGTAACCATGCAGTATTAGTAAATCAAGCACAAATTAAAACGTTATCGTTCATTTGTTTAATTTATAATTACGTTCATAGTTGTTGGTTAAGTTAGTCAATAGTCCATACATTATTTGAGGTGAGTGCCAAACACACACATACTTATAAATACAATGGACATCTCAAGCAAGTGAACTATGATTGTGATATTGAGTTACTCCTGATAACAAGACGACCATTCTAGATAATGATTACATGTCTGAGATCATATGTAGTTATTATTCCATAGTACAATTTTAAAATGGTAAAACTTGCTCGTCCACAAAATTATACTATCATTTTGATACTGTTGATAGATCTAGTTTAGTTAAAAACAATAATCTAATTTTGAGAAAAAAACATTGAGACCTATGGTAGCTGATGTCTATGTCTGGTCACCTTTGCCTGCAAACATAATATGCAAACTCTTCAGGTTTCTCAGTTTTTTAGTAGATCCACAAGGGTCCCTTTTGTGATACTCCCAAGGCTAGTCCCAACATGAGAGCAGTCTCATACCAAAGAACCATGATTATCACAAGAATAATCTAAATTTGGAAAGCAATAGTATTGCACTTCAAGGGGGAGAGGGGAGGGTCAATAAACGGATAAGGAATCATCTTATGCTGCATAGAACTAAGGCTTGTGTGTGCCTTATCGCTTTTGTCGCTTCCATACCACCTACATCTATCTGTCGAAAGCGTAGTCCTAAGTGATAAATGTAGTAGTATTAGAGCATATATATCCTCATGTAGTAAACTGACATATTGTACTCATTAATTGGATGTTTATCATTAGTAATTACTGTTGTTTCTACCAAGTATCTACTAGTAGTTTTTTTTGTTCATTATGAATGTCAGTGAATCTGTAGAATTAATGTAATGTTGATTATTTCATTTTCCGTTAGTATCTTGGCTCCATTACAACGCTATGGAGTGGCCAAACATCGAAGTTGTCTCTAGAGAGTCGATTGAGGTTTCACCACCCATTGCTGTTGTAAATGGAACCTATTAGATTAATAGCCCAAATTACGCCCTTGCCCAGATCACAACCCCGTATTCTATTCATTGTCAGAACCCACGCTAATCCCCTTTACGACATGTAGATCCTCACCCCTGTAATCTGACATCTCACACACCAGACAATCACACCTGGATACCATAATGCAGACACCCATATTCTGATACCCAAATACTGATAAACATTCTGATACACAAATAATGATTTGTACATTCTGACACCCAAAACTGATACATATTCTGATGAACAAATACTGATTTGTACATTCTGACACCCAAATACTGATACATATTCTGATAGCTAAATACTTATGTCCAAATTGTGACAGCCAAATACTGAAACACGCTCTGATACCTCAATACTGACACTCACATGTCAACACTCAAATCCTGATACCACATTCTGACACCCAAATCCTGATACCACATTCTGACACCCAAATCCTGATACCACATTCTGACACCCAAATCCTGATGCCACATTTTGACACCCAAATCCTGATGCCACATTTTGACACCAAATACTTACACCACATTCCTGATACCACATTCTGACACCAGTTCCCTATACTACATTCTAACGCCTAAATCCTGATACTACATTCCAACACCCACATTCTGATACCTAGATACTGATGCCTGAAATTTGAAACCACATACTGACACCCAAATGCTGACAATCTTCTGAGATATTTTAGCTTTTTTGGCAGTGGACACCCCATCACCTAAACATTGGTATGGCTTACAAAACCCCTACCAAAGGAAATGCGTAGCCATCCATTGATAAACCCTTTTAAGAAAAAAAAGCGCGTTGGATCTCTGTAGACATATAACAAATAACAAATATTTGACAAAATCGTTATTCTAGAAGATGTGTAGGCGGCTTGCAAAAAAAAAGAAGCATGCCACCCTTTCTAATATTACTGTTCTTTCAACGCGAGTTGATTACTTTTCTGTAAGTGGGTCTCAAGCAGATTATTCTTGGGACTGCAATCATTCTCCAGAAGCCGTCTGTAATTTGACATTATTAGGCTGCTTCCTTGCTTGATAAAAACAAAAACCGTTTCGATTAGTGCTTTTGGCCGTTTGAAAAGTTGATAATTTTTCCCAAATAAGGAATTCGACCAGTTGCATTTTATTTATCTCTTTAAAAAAAAGAAGTCGTATGCCAGTGCAGAATTTAAATGGAGAGGATCACTACTGGGCGTTTATGGTTGGCGTGCTCCATTATTACCACTATTGGGAGTAGTCCTTGTTAGGGGCAGATAGGAGAGGTGTGTGGTGTGGTATGCCTGTGGTGATGGGCCGTTCTAACCCTTGATGTGCCTCCTCATAATCTTGACTCCCTCCTCACACTATCCCAGTCCTGGTCACACTGTAGACAAGTACCATCTCCAGCTATATAAAACTGCCTCATAAAAAATCAGCTCTACTAGCAGTTTTCTCTGCATGAATGAACAAAAATGAAAACAAGTGTGTAAATTATTACCAGTTGAAACTTAAAATACGGTGGATTCAGTTTTGAACTATTTCTGACGTTGATATGTTTGGTATAAATGAACTAAACTTGTCTTGGTGGGACCACAGGGCCCGTTTCCTTTCCATTCCCGTACCCCCCTCCCCACACCCCACCCCATCCCAACCACCCTTCCCTTCCACGACCCTACCCTCTTTGTAGCCCGTTAACTTGCATTGCTCATTGGTTATTGTACCAACACTTGATATGCCTGTCTAGCTTAGGCCGCTCGTTCCACTGTGTGCTTCTTTCTGATTGTCACCACAGGTCACGCCTCCGTTCAAGCCGCAGGTCACCTCAGAAACCGACACCCGCTACTTCGATGAGCAGTTCACTGGCGAGTCAGTGGAGCTGACGCCCCCCGAAAGCGGTGACCTCTGCACAATAGACGAAGAGGTGGAGCAACCTTATTTTGAGCAGTTCTCCTTCCATGGGAGCCGTAGCCTCGGGGATATGGCTAAATTCCCTTGACAAGCACTTAACACAGACCTAGAATAGTGTTCATTATTCTCTCCACATGCGCCTCACCAACGCCTGAAGACCCAATTTCCCCCGAAAACCCCAACTCTCCGAGTCATTGTTTTAGCCTTGTGTGGGCATGTTACAGATGTATTGGATGGAGCTGCTCTCACCTGAATGAGCAGCTCGCCCTCACTCACTACAGTTTGTACTTACTGTGGTCTGGGGCTTATACCATGACTCACCGCACTCTGTACTATATCGATGAGCGCTCGAGGGCTGTGTGGAGCAGCGTGAAAGTATTACTAGCGTGTCGTGGTGTGCAAGTTGACCTAACAGTGTTTCTATCGTCATCAACACTCTACAAGAAGAAACAAGTGATGTACAAAGTGAGGAAAATCGAAGGGAGTCGTACGACGAAAATCAAACTGAAATCATGCACTTTATGCCGGTGTGGCTAGCAACGTCAGTCATATCTTCATTGTTATTATTATTGTTTCCTTTTATGGAACCGCGTTTAATCGGTTCACTCGAAATGATCAAACTGGTTGTTTCGTCAACAATCATGCTTCACACTAAGGGTACTTGTTACGGATCAGTGTATATCTTTATGACTTTGTTCGGGCGCTCGTCTTAAAAAAAATTAAATATATTTCGCATTTGTACCGTGGGCTGGTTTTCACGAGGCATAGACAGGTGCTAAAAAGTCTTTACGTTTTTACCCCCTGATCTTTGCGCTTTTGATAGCGTGTCAGCTCTTATCTGATACTAGCGCGGGGAAACTCTTTTGTCTTTTAAATGGAAGCTTTTTCAGTTAGCAGTTTTGATTGTTGATGGCAGAGGTGTGTAGGCATGGCCAGCCCCAGTTGCCCTTACTACTAACCCTGTACATTCGCCAGCATTACCTTGCAGCCTTCTGCAGTAGACGCCAAATACGCCAACTGTTTGAGTTGATATATATGCGTGTTGATACGTAAAAGTCATAGCGTTGAATTGAACATGTCTCACCAAGACTCTAGTTAGGGGTGTATAATCCGAATACAAGAGAGAGAGTAAGACTGCCGAATTACCCTGTTCAGATGAGAAAAAAAGTTATATAATGTTATATATATTATATCTATACACTAAGCATTGTGATGGAAGGGTTGGTAGTCGTTTTGGATACCGCTGAACCCTCGTGTGTGTGGAGGGTCGCGGTGTAGGGGCAGGGTTCCAGGAGGGATGATATATTGTTGGTATTGATCATTCGCTTTTTATTCTTCAATCTGAGCATTACTATATTTACATGCTACATATGTGTCAACACCTCAGCTGAATGGGCCAGCCAGATTTTAATCACTGGCTCGCTAACTGTTATATGGGCACGTTTGAAGTATTACAAATATAATATAGAATTGACAGTCGTGTTGAGATTTAATATATTGTGTTTTCCACTGCGTCCCTAACAGTGTAAATATGTATGTACTGCATCATGGAAAATGCAGAAGATTTCTAACAAGAAACCCGCAATGAAAAACAATATATAGAACTGAGAGGTGATAAATTTTATCAAATAAATGTACATATAGTAGAAACAAATGAAAACTGCTAGACAAAGACAAAGATAAGGGCCTCTTCCCAACTGAGGGCAGGCCAGCGGTTATAGATAATACACTGTTGTACGCCCATGTCATGTATAACTGTTACCGTTGTGGGAGTCCGCCAGGAATTGTAAGAGTATTAGCGATTTAAGAGTATGCAAGATGGCTTCATCCCAACCTTCATAGTAACTCACAGACCGTTGTCCTACACCTACCTCACGTAGTGTGACATATAATAGATACCATTATACAGGAGCATCTTGAACATGGTTCATTTACCCCTATCCCACAGCCTCTCCTGTTTTGGAACGTCCATACCGGTATAGTATGTCATCGCATCTCATGCAATAAAAGGTTTCACCTCCACAGAAAATGTGTGTCCGAATTCTGTATTCTACGTCCCGACTGGGTATTACTGTTTATGGGTTGATCTGTTATGACATAGTAGGATATTTTGACAGTATTTTCTTTAATGTACCAAAGGCTTACATTAGAGGTTTACATACTAAATTTGGAGTTATTCTTTTATCAAGGGGTAGATTCATTATTCAACAAAAAACATTGCTTTAAAATCAATAGAGAAGTGTTGGATGAACCAAAAAGCGCTACTTGATACTACAATTATAAAACCGTCATTGTACATGTGCGGACTGTCCTATCAGTACTACCTAATGAGTTTTGCCACAAGCATCTCTACGCCCTCCAGAGGTTTGCTATTTCACACGCTAAAGTCTGCCGGTCCCGCAGCTTCTTATGAGAGTTTCCAAGTGTTTACTCTCATTGTGAAGTCTATTTCAATCTAGATTTTCTCAGCTATTTTACAGGTTTGAAAAAAGGGTCAGACCCTTATACATCCAGCCTAGAGATTAAAATAGACTTCATAAATAAAAAGCTCCTTGTAACATGGTATAAAGAGGTGCGAGATTACGAGAGTCGCTGGGTGAACTGCCACCATAAGAGGGTGTATGTACGAGCTAGCTTTGAACATATAAAGGGCATATTATTCCATTTGAACACAAAGAAAACGATGAGAACATGTATACCAAAGATAATTGAAATCACACCTGTTATCAAAGTAAATGTCGGAACAATAACAAGGTCAAGTGCAATACGAGAGCATTCTCTTGACACGAGTAGATCAAAGGTAAGGTAGATATAAGGCGCCTCTCAATGAGAGGCGCCTTATATCTAGAGTCTTGTATCTGAGAGTCTCATGTCCCAAGGGGTGGTTGTCGTATAACATATTTAAGGGTAGAGATGGTCTTTGTGAAATATAGATCAAGTAGGAGACACTACAAGCTGAGGTGCTAGCACCAGTAAGTCTTAACCCATTTGATCTCTGACTATACACATAATCAGGCTACTAAACTGAAGGAAAAGTGCCAGGGGCAATAAAGCAAATCTGGCTCCTCATTACCACAGGCAACACGTTAATCACCCGTGTTATATTTTTCAGTGCTTGATAATGCTAAACCATACTTTCTAAATTGCTCAAACTGGCAGATTTTCTATTTATAGCAGGACATAATATCCTGGCCAACTATTTGTTGTAAAAGTAACCCAACACTGCTTCAAAACATTTGGGAAAAAATTAGGATTGTGTGACAATATATATCCATTTAGTCCTGAACCATTGCATGTGCTCCATAAAGAAAATAACATTTCCTACATTTGACCAAAACATGGCTGTTATGTGTTTCTGTTTAATCCCACAGTTGGATCCTCCCTGGAAGCCTGACATCCAGTCGGAGGCCGACACCAAGTACATTCCGGAGGAGTTCCTCAGAGAGACAGTGACTCTAACCCCCCCAGAGGAGGACCCCACCCTCAGCTCTATAGATGAGGCTGACGAGCTGCCCTACTTCCAGCAGTTCTCCTACCATGGTAGCCGCAGTAGCTATGGCAGCTATCTCAGCACATCGGGAACCTCCAATACCTTCTACTAATACCATCTCTATGCTGGAGAATATAAAACATTATGGTCACAGCTGAAAGGATTTATTAGAACCAAGTGCCACTGTTATTATTATCAAGGGGTTTGGCTAGAGAGGTCATTTTTTTAAATTGGAGCATTCACATGTTGACTGAGTATATTTTGATATTAAATGGTGGCGCAGATGCTTTGTTCTTACCCGAACCTCCTGCGAAGGCCAGCCCACTATCTAATGTGACTTGTATGCCCCATTAGCTCCGGAATAGGCATAATATGAATACCTTACTCCCAAGTCCTGCCAACTTATTACTGTGTGACTCTTCATCAATAGTGTCTCATAAAATGTACCCTACGTGTATTAGATGTTGGGGAATACTCACATGGGGGGGGGGGGGGGGTCTTCTCTTTTTTTTGGTCGGGGAGGGGAGGTGATGGTGGTGACTATACATGGGTAGCTAGAATTATGGCCATGTTGCCGTGTCGTTTTTTAGCTAAGGTGCCGTGTCGCCGTGTCGATTTTTATTCTATACATTCTGGTCCTTAATTTCGTGTCCGTCGATTTTTAAACCCCCCGCGTCGCACGTGTCGATTTTAACAACCCCCCCGTGTCGCCGTGTCGCACGTGTCGATTTTTACCCATGTATAGTCACATGGTGGATTGGAGGGAGGGGGGACATGAATTGGAGCCCTTGAGAGGGGGGGGGGGGGAGCATAACTCTCGGTCCCTTCTACAGTAGATGGACATCTAAAATTAACACAATGGCTGCCTCCAACTTCTATATAATGAATAGGATTATCAAGGCGAGCCAGCTGAAACATATGGTTGGCCTGGATACTGAAAACGTCATATACATATATATTTCTACTTAAAAGAATTTCTACTCTAGGGAAACTTGTAAGGTCTATATAAATTGTATACATGTCCGTCAATCGATTATAATTACAGGAGCTATCTGAAATAATGTCAATATGAGCTATGCCATAAATTGACATAGCTTTGAGTACTAATAGTCATGAAAACCTCACTATCTGATCTGTAAAAAAAAACCTGTGAGGACCAGATATTATATAGGTATAACAAACACATCTAATTTAAAGTCTTAGCTATTTCGCATTTGTTAGCAATGAACAGTAGGGTTACATTGGGGAAGACTGTATAGTAGTCACATAGAAAATGTATTTAGCAGACATGGATGCCTTCTCCGAGTACACAGGTCGCTAGAGCTGCATCCATGTGAGTGAAATTGGACAGACAGGACAAATCCTGTGACTGGAGTGGGTAGGCCCCTCGGAATCGGGAAGGGACAGAGGTCCACTGGTCCCGAGAGTAGAAGAGACTAGGTCATGGTGTTTCTCAAGAAATCACCATTAGAAGGCATCAGAATGACTTGAGACACAGTATATTTGAACCCCATGATATTACACAAGAACTGCCACTGATGCACAAATTAGTTATCTATAGAAGTGTATTTCGAATCATGGCATTGATATTGGTCTACATTATTCAACGTGATTAGCATATGGGGCGCTTACAAGAGTATTCTGATACTGTTTTAGTAGGTAACAGTGTACAATACCTACAAACAAGTGAGGAGAGGGGCATTTATCATCAAGGGTGGGTGTGCTAAATAGGTTGAATATGGTATAATATATATTTATCTGTAAAAGTCCTGTACTTTTGGGGACCTTTTCATTGCTGGATCCTCAAACAATGCTTAGAGATTCTTATGTAAACCTATATCCAGATTTTGGGTTACTTTCAATATACGAACCCTGAATTTGCCAAAGCTATTTACATAGGGAAAAAAATGTTTGTTTTAGAACTGCTACGCAATCAATATGCAATAGGCTCTGACTATAAGGTAAAATCAAGCCTTCTTTGGGAACAGCAAGTAGACATTCAATGTTATAAATGCCATAAACATGTACACCCAAGCTTCAAATATTATAATGCAACTATTTGAACTCCCTTAAGAGTTAGCAATTCCCACAGCAGGAAGTCCACCAGAATTAGTCCCACAGATTGGTTTAAGGGAATAAAAGGTCAGACTCATATTCATCCAGCTTCTATAAAATACTTTACTGTTGGTCTTAATTAGTTGATATTTGAATGAGACAAGCGTTTGTTGCTATTTTTCTTATACAGGGCATTTTTACGTTATTTTAGAGTCAAGGCACATTATATGCATGCACCAATAGATAACAAATCGGAAAAGTCGGGTTTGGTTTAGGCAGTGTTTTTCTTTTTTTTTTAATCTAACAACACTCGTGGTGGTTTATCTGATATGAAACTAAATGCATGCTTTCTAGAAAAGAACCTGTATACTTTTTCAATGATAGTAATACTGAGTTCAGCCCATTTGTGTACATTATGATAACTTTGGCATTTACTATTTATAGGCATATATCCTATCTAATAGCCAGAAAAGAAAAACGCTTATCAACCACGGCCTCTCAAGTCATTCAAGAGCAAATATTAGTTGGAAAGTGGAAATTAGATACATAGATTACTTTCTGTTGGTTATTCTATACCTTTGCTTGTTTTAGTGGCTGTAGGCATAATTCTGAGCTAAATCCGAAGTTTTGCGGTATAGCTGTCCAGAATCTGCAACATGAAATTAATATTTAACTATGGCTAAGGATAACTCATCAAGGTGCTTACTTGGTCAAATTTCATCAATGAAAACCTTTTTAAGTTTGGAAATTAAACAAGTTTATGTGTAGCTATTTGGGTTGTTTTGTAGACATTCATGTATAATATTTGAAAAAATGACATCCCTATCCTGAGATCAAAATAGGGGACAAAGGTATAGGCCCCATCTAGTGTTGATAGGGAGTTGACCAGTATGGTGACGATAGGGTAATATGTTAGGTGTACCATAAGTGTGTTCCCTAAAACTATGATACTTACATTTTTCTATATGAAAACACGTAACAATTATATAATTGTTTGATGGTGTTGTTACCATTGTATTGTTGGTAATTTACAAGTATGTGCCTCAATGATTGTCTTGACAAAAACGGGATTCATCTGCAAATTAGTTTGACTAATAACCTAAGTTACTTGGACAGCATGTTTAGAGTCGACCAATGCTTTGAAATGTTTTCACCCAGATGCCTATTTGTTAATATAGCTTTTTAATTGTCAGTCAAGGGAAGGTTCCGCAATAGATAGGACCCCTTTTACTTTCTGACTACAAGAATCCCCTACTACGTCTGTATACCCGGTTTACTGGTGTTTCGGTTATTCCTTTTTCACCCATAGCCTATAGATCTACATTGTGAAATGTTGTATGTGACCTCGTTAAAAAAGATATTGAGGCGGCAAAGTTTCTTTTTATGAAATAAAGAGATAAATTATAAAAGAAATCCGTATGGTTATTGTGGTGTTCTTAGCTTGGTCACACTTGAGAGATGAAGCAAGCGAGAGAGAGAGAGAGAGAGAGAGAGAGCGATAGAAAGTAGGGAAAAGAGCGAAAATGAAAGAAAGGGAGGAAGAGAGAATTGGGGCCCTTGATGGGGGGGTCCTCATGTCGCATGTCGGACTTAAGAAGTGCCCTATGTCCCACGTCACTATAGAAAACCCCATGTCGCTAGTGTCACTAACTAACTGACTATTAAGACTATTAAATAATCGTATTAATGAGAAAATCGTACTAAGCTAGTTGGCTGCCCTGGTCATGCCCACATGGAGAATTTTTGAAATTCTTCAGAATGAAATTCTGTGTTTTGGTGAGTTTTGAGAGCATTATACTATATGTTGCAAGCTATGAGGCCATTCTCATTCATGTCACTAAGGCCAATGTCGCATGTCAGACTTAAGAAATGCCCCATGTCCCATGTCACTAGTATGGCCATGTCCCATGTCGATTTTAAGAAATGTCCATGTCGCCATATCAGATTTAAGAAATGACCATGTCGCCATATCGAATTTAGGGGTCTAGGGCCATAGAATTACCATGCCATGGGGTGAGCTAATCAATACACGTATTCATTCGAAGTGCAAACCCATAATAACATCAAAATTAATGTCAGTTATTCATTTTTGCTTGAAAACATCCTAAGAATAAAGCGTAAACGTCACCACTGTTGGATAACATGAGGCTTGATTAAATTGTTATATCCCGAGCACCTTCATGATCATACCCGGGTGATCATAGCAACATCGATTAAGGTGGATTAGTATTTTCATAGGCCAGCAGTATCTTCATGTCGTAAGGTCGCAAGATGGCATTAAGTAGTGTAATCAGCAGGTAATGAGCTAAGGACACAAGCAGAATATGCACTCAGCCTATCCATGTGGGTGCCACGAGTACGCAATATCTTCATGTCGTAAGGTCACAAGATGGCATTAGTGTAATCAGCAGGTAATGAGCTAAGGACACAAGCAGAATATGCACTCAGCCTATCCATGTGGGTGCCACGAGTACGCAATATCTTCATGTCGTAAGGTCACAAGATGGCATTAGGGTAATCAGCAGGTAATGAGCTAAGGACACAAGCAGAATATGCACTCAGCCTATCCATGTGGGTGCCACGAGTACGCAATATCTTCATGTCGTAAAGTCGCAAGATAGCATTAGTGTAATCAGCAGGTAATGAGCTAAGGACACAAGCAGAATATGCACTCAGCCTATCCATGTGGGTGCCACGAGTACGCAATTCCTCTGAGGTTTTCTACAATGTTTAATGGCAATTCTGTCATTCAATGAATAACTGATCAATTATGGTCCCACATATTCATGAATTCAGTTTTCTTTAAAACTAAAGTGCTTTTCAAAATAATACGTTGAAAACTGCCAATATGTAGATATGGCTGCCTGAAAATGAAAGGCATTACCAATCAACCAGGCTTTAAATCATTTAAATGCCCATTACTCTCTCACTCTCCCAAGATGCTGGATTACGGAATGAATAAAACTACCAGGAAAGCAAGGCATCCATTGATGAATGTCTACTTATAGGCACTACACTAATCAGGTAATCCTACAACACGAGCTTCTCGTGAGCAGGTGGATTAAATAGCTATTAATACTCCATTACAACTGTCAACTGCAGTACCTGTTACTTCAGGAAAGATCACCAGGGGGAGTGGAAGAGCTGCTCAGCATGAATTGATTTAATCCTAATTAATTAGTTAAAAACAGATGCCATACTAACAGCCATATCCTACACATCTATGGGACTCTTGGGAGCATCAATTTGGCATGGTCTCGTGGTTATTCTTAATCATGCATGGTCGAAATAGACTCAGTGTCAAGCCATTCAAAGGTAAATGTACAGGACACATCAAAAAAGGATATCCCCAAAATAGTTATCAGTAGGCTTAGTGATAAATGGTCTTTATGAATAAAACACAGTGATCCAAAAACTGTCTACACACGAAGACATCATTGTTGGAGGAAACTTGTTATTTTGAGAAGGGCATAGTGAAGGATACAGCGTGAAGGAGTGACATGACAAATGATGACCAAATGTTCAGGGCCACACCATAACAACATGCAGCTTGGGCAGCCTGCCAGGATGGTGTTTCTCCACAAATCTGCGGACCTCCGCAAATTTGCGGACATCCGCAAATATAATTATGGAGCTCCGCAAATTATGCCTTTTTGGTACTGAAGCATACAAATACGGACCTCCGTATATATTTGCGGACATCCGTATATATTTGCGGACATCCGTATATATTTGCGGAGCTCCGCACATTTGTGGAGAAACGGGACCCTGGCAGAAGGTATTATGAACGATGGCGTTGGTATTTAACATAATGGTAAAGTCAGGTGGTATATGCAGCATTGCATCTGTGCTGAACCCCTGGGGGGTGTTACATAAGTACTGCCTTTCAACTCCCGGGCCTCCATTGCTAGACTGCTCACAGTAACCTACATACTTCATACCCCAATTAATGTAGTCTTAATATTTTGCATATATACACTCCCCTGTTAGTAATGACTGGTATATCTGGCCACCAGCCTTTATTCTGTGGTAGCTTTACAGAATACAGTCCTTGACCAAAATGGCAGGATGAAGAACATGAAATAATGAGTATCTGACAAGCAATTGAAGAGTTTTGCAAAACGCAACAAATCCATTTCAGAATTGAAGCATGTAGTGATTTCTCTAAGGCTACCATATTGGCAATTATAGTGCCCCTGATATAATGTGTACACCAGAAGGGACAAAAAGACTTGAAAAATAGAATTTTGAAGAAAAATCGTTTCAAAAATGCATTTACATTTTCCTACTCTACACATTTGTCAAAACTTGGTGTCATTTTTCAAAATGGCGCTTATTGCGTTTTGGAACCAAACTCTTCAATTGGAATCTCTTTGGTATCAAAGTTATCTGGATATCAGGGTCAGTTGCAGATTATTCTATTATAATATGAGCAGGCACATAATTATTAGGAATCTATTTCATGATCTAAGAGATGGTTACGGTGTAATATTGTAATGGGTAGAGGCAAACTTTGTGAAATATAGATCAAATGGCATCGAGAATTAAAATTATAGCTGCCTGGATCTCCCCCAATTTTAGACTATATCTAGATAGAGTATACATCCCTAGTTAGTACAATTCTATATGCCATTAGGTTATACTTATCAATGGTTCTACGGATTCTGGAGATTAAAAAAACGTAAAGGTATAGAGCTGGATTTTGAATGCAAAGCCATAATAAGACACATTAACGAGACAAATTACATTATTTTCTATTATCTTTAGGTGACAAGTATATTGATTCACAAGAAGAAAATTGAATTGTAATATGAGATCGCACTCATACAAGGTTGTAGGCAACGATCTTTTGCAGTATTAACAATTGCCAAGTGGATTGATACTGACAGTGACACCGGGAGTACTTTAAAGTGGCATAATCACTGAGCGTAGCCCACTCACAGTTCTAGTACTGTTCTAGTCTGCTATAATGTGGTTAAGGCTGTGTCTCACGACCTTGCGCCAATGTTTTTGTCTCTGACTGGGCGCCGTCTTTGACCAGGTGCCATCTCTGACCGGGTGCCGTCTCTGACCGGATGTCACTTTGGGAGTTTAGTTATGTTCTACCAACAGCAGGAGGCTAATAATAATTACATAACAGCTGCCATAACGTTTTTACATATCCTTATATATATGAGTATAGGTTAACATTTAAAAAACACGTTTTTCTGACACCAGGTTAGAGACGGCACCTGGTCAGAGACGGCACCTGGTCAGAGACGGCAACCGGTCAGAGACAAAAACATTGGCTCAAGGTCGTGAGACACAGTCTTAAGTGCGAGTGTTGAGAATGCCCCTTTAATGTCAGTAGCAAACACGGTGTGGGCCAATGTGGTTTAGGTAGGCTATGGTGGCCATCAGTATCTGCATGGGTTGCCCAGTTTGGGCTCAGATTGGGTTTAGATGGGTTACCCAATTTTGTGCTACAGCGCCACCCGGGATAATAATGTGTTTTAGAAATGAATCAATCATTCCCCTATATTTCATTATAATTATCCCAGGTGCTGCAAATTAACCAACCCAAGTCACAATCATACTGGTAAATACACCCCTAGGAGGTGGTTATATTTTAGAGCTCTTTTTCTCTTTGAGAGCCAGGGTATCTAACAGTAACAGGATCAGTACCCACAACCTTGGAACTATTAAGCCCAACAGCTAACCGACTGCTCCACCGGGACTCATGCAATGATATTTATCACCAAATAGTATATGTACTTCTTCTGCGTTTTGAGCCCAATGAGTAACGCTATCTAAAAACTTTGAGGGAGTTTGAACCCCATTTGATCCAATGCCAACTAGAAGTACCCTGTACCTTAGCAGCAGGACCACACAGCCATATGTTTCTGAGCCTGTTAGCTAGAGCCTATGGTGCTGGGGGATTGTCCCATCAGACAAAGTTAAGCGTGTTGTTTAGTTGGTGCTGCTGTTATGTAAATAGGGGGCTCTGCCCCCGCATCCCCATTTTTTCCTTTCTCTTTTTTTCTTGAAATATCAGAATGGCCAATTAGCTAACTAGGGTCTATGGTGGTGAGGCATTGTCCCATTAGACAAAGTTAAGAGTGTTGTTTAGTTGATGCTGCTGTTGTATTTTTTCCCTGGAAATTACAGAATAGCCAAAGAAAAAAAAGTGTATCAGGCATATCAAAACTTCTGCTCTACACTGAAAACTTAGGCATATTTGAAACTCATCACTACTGATGAGTCTTGATTACAATATTTGCCAATAGAGGGCCCCACTAGGCAATAATGGAATATGCAGTTCCTACTCCAGGCCATTCACAGATTTTTATCTATATCAATTCTGATAATAGAAACTTATGAAATGAAATATATGAAGAATATTCTCACGTTAGAAACTCAAATACTTTACAATCAAGTTCTGAGCAAAATTCTCAAAAGCACACATATTTGTATACATGTACACCTTTTTCGTGTCGGAGACCACATTTACTAATGTTAGGATAGACTAATGTCAGTTACTATACATACATCTATGCCTTATTGGACTTGCTATGCTGGTACAAGTGCTCTCACTTAAGGTCTGATGACAGGAGCAGGGGGTAATCATGAAATTATTAGGGGAAACACCTTGCTGTACACTGAAAACTTAGGCATATTTGAAACTCATCACTACTGATGAGTTAGGGTAATCATGCCCAGTTGATGAGGTCAGGTCATCACGGTGATGACCAAAAGTCATCATTTTGATTACAATATTTGCCATTAGAGGGCCCCACTAGGCAATAATGGAATATGCAGTACCTACTCCAGGCCATTTACTGATTATTATCTACATTAACTACGATAATAGAAACTTATGAAGTGAAATATATGAAGAATATTATCATGTTAGAAACCCAAGTACTTTACAATCAAGTTCTGAGCAAAATTCTCAAAAGCACACATGTTTGTTCACGTGGACACCTTTTTTGTGTCTGAGACCACATTTACTAATGGTAGGATAGGCTGTCAGTTACTATACATATCTATGGCTTATTGGACTTGCTATGCTGGTAGAAGTGCTCTCACTTAAGGTCTGATGACAGGAGCAGGGGGTAATCATAAAATGATTAGGGATAAACACCTTGTTGTACAGAAAATAAGGTACAAGAAATTAATCATAGAGGATGACTTAGTCATCACATTGATGACCGGGGTCATCATTCTGATTGCACTGCATAATCTCTAGTTAGGTCAACATCTCTAATTAGGTCAAAAAAGTAATCACGGTGACAACTCAGAGTCATCACATATGATGACTCTAGTGATGACCAAGTAATCACCACGGACACAATCACGGTGATGACTAAAAGTCATCACCCCTGATGACTTTTTTCCCTATAGAGTTTTCAGTGTACAGAAAAATAAGTTACAAGAAATTGACATAGTCATCACATCGATGACCTGGGTCATCACTCTGACTAGCACTGCATCATCTCTAATTAGGTCAAAATCTCTAATTAGGTCAAAAAAGTAATCACGGTGATGACTCAGAGTCATCACATATGATGACCCTAGTGATGACTAAGTAATCACCAGGGACACAATCACAGTGATGACTAAAAGTCATCACCCTTGATGATTTTTTTCCCTATAGAGTTTTTACTGTACATGGGATCTGTACCCAACATCTGGAAGTCCAAACCAGAAATACCATGTACTCAAGCACCTTGACCACAGAGTCTGGCTGTGGGACTTGGTTCATGCTTAGTTTATATATGAGTAGGTTGTATGATAATGAGGCTACACTCTTCAAGCATATGCTATGGTCATTGTATTTCTATGAGACCACACCGAATATATGTTTGATGATCATATAACCTCCTAGGAGGGTTATACAGAATATCCTCCTAGGCCACATGTGTGGAAAAAGAGCTGTAATTAGCCTATTTTGCATAATCAATCTATGAAAGCGGGCTGTATGTCGGATATACTCCTGGTGTCTCGAGTCAATATAATTTGTATAAGCCACTCGACTACGACGAGTATATCCAGTACCTAGTCCTATCCATTTTTGGATAAGTGGCAAACAGGCCTATAATCATCATACAGTAAAATTCCGCTACAACAAATTCGGTTATAACGAATTTTCGGTTATAACAAACACATTGTGTTGCCCAAATCGAGTCCTATACTGTTCTATAGTAAGAAAATCCTGTTATAACGAATTGGTTCGGACATAGATCTTACTGTAAATACCCTATTCAGAAGTAATTTCTCTTTGATGCCTAAACCCTACCTGATGCCTCCCTACCCCCACACCCAGCCCTATGTAGATGGGTGAGGGCCCAGGACTTCCCTTTGACGGCTGAGCCCCCCCCCCCCCTGCCGCCTCCCTACCCCCACACCCCGCCCTGTGTAGGTGGATGAGGGCACAGGACTTCCCTTTGACGGCTGAGCCCCCCCCCCTGCCGCCTCCCTACCCCCACACCCCGCCCTGTGTAGGTGGATGAGGGCCCAGGACTTCCCTTTGACGGCTGAGCCCCCCCCCCCTGCCGCCTACCTACCCCTACACCCCGCCCTTCGTTATAACGGAATTTTACTGTATATGATGCAGCTTAATCCATAGTGCCTACTGCATAAACATGAAGCATATGTCAATAGTTAAGCAAATTATATTGCAACAGAAATGGTGTCTGCTCCACTTTTCATCATTCAAATCGTATTTCCAAACTGTAAGAACATTTGTATATTTTCTCCATTGACTTAACCTATATTCTTGTATTATTGTATACAGGCAAATTCATCACCCTTTGTTGGAAAACCCATGGTATACTAATACTAGGGCCATCTTGTGTCAATGATCAGAACTACCAGACCAGTTTATGCTGTCCAAACCTCAGCCCAAACCAGGCAGCACACTTTGAAATTGATCTGAGCCCAAGATGGGCAGCACGATTAAGGGCTGAACATCAGCCCAACCATTAAATTTTGCCCAACATGAAATGCTATGCAATATTAATTTCTATGTATTTATCTATATATTAGGGCACCCATTATTTGGGCTATGGCATGTATACAACGTATTTAGGGGGTGTTCTGATCACTTCTGAGCCATGGGATAAAGATGAAAGTAAAGACAAGAGAGAAACAGTTACTGTTCCAATCAGGATGATTCTTCAATCCATCTCTTGAAGAAATTCTGATGATTGTTCTCGGTGAAACAGAGTTCTTGAATGTGCACCATTGTATACATTGTATACATGTATCTCATTAGGACCTACTTAGAGTATACACTCTGTTACCAAAGTACAGTAATTTACCTTAGGATGTCTTTACAAAAATCACTATAATATTATGCTTCCATTCTGGCATGGATTTATGCCGTTTTGCATCCAAACTCTTCACATATTCAATATGAATACATCCAGCAAATTCAAGTGGAGAATACATTGATTAGATGACTCCTTGAAAGCACAACTATGCTCATAAGAATAAGATTATCCTCTCAAACATTTAAGATATTCTGTCTTGCTGGAGGTCACACAACATAGTACATTCTGTTGGTGATGGCAATAACACTGTGTGGAAGTGAGTGGCCACAAGTGTTTCTTATCCATTGTCATTCACCAAGAAGAAATATACTGCAAGCACCCACTTACTGTTAAGATACCTGATAATACCAATTAAATAGCACTGCATCAGCATCCTTATGCATTGCCCTGCCTTCCATACATCTACGATGATGTAAGGATGACATATAACAACGATAATGTGGGTTCTTCCCATACCATATACCTCTTATTCTGCCAGGAGTAGTAGGAACTGGCTTATTTGGTGCTTGTTAATGTACGGAAAAGGGTGGAGACCCCGGTGGAGACACAGAAAGATGAGCACAAGAAACCCAAAACGAACGGACATTGCGAAGAAGAAGACCTACCCAGCATGAAATAACATGTCTGCATGCAATAAGCTTAAACATTGTCTGTTGCCATAGGAAACAACTATATGCCTCATCTATACACTTGTTTCATCAGCCATGTTCCACAAGGGGGCGCCCTAGCTGTAGAGCAGCTGGTTACAGGGGCTAACCCCTAACCCTGCCCCTGGGCCCCATAGGTTTAACATGGGGGCAGAGACACCACTCACAATATGTCAATAATCATATGGAAATAATATTCCCCTGGCTTACAAATTTCTCATGTCTAGAGAGAAATAGTGTAAGCACATAGGCCTCTGATATTGGAACAATATCTTATGTCAAAAATGATTTAGATCATGATAATTATGAGTGTCTTTATAACTGCTGAAGCTAAAACCATGACAAGAGGAGGGGTGCAGGAGGGGGTTAATGGGTGTGGCTGTTGACTGGTAACATAAACAAAAACGGCCCAGAGGGGGCACCAAACTAATTAAATGCAGCTTACTCCACCACAGGGGATGGTGTTAATCTATCATCACAGGCCTGAAAATCTTATCTCTGGGGTAAGTATCCCTCCTCCAGTGTCTCGTCCTGTCACCATAAGGTGGGGTGGGGGTTTTCTCAACTCCCTTTGCTGACCAAGAAAGTGGGTAACCACATCTGCCCCTGCAGCCAGGGCAAACTGGCCAGGTCAAGACTAGCGCCATCTACTGTATATCACTGATGAAACAAGTGTATTGAATCATCCATCGGGCTCGCAGAAATATCGCAACATTCAATTCTATCTCATGAAATGCAAAACTCAAAATAAAGAGTATGACCATCTAGTGTCAAGGGTCATCAGAACTACCATGCTAGTGCCCTATCCAACCCCAATCTCAGCCCATATCAGGAAGCCCACTTTAAAGCCGACCTGAGCACAAATAGGGCAGCCCATGCTGAATTTCACCTAGATGCTCACATCGGGCCGCCCGTGTTGAAACCGATATGCGTCGAATTTGGCCAGCCCGCGTGGGTGTTATCTCATTCTGCTCAACCTAAAACAAATAAGTCATTAAATAACCATACAAAAATCTTTCAGGAGAGCCCTGCGTGACCCATTCATTCAATTCTTTCTGAAAAGTACCGCTGCCTAGTATCCAATCTATCATTGTATATTCAGGTATTCTAACCGAGATCACAACTTTAATGGCAGATTATGTTATCTTGAAAATTATGTGGTTAGGGAAAAAAGGAATATGGCATTATTTTGTGCTTGACCATTCATAGGGAAATTGGACTGTCTAAATTGATGTGAAATCTATGTTTCTTCTTGCATTACTTTGATATTATCATTGTTTTCCTCGTAATAATAATAACAACATGCTAAGAATTGACAAACTAATAAACCACAACACCGCGTCAATAGATTCGCTTCTCAAAGTTTGATTACCTGGTCAGATCTGGATGTAGGCCTAGTAGCGGAGAGACACAACCCTCGTCATTTTCACCATTGAACTAGATACTAGGATACCAGATACTAGGAATGGGCCTCTACTGGCCTACATTTAATTTTCTTTTTTTACATAGTAACTTGTCATGATTGAGAGTTGGCTTATGCAGCGCTGATAACAATTTCTTTTAGCCAGCAATATACACTAAGCTGAAACAGTATTCTACATTTTCCTTATAGTTGCCATAGTTACAGCTATATTCCACGCATACAGGTGACTATATTGGTAATATGAAACAACAAAAAGGAATACATAGAGATTGTCTGTAATCACTCTTTTAATTGTGGAAGACAATAAACATTTTCAAACCAAAAAAATATCCCCAAGAGGAGGAATGCCAAAGTGAGTGTTTATATTTAGTAGAACATGATACTCTGAATAATATCTATCTTCAGAAAGATTCCTTTAATGATATCAATGTTATTTTAAGAAAAGCTGGTAGAAATAATGCATGAAGAATAAGTGGTTGTTATTAATTGACATGACAGAACAGATTACCAAACAGGACCACAGTTCACATGATTATTTATCTGTTTGGGACAGTCTATCGTGGACGGGCGGTGCAGGAGGTTTCATACCTGTAATGAGGGATGGCGTGCAGAATCAATTTCAATTTCAAGTACAACATTTGCTCTTCTCCTCAGCTAATCCATGCTTTCTACGAACTACACTGTACCAGCCCTTCAAGTGTGCCTCAACTAAAATCCTAATGATACCATAACCCTAACTGTAATTCTGGAATGCAGGTGTGAATATGAGAGAATAGTAATATGTAGTGGTCATTATTTCCATGTTGCTGTTGAAGCCTATATTTAAAGAAATGAGAGGAAGGCAAAAGGACACTGGAGATCGGGTATACACTGTACAAAAAGGCGGTGACACCTAATTGATACCCATGATTGACGGTAGAAACCTACACCATAGGGAGACCATGACAGTAAGAGGATAGAATGATTCAGGTGATTATCATAGGAAGTTGCCTATATTTAGAAAAGAGGCCATGCTCTGGACATCCTGTGTGGTCTAAATGTAGATGGCTATGGCACAATCAGCACCTGTGCTTTTTTAGGGTTAATGTTTCAAGCGATTGGAAATGTTTTTTCCTACTGCAATATATAGGGTTTCTGATGGTCCTTCTATAGATGAGACACTGTGTGGTCCATCGGCTGTAACTCATCACTTGATGGTCAAACACATAAGGTTCCAGTTGCATTTCTGAAATGAACAAATCAAGTACAGTCAACTCTCTCTATTGTGGTCACCCTTTGTAATTTGCTAAAGTGACCACATTGGCGAGGTGACCACATAGAAGGGAGCATAGAAATGCATGCATGTCTCAGAGGTTTTCAATTATCATTCGTATGGAAAATAAAAGGTGTGCATATTGAGTGAAAATAAAGGTCATTAATCAAACTACATTTATACCTTTATCTATTTGGCTTCAGACATTTCTAAAGACATAACATCTACTAAAAAAACACACTCTGCAGACAATGATCACACTTATATAATTGTTTTTGTTGGCAAAACATAATGTAGAGAGTTTTCTATATTAAAATATAGAGAAAACTTGATGGCTCTTTCCAAAAATGACCACATTGGCGAGGTGACCACTATATAGAGGTGACCGTTAGGTGAGAGTTGACTGTATATGATATGCTTGTATGTTTATTTGTCTGATACTATTTGATACTATCTGATACTTGAATATTTATCTCAAATGAAATGAACATGCTTGACGAGACTAAACATGTCCATTTGCGCCAAGCTGTCGGACATTATTTCCCAAAGCTAGCTCCATGTAGATAAACAATCATGTATTACTTACATAGCCATCTTCCTTTACATCATCTTATTTCACGAATCTATATTAAAGAGACAATGCGTGATACAACCCTCTTTTTAAAGCCCTGCCACTTTGTATTAATTGTTGCTATAATTGATCTGTACATATATAAATATTATCCTGTCGCAGATG
Source organism: Harmothoe impar (assembly GCA_947462335.1). Taxonomy (NCBI): domain Eukaryota; kingdom Metazoa; phylum Annelida; class Polychaeta; order Phyllodocida; family Polynoidae; genus Harmothoe; species Harmothoe impar. The sequence goes on along the minus strand of OX381704.1, from coordinate 86,412,483 downwards.
GCACAGCATATCACAGCTTAGTCACCGGTACAATACCAGGATTTATGTCTTTCAACATGTTTAGGAAGCGTTGAAGGGATGCTATCTCTACACTGATAAGCAAAGGTAATCCCTTTTAAGAGGATTCAGACAGCAATACTGCTATGGTAATTATCTGAAGATGTCAGGGCTTGAACGCCAGGACATGGGAAAGTGGAAAGGCATTTGAAGCTGCCGTAAAACAGTGTCTGTGTCATGTGTATTCCGCATTAGCGAGATACAGTGGCTCCACCTTTTGGACCACTGGTAACAATCATAACCCTTTGCTCTGCAAGGACCAGCTCAGCCAAATCTCGTGGCCGAGATTAGGGTACAGGCAGGGTGCAGGTATTGTGAATAGGTTGTACCTGGACACTCCTAATGTCACCTGTGTCCAGTATAGTGTAGTGGTTAGCACTGTGGACTAATGGTGGGAGCCCAAGTTCAAATCCCTACCAGGCCAAATAACAGTTTGTTCTTGAAATGCATATTTCTACATTTTCTTTAGTATTGTGAATAATGTATTCTGTAGAGAAGAAGAATTGAACTCAGGTACTCTGCATCATGAGTCCACAGTGCTAACCACTACACTATACTGGACACAGGTGACATTAGGAGTGTCCAGGTACATCCTATTCACAATACCTGCACCCTGCCTGTACCCTAATCTCGGCCACGAGATTTGGCTGAGCTGGTCCTTGCAGAGCAAAGGGTTATGATTGTTACCAGTGGGAATGGCGCTATCCACTGATCATCTTGCTAAAGCCCTATAGGGGAGGGTAGGGAATGAGTTGCTTTAGGAAGGTCAAAGGATAATTGAGGTCAGAGGTGTTGAGTATTTGACGACGCGTGAAAATGTCGCCGGGTAACCAGCGTTCATCTCACTTCCGTTATTAAAATATGACGTCACTTCTGAGGCGTCCGTTCTACAGACAAGATGGAGTCCGATATTTTCTCTGAGTAGATCCAAGCTAAGGTACTGACGTTTACAGGTTATGGAAGCCCAGACTACGCTAGGATCACGATTGAAGGTTTGAGGTAAATGCAGAGAGCGGTTGGAAGGTCGGATGGGCCTTGGAAGGTCGACTTTGAGCGTTTTAGAAAGTCGGCGAATTGGACGCGCCGAGGACGCTGGGACTGGGAGCTTGGCTGCAGACGGGCTGACGTCGGACAGGGTGCCAGGCGTGGCCGTGGTGAGTGTGGTGTATGTGGGAAGAAATTCAGTGATGAAAAAAGTAGAGACTAAGGCAAGTCTAACTTCTTCTGCAGGGTAGGCACAACTGACTATAGTTTGCCGCGCTTTTATTGCTACTTCCGGTATGAGCAGGTTTAAGGTCTCACAATGCTATTTCGACATATGTATATTACATCCCTCCACCTTTAGTTTTGTACTCATAAGTCCAGTCTGGTAGGTGGCTTGATTACTCTGGTAGACTTTCTAATACCAACTGGTGCAGGGCTACTTGCTCTTGGTGTAGGAGGCGTAGCACTAGGTAGAGGAGGCACATGGTGGTCTTGTGGAGTCGCTGGAGTGGTACTCGGAGGAGTACTGGGCTTCGGCATTGCAGCTGGCACTGGGATCTGAGGTGCAGGCGCAGGTGCAATGTAAGGCGGTATTGGTCGATTCTCCATGGTGCGACCGTTATCACGACACTCAGGCTCAGTTGGGACACGAGCTCTAATGTGATCCATGTGGCGTCTCCACACTCGTCCATCGTCAAGGCACATGATATACGTGACTGGACCAGTCTTTGATTGGAGCACTCCCGGCATCCACTTGGGCATACCAGCAAAATTCACGACCCACACAGCATCGCCAACAAAGAAGTCACGTGGGCTGACTGCAGGCTGATGGTACTGCCGTGCATAGGATTGTCTATCCATAACCTTGGACAGAGACGGATGAAGTACATCCAACAGGAAACGTGGCTTACGTTTCATCAGTAACTCTGCTGGTGCTTGTCCAGTAGTCGTCTGTGGAGTAACACAGTATCTGGAAAGGTAGCGTATTACCTTAGTTTCCAGATCCTCACCTGGCATTTTCTTGATACCTTCCTTAAGCGTCTGTACAGCTCGCTCAGCTAAACCATTACTGGCTGGGTGGTATGGAGCAGTACAGATATGCTTAATAGCATTTTTCTTACAGAACTCTTGAAACTCTGAACTTGTAAAACAACTTCCGTTGTCACTCACAAGTACAACTGGAGTTCCATGAACAAAGAATTGTGGCGGCAGCGAGCCGCAGCGCTCGCGGGGCGGCGCTTCTTCGCGGGGCCACGGGGCGGCGCCACCGTCGCCCTCGCGGGGCGGAGCTTCTTCGCGGGGCCACGGGGCGGCGCCACCGTCGCCCTCGCGGGGCCGTCGCCCTCGCGGGGCGTAGCTGCGGGGCGGCGCGCTGCCTATATAGGGCAGCGCGACGCCCCGCAAGCTTCAGTATCCCATACTCTAAGCTAGAAGACAGACGTGTCTTGGGGTGCTCTACAGATTTAGTATCTCTATACTAGACTGTAATACTCATGTTGATAGCTGGTATCTCTATACCTCTATGTATGTCATACCTGTATTAGTTTAGCTAATAGCACAGCTATTGTGGATATCCTTATATCCAGAGATAGCCACTACTTATGTCTTAATGTTAATAGTTCTCAGGGTTATTGAGAGCTCACTACTATAAGATAAGGGTATCACCATACCTCCTAGCATTCAAGGTTCCGGGTATCTTCATACCTTTATGTGTTCGGTCTTGAAGACCCTATATCCATACCCGTTCATAACTCCCTCTAGTTAGGAGTTCCGGGTATCACTATACCCCGGTAGTCGAGGGCTGATATCTTATATCAGTCCCTCTGTTGTATATCTTCAGCTATTATTGTTAGGTGTTACCAGTAAGGCCTCATGCCCCGATGCTCCATGCGCCTCTCTTTTGTCACTAGAACCTAAGTCACTTGAATACAAAACCGGTTTCTTACAACTGCAAAGTACCTGTGTTGTTGACTCTCTTCTCCTCGGAATCAGCGACCCCCATACATCCATCTCCCCGTTACATTGGTGACAGCCGGTGCTTTCAACGGAAAAGCTCCACGCCCGGGGTCATGGATGGCTATCAAAGATCGGGGGATCTGACCGATGGGGAGAGAGCCACACTTTCCGCAGGGGTAAGAAACAACCTCATCCAAGTGGCGGATGAGGAAATCAGCTTCCGGGTCGGTCGGACCGCTGACCCCCAACCGCGGTTGGGGGTTACGGCACCCGGCCCGGGGGCCCCGCCTGGCTTTCCCCCCCTTGGGGAAGGACCTCCCCGCACCACTCCGGGAGCCACGGCTCTAACGGCTAGCTCCCATAGCTCGGATGCCAGGTGGCACCGATGGCTAGAGGAGCATAGGGCTGCTGAGGTGGAGAAAACACTTCAGGCAGCCCGCCGGCAGGTCCTTCAGGAGGAGGAATGCAGCCGGGCGGTTACAGAAAGGGAGGAGTTAGAAGAAGAGATGAAGAACCGACTCGCATTGGGCGCACAGCAGGGTAAGCCCCCGCAGAGGGGGGAGCCACAAGAGGTCCGCATGGGGAGTCCATGGCGGACGGTAGGGAGTCGGGAAATAAGAACCCCTAGAGTGGAGGGGGGATCAAGGAGGGAGGAAGCCGCCTCTCACCCCTCTCGGTCAGAAAACGCCACGGGGGTGGGACGCCCGCCCATAGGCACACGACCTCCAAGCTCCACCCATAGGGTGAGCGGGGAAGTCCCCGCGCGGGCCAACAGTAGGGGCCCTACTCCGGCTGGCGGGCCGAGTGGGGGGGCCAGGGAGGGGTCGGGAAGAAGTTCATCGCTCTCGGGAGCAGCTTCATTCCGCCCCATTCCGGGATCAATTCCGGTAGAGTCCCGTCCCTCTACGCCAGCGGAGAGCCGACCGCCCAGTAGGGCGGCAGCTACCCCAGTAGGGAGCCGCCCCTCTAGCAGACCGGGCCACCCCCTTTCCCTACGGGAGATAGAGGAGGACGCTCGCCACTTCCAGGCCCCCAGCTGGACGCCCCTCAGTAGTAGGTCATCCAGTGTGGCCCTGCCGGCAGTGGAAGCTGGCTACTATCTTCCTCGGGGAAGTATACCCCCTTTCCCCCCCCTCCAGGGGAAGGGGTAGTTCGCTCCTCCACGCCACGGGCGGCGCACAGGGACGATTACCCCCCGCCGCCAACATATGGTCCCTCCCCCGGACCAGGAGCCGGGGCCATGCAGGTATACCGGGGCCCGCCTACGAGGGGTGGGGGTGACCAAATTCCGTCCTACGGGCAGTGGCCGGAAACAACCTATGACGCTGCAAGGATGCCGGCGCTCCCGTGGCCGCAGGCTGTAGCACCACAAATGCTACCCCCTGTCGCAGCTGGGTCGCCTATGGTACCCCCCACACCCCCTGCGGTACCCACTCCAGCACCCGGGTGCACCCCCGCCTCACAGTGGATGGGGTCACACCCCCAAGATTTTGGGGCGGGTGATCGGGTAACCAAGCCCGTCTTCGCTCCGGATAAATATGACGGATCAGGTTTCCTGGGTGAATATCTGGCCCACTTCGATATGTGCAGGTGCGCCAATGGGTGGACCAATGCGCAAGCTGGCCTCTTTCTGGGGCTTAGCCTCACGGGGAAGGCCCGCCGGTTGCTAACCGGCCGGGAGACAGCTACTGGAGAGGGCTATCTGCGGCTGCGCGCCGCCCTTGTGGCCCGATTCCAGCCGACAAACCAGTCCTCCATGTATAAGGCACTCCTCCGAGCCAAAGAGCGGGGTAAGGGTGACTGCCTCCAATCCCACGCGGAGGACGTCGAGAGGCTGACCCGATTGGCCTATCCTCACGCCGACGTCAATACAATTGACGTGATGGCCAAGGATAGATTCATCGACTCCCTCAAGGATGCGCAATTGCAGCAATGGGTGCACCAAGGGAAGGCCGAGACGCTGGTGGAGGCTGTACAATCGGCCTTACACGCAGAGGCCTGCCTCCGTCCCCATGGTAAGGTAGAGACGGCTAGGGCCGTTAACTCTACCGTGGCGGAGGTGATGGAGGCTATGCGAGAGGACCGCAAGAAGGACCGGGCAGAAGGGAAGGCCGAAATTGAGGCGCTGCGACAGGCCATTGCCGCACAGACCGGGGCCGGCAAGGTGGGGAGGGGTATTCCTCGTCCCCCGGCTAGGGGACCCATCCGATGTTGGCACTGTGGCGCTGCTGGTCACATCCGGGAGAAATGCTCGGCATGGTTAGCACTGGTTAACAACGCCGAAACCAAAAACACCCCTGCGGTGGCTAGCGCCGCTCCGGTAGCAGCACCGATGCCCAAGCTCGCTGAGCCGGCATCGGAAAACTAGAACCGACCCTAGCTAGCAGCCCAGCTAGGGTCGAGAAGAAGGAGGCGGTGGGTCTTTTCTCTCCGGTAGAGGTTATTGGTCGGCTGGAGCGGGGCGGCTCCGGACTGCTGGTAGAGGGGAGGATGTGGGGACTGGCCTTGGAGTGCTTGGTGGACACTGGGGCGACAGTAAACATCCTTTCCCTCGCCTGGTGGAGGGCCAATGGAGAGAAGGGGGAGATCCACCCGTCCAGGCAGACGGTATACTCGGTCGAAGGCCGGCCGTTGGACCTGTACGGGCGGGTGTGGGGGGAGGTCCGTCTGGGAGGCCGCAGCTGGTCCGTGGAATTCCAGATAACCGACACCACAACGGACGCCATACTGGGGTCCCAATTTTTAAGGGACAGTCAATTTATGGTAGATTTGGCAGGGGAGCGTATTCTGCGGCCAGGGGTGAGAGAGGAGGTCGAGAATCCGATGGTTTGTAGAGTTATAACTAGGGAGACAACAGTTATCCCCGCGGGACAGGAGGTGTTGGTGGACGCCGTCCTTGTGGGCGATTGGGGTGAGGAATCGGAGGCTCTCTTGGAGGGCCTCCCCGAAGTGGAAGCAAAGAGGGGTATACTGGTTGGGCGCAGCCTAGTAGACACTCGCTTCTCCAAGACCATGGTCCGGGTTTTTAATCCAGGGCAGGGGGACTCAACGGTCTATCAGAATATGGCCATTGCTACCGTGGAACCCGTAGGCTCCGTGCACGAGGAGGTGTACGATTCGGGGTCCCCTCAATACTGTCGAAGGGCAACCGGGGGTCCGCCCGAGACAGCAAAAGAGGAGGAGGATGCTGTAATGGCCACCTTACTGAAGGGGGCTGAGACAGGAACGGAGGTGCCGCTGGAGGCCCTGCTCCGCGCCAACCGCAACGCATTCCAGATGCGGCCGGGCGACATGGGCCGGGCGAATATGGTGCAACACCACATTAAAACCGGAAATCACCCCCCAGTGAAACAGGCACCCCGGCGGCTGGCGCCCCATAGGAGGGCGGTAGTCGACGAGGAAGTCGATAAGATGTTGGAAACCGGTGTCATAGAACCTGCCGGCGGTCCATGGGCAGCTCCCGTGGTGCTAGTAAAGAAAAAGGATGGCACCATGAGGTTTTGCGTGGACTACCGGCGGCTTAATGGCATAACAACTAAAGATGCCTACCCACTGCCGAGGATAGATGACTCGCTTGATACGCTGGCGGGGTCAGTTTGGTTCAGCACCATGGACCTCGTCAGTGGATACTGGCAGGTGGCCATGGCGCCCGAGGACCGCGAGAAGACGGCCTTCTCGACACACCGGGGGCTATACCAGTTCACAGTCATGCCATTTGGCCTGTGTAACGCCCCCGGCACTTTCGAGAGGTTGATGGAGGTAGCTATGCGGGGGCTCCAGTGGACCTCCTGCTTAGTCTACCTCGACGACATCGTAGTCTTCTCGCGGGACTTCGAAAGTCACCTCGAGCGCCTGGGAGAGGTACTGCAGCGGCTGCAAGTCGCCGGGCTGAAGGTAAAACCCTCCAAGTGCCACCTGGCTAGGAAGCGGGTCGCCTTCCTCGGCCACGTGGTAAGTAAGGACGGCATTTCCACTGACCCAGCCAAGATCGAGGCCGTCCGCGACTGGCCTACACCCGAGTCCCTAACCGAAGTTCGCAGCTTCGTCGGACTCGCCGGCTATTACCGGTCCTTCGTGGCTGACTTTTCCATTATCGCCAAACCCCTTACCAGGCTGGGCGAGAAGGGAAGGGTTTTCCGCTGGTCAGCCGAATGCCAGACTGCTTTTGACAAGCTAAAGGGCCTGCTCATAGAATCCCCTATTCTGGGTTACCCCCAGGCGGAGGGCCAGGTAATACTGGACACCGATGCCTCGGACAGGGGATTGGGGGCGGTCCTCTCACAGATGCAGGGCGGCGCGGAGAGGGTCCTGTCGTACGGCAGTAGGACGCTCGGTAGAGCCGAGCGTAATTATTGCGTCACCAGGAGAGAGTTGCTGGCCGTAATCTTCGGCCTGAAGAAGTTCAGGCACTATCTCCTGGGGCGCAACGTACTCATACGTACCGACCACGCCGCCCTCAAGTGGGTTACAGCTTTCAAAGAGCCAGAAGGTCAGGTGGCCCGCTGGCTGCAAAGATTGGACACCTACGACTACACCATCCAACACCGCCCGGGTAAGTTGCATGGCAACGCCGACGGCCTCTCGCGGGCCCCGTGCCGGCAGTGCGGGCGTTGCGACCCGGGGCCCGTGGAAGAGGCTGCACCAGCGTCCGTGCGGGCTATAACCCGCAATGGCGCCACGGACCCGGGAGTGGTGCAGGAGGTAAGGCAGTCCTGGATAGTAGACCAGAAGGCAGACCAAGTGGTAGGAATAGCCTATAGCTGGGTGGTGGATGGACGCGAACCGTCTGAGGAAGAGATGGCAGGGGCGGGCTACGCTCTGAAGAGCCTGGCCAGCCAGCTGCCTCGGCTAGAGTTCAGGGAGGGGTTACTTGGCAGATGGTACTTCCTCCCCGGTTGCCCACGAGTCTTCCAGGTGGTGGTACCCGAGAAACGAAAGCGCGAGGCCTGGGAAGCTAGCCATGGCGGGGGCCTGGCTGGTCACTTCGGACGTGACCGCACCCTCCGTAAGGTAATGGAGCGCTGGTACTGGCCCGAGTTTAGGAGGGAGGTCACCTACTGGACTGCTACGTGCCCTAGGTGCCTAGAGCGGAAACCGGCACCTCACCCCACAAGAGCGAAGATGGGCCATATCCCGGTGACCCTTCCGATGGACCGGGTGGCTCTGGATGTAATGGGCCCGCTACCGTGCACCCCCCGCGAGAAGAAGTACATCCTCGTTATAATGGATTACTTCACCAAGTGGGGGGAAGCAGTGGCGCTGGAGAATCAGACGGCTGAGACGGTGGCCAGAGCCTTGGTAGAGGCCATGGTATGCCGTTTCGGTTGTCCGGCCACGCTACACTCAGATCAGGGTCGCAACTTTCAGTCGGCCCTTTTCAGAGAGGTGGTGAAGATACTAGGGGTGGACCAGACCCGCACGTGTGCCTTCCGGAAGTGCAGGAGAGGGTCACCAAAGTGCACCAGAAGTGCACCAAAGTGCACCAGATGGTCACCAAAGTGCACCAGATGGTCACCAAAGGGCACCAGAGGGTCACCAAAGTGCACCAGAAGTGCACCAAAGTGCACCATATGGTCACCAAAGTGCACCAGATGGTCACCAAAGTGCACCAGAAGTGCACCAAAGTGCACCGGAAGTGCACCAAAGGGCACCAGAAGTGCACCAAAGTGCACCAGAAGTGCACCAAAGTGCACCAGAGGGTCACCAAAGTGCACCAGAGGGTCACCAAAGTGCACCAGAGGGTCACCAAAGTGCACCAGAGGGTCACCAAAGTGCACCAGAGGGTCACCAAAGTGCACCAGAGGGTCACCAAAGTGCACCAGAGGGTCACCAAAGTGCACCAGAGGGTCACCAAAGTGCACCAGAGGGTCACCAAAGTGCACCAGAGGGTCACCAAAGTGCACCAGAGGGTCACCAAAGTGCACCAGATGGTCACCAAAGTGCACCAGAGGGTCACCAAAGTGCACCAGAAGTGCACCAAAGTGCACCAGAAGTGCACCAAAGTGCACCAGAAGTGCACCAAAGTGCACCAGAAGTGCACCAAAGTGCACCAGAAGTGCACCAAAGTGCACCAGAATTGCACCAGAGTGCACCAGAAGTGCACCAGAGTGCACCAGGGGTGCACCAGAGTGCACCATAAGTGCACCAAAGTGCACCAGAAGTGCACCAAAGTGCACCAGAAGTGCACCAAAGTGCACCAGATGGTCACCAAAGTGCACCAGAGGGTCACCAAAGTGCACCAGAGGGTCACAAAAGTGCACCAGAAGTGCACCAAAGTGCACCAGAGGGTCACAAAAGTGCACCAGAAGTGCACCAAAGTGCACCAGAAGTGCACCAAAGTGCACCAGAAGTGCACCAAAGTGCACCAGAGGGTCACCAAAGTGCACCAGATGGTCACCAAAGTGCACCAGAGGGTGGGAAATGCAGCCAGCGGGCCCGGCCCCGCGAGGAGGGACGCCCTCGGGCAGTTTCCCTTCCCACAAGGCACTGACCGGAGGAAGGTTAAGAAGGTAGGGGAGAAAAAGAAGGTAGGGGAGAAAAAGGTACCAGCAGCAGGGGAAAGGCTAGGGAGTCCACTGCTGGCCGTGGATCCTCAAAGAACCGGCGATAAAAGGAAAGGGGACCACCAAACGACCGACAGCCGACCTAAGGAACCGCGGAGGGAGGGCGCCCACCACCGGGAAGGGCCGCCCCGCGAGGGAGAGCGGCCGCCCCGCGAGGGAGAAGAGCCGGTCTCGCGAGATCTCACCGCCCCGCGAGATGTCAACAAAGCGGCCATAGCTAAGCCCCGCGAGCTGGCAGAGCCCCGCGAACTGGCAGAACCCCGGGAGTTGGCACAGTCCTCAGCAAAGTTGCCCCGCGAGCTGGCAGCGGAGGATAGAAAGAGGGACAGCCGCTCCCCTCACCGCTACCGACCAAGGGAGGCCGACAACCGCCAAGGACCGCCCCGCGAGGGAGAGGAGCTGCCCCGCAAGGGAGAGGAGCCGCCCCGCGAGGGAGGGCACCCGGTAGGTTGGAGGAGGCAAAGCCGGTCCCCGGAAAAGAGAGATAGCTACCGCCCGAGGGGGCGCTCCCCTAGGCAGAGGGGGGACCTAGTAACAATCGACCTAAGCTGGAAGGCCCCCCGGTGCCCCCACGGTATGGCCGAGGGGGAGGGCTTCCACTGCCCCCAGTGTCCGAAGACATACACCCGGTCTTCAGGATTGAACAGGCACCTGAAGACTGCTCATGTGGCCAACCCCCTGGGCTGGTTGTGCCCCATGGAGGAGTGCCAGCCGCTCTTCACCCTGACAGCAGACAGGCCGGAGGAGATGGCCCGTCACCTCCTAGGCCTCAAACATCGGCATGATGGGGGTGCCCAACATCCCTGGGTACGGAAGGAGAACATGCCTGCCCCCTACCCCATCCCGAAGAGGTCTGGTAGAAGCCGCAGTGGGTCCCCGGCTACAGGGGGAGAGTCCCCAGCGACCTGCCGGACACACCTGGGCCCACCGGAGCAGGGCCACCTCCTCCCCAACACCCACCACCACACTCGGAAGCCTCCGCCTTCGGCAGCGGCCGGGGCGCCACAGCACCAGCACCTCGCCCTGGGAGACGATGGGCCTATGGTGGACTACCCGGTGCGAGAGCCGGCGGCCCAGCCCCCTCACAGCAAGCGGGCGAGACGGCTGACCGCTTCACCAGGAAAGGAGAGCGAGGCACAGGGGCCAGTGGACGGAGGTCCCCACTACAGGGAGTCATCCCTCGGACCCTCCCCCCAGATATCCCTGGGATATCCCTCCCCACAGGATAAGCGGGTAGTGGTGAGGGAGGGCGGGGCACCACCGCAAGCGGCCTCATACCGTGCCACCACGGCAGTGCTCCCGGCCCCGCGGATGAGCACGAGAGTTGCCGCCTCCCCCGCGCAGGCGCTCCCCCGAGCTCCCCTAGCTACCTCCCTCGGTGGGCGTCCGGTGGCCACCCCCCTGGGGACTCCCCCACCCCCGGACTTTGGTAGAACGGAGCTGGGGCACACCCTTATGCGGGGGTGGTTGAAGGAGGCCACCCACCCGAAAGAGGCCGCGGAACGCCTCGAGTGGGCTAGGCTAGGAGGGTATGTGCCGACTCCCCCTCCCACTCCCTCCGCTGCCCTCATACAGGAAGCGGCGCCCCAGTACGACGGGGAGGAGTCTCGCGTCGCCGACGGCGAGAGTCAGGAACAGCTAGAGCGGCAAGCTAGGCTGGAGAGGACGGCCGCCGATGTTTTGCTGGAGCTGACAGAGTCGGAGGTGGGATACGTCTCTCCGGCCCTGGCAACCGCCGGCGCCGAGGCGACACCCCTGTCCCCACAAGCGATAGAGGAAGGCCTCCTCCACGGAGCGGTCCCCGGCGCCGCCACACAAGAGGCGGTGACAGTCGCTCGGGGAGAGCCACCCGCCGAACCGGCAACACCGTCCCTCTCGGGGGGACTGCCTACGCCGGTAATCTCGGAGAGGGCGATTACCATAAACATAGCCCCGGCCCTCATGGCCCGTTTCAAAGAGAACTTCGACAGTAACTCGAACCTCAGCCTCCGGACGGGTGACCTCCCGGTCCCCGGCTCGGGGGACCCGTGCGTGGTGCCGGCCACCATGCACCTGCTACTGAAGGCATGGGATGGGGTCTGCCCCATGCAGCTCACCGTGGGGGGGGTTACGGCGGGCCTCCAGGTGGATAACCCAGTCGTCGGGGAGGACCCCCAAGAGCTGGCCAGCAGTGCCCCACGGCCACACACCGCCGGAGCCACCGAAGAGCTGCCAGACAGCACCACCCCTGAGAGGCCACGCACTACGGAGGCCACCGACCAGTCGCCGCCCGGACCTTTCGACCGAGAGGAATTGGCAGCACTGGCCAGCGTCCTGGGGCACGCGCCGCAACCAGTGCTTTCCCTCAGCGACGGGGAGTGTGGACCCCCCCTGCCACACCAGTGGCGGTCCCCGATGGTAACCGCCCGGAGGCAAGCAGCCCAGCAGGAGAGGTCGGAGCCACACCAAGCGGGGGTTGCTGGTCCTTCACACGGTATAGGCCCCTCCGCCGCGACCCCCTCCTCCTTCCGCCGCACCCCCCCCAGTGCCGGGGGTACCAATAGGAGGAGCTTCGCACCACGCCCCGGCACCTCGGCACCCGCCCCCTCTACGGCGAGGTTGCCTCCCCGTGGGGGCGAGCCGGCCACGGCGCCGGAGGAGCCCCGCACCCTGCCCTGGTGCCCACCCGGTGCTGGAGCTGATCCGGACCGCTTGCAGAGGTGGGCCAGCCACATTCTGCCTCCACTCTCCATGGGGGCTCACTATGAGGCCCGGGGGGGGGAGGTGGGCAGTAGACTAATCGACAACGGGGATGGGACCTACGAGATAGTAACAAACATCACGTCCAGGTGGCGACGGTTGTCGCGCCCCAACACCGCCCCCACAGCAGCATCCACCCCAGCCGCAGAGGGCGCCGCACAGCAGGACGAGGGCCGTCGCCAGCCGCCTACAGCACCTTCGGTGAGTAGCTCAATTAGTTATCGCTATAACTACGGTCGCCCGGCAGTACACCGGACTGGGCGGCCGGCCAGCTAACGGGGTACCGCCCGGCAGTATACCGGGCCGGTGCTACCGCATGACCACATGTCTCCAGTTACCAGTAACGGGCCCCACCGGAAGTATAGCGGTGCGTGCTGCCCAGAATACAGGGATAACGGCCGCCGACCTTCGGGCGGCGATATAATTTAAATTGAAGACGGGGTAGGATTAAGGGGCCAGCGGTGAAAGGAAGGGCGTCAGGAGGACGGCTAAGCGTGGCAGGGTTCTGGGGAGAGCCCAGGGGACGGTTACGCCAAGATAAAGCTACGACCGTTGCTTCTCTTTCTTGCAGGCCGAGGGAGAGAGGCAGTAGGGCTGGGAGCCTCTGCCGGGGTCGCTGGCCAGCGGGGCAGCGCGGAACGGGGAGCAGGACGGCTCCCGGGTGATCCGGCCCCCCGCGACGCCTCGCACGGCCCCGTGTAAATAGTCACCGGAAGCAGGCTCCACCACTTTTCCTGCAACCGGTCCCCCCCTAGGCGGGTAAGAGTCGTGCCACCACACGAGGGGACGGAGGGAATTGGAGACGGCGCCACGACTCCAAGACCCACCGCACCCCCATCTTTTTCTGAAATGCTGTATTAATGTGTAATATGCTGTATTGATGTGGAATATTAACGTATAACCGGTTATCAGTGTGTAGTTATATAAATTCTCATTGCCTATGATGTAAGAAAAAATTATGTTGTAACTCTAAGGGTTTATACGGGTTGTGTGCCTTCCTCATTGTTTAAAGAGAAGCCACAGTTTTAATTGAGCACGGAAGAATGTGGCGGCAGCGAGCCGCAGCGCTCGCGGGGCGGCGCTTCTTCGCGGGGCCACGGGGCGGCGCCACCGTCGCCCTCGCGGGGCGGAGCTTCTTCGCGGGGCCACGGGGCGGCGCCACCGTCGCCCTCGCGGGGCCGTCGCCCTCGCGGGGCGTAGCTGCGGGGCGGCGCGCTGCCTATATAGGGCAGCGCGACGCCCCGCAAGCTTCAGTATCCCATACTCTAAGCTAGAAGACAGACGTGTCTTGGGGTGCTCTACAGATTTAGTATCTCTATACTAGACTGTAATACTCATGTTGATAGCTGGTATCTCTATACCTCTATGTATGTCATACCTGTATTAGTTTAGCTAATAGCACAGCTATTGTGGATATCCTTATATCCAGAGATAGCCACTACTTATGTCTTAATGTTAATAGTTCTCAGGGTTATTGAGAGCTCACTACTATAAGATAAGGGTATCACCATACCTCCTAGCATTCAAGGTTCCGGGTATCTTCATACCTTTATGTGTTCGGTCTTGAAGACCCTATATCCATACCCGTTCATAACTCCCTCTAGTTAGGAGTTCCGGGTATCACTATACCCCGGTAGTCGAGGGCTGATATCTTATATCAGTCCCTCTGTTGTATATCTTCAGCTATTATTGTTAGGTGTTACCAGTAAGGCCTCATGCCCCGATGCTCCATGCGCCTCTCTTTTGTCACTAGAACCTAAGTCACTTGAATACAAAACCGGTTTCTTACAACTGCAAAGTACCTGTGTTGTTGACTCTCTTCTCCTCGGAATCAGCGACCCCCATACATCCATCTCCCCGTTACAGAATGTTCGTCTCAACTTCCTTATAGTAGCTTTGGAAGTGGATGTGTTCATGACATGAGCATCAATGTACTTTGAATGAGCATCTACAATCACTAGAATCATTTGTCCATCAATTGGGCCAGCATAGTCTATATGGATCCGATGCCAAGGTTTACCAGGCCACTCCCAAGGATGGAGCTGAGCATGCGGCGGAGACTTGGATTGGACTTGACACTGCTGACATGATTTCACTTTAAGCTCGATATCAGCATCGATTCCTGGCCACCAAACATAACTGCGTGCGAGTGATTTCATCCTAACGATTCCTGGATGGCACTCATGGAGTTGCTCAAGAACACAGTCACGAGCTTGTGGTGGTATTATCACACGCAAACCCCACATCAAGCAACCTTGTTCTGCACACAGTTCTTCCCTCCTGCGAAAGTATGGTGCCAGTTCTTCGGACACGCTATAAGGCCAACCCTTCAAAACAAAGTTTTGGACGGAAGCCATGATCGGGTCTCGAGCGGTCCAAGAAGCAATTTGAGTACATGTCAAAACCTCAGAACATGTTAGAACCTCAAAAGCCAACACTGTTTCAGCAGGCACAGGCACGGTGAAGTACGGTGTCGTTAAAGGTAACCGGCTTAGTCCGTCAGCATTGCCGTTCTCCTTGCCTGGCTTGTAACGTAAACGATATTGGTAATTTGACATTGTCAGTGACCAACGCTGTAAGCGGGCAGTGGACATCGGACTGATGAGTTTGTCCTCTTTCAGCGGGCCCAACAGCGGCTTATGGTCTGTTTCCACGGTGAATTCGCGACCATACACATACTTATGAAACTTGGTCACACCGAAGATTACGGCGAGCCCTTCGCGCTCGATTCGTGCATAGTTCTTCTCAACGGGAGCTAACGATCTGGATGCAAATGCGATCGGTCGGTCGGAGCCATCCGGCATCCGATGAGAGAGTACCGCACCCAGGCCGTACGATGACGCATCACAGCCAAGAAGCAATGGTAGAGCCGGGTTGTAGGGAACTAAGACTTGCGAAGATTGCAATAGTTCCTTTGATTTAGCAAACGCTTGTTCCTGTTCTGGCCCCCACTTCCACGGAACATCCTTCTGTAGGAGCTGATTCAGTGGTGCGAGTGTCGAGCTGAGGTTCCTTAGGAACTTGTGGTAGTAGTTTACCATTCCCAGGAAACTGCGGAGTTCACTCACATTGGTAGTAGGTGGTGCGTTCTGAAGAGCTGCTACTTTCTCGGTAGTCGGGTGAATTCCTTCGGCATCCAGCTTGTGACCTAGATAGACACAGGAATCTTGGAGAAACACGCACTTCTCACCTCTCAGACGTAGTCCTGCCTGCTGCAGCCGACCCAGTACCGTCGTCAAGTTTTGATGTGCCTCCTCCTTTGTGTGCCCCGACACCAAGATATCGTCCAGATACACTGCTACCATGGGTATACCTTGAAGTACCTGCTCCAGAACTCTCTGGAAAATACCTGGTGCGGAAGATACCCCAAAACACAAGCGTGTGTACTGGTACAAACCTTTTGTAGTGTTTATCGTTGTGAGTTCACGCGAATCCTCACTGAGAACTATCTGAGTATATGCATGACTGAGGTCCAACTTGGAAAAACAAACACCCCCAGCCAACTTTTGGTACAAATCATCAACATTCGGAATTGGATATTTGTCCACCTTTGCTGCTCTGTTGACAGTCAGTTTGTAATCACCACAAATGCGAATGTCACCATTCGGTTTCATTACCGGAACGATTGGAGCAGCCCAATCTGCAAATTCAACTTTTACTATGACCCCGTCACGTTCGAGGCGATCAAGTTCAGCCTCTACCTTCTCTCTGAAAGACCAAGATAGTGTTCGCGCCTTGAACTGACGTGGTTGCGCATCAGTGTCTATATACAGTTTCGCTTCGTAACCCTTTAACTTACCAAGCTCGGGTTTGAATAGGTCAGGGAATAGTTTCCTGTAGTCCACATCTGAAAGAGAATGAACCGCGGACCAATCAAGATGCAACTCGTTGATCCAGTCTCTTCCGAGAAGACATGGACCTTGACCATCGACAACTAATGCATCAAGTTGTAATGACTGACCTGCATGCTGCACATTCAATGTTACACGACCAAGTGGCAATAGACTTGCACCTGAAAACATCTTAAGTACAGGTAAATTGGTTTTACTTAACACCAGACCAGGATTACACTTCTTGACATTGTCATACTGAACCTTGTTCAAGATTGTTACACCAGAACCAGTATCAATCTCCATGTTTGTGGCAACACCATGTAAATCTACACATACAATGTAGGGTTTGACCCTTTTACTAGGCATGGCATTGGTATGAAACAAATTATACTGATACTCGATAGCATCGTCACACAGCGGTGCTGCGGTAGCGCCTTCGTCAGTCTCAACAAAGTTTGTTGATTGTCTACAAACTTTCCCAAAATGATTGTATCGGGAACACTTGTGACAAATTTTCCCCCACGCGGGACAGTCGCGTGCTCGCTTGTTATGAGATGCGTCCCCACAACCAGAACACGTGCCCGTCTGGTCCGAAGGCTGCCGATGTTGTTGTTGCTGTTGACGTTGTTGATGTTGTCTGCGTGGCGGTGAAGACTGTCTCCTCTTGCCACGACCCCAGGAGTTGGGCTTTGACATCACCTTGTGGACCTTTGACTCCACAGGAGCGGTGGGCATAGACTGCGACATCACCTTGCTTTGTCGTCCCGTAGACTCCTGAGTGTGTGCGAATTTTAGAAGAGCCGCCAACGTGACGTCTGGCTCATCGAGTCCCTTTTCTCGCACTTTTGGCCATCGACATTTCTGAATAATCTGAGATTTTATCTCACCGTCCTCATTATGGAACTTACAGTACTTAGCGAGACTCTTCAGCCGAACATGGAACTGATCAATCATCTCGTCATCTCTCTGATAAGCCTGCCTGAACTCATATATCTGATACTCTTTGATGCATTTAGGGGCAAAGTAATCAGTCAATTTGGTAGTTGCTTCATCAAAAGTTGTGGTAGCATCAATGCCAAGAGATGTAGCAACATCCATAGCGTCATCACCTAAGAGTAACATCAATGATGCAGTCTTTTTTGCCTCATTGGTGATGCCTTTGTACACTAGGAAGTGTGGGAATTTTCTAAGCCATCTCTCCCACCTCTTAGCTGCAGACTCCACTGGTTCCAACTGGAAAGGGTGCATAATGAAGTCCCCCATTGTAAGGCAAAAAGTAGGCCTACAACAGGATGAATAGGTCTAGGCCACCTAAACAGCAAATGTTCCACAATGTAGATGTGAATGTTCAGACTGTTAAGACACAGCTGGTGCAGATCCAAAGAGCCTAGATCCACTGCCACTGGTGATAGGAGTGTGTGCCTGTGCAGAAAGTGCCAACACAGGGACTGAGGCTGACTGACTGCACAACTGACCCAAAATCACTGCCCTGAATTTTCCACCAAAGTTCACCAAAGATTACAATCAAAGTTCTAATGGAACAAACTCACAGTTTCCAAGAGATTCCAGGCAAGATTGTCCACAGGGTAAGCTCCTTCGTCGCCAATTATGTGGTGTATGTGGGAAGAAATTCAGTGATGAAAAAAAGTAGAGACTGAGGCAAGTCTAACTTCTTCTGCAGGGTAGGCACAACTGACTATAGTTTGCCGCGCTTTTATTGCTACTTCCGGTATGAGCAGGTTTAAGGTCTCACAATGCTATTTCGACATATGTATATTACAGTGAGGCAGCGTGGGCGGCAGGCAGGGCCGGAGGCGGCGATGACGATGCCGTGGCGATGTCGGCGTGGGTGATCGCCGAGATTGTCGTCTTGGAATTACGTGTTTAGAGCTGCTGTGAGGCTGCAAGATCGTCGTCAGGGATGTACGCCTGTGTAGTATGTGTTAGTAGATGCTGGTTACAAGGAGACACCTGTGTAGCAGGCCTACGTGTGTATACTCAGCAGGTTAGTAAACGTGTTTCAGTTGTGTTAGTGGATGCTGAACACGTGAGTAGAACAGTGTAGCCTACACAAAGAGATCCACGTGAGGACGATGTGGAAAGTGCTGTCTCAGCAGTATCAGGAAACAGCTGATCGGCGCCGGGTACGGCGTGGTAGCAGGGGCGGCAGCAGGCCTGAGGAGGGGGAGTCATTGTGGAATCGACAGACACTGGCTGAGATTTACAGGTCGTAGTCAGTATTGTCTGTATGTGGTGGTGTGTGTACATCAGAACGATGCTATGGGGAATAGACTGTGGTAGCTGTACGATTGACGTGGGAGACTAGAGACTGCAAGTGACGTCAGGAGACTGCAGGTGACGTCAGGAGTCTGTACAGGAGTACCGTTTGTACATGAGTGTAGGCCTATATTGTTGTGAGCAGAAAGGACATGGTGACGACGTCAGGAGGCACTGGAGGCGTGTAAGAAACACCTGGAGAAAACGTGTTGTGTATTAAGTTGTTGTGCAGACACATTGATAGACATAGACTTTGAACATAAGAGACATGACGTGTATGGAGATGCAGGAGACATGTCAGGGAAGTGTGTGTTGATGCTGTGTTTATGTGTGGTAACAGGAGAACAGTGTGTGCATCTACAAGTGGATTGGTAGTGGTGCTGTCGAGAGGCACCTGGAGGTGATGTTGTGTTAGTTGAGGCCTGACAAGGGTACTATGTGACAGTGTGTATTATTTGTGTATTATGATAACTGATTTGTGTGTATTTGAATTGTGGGTGTGTGAACACTAGGAACATTGAGATCGACTTGGGGTGTGTGAAGTTGTGTCAGAGACATTGGAGGCGTAGTAGAGACATTGGAGGTGTGTCAGAGACATTGGAGGCTTTTGGAGGTCGTCATAGCCTACAGGGTACAACGTGTGGGAGGAGTCCTTTGGAGGTCATCATTGCCTACAGGGTACGACGTGTGGGAGGAGGCCTTTGGAGGTCATCATCGCCTACAGGGTACAACGTGTGGGAGGAGGCCTTTGGAGGTCATTATAGCCTACAGGGTACAACGTGTGGGAGGAGTCCTTTTGAGGTCATCATAGCCTACAGGGTACGACGTGTGGGAGGAGTCCTTTGGAGGTCATCATTGCCTACAGGGTACGACGTGTGGGAGGAGGCCTTTGGAGGTCATCATTGCCTACAGGGTACGACGTGTGGGAGGAGGCCTTTGGAGGTCGTCATAGCCTACAGGATACATATAGGAGGAGACTGTGCTACAGCTGTATTTATAGTGAACTGTAGATGTTTTGTCAATGCTGTAGGGAGTGTCAATACTCGTACAGGGAAACAGGATGAAGCCCACTGCGTGTGGATGCATGGATGATGAAGCCCACTGCGTGTGGATGCATGGATGATGAAGCCCACTGCGTGTGGATGCAGGATTTAGCCCACATTATGTGGATGCCCATAGGGCTGAGTGCTTTATGGGGTTATTTTTTCAGTGTTAGGGAAGTGAGGGGTAAAGCCTCACGTGAGGGATAAAAACCTCACAAGGGAATGATGTGCTGGAAACCTCTCTTCCAAAGGTTAGTTTAGTTTGTGGTATATTCTACTGTAATAGCTGGTGTGTATGCTATTAACTAAGTGAAAGTTCAATATAAACATAAACAAAAACAAAAGGAGAACTCTGTACTGTGAACTATTAATTATGAAGTATTATATATGTTGGTAAAAGTACATTTATATCTCTAAATTCATATTTTGAGAGAACTGAAGAAATGGAGACAAGAAACTGTGGACAGTTTATTTACTAGTTTGAAAATAAGGTCAAATCAAGGACTTTATCTCTAAAGTTTTGAGACAAATTTTGTCTTTTTAGTTTTCAACAAATATGGATGTATTTATCCTCTATCCAACTTATTGGTGATTCTATTTTGAAAGAAACTAAACTACTTAACCAGTTTACTGGAGAACATTTGAAAAAGTCAAGGACTTATTATTTGAGAGACACTAAACATTATTTCTCAAAAGGAACATTTATCTAAGAAAGCAAAGACACTGATTCAATATCCAGGAGGAGTGTTCAAAAGAAACACTGAAACTATGTTTTGAGGAGTTTATTTACAGTGACATATATTCATATACATATTCTAAGTTTATTGTGTAGTGTTAACACATTATATTTTCACTTGTCGAGGAGGAGTGTTGAGTATTTGACGACGCGCGAAAATGTCGCCGGGTAACCAGCGTTCATCTCACTTCCGTTATTAAAATATGACGTCACTTCTGAGGCGTCTACAGACAAGATGGAGTCCGATATTTTCTCTGAGTAGATCCAAGCTAAGGTACTGACGTTTACAAGAGGAACTAGTCGCCATTTTCCCTGGTAAAGCCCCACACCAAGTGGAATCGGCAGGCCACATATCAGTAGTGGGGAAACACCAGCACTGACATGCACCCTATACTGAGGCTACTGAACCCAGGAGGCTGCCCTCATAGTGTGTTCCTGAGAGCCCACATCACCAGGTGGTATCTGCACCCATCACTCAAATGGTCACACAACAGTGTTCACTCCGCATTGGGCATAGCAGAGTGAGGCCTGTATCAAACCATCACCAAGGCATGAATACAGCACACTAACCATTGTCTGCCTATATGGACCTATGTTAGTCCTCTGGTAGTTCAGCATTGCACAGCTGTTCCATGCTATACAATGTGGCCTGGCAGAGATGGACTACTATAAATATGACATAGCCTTGATTGAATTGTCAATAATATTGCCAGTGTTTTGATTTTTACATTACTAGCAGGTGACCTGACAATCCTCACTTTGATTCATAGATAATTACCAAGCGGATCCAAGTATGGAATATGGGTTTGAGGGCGTAGATCCGTCACTATTAAATCGTTCATACAAGTGAATGCCAAAGAAAATACCTTCTCGAGATAAACGTATACCAATAAATTATTATAGCTGATCTACCCCCCATTGCCTCCCATCTTCTTACTATTTTCTTAGTGTTGTCTGTGGATGACTCAGCTAGATACTAGATAAATGCGATGGTGAGTATTAGACTACTGGTACTTAAAGCCTCAGAAAAGCCCAACAATGTTGAAAAGTCTTCGAAACATCCAGGTTTAGTTAACCTATTTCCTATCCTTACGCCTGTTCCCTAAACATATGACCACCCACGTTTACCATTGATTCAGCGGCTTATATAGGTATCAGACAAAGAGCAGAGAAAGTAAAAGGAGGTGTCCTCAATCGGTATGTGTATAGACTGCCACTACAGAGGTTGTAGCATTGTTCATGGCAGACAACCACAGCAGCAAATCAGTAGCCCCTAGACTAAACCCTGTCTCAGTCCTAAAGCCTTATCACAAGGCCAGAGCATAAGATGGATGCACATCACACTGAGGTGGGATCAATTATGGCCAGCCAAAGCATTCTCTTGTGCCTAGTAGAATTGACTACAGAGAGGGTGAAGTTACTGGTTGGAGTTCTTTAAGCAGTCACCCAGCCATGGCTTCCCCATCATATTTCAAGGGGGGCTTACACTATCACATGTCAAAAGACATTTCGACTTTGCCTATTTATCTGAACAAAGCCCTCTCAATCAAAGTTCCCTGTCTGCCCAATTCTAATATGCCAGAAGCATGCTCTCTGAATTATCAACATTTAAGGGGGGTTAATGCATGAATAATAATCAGTCTTTACAACAGAGATGTCGTAAAAAAGATCCAAATTACTACTTTCAGAAATGTGGTTCAATTATGAAAGAAATGAAAATGCATGACTTCTGGGTGAATATTGATCTAAGATATTTTTTACCCGAGGCAAGATCAAATTGAAATGTGCGATCCCACTCACTTTGCTGCTCGCAATCACTGTCATGATTTCACCAGTCTTTGAACAAACAGGAACCCACCAGAACAGTGTGTGCCCTCACACACAAAGGCAATATTACCGATTGCTGACCAAAGATCAAAGCATACCAATTAGTGGAATCTTTCAAAAACTATTGATTTCATCTTGACTTAGAGTGTAGAGTTCTTTCAAAACACTTTTCTGTTGCTCAAAATAGATTAATATAAAAAGAGGGCTGGCCAATATTTTTCAGATCGTGTGAGGTGAATTCATAAATAATATAAGCTACTACTAATTATGAGCTTTCAATAATGATCAATACAATTTAATTAGATTTTTTTTGATAGTCTGCAGGTTGTTATAAACATAACGGCATAAATACGATTACATTTGTTATAATTGAATCATAGAGGACCGATATAAACAACGTACAACCTTATAAATTGGTCATCTCGTCCCAAGGCACTATGCTGAAATAACTACGGTTACATCTATGATGCAGATACTGTACCAAGATCTAATGGAGAAAATATTATCGTAGAAAAGGGCATTTGGGATGAGATATATGATATTCAATTTTGACAGTCATGAATCACTGACCTACAGATCCACAGTTCATACCAATATAATCAGCCTTGTTAGGAGGTGTCATGAAAATGGCAGAAGTGCTCATTCATGGCAATGAGCATGGTATGGTATATTCCATCGGAGCTAACCACCCTTTTATCTATACAGCATTCACTGCTAGACGATCTAGATGCCCTTTCCTGGCCTGTACTGAAATATCATATCAAGCTGTATATGACTCCTTTCCCTTTCTTTTCACGTATGGTACGTAAGCTGAGGATCCAGTCACAGTTGTCTTAGAATCAGGATCAAATAGTTTGTAGTATCCCTATAGCAACCTTCCCAGTTTCTATCTCATGTGTGTAGTGGGTGGCTATGCACTGAACTCTTGCCTGCTCTACACTATATTATATGTGCACCTTTAAGTGTTCCAGGCCACCTTATAAAAATGGTCTAGATGTCAGGCAATGAATTTCTTGGATAATCACAGCCGTAGACAGGACGATGGTAGAGGAGCATCATAGCCAAGGCACTTTATTTGGTAAGAGACATGGAGAAAATAAATATGTGTTTCTAAAATAAAATGAATGTATATAAATAAACTGATAACAGCTGCAATAGTATATATACTCGGTTGAGTCTTTGATGGTTAAGTTTCTTTTTCGATACGAGCCTCCCCTCAGAAACTGATAGTCTGTGTCGCCAACATTGCTCGGCTTTATTGCTGAGCTGCCGATCCATGTTTGCCAAACCAGGAATAGTGCTAGAGATTAAACGATCCAGTAGGGCCCTGACAATTTCCGCTCTCCCAAGGAACCCACACTCTGGAGATTGACATAAGAGGAGGGTCGCACTGGAGGAGAAAAAGTGGAAAGATCTACAATAGAGGGGGAAGATTGATGTGATGAAGATGTGATGAGATGAGCATTGACTGGAAGTAATGCAGAAAAGGTTGGTTCTATGCCATACAATACTACTGTTTGCTTTACATGATTATGTTGTTGTAATCAAATCCCTATGAAAGCTAAGCCAACCGGTAAAAAGTCGTAAAGGAGTAATACAGTAAACATGGTAGTTGGGCACGCACTATACGTTGGTAACCAAGGAGAGGAGCGACACTTCGATGGCGATTTTATTTTATTTTTTAATTGTTTATTGCAACTGCACCAAGTGACGTTACGTTACAATAGTGAAATTAATCCAAGTACATGTGAATCATAGTCCAGCGATGTAACAATTGTACAGAAATGATCAAGTGAACAAGAGGAAATAATTACAATGTATATCACAGAATGCAATGAAATAGTGAATGTACAGGCGAAGACAATGTACAATGGATACACTGGGGGGGGGGGGGGGGGGCTACACTCCTGACTAATACCTCACATGTTCCATAACGTTATCAAGGTTGTTTCCTGAACCAAATTGAAATATGTAACAATACAATTAGTTGCATGCGAGTAGTATATGAAAGTATTTCTCTGTCTTAGACCAAACAATTCGGGCATAGCTTATACATAGACGACGAATTGAAGCATCATGTTAGGTATAGCCCATTGGCCAGACCAGAATATGTGTATGTGGTCAGGAACATGTGCATTCAATGTGGCACATTTTGATGAATCATCCTTGTCGGGGACAAACAGATCCCAATGAATACTGCTGTTTTGTATACGATTATACTATCTACAGTATCATATCCCCGTACTATCATTGTATATATTATGGTAGACACACCTGGGTACAATCTGACAATGGGAGACACAACACCTATTTTTCAGCTAAGCTGCTTTATCGTGTTGCATGTATAATTATAGCATTTCCCTTTATATCATATGCCTCCCATCACATATGGTATAGCTGTTGATAAAACAATACCAGAATTTATGACCTCGCTGCATGTTTACGAGGCATTGTAGGGATGATACTTTATAATGAAAAACACAAACAAAGCAAATACTATATGTAGTATATAGATGTTCTCTTTGTTGTCATATCAGGAGAATTCAGGCCAGAACAAATAACCCCTCCCTCCGTCCTCTAGATGAGTATATTTGGCAGGCCTTGCACAATGGTAGGGGAAACAACAGGAAGTGTTAGGACAAAGGTTGAGGATAAGCAGGGTCTCAGGGGATTTGAGGAAGTAGTAACCACTCTCGCTAATAATGTCCCCCACAAGCACAATTGGCAGGCTATGTATCAGTGGTGGGTAAACAACAGGTAGAGCCACTCACAACACACTGGCATGCACCCTGGAGAAGGTTGCTGCACCCTGGAGTCTGCCTCAGTGTGGTGTCCCTGAGAGCCCATCCTCAGCTAATTATCTGTATCCATCACTCTCAATATCCATATAGTCAACATGAATTAATGTCTACTCTACATGGAGCAGCATGCAGCATCAAGCTTATAGGTATTCGGATATTAAAGTAGAAAAATGAAGTTAAATCAATTCATTCCATATTCAGTGGTACCAACAAATAGGATATGAATACCACCTTATTTATACATCTTTTTAAGCTGCAATTTACATTCAACAGTTCACAAGCTGGACATTTTGCGCTTAGATCACTTTATTTCCCATGAGGATCATTGCATTGAATATGGGAGGCTATATTTATTATATAGGTATAGAGATGCCATCACAGGCTGTAACTGAGTCCTGCTGCCATTGTATTGTGTATGTATAGTATATATGTAAAGGTCTGACACTCTTAGTCCCCGGTCATCTATCCACTTGAGGCGGCAGCACTGTACATGGGATTGTAGGCAGACCGTGGCACCATCTAGTAGAAATCTAGGAACTACAAATCTCTGTACTTCAGATGGTGCCACTGTCTACCTACAATCCCATGTACAGTGGTGCCACCTTGAGTGAACAGATGACCAGGGACTAGGAGTGTCAGACCTTTACATATATACTATACATACACAATATAATGGCAGCAGTACTCAGTTACAGCCTGTGGATGCCATAGTGATATCGAGAATGGGAGTTCCCCATACATTTAACAACACATGCTTACCATTGAATCGGTGCCCTAGCTTGTTCGGTGCCATACAACTAGCAGAGAGTGGAAGGAAAGTATTGAAGTAAGTGGTACATATAGACTGCTCTTTCTGAAGGTTGCGCTATTTGTCAAACCCCAATAGCAATTCCTGATCTACATGTATCGCCGGTTCCGGAACAAGGACAATCTGCTACGTCCAAGACGTGTGCTGCGTGGTAACAACAAGCTGGAATTTAAGCTGAGACGCCTACATGAACAGTCCAGAATACAGAGGTGCCAGACTATAGGACAGACTAACAGCAGTTCAACAGCACAGCGCTTCCAAAAATGAGTGAACAACCAAACAGCTTCCGACGACTGGCCATTGGAACGCCTCATTGTCTAACCATGTTGTGACACAAATAGTATCACATAGACAGATGCGATAATATTGATAGTTTATTGAAACATTCAAGAAACATTGTTGTCAGCAAGAACTATTTACGAGTTAACCTGATCGAGAAAAACTGAAAGGTTGATCTAATACTTAATTCCATCCTTGAATGATTTAGTAGCATCTTGACATTGGTTGAAAAAACGTCTGTATAGTATATAAAACTTCTAATGCCAATAAAAATCTAAACTCAAACTCAAACTCAACCACAGTGATACATCCGTTTTCACTAAACCTCTGTCATCACAGGGATGAGCATGCGATTTACTACTAGGACACCATAATGGGATTAATTAGACAAAGAATTCCTGAATGTCTAAATGCCTGATTCATTGACTATATTGCATCAAAGGTGAAATCAAGACTCTTTAAGCAGCAGTAACATATCCATGACTTCTCCATCAGATGCCAACAAGGCTTCACAGCAGCACATATTATCAGAAAGCATTTCAATTATAGTGTTTCTTAAAACAGAAACCTGATCAGAGAGTTACAAGAATGTACATAAAGGTTAATTGGATTATAGTCATCAGCGGTTCCCCTTGCTATACTGTCATTTTCTACGTAATATTGATTGAGATGACTTGCGTTAGCTGCATGGTATCGGGTTGCAATTGGTAATTAATATCTTAAAGAGTCGACATGATGAGCATTGAATTAGTCCAATTAGATCGTAAACATTGATTATATTAGACCAAAATAGATAGATCACCATGTTATCTGATCCTCTAACATTTTATAGTAATTTACCATCATCCCACTTTTCATTTCCGTGTTTCTTAGTTGAGCACTGTGCACTGGTGTTCTCAATACTCCATAGCATTTCCCGCCAGAATCTGTCATTATTTATGACATCGAAGGACAGAAAGTGGCATGGGTTCATCAGTCTGGCGTATCTATAAATGAGGTGCTCATGAGTTGCTCTAATTAGAGCTCCCATCTGGAATGCATTAGTGAGCGGGGATAGCACAGAGGCCTCATGAGGCTGGCAGCTGTAACCCACAGACTTCATATGATATTAACTACAGCTAGCCCCTCACAATCTACCAACTAGTAACCTGAAATATGGAAAATTGATGAGGGTCATGGTACATACAAGCAGGGAATTCTGCGTCTTTCATCAAATATTTGGGTCACTCCCATATATACATTTACATGTGATTGTATGAGAACCTGCTCTATTATTAAATTATTATCACAGTACACACATAGGACATATGTGCCTCTACATGGGTACCCAAATATTTTGACCGTGTCGCCGTGTCGGATTTAAGCAAGAGAGCTGTGTCGTCGTGTCGAATTTTAGGTATATAAGAACTTAGAGAAAAATCTCTGTGGGTCGATTTTTATCCCTAATTTTCCTGCGTCCGTGATTTTAAATTGTGTCATCCATGTCGATTTTTACCAATGTAGAGGCACACATATTCAGCTTGTCTTTTATTCTCGGTGATCTCATGCCTTAGTCATGAGTTCTTTTATCCCCGGCCAGTGTATCATAGCTATGACTGTGTTGTATCTAATTAAAGTTGAGTTAAAGGGATTTATGACAATTATGACAATGTTATATAACGTCCTATCTTCTATGATCTATTCATCTATCGGTATTGGTTATGTATGTTATGAATGCTAGATA
Organism: Harmothoe impar; assembly: GCA_947462335.1. NCBI lineage: Eukaryota > Metazoa > Annelida > Polychaeta > Phyllodocida > Polynoidae > Harmothoe > Harmothoe impar. The sequence goes on along the minus strand of OX381704.1, from coordinate 86,384,857 downwards.
AATGCCAAGCCTCATAAATTACAACAATGTCAAGTTCATTAATGCATGTTCCCTATTTACATGACAACCCATGTATACCATTGGTTCAATGGCTTAGATCATATGTAGCGGACAAAGTGCAGAGAAATTGAGGTGTCTTGATGCGGTATGTATAGACGGAAGCCGGGGCGGAAGCTTTAAGAGATTGGCCTATTTATTTTGTTCATGACAGACAACCACTGTGTCAAATCAGTTGGCTCTTTGCTAAATCCCTGTCTCAGTCTGAAAGCCTTATAACAGGGACAGAGCAAGATATGAACATCACACCAAGGTGAAATGATTATGGCTATGACAAAGTGTTCTTTTGTGGCTGGTAGAATTGTCTTCCAGAATTGACTACAGAGAGGGTGGAGTTATTGGTTGGGGTTCTGCAGTCACTCAGCCATAGCTTCTCTATCAGATGCCGCCAACTTGACTTCACTATATCACACGTCAGAAGGCATTTTGATGCAACATTTTTATCTAAACAAAGCCTTCTAATCAAAGTTTCCTGCGTTTCTATATAGACCAGTTGCAAGCCCTCCCAAGTAGGCTTATTCATATTCTACAAGGTTAATTTGTGATGTAGGGCCAATAGAACTCCATTAATAGATATACAACATATACTTTTGTGCAACTTGGTCCCATTCTCAAAACAATTAAAAAATACATTTTCCCCTTCTTCTTGGTGAATATTGATCTCAGAAATGACTTGGTTAACATGCAGCAAGATTACATTGTAATATGCAATCCCACTTCTGCAGCTCACCATCCCTGTCATGATTTCATCAGGCTTTGAACAAACAGGAACCCACCAGAACAGTGTGTGCCCTCACACACAATAGTTGGGGATCCAAGCAGGCAGAATGTGATTATTTAACTTTGACCTGACATGGAGACCAATACTTGATATGATGGTTGGGTTAGGCTAATTTGAGGGTGCTGAATCCAAATCTGCCATGTGCAAAGCTGTATCTAGGTCGGAACAAGGTCAAATCTAAGGTCAAAGGTCACAATTTGAAAATGACAAAGAGCACACATTTGCATCTAAATACCAAAGATATTGCAGATAGGGAATTAATCTTTTATGATACCAATATACTCTCATATGAAATACATAGGTCAACATCAAGGTTAAGGTCACACGATGATTGAGAAAGTAATCAGAATCTGAAACTCTATATGGTCAATAATACATGTACATAGCATTCATTACCAAAGGCAAACCACATGTTAGTCTATGCCTTCTTTAGTTCAGTGGCTTAAGGGGAAAGGGGGCATCTTGCCCCCCCCCCAAAAAAAAAACACAAAAAAAAAACAATAAATAAATAAATTAAAGAATGAATAAATAAGGCCAAAAAAAAGGTGTGTTTCAGGTTACATGGTCTGAAAACCTAGGGTAGGTAGGTCGGATTTTTTTTCCTAAGGGGGGCCCAATTTGGGATATTGTTGGAAGAAATTGTGTTTCAATAGTCATAAAAGTATGTGCAGGGTGGTTATTACTTCCTTTCAAATGTATCTTGCTAGCAAGGTATAGGCTAGGCCAAGAAAATATAATGTGTGCGAAAAGGTATAGGCTAGGCCAAGATTTCTGTCCTGGCAATCTGGACAGTAGGAATAAGGTAGTGTTGAGTAAATGAATTTAAATGTGGGATTTCAATGTGAGAAGAAGCTATGTTGGGAGAGATTGGTAAGGTGAGGGGCACAGAAGGAGGGATAGGTAAGTGAATGGATTGGCATGAATGGTTGATGAGTAGCTGATGAAAGTGATAGGTAGGGAAAGGAATCCATTTAATTATATATATATATAAAATAGGGAGGAATGGGATAGGTCAGATATAGACATAGACATGGAGAAACGATTAGACAGGGTTGTTGTACATGAGGCTATGGGAAGGGCAGTAGCCTTTATACTCTTGGAGGCATGGTCAGGGAGATGGAAGAATATGGAGGGTGTAGACCTATGCTGAGATGGAGTATTTGAGAGGCCGATATTTAGAGAAGGGATGTTCAAGTAAATTAATAGACAGAAAATTTGGTAACTGAAAATGATTGTATACTGGTAAATGAGGACACACCAACCTCTCAATCTACAGCTTTTAAAGGCACTAGGATTCACCATATATGGTAAGGCCTGAAATCTTGATACTAATACTAGTCCACATAGGGAGGAAGTACTGGCCCCCTGAAGATGGGGGTATTCAAAAATAACAAATGAATTTGCCAAACCACATACTAAAGGCTCAGTCTCAAGACTTTGTAACAATTGTTGATGTCTTTGACCGGGTGACATCTTTGACCGGGTGATGTCTTTGACCGGGTGACGTCTTTGACCGGGTGACGTCTTTGTCCGGTAGGCTAGAAAAGGCAATTCTTTTTTTCCCATATCTCTACTATTAGAGAAAATATGTGGATGGTTATTGCATAATACTTTGCACAGTGTACCTCTTCGAATTCCACATAATATAGAAAGTGATGTCTTTGAGGAGCAGAGGAAGAAATATAACATTATGCTAAAATGCATGTAAAAGAGCCTACATATAAATATAACAAACTTTAAATGAATTTCCTTTCATATAGTGTGAAAATATCTTTTGACCTTTTCCACCCATCTCTTACTACCCCGGTATATATAGGTCTAATTTATGCTATGATAACGTTTTCCGGTCAAAGACGTCACCCGGTCAGAGACATCACCCGGTCAAAGACGTCACCCGGTTAAAGACGTCACCTGGTCAAAGACGAGCCAATTGTTACAAAGTCGTGAGACTGAGCCTAAAACCAGAATAATCATAAGATATATGTAAGATGTAAAGGGTTAGCACTGTATCAAGAAATATGCCCTGCACAATTTATTTGTTCTGCCCTACACAGTTTAGAAGATTAAATCACAAAAGTATTCCATCTAGAAGTCGAGATAATTATGGTGAAAACCATTTTTGTGACCTTTGACCTTGACAAGTAGGTCAAGGTCAAATGACACTTTTTTCATGGACTTCTCAGGTATCATGATAGAGAGTAGTTTTCAGTGGTTATGGGGTGAATCTAAGTGAATTTTTATCATTTCTATCATTTTTAAAGGATTTTTATCTAAATTTCGAATTTGTTTTTAGAAATTGTCAATTTTTGATAACTTCCCACACTTTGTGATGACTAAGACGTAGATTTTTGGAATCGGCATGATTTTTTTGGGTTAGAAAAGCCCTTCAAACTGTTTGGTACCCTCAATACTGGACATGGCCTATAGCTCCTGCACCATTGACTTTGACCTTGATTTTGACCTTGTTCCGATCTAGATACAGCTTTACAGATGGCAGAAATGGATTCAGCAGCCTCAAAATACCCTACTTCACTATTCATACTAAGTATTGGTTATCATGTCAGCTCCTGCCCCCAAATCTAGTCTGGATCTCCAACTACAAAGGCAATGGCGCCAATTGATGACAAAAAACAAACCAGGCCAATTAGTGGAATCTTCAAAAACTATTGGCTTTGTCTTGATTTGGAGTATGAACTTCATTCGAGGCACTTTCCTGTTGCTAGAAATATATTTATATCAGAAAGAGGCCGTAAGGATCATTACTGTAATGATATAAACATTATGTATACACATTATACAATCTATTGTTGATACTTTCCTTCAGTACTGTTGTTAATTGACAGGCAGAGAAGTCCTTGACATTGAAAACAATTTCATTGTAAATAACAAAGTTGATTTTTATCTCGGTTTCCATTGAATGCTTATTTAATTTGGGTCCAAAAAATTGAATTTATTACTAGATGACATGTGTGGAATTCAGGGATATGCCGCACTTGCCATACTATTATAAAAATGATATTATTTGTTGTAACTCAGACACCTGTATATGAATTCATATCTAGCTAGGGAAGGGGACACTAGCTGATCACAGACATCTGATATCTGCCCTCGAGTGCTACAGATCAAGCAGATAACGTTTCTGTATCTGATATGACCACTTTATACCCCACGAACACACCCACCTAGCTCTCCCACATGGCCTCTCCTGCCTCCCCCAGGTGGTAGGCTGCAAACAGGAGGGGGACTATAGACCCTACAGGTATAGAGGAATGAATGTGGGCCCACTGTATTGTATGGCTGATGGTTGCTGAATGTATAGGGTTTCCTCGCACACGTGAGTCCATTTAGGTAATACGACAGTTTTTTTGAGTATCTTAAAGATGTACAACACAATCTACGCATACGGCACCTGGTGGCAAAAAACGAAACTACTTGCAACCATGATATTTGCAGATTTATCTTGCTTACATGTCATGATCTACCTTTATCAACCATTTAAGTGCCATACCTTGGCATTCTACATATCTTGATCATTATTATTTCCTTTTTTCATGCCCATAGGCTCATACAATGAATAGATTAGTTTTTATTTTGATTAATTCAGGATAATTTCATTTTGCCCGTGACCCCATATTTTCTTGTTTTCAACATGTTCCTAATGATCATATAAATGCATGCCTGCATTTTTATTGCGAACCTTTTTTTCTGTTTGGAAAACTGTAGAAAAATAGGATTTTCTCATGAGGGCCTATACGTAATGCACTCAAACGTGAATGCCCTCTGGAAGGCAAATAAACCCCGTGACATAGGCTTTTATTCTTTTCTTTGTGTTCCATAAGCCAAAAATTGTTGGTCAATCTAGAATTGGCTAGATTGTGTTGTATACCTTTAAGTTTTCCTTGCTCGATTTTGCTTTACTTTATTTAGTCACAAATAACGCTATACTCTAGCATCTATCTCTATCATGGTGAATCCCAGACGGCCCAGCACGACCTAATGTACCATACGTCTTGATTCGTATAAAAGTGACCAATGCAATGGGCTGTGCCATTATGCCAGAGGCCTGGCCCAGCTTTAAGATGGTTGGAGATGGGCAGCAGCATTACAGGTAATAATAGTGATAGTGCGTGTGGGCCTGCCCTGGGCTGTCCTCATGCCTGTCAGACCAGCTATAACAGACATTATCTTTCAACCTGCACGCAGTCCTCGTGACTCTCGGCTATCATTTCACACAATGTTAATAAGACAGCACTTCAGGTATGTGCTCAGTAAATTGATGGGAGTGGCCTTCTATGGATAAATGATGAGGGGAAGATGGGTTGAATAGATTCTATAAGAAAATAATCACCACTGCCATGCAACACTGTATTCTTGAGTTACCATTCTCAATATAAAACAGACTCCCATTTTCTGAGCTATGGCAGGACCAGAACAGCTGCTCCTGGCCTGTGATACATGATTCATCCAGACTGATTCAATTAGACTCACAATTTGATCCAAGCAGTAATACAAAGACGAATGTCGCCGACTCATGAATGATTGATAGGTTTGAACCAAATTGAAGAGTACAATTTTGTACTGTTTAACCACTGCAACCTAGTCCTAGTAGGTGTTCATAACGCATCTTGATCCTCCAAAAGGAGGAATTATTTGAAAACTTAAAAACAATGCTTTTCATATCATTTGACATAAGCACTGAAAACAGATCTCATATTTTGCAATAATTATACATTTTTAAGAAAGTTTTGAATTTTATGTCTCATAGGAAGATCCAGCGTAGTTTACAAAAAGCGTCGTCGTCTTACACTGTACTTTAAATACCCATGCATACATATCGGATTAAGTAACGGTGATACAAAAGAATTGTGTCAATACTACATGCTACGATGTGATTGAGGACTGCCAGTAAAACATACGGAAATGGCAACAGGGTGTAATCATATCATAGAGCAACAAAAGCGACGGTGTACCTGTCAGTAAACTGTTGTGTAGATACACTGCAAGAAAAGTAATATTATAGTTTACAAGAGAACGGTAGGATTTCATATGTTATATATCAAATGATTCACAATTTTTACACTCAATGGACATTCAGCGGAAATCACAATATTCCACACAGATTTAAGGGAGAACAATAAAGGACAATAGTTCATATCATGAAGCATTAATGATTATGGAATATCTGCATGCGGCTTTCATTATTCAACGGGCATAGCTATGTTGGGTGCAATGAACATTTGATTAGATAAAAAGAATAATGGCATAAGTCCATTGGAAATATGATTGTTGCCACAAATAGTTGATTAATTATCAGCGTCATTTAAACTGTTCATTCACTGAGATATACCCCAATATACGTAAGCTATGAGGTTGATTCCCTTATTAAGTAATACACATCCTCTTCGTGGATGAGGGGGTAGACCTAAATTGACTATAATGGGCAATAATCCCCATATTGAAACTATTATATATGCCACCTGGAACCTACCTACACCGTGATAAGTTAAGGGTTCACTGAATCTATAATGTGAATAACAATGATGAGCAAAAAAAGAAGTCACATGCGCTTATCTGCTATGTTTAATATGAGACCTAATATGATGGATGTTTATTGCACCCATGAGAGCCATTTATGCCGAACAATGATTGTCTGTAGTCCGAGTAGATCTGCCCTGTGGAGACGTTTACACGGCCTATATGTAACACTCTGTTAGAAATTATATAAACATATCTACAATTAATCAGGGGAATAGACTGACATCAAATAATGCAGGACACCCACTTCATACATAACTGGCCAACACTTACCAAAAATTGGAAATGCCTCTATTAAATTTAATCTGATATCATGTAGAATTCAAAACTTAGACCCAAAAGACCTCATCCACCAACTAGGATAGCATATGGTGTACTTCAGAGTGAAAACATGAATTATAGCAAGAAAAGTAACGATGAATGAATGTCTACTTAGAATATTGAATGAATCATCTAATAGCACTATTGATGGTTTTCGAAGTGCCTTATATCTATCTACTAATCCATGAAATTCAACATTGGCAACACCAGCTGCTTTTCTATAGAGGAACACGAGGCAAAATCCATTGATTAATGTCCGATTGTAATCATAATTTAATCCGCCAGTGCACTCCAACCAACAAGATTTTAGTAAGAAGATTAAACGTCTACTTAAAGTTCAGCGGTTCTAGCGCACCACCTGTTATCATAAAGAGTAACAATATAGTTATTTAGATCTTAAATCCTTGCTACGCCTTAGCAAATTTGACTAATGGATTTAATCCTCCTGGTTGATAAGAACTAGTATTATAAGCCACTATCTTCTCAGATAATGGAATACATAGGTAACATTTCAGTGTCAAACAATCCGACTTGCGACAAGGCGTCAGGGGTAGAATTGGCGTGAAAGTCCTGACAAAGAAAAAAGTTGCGGTACCTACTCAAAAAAAACCATAGAAAATTTAATTGATTCAGACATCAAGGAAAGGAGAAACAACATACATTGAGAAGGACAGACAATAATCAGTGTCTCTGGTGTCAAAGCAGGCAACTACTTTTACCTGAGTACCATTGGCAGACAGGCCTAAATAAAAGTGTCCACTCAATATGGGATATCGAGGAACATTTTTAATATGGAATCATCCCCAAGGTGAATCTGGTTATGGGTTATGGCTTACACAACTGTATTGGTCTCACTATATTTCCACCCATTGGGTATACACTGTAAAATACATCGCTTACTTTATGACATCTTCTTTTCAAGCTTTTACTGACCATTTATAAAATTATTTCAATCACCACCAATTCCCTAAATATGAGACTGTAACAGTGTTAGAACGTTTTAACGTACCCTATAGGCGACCAGAGAATGGTCCATTCTTACACGGATGAATTGGACACATATTCATTATGCGTTGTTAACGTATACATTATGTACCATGTGTTATTACTGTACAAATACAATAGTAGTGAGTCTGAATTACTAGTGTTGTAATCACGCAGCAGCTGACTCTGAAAATAGGAGCATGCAGAAGAACTCATGGCACAGATGTGGTATACAGCATGAACAGGGGCAGACGATAGAGCTGAGATGTTAACAGATACTTTTATACTTACAGGACACACAGTACACGGGAAGACCTCAGAATTTATGTTCTATTTTTAACCTACTCTCTGTAATACGCTGAGACATTATTTACTCTATTCTCACAGTTTCCATAGTAACGGCCATTTGCTATGAAACATCCATTGGACTCCAAAATAAGCTCAGATATTATCTGTGACAGTGTAAGAGGCGTAACAAATTATACTCTTGATTAGGCCAAAAAAAGGTTTGTTTCAGGTCACCCGACCGACCCTACCAAAACAGGGCCGACCCTACGTTTTTTATGCAATTTTGAAGGAATTTACGTATTTTTAACCCTTTTTGGTCAATTTTAGGGTCTTCGGAGAGGCTGGCTAGTACTTTCATGTCAAAAAAAGAAGTTTAAAAAAAATCCGACCTACCGACCCTACATTTTCTGCCCATGTCACCTGAAACAAACCTTTTTTTTCGCCTTATACATATACTTCCTAGTGTACACTCAAATGGTATTTGTAAGAACAGATGGATATCCCTAAATGATAAATAGGAATGTCTGCATATATTATTGCTATAACACAATTACTTGGTAGACCATTCTGTTCATCAATAATACTTCTGCCCTAGGGCAGAAACCTAAACACATTGAAGCCATGACAGTAAGAAGAGAGAACGCCTCAGGGGATCATTGAAGTCGATGCCTAAATTTAGAAAAGAGGCCTACCTAAGGTTTCATTGGCCATATGTCAGTTCCCTCGAAGTAGTTGAAGTGCAAACAGAAATTCACTTAATATATAATGAGTATGTATAGACACAAATCTATATACGATACTTGGAAGACCGTCTGTTCCTCAAGCTTACAGCTATGGAAGTATATGTTGTTTTGCTCAAGAAGTGTTACCGACAATAATATATGTTCAGTCGAGTGTGGTCCTCAAAGCCTTGTGCGACTTGCCCAGCCGGGCGGTCTAAGACAATAATATATGTGTAGTTACTATTATGCATTATTTTATTGTTGTTTAATATTAATATCAAGTTGCATACAGCAGTTGATTAAAAAACGCAACCGGAATTCACATTGTAACTGAAGGATGGCACAGTAGTTCATCAACATGGGTATCAGGCAGGCTGTTGCAGCATGCCTTGATCTCACGTAGCCTAACCACGATTGTAGAATAAGACAAAAGTGAATAGTTTATCATAATACATCTAAGTAGGAGGAGCTGCTAACCAGCCTGCCTGACACCATGATGACAATTCCAGTATTGCTTTGGCTCACTTTGTTCCAAGGACTTCAACCTACACTGTTCCCTCTACCCATGACCCAGGGGGGGGGGGCAGTACAGTATTCCGAGGACCATTGGAAGTTGGACAGAAGCATTTACTCTCCTAGTTGTTACCAATAGAATGTCTGACTGAGGAGCCACCTAGAGAGAACCAGAGGAGGCTCCAGTGGTCAGACATGGCCGCGCCCATGGCCTAATACCCAGGAACCCTTATAGGGAAGGCGTCAATGCTAGTTTTATCAATCTCCTATACAACTTGTATTTTGTTATCTACAAATATTCGACCCAATGTAAACACATATAATTATCCTGTAATACCGCAGGTGGCGTCTGGCTTTACAGTAGTCAAATTGGCAGATGGACAAAGTATGCCAATCATAGAACACCCTGCGATGAGGAAATTCATTTGAAAAGAAACAGAAATTGTTAAGTATCTAGTCATATTTAAAGAGCATTTCTTTGTGGGCACTAATCCATTCATTTAAGGGGGTTGGGTTAATAGCCGACTACATTATAAGTCATATCAACATCAAAATGATGAGAATTATAGCCCAGGGGCACAATAATTAGTTGAATATGACATTCAATTGCCCTTCTCAATTTGACAAATGGCGATTTGAATGCTGGCACTGTCATTATATAGACGCTATGGACCTTATACCCAGTGTTAATATTGTATCTGCATGGCTGACAATAATATTCTTCCTCAGAGGTTTCTGTCCCAACGTCTCTCAGCTTCATTGCAACATGAGCTACCAGTACATCCTGTTTGCCAAACCAGGAATAGTGCTAGAGATTAAACGATGCCATCCAATAGGGCATTGGCAATTTCTACTCTCCAAAGTAGCCCACGGTCTGGGGATTGACATAGGAGAAGCGTCGAATTGGATAAGAAAAAGTGGAATGATCTACAATAAAGGGGAAGAGATTATATTAAGCCATGCCCTCCAGTGGGGTCTTGACACTATCTGCTCTCATGGGTCAAGGAGCCCACACGTTGGTGCTTGACACAGGGGTAGGCCTAGAGGATGACACTGGAGAAGAAGATAGAAAACGATTTACAATGGAGGGTGATGATGGAAGTGAGGGGAATCTGATGTATTCTTTGGGATTGAAAAGAGGTTCCATACTGTATAACTAAGATAGGGAATACATTACATTTTACATTCGGATTTGCATTTCGGTTTTGGGGACTTGTATCTATATGAACTAAGTGAATGGGAACATTTACTCCTCAAGTAGTATATGAAAATGTGTCTCTTTCGCAGGCAGAACTATTTACCCAGGTATATTTACATATCATCAAAGCAGCAATCCATTCAGCAGGTATAGGCCAACTTGATATTTTTATTGATGCATATAAGGTCTCTCATGCTGCCACTCTACTCTTTATTTTCATGAATTATTTTCACCATAAACACCTTAAGATACTTTTATAATGCATTTGGGAATGGGTAAGACTGTAGGCTGTTCATCGAATTATTGATCTAAGCATAACGTGCGGTAAGTACCCGGGGGATACAATGAAATAAGTTTTCCTATTGTAACATGTATTATGTTGGTCCCTAAAGGATTATAAGCCATCTTAAATACAGGGGTACAGCCCATTGCTAGACAGTGTCTCACCAGGATAATAAGCATTATGAACTTCATATTTGTACACCATAAGGAAGATTCATGTTATTATGGCTCTAGTCCGTCAATTGTTGAAGGAGAAGTTTTTTTAAAGCAATACACTAAACACCCATAATGATGTAGGTGCTACTTTCTATTGTCCAACAGGGGAGCTTCTATTTAATTAGAGCTGGTAGGAGTCATGAGGTGTTGCCATGGTGGTGGGAATAGTAGATTTCACGATTTTAGTCTGTTCCTTTATTTGACGAAAATCATTGGCCCTTAGCTAGATCTACTAATTATGTATTCACACAGATCTAACCGATTTTCCTGAAATAAAATATCCACTTAAGACAAAAGATATTCGGGAATTGAAATATTTTCCCTCCATAGCTCCTTGCACTTCCAGTAGGTTCAGACACCCTATCTATGCCCCCTATGCCCATATTATATTGCGATGCAATAAAGTATAGCAGGTAATATGGTGGCCCTATGTTTGACATCTCTATTGACAAAGGCAGTGACAATGTCGGTAAGCAGGGACTAGTGCACTTAATGTGTCTAGTATAGGTAAGCATTACCGGTAGCCTAATTTCCCAGGCTAGGTAATCTTCTTCCGGCAGCTGGATCAGGTCTGTGCATCGTGGATTGGACATGATGAATGGGCACAACTAGATATAATAGGGCGGAGATAGATGCTACAATTAACTATGTTACACGACTCTAACCGCTGTGAAGTGAAATTAGAGATACATAACAGGAATTGTAGAATATCATGATGGCTGTACATACATACCTGTGTAGGCTTGGGCATTGTAGCGGTCCCACTTCATATACCCGTTTCATGATGATGATGGCTTCCACATAGAATGTTTATACTAAGAAAAGTAAATCATATTTAGATAAGGGGACCTTTTAATTAGCCATTTTATGATACCTTTTTTCAGCCAGACCACCATGTATTGTCACTATGTGATCTGTTAAACGTAATGTGAGAATCCTAAGAAAGTAATTACTTATTACTGCGGTGACTTAATGCAACCATATTTTTCTGTAATTTTCTTTTCATTAATTTGTATTCCGATGAAAAAATACTTTTGCTCTGTTATATACATACATTCTTATGGGACTACTGTTGGCGCCTATACATTGATTTATTGATCCAAGCATACACACCAATGGTACTCGAGGGACCTAGATAAATAAGCGTTCCTATTGTTAGTCCATAGAGGATACGACTTCAGAAAGAAAGTAGCAATGGGAAAAAACTACCAGAAGGTCCGACTATAACAACCTAAGATGGGATGTCACCTAATAGTATAGAATACAGGCGTCTTTACTATAGAGGGTCCTCTTTCTTCTTTTTTATAATCGCCCCTTTTTGATATTCATCGAGGAAGGAATGACATCACAAGACACAATGATTATTCTGTAACTCTAAAATAAGACAGGACACAGTATAGGTGCACTGTCTCCCATGCTATTTTAGTATGGGCTGACAGTTACGTATGGTATAATTGGATATAATTAACGATTAGTGTAGGCTAGTTGTCGATCACAATCGGCCTTTAGGTAGTGATCCGTCTTGTGAAGTATCACCTTTGTATTCTAAACTCCTGATATCCCTCACATTATCCCTTTGTGTGTGTCCTCCATGCCTATTAACTACCATTGTCAAGGACCAATAGCTCTACTTCCAGCCATTGAATGCCTTACTGGCCTGTCGTGTGGCATTGTAGCTGAAATGGCGGTTCTCCATTGATGAGGCCAGATTCTGGGTATGTGGCCAGGGAGAAGCACAATTATTGTGTCTAGTAGTATACAGTTGACCCTCTCTACCTCGAACATTTACTACCTAGGACCCCTCACTTCCTCGGACAGATGCCCGGCAACTGCCTTTGTATATTCCATTATATTTGAAAATAATTTCTCAGATAATTTGCTTACTCAGATATTTTCCCTTTTATTTTTCAAATTCCAATGGTTCAGGTTAGTATATCTGTGAAAGGACGTGAATGGGCTCAGCTACACATAATAGTCATTAGAATAAAATAAATTAGATTACGATTAATGTCTCCTTTTTTTATGAAGTAAAATTAGAAATACCTGAAATGGAGGTGTTGCAAATGATTTGGGACATCAGTATTATAAGCACTGAACACACAGCTGTACGTATTAGCAGTACGGTAAGCCCTCCTTCTCTGTTTATTGCGTGCCGACTACACGGTTTCTACTGACACAAAAAGAGCATTTGGATGACAAATGATCGAGGGGCCTTTTTAATAAGTCGTTCCATGCATATCTCAATTGATGATTCTTGCTAGGGAAAGGGCTCCATATCTACTTAGTATGTATTTCTATTTATATGCTCCCTACATTACCATCTCCTTAAATCATCATTGTGTGTTGCGGGTTATTCACCCGAACAGTCAGTTGGAGAGACAGCGCTTTTTAAAGCCAGTTCTGTTCTTATGGGATCTAGTGAGACACTGTATCTCCCATGCAAATAGTCCACCAAACAAAAAAAAGGAGTTCTCAATACCACAGGCACCACAACAAATCGTATACACAGAGAAGGGTAAAAGGGGAATATTCAGGTCAGATAGGTCAGGCAGCCACGATTTTCACTAATAAAGTGTCCAACGAGAATAATTGGTAGGCATGTATCAGTGGTGGGAAAACAACAGGTTCTGTCTCCAACACACTGGCATGCACCTTGATGGTAGCTGCTGCACCCTGGAGCCTGCCTCAGTGTGATGTCGCTGAGAGCCAACCCACGGTTTGCCAGGTGTTATCTGCATCAATCACTCCCAACATCAATATAGTCAACATGAAAGTGTCTACTCTGCACGGGGTATGGAGGAACGAGGCTGGTATGGAATCACCACCAGGATGAATCTAGTGATGCCACTAGTACCAACCTATGGTAGGGTTCTAGTGGCCATAGACTTGTATCCCTGGGATATGTGCATAGGGGCTTTAAAATATGGCTTCTGGATCACGATATTTATGGCATTGCCTTTATTGAATTATAAATAATCCAATCTGCCAGTATTTTGCACATAAGCATTATAATGAAATAATTCATTTAATTACCTATACAATGTAAAACTCATCATATCTCAAAAAAGAATTCTAAATTCATACAAGAGTGAAGCTCAACTATCCATGGGTTAACAAATAGTACACAGAGAAAGGAAACAGGGTCAGAAGGGAGCCCAGGCATACCTCCAGCATGACTCTCTTTTCTGACTTTCTTTCTGACTCTTGATGAAAGTACCTGAAAAAGCGGTTATGTGACTTCCCTAAGAGAGCCCTGGTTTTGCCTCCATATTGAACCATTTTATGACTCCCATTACGAACAGAGTCCTAGTCATGCCTAAACTCCCTTCAGAAAGATGACTTCTAAATATACATGCTAGGTGGCACTAGAGTCATCCTACTCTAGTGCCACTCTAGGAGTCCAGGCAACCATGTATTCACCTCGGCTGACCTGGACTCTGTTTGACCTGATTGAAAAAGGAGTCAGACGTATTCAAGTGAGGAGTCAGTCAGTGTGAAAATGGAGCTAAGGGGAGGACTGGCTCTATTTTCATAGCCTGGACTCCCTTTGAGACTCAGTGAACTAGCTCTCTCTGCATACACTGTACTGATTTAGCATGACATATAAAGGACAGATGGTCCCCTTCTACACACACATCTCTACTTTGTCCCCAACAGTCGTCACATTAAGAAACCCAATCTACTTGTCTGCGTCTATCTGGATTCTGGATCTAGATCTACAGTAAAAAGGTCAATGAATCAAGTCAATGAAAGTCGCTCTAGGGTCTCACATGGCATGGTAGCTAAAATGTCGGTGTTCCGTTTGACAACATCTCCATTGACTTGACCTGAGCCTGGCTCTGTAGGCAGGGACAAGTGCACTTAATGTGTCTAGTTGGTGACTGTTCAGCCTGATTCCTGGGGCTATGTATAGCTAGATCAATTTAATCTACTCACAGCTGGATCAAGTCCATAGATCTGGGATGTTACTTGCCTAATGGGCAAGGCTACAGATACTTGGGTAGAGGGGGTAGATTTCATAACTAATTATATTACCTATTCTTATAGGTAGTACACTCAGATACCTGACATGGAGGGATTGTTCATGACCAGCACTGTAAACATTGGGAACATCATACTTTACTTGTCTGTTTAAGTACACAAGCGCTCTACTCAAGCCCAGAGTTCCAGTCCTCGCTCAGAGACTTCCACTCTATTGAGATCTCTATGCTTAATCAGCAGTCTTTGCAAAAACGTTTTCGGGATGCTGGACAGTTGGTCCTGCAGCTAGCCATTTTTTCAGGACTGCATAGATTTCTGCAGGACCGGATACCAAAATCAAAGTTTTGCATAATATTTCGAATAGAAAATAGAGCATTTATAAAAGAAAATAATAACAAAAACTTGCTCTAATTAGAATGGTAGAGTGCACTCTAAAACTTGTAACTTCAGTTCTATTTAGAATATTTGAAAAAATCTTTCAGTTTTAGAAAGTCCAGAATGTGAAGGACATCAGGTCCTGCAACAGCAGTCATTCTGCCGGACCAGAGCCATTTTAGGCGGACATTGCCACTGTCCGGCAGGATTTGGCAAAGACTGAATCAGGCTGACATGTTACCCCTGTTAAATTTTAACTATGCAGCAGCTTCTTGTAGAAAGTCTAAATTCATCAAAGGGGGAGTATCAATTCCAATTCAACACAACAATGTGAACCTAGAAACCTATAGATTGAGTCAACTTGAGCACCCATGGTTGAAACAGGAACCAAGCATGGTTTCATATCTTATTAATAATGTACTATAGTAGGATAGTGTCCTTAACATCATCAGCACTTCACACTCAATGTCTGTGCTATTTTCACAGTGTTCAACAGTTAATTAACATTATAAAGAACAAGTCATGACCCCCTACACCACACACATCTCTCTTCTCTGTCCCTGACAGTCAGCACACTAAGTACAATAACTGTCATCAACTATCCTTTCTAGAGACTGTCACATGGCATGGTAGATACACGTCAGTGTTCTGTTTGACAGCATCTCCATTGACTAAACCCGAGCCTGGCTCTGTAGTCAGGGACAAATGCACTTAATGTGTCTAGTTGGTGACTGTAGTTCAGCCTGATTCCTGGGGCTATGTAGCTAGATCAATTTAATCTACTCACAGCTGGATCAAGTCCATGGGTCTGGAATGGTACATGCCTAATGGCTCAGACTACACATAATAGGGCAGATGGGGGTAGATGACATAACTGATTATATTATAATTACCCACTCTTACAGGTAGTACACATACCTGACATGGGGGATTGTTATTGATCCAATGTGTAAACATTGGTAACACCGTAAGCCTTCTCACTGTCATATTACCCCTGTTTAATGGTATGGCAGCTACACATAATCTGCTTCGACAACTCTGATGAGCAGCCGTTTTAATTGTCGTTCTGGGTACATCTCAATTAATCATACCCGTTAGGGATAGTGCCCCATACCTACTGCAATATTTATTCTATAGTACTTATATTCACCCTAAAACACCTGTGTTTTCTGCATGTATAAGTGGGCTCAATGCAGTAAGGTTCCAATACCACTATTATGTAATGCATGCTTGTATGCCTACGTCATGAATACAGAGAATAAGGACAGGATATTAGAGAATAAAGGAGTGTAGGGATCCCAGGAGTATCGCGATCAAACTAAGCAGCCCCTGTACATCTGCTAAGTATATCAATCCTACTAACTGTAGCAACTACACTTAAAAGTCAATCGTCCAACTGCTAACTGGGACTATAATGTAGTATACTTGCAAAATAAACAGTGGATCCAATGTTTATGTATTACATGTATTACACATAAGTTGATACAGTTAGCAGTTTTCGATACAGTTAGCGACTGGATGGTTTACTGCTAACTGCAGTTGTATAGCCCCTCTCTTCCTCGCTAACAAAATCTCTAGAGAGCACAAGTGGCAGTCAAGTATCAGTGGTGAGAAAACAACGGGCTCTACTCACAACACACTGACATGTATCATAGACATGCACCCTAGTGGAGACTGCGGCCCCCTGGCGTCTGCCTCCACTGTGTGTCTCTGAGACCCAACTCCCTGTCCGCCAGGTGGTATCTGCATCCATCACTCCCAACATTGATATGGTCAACATGAAACTGTCTACTCTGCATGGGGAATCATCACCAGGGTAGGTGCATCTAACAATACCACAAATGCTTGTCTGTGGTAGGGTCCTCATAGTCGAGGTTTGCACAGCTGTTACATCTGTATACAGCCTATATAAGATGGGGCTTCAAGGTTATAGATCACTATGAATATGACATCCCTTTGATTGAATTGATAATGATGTAATGTGTCAGTATTATGACAATAAACATAATCATATTAGCAGTAGACATATCAAATTGGCCTGTACTATCATGTACTAGTTTATTGACAAAATGCCTTGTAGAAGTTGACTATACAAAGAACCAGAGGTACTGGAGGGGCTTCCTTAACCCACGCCCATGCTGTCTGCAGGTTGGTGTCAGCATTTATGTCAGCATGAAAGTGCTCAATCAGCATGGGGCATGGAGGAGCAAGGTTGGTATGATGGACCAGGGTCACACAGCTGTTACAGGTACACATGCAGGTGCTATAACATATTGCTTTGGTTATAGATGCATTGCTATATGAATATGACCTGAAAGTGACGTTTTGTTTTTTTGATGCCACTATTCTGATAGCACAATGTATCAAAACATCTAGGATAATTTAGAGATCTTTGAAATCACGAAATGAACATTTCCAGCAAGCCAGGAATAACCAAACATCAGGAACATCACCACTTTGAGTTGTCCCCTTCCTGAGCATCCGACCAAGGAATAGAATGATCTATCAGCCTTTTAATATCCAAAGTGTTTTGCTGTTAAGTGTCCGATGCTTTAGAAATACTCATATTTAGAACAAAGCCCATCTAAGAGATCCCATAATGTTCTCAGAAATTCTATCAATTATCTATGGTCGCTATTCTGAATGTCTTGACAACACATTTACCATTGATGCAATGGCTTAGCTAGGTAGCAGACAGGGTACAGGGAAATAGATGGAGGCTCCTCTTAGACATTTTGCCATTCTTTCATACGGCAACAACCAAAGCAGCAGATTAGATCTGACTAAACCCCTGTAACATCACTAATCCTTTATCACTATGGATGGGATTATGATGGACAAGCAAGATGGGATCGATTATAGCCAAAGTGTTCACCTGTACCTAGAATAAGTTATGGGTTGGGGTTCTTTAAGCAGCCATCCAGGCATGGATTCTCTATTATGTAACTCCGCCTTGCCCAGAAGGCATGGGGTTATTTCAAAGCATCAAATACAAAAATAGAAAAAGAGCTCTTTAATCATAATTTCAGCTTTTTTATTCTACAATTTTCTCTAACCAATTTCAGTTATGAATAGTCCTAAATCCTAAGTCTAAGCCACTCTCTAGATAATGGTTTCTTAAGGACTCTCAGCACCCAAATTGCACTAAAACAGTTTAGAGGGTAAACTTCCAAGGAAATGTGTTAAACCTGTACATATTATACACCAATTGAACCATCTATAATAGCTTTATCAAATTCCTTCGATTATTTCTCATTTTAGTACCCATGGAATGTGGATGGAACAAAAACATTCCATTTTCAGCCTCTTTTTTTCCAACAGCATTATTGGATGGAAATTGGACAAAATTCTTGATTTTCTCAATTGAAAACTAAAATTTATGTCTATACCTGGGGTCCTTTTTTCTCTTTTCCTGATATTCAAATTATTAAGGCCTACAGAGCCCTTCAAAGTTGCATAGTTAGCTAAAAAGTGGGTGATAAAAGGGGTAAATAGCCATTTTTACAATTTTTTTGAGTAACTATGCAACTTTGAAGAGCTCTGTAGGTCTTAATAATTGGAATATCAGGAAAAGAGAAAAAAGGACCCCAGGTATAGACATCAATATCAGTTTGAAATAGTTAAACTTAAGAATTATCTCCATTTTCCATCCCATAATGATGTTGAAATTAAAAGAAGATAAAAAGGAACGTTTTTGTTCCATTTACGTTCCACAGTGACAAAAATTCCAAATAATGGAAGGAATTTGATAAAATTATTATAGATGGTTCAAATGATGTATAGTATGTACAGGTGTAACACATGTACTTGAAATTATACCCTCAAAACCGTTTTAGTGCAATTTGGGTGCTGAGAGTCCTTAAGTTAAAATAGGTAAAAACCAACGTGTTCTACTTAGAACTGTAGCTTAGTTGACAGACATCCACTCATATGATGAAGTTGCTTTCTAGTGAATTTGTTTTATTTTCTACCCATAAATGGCCAGAATAGAAATATTATTTTTTTATTAACAATGGCAGCCATAAGGCTATATCATTGTAAGGGTGCTACACAAATACATCTATTTAACAGTTTATTAGATTATACTTATTCACAACCAATTCTCCCTCTTGTGTACTTAGAAACGAAAACGACCTGTACCCATATAGCCTGATAACCAGATTGCTTAATTAACAGCTTAGAGAGTCGGCATGATGAGCAGTATTGAATCAGTCTAACTAGATTCTAATACATGAACCGATTGCTGTGTTGGCCTAAACATTAGTTTTATCAAATAGATACAGATGGATATCCCTGTAAGCTACCACCATATTACCAATTATTATTTATGATATAGAATTAAGAAAATGGTGTGAGTTCATTGGGCCCGGGTTACCCTCAATGAGCATTTCGTGAGCCTGTTCAATTAGAGCTCCCATTTAGGATCGATAAGGAAGCTACTCTGGTTTACATGAGCTGATGGTACAGTGGCCTCATGAGGCTAGCAGCTCTCAGGCTGCAGTCCACATATATTGAATACAGCCACCTCTCATTGCACCGACCATGGACTACAGAGCAGTTGAAGGTGAGGGAGGAGCTTGTTGTGAGGCTCACATAGGCTCCTACTGCACGGCCATAATCAGTTGGATGACCCCAATTTCATTTTCATATGGCTACATATGAATATTACTTTAGTGACATACATTACTCTGGCTGAAACATACATCTATTATCTTTTAATGTTAGTATATACCATTGTGAGATATAATGTTATCAGGGAATCATCTTATTATTTGCTTGTACTATTCATCATATAGTTACCTCAATTTATGACAGTCATAAAGATTCACGCTATCCATGATTACTATCATTATTATTATCATCATTCACTATGCAATATCATAATATGAATCACCATTTCGGTAGCACAGTGCGGAATGTCTACTTTACCTATGAAAGGCCAGTTTAAATCCCTGCCAGTTCACACTGGTATTTAGCATAAATTCCACCTTTTACCCTCGTCATTCTGCCCAATTCCAATCAACATAGCCTATACTAGTAATGAATAACACGGAGTATGCACATAGGCTAGATGGAATATCGTGAAGATGAATCTGGGTGCCCACTATGTCACAATGCGTACTACAGAACACCCACACACACTAAGATAAAATGGACATTCCTAGCAAGCAAGAGCCATTGTTGGTCACCAAGCACATATTTAGATGGTAATTGAGACAAGCATGTCTCTTACTTTAAATAACCCCACTTTGAATCATTCTATTATCTGTGAGGATCCGAGTGATTATGGAATACAGGCCCGGGCACGGAAGCGTATGTCTTGACTGCTGTATATACAAGAGAGCATGTTCTATTCCGCATTAGCAAGATGTCCTGTGTACAGCGCCATGTTGATTGGTACCAGTGTAACCAGTCTAACCTCCAGCAACCAGCTCAGCCAAATCTCAAGTCCAAGATTAGGATACAAACAGGGTGTGAGTATTGTGAGTGGGTTGTACCTGGGCATTACTTATGTCACCTGTCCCTCATAGAGTAGTGGTTAGCATGGTGGATTCATGATGTAGAGGACCTAAGCTCAAATCCCTCCCAGGCCATATCTTGTCACCATACCATTAACCACCAATACCTTTTCTTTTTTATATACATATAGTTCCTTTGAACAAATAGGAATAAATAATTTGTTCAAAGACTATTGCTATTTCTTTGATATCATTTCAAGGTTGTTACTCACCTCTACCTATCAAAACAAAATATATTTGATATATAAGAATGTAAATTAATGGTATGGTCACCAAGATATGACTTGACAGGGAATTGAGCTTAGGACCTCTACATCATGAATCCACCATGCTAACCACTACTCTATGAGGGACAGGTGACATAAGGAATGCCCAGGTACAACCCACTCACAATACTCACACCCTGTTTGTACCCTAATCTCGGACTTGATATTTGGCTGAGCTGGTTGCTGGTGACAAGGGGGATACAATTGGTACCAGAGCAACAACTTGTGGCAGCACCAGTATCTCGCTAGTGCCTAATTAGGCTACTCCGGCTCGCACTCATCAGAAGGCATTTTGATTTCACCTTTTTATCTTAGTAGTCCTTATGTTTGATAATTTACAAGCTTCGATGGTCTGTAATTATTGTCTTTGAGTGTATGGATTTTGTATAAAAGGAAATAGAAGACAAAATCCAATTTCAGTATCTCAAAATTTGTTATTACCCATAGTAATGATGTGGAAATATATCATTCAAAATGAGCTGTACTCATGTATATACCATTTGAATAGATTATAATATTCATCACCTATTCCCACTGCTGTTTACTCAGGAACAAGACATGCCTGTGGCAAATTAACAGGATAATCGGATTGCAATTAGAAATTAACAGCTTAGAGAGCCGGCGTGATGATCAGTATCGAATCAGTCTAACTAGATTTTAGTACATGAGCTGCTTGCTGGGGTGGCTTAAACATTTATTAAACAGATGAATTTCCCTGTGAGAAACCGCCATTTAGTTTTAGGGTAATTTGGCATCTGCCCAACTGGTGTGAGTATCTCACAGCCTTATTTGCTGCCCGTGGTCTCAATACAACTGAAGAGGGGCGGACTATGACCTGTTATTATTTATGACCTGTTATTATTTATGATATGGAGGGTAGAAAGTGGCGTGAGTTCATTGGTCTGGGCTATCTCTCGATGAGTATCTTCTGAGTCAGTCAAATTAGAGCTGCCATCTAGGATCGATTAGCGAGCTACTCCGGCTGACACAAGCTGATGGCACAGCAGCCTCGTGAGGCTAGCAGCTATCAGGCTGCAGTCCACATATTGAATACAGACCCCTCTCATCGGGCCAACCCTGAAATATGCAGCAACTGAGTGTGAGAGGGTAGGTGGGGGACTTGTGGTGAGTGAGTAGGGCTCCTACTGCACAGCTATCATCAGTTCGATCACACCAATTTACATGTACATGTGGCTGGATAAGACCATACCCCACCATCACAGTAAACGTAAAGCACGATCTCCACCACCATAATGCAGAGCAGAAACCCATTTTTTCCCCGCCCCCTCTGACTGCCATTTGCCTGCTGCTACTTTGGGTTATTCAATTTACAATATGGGCACTGACCGGAAATGTCCATTTGTGTTTCCGGAGTGTGGCGGGTGGCTTCAGGGGTGACCGGTAATGGTGGGGCTAGGGCTGCTGCCAATGCGGCGCCGGTATAGGGGAGCCTCCCGCCTTAGTGCATACCGCCTGCCCTTTGAAGCAGAAACTGTGAGCTGCTCGGCAGCTGCTCGCAGCTGGGGCTCTTCTTAAAGGACACCCTTAGGACATCACCAACGAGCAGCTCTAGACGGGGGAGGCATAGAAACATGACCTGAGGCAACAGACATAAGGCTTGGGATAACAGATGGCCTTGATAGTACTGTGTGTCCTAGCACGGTGAGGACGGGAGGGGAAGTGCATGCCCTTGAAGGGACAAAGGAAAGGGTCTAGCTTGTGTATTATGAAGTATAATTATTATACATTATGTCACGCCTTCAAAGTCATGCGTTACTAGGTAAATATTATTAACACACATAACACATCTTGCGGCTTATGGAGTGTGGTGTGGAATTCCAAAGGGATGTGATAATGAGAAATAACACGTGCATGTTATCTTGCACCTGCCACGTATGATTCCGAATTTGCATGCACATGTGTGCGGCTGACAATGTGGTACATCATTTGCTGTAACACGTTTTGTTAAATCTTGAACAGAATATTACATCTATTTTGTTAGGAATTATACACATAAAACATCAATGTCAAATTCATGTCTTAATGTTCATGCTAAAATGAGGTGATAGATTTTGCATCAACAATACGTACATACTTTACATAATGTATAGGCTAATTCAAATATACAGCTTGGTCTGGTCAGATAATGATATCTATAGGCCCAACACATCTTTCACCAGATGAGGGAAAACATGCCTCCAGGGGGGAAACGCTTTTCAAAGTTTAAGTTACAGGCTTTAAAATAATATATCTTGAGCTAAAATATCCCAGGTAGTTTTGCCTGTCAAAGCTAGGTTGCTGTGTGCAATTGGAAATGGCAAAAATGCTCTAAATCCATTATTTCCTATCATAAATACTGATAATGTAAAAACTACAGTTTCATTGATAAACAATGTAAGAAATGTGATGGTTTTTTAAAATCATAAAATCGGTTCTAGAGGGAATTTTTGAGTTCTGTTTTCGATTCTGAGTTCCTTATGTAATTCCCAAAACCAAATGTCGCAAAGTTTGTCATTTGGAATAATGGAATGGTTCCCATGGTGACCAGAGATTGGCATATCTATATGTCTACTTTGTATGTTTCCATGGCAACAAATGGTTCTTTTGCATTCCAAAAATGGAATGTTTTCAGTGGACATCGAATACTTCTGAAAATATCACTGTATTCCCCATCCAAAATTGGTATAACACATTTTTTAGTCAATTCTTCGGTGTTTTACCCATACTGACCCCTGGTGGCCAAAACCAGTACTAAAAATCCCCCATGGAGGCACGTTTTCCCCCGATGGCCCTCAATATTATTTTCTTTAGCTCTTAAGTAGTTCAGACTTTTGAGACAAGATGTCTCCCCTTACCATTTCAATAGAATTCAATCGACATTGCCGACACAATAAATTTCTATATAAGATGAAACTTCAACAACCTAGGTTTGTAATTCTTCTACCATGGCAACAGCAATTACAGGTCACAGGTGCTAATTAGGCCAAAAAGGAAGGTTTTTTCAGGTCACCCGACCGACCCCATCAAAACAGGGCCGACCCTACGTTTTTTAATTATTTTTACCCTTTTTTGGCCAATTCTAGGGTCTTCGGAGAGCCAGGCTAGTACTTTCATGTTAAAAAAGAAAGCTAAAAAAGAAAAAAAGGGACCTGCTGACCCTACATTTTCTTGCTCTGTTACCTGAAACAAACCTCCTTTTTTTGGCCTTACGCTAAAGGTGAGGCTCCAATAACTGATTTTGTTCTCAAATCGGGGCTATTCTCACGAATTTAACTCAGATATATACCATAACAATTATATACCCTAGACAGGGAGGTCCTATAGACCCTCCCATGGATTTGTTTTTATAAATAATAGTTATGTTTATAAACAAGTGGAAGTGCCGATGCAATATAACACAATCACGCTCCCGATTTATATTCCCGGGCCAATTTTGGCTCCCGATCTCATATCAAATAGATTTGATTTTTATTGATCTGAATGGTGACCTCTCTAGATCTGTCTTTACCTAATAAAATTGTATACATAACACATCTGATGTAAATATAAACAAACCCTGACACTTTATATCTGATCTGATCGTTTCACTAATATGGTATGATTGGACCGCAAGAATTACTCAAAAAATCGGTTAGTGGAGTCCCAGCTATATGCATCTCATGAGAACAGTACATCTTGGTAACATCTTGTTTCTATCTGTCTGCCTAACTTGGAAATAGACACTGGAGGCCAATTCACAAAATTGGGTGGTATAAAAATTGTAGTAGACTAAGTCTCATGAACGTGATGCAACTGGGGTGGTCGGGGGGGCCCAGAGTAAATCCCGAATATGGTCAAATCCTTTCATATTACTATAGTACAGGTGTGGGGGCACACTACTGTGTCAGTGGTTTTACTTAAATATATCTGCGGTAGCCATGGCAACCATTTCAATACGATCGGTCAAAAGCATGTCACGATCTGACCGGTCATATCGTGAATATGTTATATATGGGTGTACAACTAGATAGGGATGCAGTAGCAAACTGCTGTTGATGCAAATTATATGTAATATTAATGCACTTTATGATAAATATAGCAGTTCACCCACAATGCATCACTTTATACCCTACCATGCACGTCAAAAAATGGTGTTTTTCGCATTTTTTCACATTTCCAATCTCATAAATTTACACTAACTTTGCACATTTCTCCTGCCTAACCTGTGATACATGTATTCTCACTTTTTGCTTTATTCCACTACGCAATTACGTCATCTTTCAATCTGTATAGAGCATTATGCCATGTTTTTTCATTTTTTGCTAGTATTGTACACTTCGTATAATGTCATAAAGCGGTCAGATCGTGAAACTGAAACGGTCAGATCGTGAAAATTTATATATGGCTGTACTGACGTACCAGGCCAAGGCCCATATTTTTATCTCTCCTAATGTGATGTAAAATCTATTTATTTTTCATTTTAATAGCCATTAATGCCATACTCCATCACTTTCTACCCTACCATGCACCTCAAAGAATGATTTTTTTGCGTTTTTTCTCATTTCCAAGTTCTGGAATTTCAAATGACTTTGCACATTTCTCCTGTCTAACCTGTGATACATGTATTCTCACTTTTTGCTTTATTCCACTACGCAATTACGCCATCTTTCAATCTGTATAGAGCATTATGCCATGTTTTTTCATTTTTTGCTAGTATTGTACACTTTGTATAATGTCATAAAGCGGTCAGATCGTGAAACTAAAACGGTCAGATCGTGAAAAGTTATATATGGCTGTACTGACGTAATGGAACATGCAGCATACTTAAATATATGTTAGTTACAGTGAGAAATGAATGTACTTCACAATAAAGAAAAGAAATAAGGCCACACTGCATCACTTTCTCCCATACAATGTACCTCAAATTACTGCATTTCTGCCTATTTTGGGGTGTGATCCCTGAGAAATACTAGTCAACTTCGCACGATGTATCAGCCTAGCCTCTGGTAAATGTATAGTTGTTTTTTCTTGTATTATACTGACAATTCACCTCTTCTTTCCCCCAGTATGCAGCATTAAGCCATTTCTTTTATTTTTCCCGACTACATTGCACCCTGCCCACAATATATCAAAGCGGTCAGACAGGTGAAATGCATTTATCCTAACATTGGATGATCTTACTTAAATAAAAACAACATGTATATGTTTTATGTGTACAGATATGTGATTTATTGTTGTTCTTCCATTACCTTAGTTACAAAGGCATGTAGTGTGACCTTTTTCTTATGTCATTTGTCAATACATTCAATTATAGGGGTCCTTATCAAGATGCAGTTCGATTTTTCAACCTAGATTTCCAGCCCCAGTGCAGTAATATAACTGCCATTGTCATGCATATCTCATGAAAAGGAAACAAAAAACTATGTTTTATTGGTAAATTAGTCTATCCACTAAAATATTTGCATATTTTACCTCACTATGGCAACTATTGCTTAAACCGGTCAAATGGTGAATGAAACCGGTCAGATGGTGAACGACCCGGTCAGATGGTGAAATTTCACATACCCACCCAAAATTACGTCTGGCGAGTCCCCAAAAGCACCAGAACAACAATATTTCATTTTTTAGAGTTACCAGAGGGTCCTAGCTAGCGATTAAACCCAGTTTAGGCCACATTGCAGTCAGCGTCCGGTCACGCGGGGCCAGAGAATGTCACAGTACCATTTCTCAACCCTGAAAAATCACATCTCCACACCTCATATCAACAAGTGTCACATTTTAACACCCAGTACACTTTCTGTTCATGCTAAACAATGTTTCACACAAGTTACAGGCAACATGAACGCCAAAAATTAGGCTAGCTACATTTCCATGGCAACTCTAACCATATCACCCTGACCGGTCAGATGGTGAACGACCCGGTCAGATGGTGAAATTTCACATACCCACCCAAAATTACGTCTGGCGAGTCCCCAAAAGCACCAGAACAACAATATTTCATTTTTTAGAGTTACCAGAGGGTCCTAGCTAGCGATTAAACCCAGTTTAGTCCACATTGCAGTCAGCGTCCGGTCACGCGGGGCCAGAGAATGTCACAGTACCATTTCTCAACCCTGAAAAATCACATCTCCACACCCCATATCAACAAGTGTCACATTTTAACACCCAGTACACTTTCTGTTCATGCTAAACAATGTTTCACACAAGTTACAGGCAACATGAACGCCAAAAATTAGGCTAGCTACATTTCCATGGCAACTCTAACCATATCACCCTGACCGGTCAGATGGTGAACGACCCGGTCAGATGGTGAAATTTCACATACCCACCCAAAATTACGTCTGGCGAGTCCCCAAAAGCACCAGAACAACAATATTTCATTTTTTAGAGTTACCAGAGGGTCCTAGCTAGCGATTAAACCCAGTTTAGTCCACATTGCAGTCAGCGTCCGGTCACGCGGGGCCAGAGAATGTCACAGTACCATTTCTCAACCCTGAAAAATCACATCTCCACACCCCATATCAACAAGTGTCACATTTTAACACCCAGTACACTTTCTGTTCATGCTAAACAATGTTTCACACAAGTTACAGGCAACATGAACGCCAAAAATTAGGCTAGCTACATTTCCATGGCAACTCTAACCATATCACCCTGACCGGTCAGATGGTGAACGACCCGGTCAGATGGTGAAATTTCACATACCCACCCAAAATTACGTCTGGCGAGTCCCCAAAAGCACCAGAACAACAATATTTCATTTTTTAGAGTTACCAGAGGGTCCTAGCTAGCGATTAAACCCAGTTTAGTCCACATTGCAGTCAGCGTCCGGTCACGCGGGGCCAGAGAATGTCACAGTACCGGTACCATTTCTCAACCCTGAAAAATCACATCTCCACACCCCATATCAACAAGTGTCACATTTTAACACCCAGTACACTTTCTGTTCATGCTAAACAATGTTTCACACAAGTTACAGGCAACATGAACGCCAAAAATTAGGCTAGCTACATTTCCATGGCAACTCTAACCATATCACCCTGACCGGTCAGATGGTGAACGACCCGGTCAGATGGTGAAATTTCACATACCCCTCAAAATAACAAGAGGGATGCTAGCCCATGTTCAGACCAATATACGAGATTTGGAGGAGACCACAGGGTGTGAAACGAAATTAAACAGTCATCTCGTCAAGAACATGGAACTTGCATCCAATGGTACATCTTTTGCCATCTGCTATATACCACATCATGCAGCTCAGTACACAGAAAAGGTGTGCTGTGCACATTGGGATCGAAAAGTACCTGTTCATTCCAATTTTTGGTTTCTTCCCTTTCTCCTAATGAAATTCCTTGGCAATATAACAACAAGTGAACATTTTGCTTATATCTATGCCATGTCACAAAGAGTGGTAAGGTCGTAATTACACATAGTATGGGGGCGGAGAAGATCAAATTAAACCGGTCAGATGGTGAATGACCCGGTCAGATTGTGAAATATTTCGAGGGACGGTTACAATTTCAGTGTTCATTTGATATGTGTTTACAGTTTAAGGTCTAGCATGGTGCGGATAGAGCACACGAAAGAAAGTGGCCACTCATCTCCTGACGAATCACCGTCATCGGGACCAGCCAGTTCATTGATGAGGTGACCGTTCCTCCTTCGCTGGGTTATCCGGGCATGTCGAGCTGCTTCCTCCGGTGTGGTTTCAGCAGTAGTATAGTCAGGGTCTTCTTCTTCGGAGCCAGAAAGCCCTTCTTCCTCTAATCCTTCTTCCTCCACGTCATGTGGGACTGGCCTCTCCACTGAATCAGCCGCACTGCGTGTCGTGGAACGGGTACACCGCACTTGCCGCCTTCGTTCCCTGTCAGCAGCTCGGACTGACGCGAGGTCCATCTCGTCGTCGTCACTGGAGAAGACTGGCTCCTCCACGTAGTGCTCGTTTACACCGATCTCAGCATGATGGTAGGCTGGATCAGGTTCTGATTCAGAGTCACTAGTTTCGGAGTCAGTCCCTTCGCTGCTGGTGTTCTCGAGAGCAGGAGCCACTGTCTCGGTTGCCGTGTTGGCGGTGGTGGACCGGACAGTTACTGCGCTGCTGGTGCGGGTGGCAGGTGCCGTCTCCTCGGGAGCAGGAGCCACTGTCTCGGTTGCCGTGTTGGCGGTGGTGGACCGGACAGTTACTGCGCTGCTGGTGCGGGTGGCAGGTGCCGTCTCCTCGGGAGCAGGAGCCACTGTCTCGGTTGCCGTGTTGGCGGTGGTGGACCGGACAGTTACTGCGCTGCTGGTGCGGGTGGCAGGTGCCGTCTCCTCGGGAGCAGGAGCCACTGTCTCGGTCGCCGTGTTGGTAGTGGTGGACCGGACAGTTACTGCGCTGCTGGTGCGGGTGGCAGGTGCCGTCTCCTCGGGAGCAGGAGCCACTGTCTCGGTTGCCGTGTTGGCGGTGGTGGACCGGACAGTTACTGCGCTGCTGGTGCGGGTGGCAGGTGCCGTCTCCTCGGGAGCAGGAGCAGGGTGGTGGTACTCGATGTGTGCTGCCAGATTCCAGACGACATCCTGGCAGTGGGGGCAGTGGTGTGGTACAGGTCGAGGTACAGCCTCTATCGGGGAAGGTGGAGGTGCATCGGCTTCCTTCGTGTTGGTGCTGGCCTCGTTTGCTGCCTTCTTTTCTGCCTGCTTTGCTGCCTTCTTTTCCGCCTTCTTGCGAGCTGCGTACTGCTTGGCGGTGCACCATGCAGCACACTCCGGAATGAGGTCGTCCGTCATGCAGCAATCCTGGTAGCAAGACGTTTCCCTCATGAGCACCTCACCCTTGAAGAACGTTGCCTGGTGGTGGGTAGTGATGCCAGGCATCTTACCACACTTCCAAGAGTCAACGCACTCCTCGGTCGAAAGAACCTCGGCTTTGGTCGCATGGAGGAGTTTGATCTTCCGAGTCTGCGGAGCGACATGCTCCACAAACTCTTCAGCAGTCTGGATGGACCCTACGGTCTTAACGACCCGGTCAGCCAGACCCTTCAACGCTCCTCCTACGCCATCGCACGGTCCCTTCCCATGGCCAGCCTCCAACCAGTTCCACGTGATGCGAATCTGGAATATGTCACTGGCTCGCCTGAGTAACTCAGCGGTGAAGCGGTTCCGATACTGGGAACTCGGCGAGTCAGTGATAATGTGGAGGTGGGCTAGGTCAGGGACGAGTTTCTTGACCTCGGGGATTAGCATCTTGAGGAACGCCATTGTAGTGGGGAAGGAGTGGCTAATCACCTCGCTGACACCAACGTAGCAAGACGTGTGCAGTTCCTCTTGAAGGTCGTCCTCACGCTCACGATGGTAGACACACATGGGGTGTAGCGTCAACTGGTCCTTTCCAAAGAACGCGGATTGGATTTCCTTCATGAAACCGCAGGACCAGTTCTCGGCATAGTCCATGTGCACCGCAGCATGATCGTGGGGCATGACCTCCTTGAGCTTCCGCACAGCGGCATACTGCTCGCTTACTCTCCGGTGGTGCTCAAGAAAGAGGGGCAAGTCTTCGCGGAACTGCTGCAGGAAGGAGGCCTTAGGTACAAGTAACTTGTACAGCACAGAGTGTGTAGAAGTGTATGTGACCTTCTTCTTGATACCATCCTCCTGCTTCACTTTCTTTGTGTATTCACGCGATTCCTTACCCCACCGCTTGAACCTCACGGATTCGATGTCATCAAGGGAGGCAAGACCTGCCTCAACCTGCTCCTTATCCAACGTGGTGAGTTCGGTGGTGGAGTTAGGCAACCCAGGTATCGCCTCGAGCATGTAGCCCATGTTGGCGTGCGGTGTGCAGAGGCACACCGATCTCTTCAGGAAGACCGAGGTAAACACGGTCGACCTGTCTCGTGCCCTACAGAATGTGGGGAAGGACACAGCGAGATCGGTCTCTGCGACAAACTTGCGATGTAGGTTACGCATAGTGTCACAGAGAGCCACCACAAACCGCTGACCAGGCTCGCCCAACTCAGCCGCCCGCTTCTTACCCGCATAATGGCGCTTGTCTGGCAAAGTACAGGAGTTGTCTGCACGACGAAGGAACCCATTCACGGCTACTCTCTTCCACCGAGCGATGGTGCTGCGCTTTGTCCTCTTCACCTTGGCCTTGGTGGACAGAACACTATTTCTGCACATCCCGAGGGCACGGGCAAGGGACGACTTCTGCCCGTATCGAGGCACAGTCCCACCGCGGTGTTCGGCCACAAGGGCATCCTTAATTAGTTTGGGGGCATGTATGGCCAGCTCGTGCAGTGTCAGAACCTCCTGTTGAGATGCTCTTTGGTCTGGGGTCGGTCTATGGATTCCAAACCCTCCAAGAGTCCGTGCGGTCTTCTGGACGGCTGTCAGTTTGGGTACGTTGTCGGGGGTTGTCTGGGAAATCGGATTAACTGCCTGCTCAGCATGGTGGGAGTCAACACCTTCGTGGGGGTTGACCGACTGGGGGAGGTCAACAGCCACAGGGGGGTTAACAGCCACATGGGGGTTAACAGCCACAGGGAGCTCAAGAGGAGGCTTCCGCTTTGATACCTTCCTCACCTTTGTGTGGCGTGCATTCCTCCATATCAGCCTTTTCAACCTCGTCCACTTTTTCCGACGTTTCTTTTTCTCAGGCAGTGGGTTGTAGGGAACTACCTGAGCAGGTTTGGAGCGAAGTTGACGTTGATGGAGTGCAGGCTGTGTGGAGGTCTCGTCCGAGCAGGTTTGTGCGGCAGTGTGAGGCACCTCCTGCCCAACACTGTCAGACGAGTGCAGTCATGAGGACCCGTCCAGGGACTCCTCATTGTCCTCAGAGGAGGACGAGCTGTATTCGTCGGACTGCAGGGGGGAGGGGGAACGGCGCTCCTGCTTCGGGGTGCTGTGGGCCGTAGGGACCACTTGTAGCCCTGGTGCTGGACTGTCCACTATCAGCTCCGTGTTAAAGCAATTAGTGTCAATTTTGGCCATCCATTCGTCCACATCTCCGGCATACTCTGCCGCTGGGGCACCCCGAGAAGGGGTGGTCAGAGCTGAAGTCTGCAGACTGCCGTCAGATGGGGTGACATTTGCGGACTGCAGACTGTCGTCCTTCACAACTAATTCCCCGTGTGGTAGAAGTGTGTCGACCGTGGTTCTCTCCAGCTCAGAGGTGTCTGGGTCGGCTGGATCATGGACCTCAGATGGGTCTGCTGCGGAGGACGGTCTTTTACCCATCCAGAGTCTTCTTCCTCGCATCCCGAGGGAGCACCTGACGAGCTTTGACTCACTGTAATTTTCATAACAAGTGAAGAACTAAGTAAAAAGGAAATGAATAGAAGAGGAGGGAAGGCTAGCCGGTCAGATTGTGACGTGTTTTTCTTATACCACCATACTATATTACACCAGCATGGATACTTCCCGTTTGTCCTCCTGCTTAAAATCTTTATTACTTTGTAACTTATCCGGTCAGATACATATTTAGAGTACTTCTGTTAAATTACTAGAAAAGTTGTTGCTGCATTACATGCCAGGAATCTCCAAAAAGAAAATGTTCTTTATTTATTTGTAGAAATGATGCACATAGAATGTTAATGTTTTAGTAAGTATTAACAAAACAAAATGGAACAACGTATACAAGGTACATCTTCATTCAACAGTAACTTTATTATACAAGAAAGTCCCCCCCTTTTTAACGCCAACATTGGCTATGTGTACAGCTTAAGGAAAAATATAAACTAGGTGTGATGCACTGCATACACGTACCTTATGAACTCTACATATTATATGCAACTTTTGCAATATATATTATTTATTTGTAAAAATAAAATAAACAGCAGGTACTGTGCTGCACTGCTAGCCGTTAAAAGGTCACAATATATCTTATTTAAAATACAATCTGGTATAAAGGTCACAATATATATTACTTGAGTAAGATATATATAATACTTGAGTAATATATGGCGTTGGCCAGCAGTGTATATATATATATATATATCAGTTAAAAATCCCAGTGCATATATGTTAAAAACTAGGATTGCTCATGGGGGAAAATGATTTTGAATTCCCGAGGGGGGGAGTCGGACCCTGGCAGACGCGCCTGAATGCGGTCTGCCTCATCCGAGTCGATGCTCGACAGACTGGGCACACTACTCTCTGCGAGAAGGCTGGGAGGGTAGCATAGTGCGTCTATCTCGGGCGAGTACCTGGAAAAAATGTTATAAACATGAACAAAAAAGAACAGGAACTGCCATAAAAATGGAGTGAACACGATTTGGCCATTACAAAACAGGTTAAAAACATGTTCATTTTGGCAACAGGAATTGGTTACATTGTGTGAATATGAAGTAGTGAGTATGAAATATTGAATGTAATGTAAATTAAAAACGGAGAAACTATATTGACACAATTGTATATATGTACACACCAGGGGTTTCCTGGATCAAAGAAGACGGGTGCAGGAAATTGCCCGGGGGGGGGCACTGGAAAAGGCACCGGGATGTCCGGTAAGCCATGTGCCGTTGACGTGACAGACATGACGTCTGCTGTGACATGTACAGGGTCCCCCGAGTGTAGTGGGCCCTCCGCCTGTTCTGTCTCACTGTCAGAGGTCGACATCTCGCTGGACACTATGACTGCATCTGTATTTAAAGTAGAAGGTGTTAAATACCTTCTTGTTTTTAAAGCAAGGACAGCCGGTCAGATTGTGACGTGTTAAAGTGTGTAGGACTTAAAATTTGAAAGAACCATATATATATATAAAAAAATATAAATATAGGATATTTAAGACTCTCCCTTTCTCTATATCATGTACACATTTTAAAATTCTGTTACACATTTCACAATATGACCGGATATTACACGGCCTGACCTTTCTTACTTATAAATATATAAGCATAGGTATTGAACTCACCACTTTTAGCCGTTGACGTGACAGACATGACGTCTGCTGTGACATGTACAGGGTCCCCCGAGTGTAGTGGGCCCTCCGCCTGTTCTGTCTCACTGTCAGAGGTCGACATCTCGCTGGACACTATGACTGCATCTGTATTTAAAGTAGAAGGTGTTAAATACCTTCTTGTTTTTAAAGCAAGGACAGCCGGTCAGATTGTGACGTGTTAAAGTGTGTAGGACTTTTACCACCATATTTCATAGCCTACTTTTGAAATGTTTTTTACTGTGTTACTGATCCGGTCAGATTGTGAAATTAACATAAGCACACTCAAAGAGAGTTCTGTCGGTATGTACTTTTTAGTGGTCCAAGCATGAACAGCGCAGTGGTGACCGGACAATGTCATGTGATAAATATAAGTTACATGTGATTTATCCCTTAATTATGTGCGTACACTTAAATAAGTGTTAACTTATAAGTTATATTTACATCCAACTTCTGTCCCTTCATCTGACTCCCCCGAGTTCGTCGGCGTCAGGTCGATGACGTTGTAGGTCAGTGGTGACCGGAGCGGCACTGCAGGTGGAGCTGAAAGAGCATGGTCGATATTCAATGCTGTGT
This sequence comes from Harmothoe impar, assembly GCA_947462335.1. Classification (NCBI taxonomy): domain Eukaryota; kingdom Metazoa; phylum Annelida; class Polychaeta; order Phyllodocida; family Polynoidae; genus Harmothoe; species Harmothoe impar. The sequence goes on along the minus strand of OX381704.1, from coordinate 86,350,351 downwards.
GTTCATCAGTTCGGCGAAGAGACACGTTGGGATGGCAGTAGGACATGTGCCTCTCTAGAAGTACCGATACTTTGTCGCATAGTGGGCAGTCACCTATCGCATTGTTTGCCCAGGGTGGAATAGGGTCTGAAGAGAAGCAAGAATATTCTGGCTTATAATATGTAAATTTATTCTACCTACAACGCCAGAGGATACGGAGGTTACTATGTAAAGCACTGAATGTAAACTGATCCGGTCAGATGGTGAACATTGTGTAAGACTCGGATATAAAGACAGGTTTAATTCTTATTTGGAGTACCTATATTGAAAATTTGGTGAACAGATAACTCACCCTGTGCCACTGGTGCAAGCTCCACCCGCAAAACATGGGGGGCGTGGACAATCTGAGGGGCATAGACGGGCTCAGGGGATGCGTCTTCTGTATCCTGGACCACTGCGCTGGTGTCTTTCTGCGGAGTGACGTGACCGTCTTCTCTATCCTGGACCGCAGGGGCACCGACGGTAGTTAGGTCATCTGCGCTGGTGTCTTTCTCTGGGGGCTCGTGAGGCACTGAAAGAGGAGGAATAAATGTGAGTGTTTTTTTTTTGTATTTATAAGATATGGTTTGTTGTTCTATACATACAAGTGTGTGAGGCGTATATCTGTACATGTCATGTATAGTGAGGTAAGTTATGTGGTTAAATTGTGAAGGTCTTGTCAGCGTAGCGCATGCACAGGGGGTTGGTTCTTTCTTTTGTTCTGACCATATTGAATATTTAGAAAAAGTGTATTTCTGAGATAACTCACCTTCGTCTGACTGCTGTGTCTCCTGGACGACAGGGGCACCGACGGTAGTTACGTCATCTGCTCTGGTGTCTTTCTGCGCAGTGACGTGACCGTCTTCTCTATCCTGAACGACATGGGCACCGACGGTAGGTACGTCATCTGCGCTGGTGTCTTTCTGCGGAGTGACGTGACCGTCTTCTCTATCCTGAACGACATGGGCACCGACAGTAGTTACGTCATCTGCGCTGGTGTCTTTCTGCGGAGTGACGTGACCGTCTTCTCTATCCTGAACGACATGGGCACCGACGGTAGTTAGGTCATCTGCACTGGTGTCTTTCTCTGGGGGCTCGTGAGGCACTGAAAGAGGAGGAATAAATGTGAGTGTTTTTTTTTTGTATTTATAAGATATGGTTTGTTGTTCTATACATACTTGTAAGTGTGTGAGGCGTATATCTATACATGTCATGTATAGTGAGGTAAGTTATGTGGTTAGATTGTGAAGGTCTTGTCAGCGTAGCGCATGCACAGGGGGTTGGTTCTTTCTTTTGTTCTGACCATATTGAATATTTAGAAAAAGTGTATTTCTGAGATAACTCACCTTCGTCTGACTGCTGTGTCTCCTGGACGACAGGGGCACCGACGGTAGTTACGTCATCTGCTCTGGTGTCTTTCTGCGCAGTGACGTGACCGTCTTCTCTATCCTGAACGACATGGGCACCGACGGTAGGTACGTCATCTGCGCTGGTGTCTTTCTGCGGAGTGACGTGACCGTCTTCTCTATCCTGAACGACATGGGCACCGACAGTAGTTACGTCATCTGCGCTGGTGTCTTTCTGCGGAGTGACGTGACCGTCTTCTCTATCCTGAACGACATGGGCACCGACGGTAGTTAGGTCATCTGCACTGGTGTCTTTCTCTGGGGGCTCGTGAGGCACTGAAAGAGGAGGAATAAATGTGAGTGTTTTTTTTTTGTATTTATAAGATATGGTTTGTTGTTCTATACATACTTGTAAGTGTGTGAGGCGTATATCTGTACATGTCATGTATAGTGAGGTAAGTTATGTGGTTAGATTGTGAAGGTCTTGTCAGCGTAGCGCATGCACAGGGGGTTGGTTCTTTCTTTTGTTCTGACCATATTGAATATTTAGAAAAAGTGTATTTCTGAGATAACTCACCTTCGTCTGACTGCTGTGTCTCCTGGACGACAGGGGCACCGACGGTAGTTAGGTCATCTGCGCTGGTGTCTTTCTGCGGAGTGACGTGACCGTCTTCTCTATCCGGGACTACATGGGCACCGACGGTAGTTACGTCATCTGCGCTGGTGTCTTTCTGCGGAGTGACGTGACCGTCTTCTCTATCCTGGACCGCAGGGGCACCGACGGTAGTTAGGTCATCTGCGCTGGTGTCTTTCTCTGGGGGCTCGTGAGGCACTGAAAGAGGAGGAATAAATGTGAGTGTTTTTTTTTTGTATTTATAAGATATGGTTTGTTGTTCTATACATACTTGTAAGTGTGTGAGGCGTATATCTATACATGTCATGTATAGTGAGGTAAGTTATGTGGTTAGATTGTGAAGGTCTTGTCAGCGTAGCGCATGCACAGGGGGTTGGTTCTTTCTTTTGTTCTGACCATATTGAATATTTAGAAAAAGTGTATTTCTGGGATAACTCACCTTCGTCTGACTGCTGTGTCTCCTGGACGACAGGGGCACCGACGGTAGTTAGGTCATCTGCGCTGGTGTCTTTCTGCGGAGTGACGTGACCGTCTTCTCTATCCTGGACCGCAGGGGCACCGACGGTAGTTAGGTCATCTGCGCTGGTGTCTTTCTGCGGAGTGACGTGACCGTCTTCTCTATCCGGGACTACATGGGCACCGACGGTAGTTACGTCATCTGCGCTGGTGTCTTTCTGCGGAGTGACGTGACCGTCTTCTCTATCCTGGACCGCAGGGGCACCGACGGTAGTTACGTCATCTGCGCTGGTGTCTTTCTGCGGAGTGACGTGACCGTCTTCTCTATCCGGGACTACATGGGCACCGACGGTAGTTACGTCATCTGCGCTGGTGTCTTTCTGCGGAGTGACGTGACCGTCTTCTCTATGCTGGACCGCAGGGGCACTGACGTCACTCGCGTCGGACGGAGTTAGGGTGGAGGAGAGGTTGGAGGACTTCCCCTTACCTTTCGAAGACTTCCCCTTCCCTTTCCCCTTCTTTCCTACTTTAAAGAGAAGTATAGACAAAAGTGTATCAGTAAGATTTGTTAAAATGAGATATTTAAAAATTTCAGAAATTCACTTAAAATTTGAAAGAACCATATATATAAAAAAATATAAATATAGGATATTTAAGACTCTCCCTTTCTCTATATCATGTACACATTTTAAAATTCTGTTACACATTTCACAATATGACCGGATATTACACGGCCTGACCTTTCTTACTTATAAATATATAAGCATAGGTATTGAACTCACCACTTTTAGCCGTCAACAGAGCCAGGCGCAGCTGCATCTCCACCATGGCCTTCTGCAGCTCCTCTGCCTCAGTCTTCCTCGCCCTGTCATCCGAATCGTCATCGGAGTCTTCAGTGGTGTCATTGGTACAGACGAAACGATGTGGCAACATCACGTCGGGTGGTGGCACATCGTAGTCCGTCTTTAGTTTGTTAACGGATGGGCCTGCTCCGTCTGTGCATAAAGAAAACTTTGGTTTAATGCTAGATTGGAAAACAATGTATGGTAATTTATATTTAAAGTGTATAAGAAAGGAACACCAGGAGGTCAATTTCGTTAAATATCTAGAGTTGAAGTCTGTTATTATTTTACATGTAACCTACAGCAATATCAAAAAAGGTATTTAAATGGAGAAATGTATTTATTTTAAAAAGTGCCCCGTACCCTGGTCCTGGCTAGGTGACGGTCGGACAGTGCTTGGGGACGCTGTACGGGAGGGTGGGGTGCGGGCAGGTGACGCTGTCCGGGAAGGTTGACTGCGGGCAGGTGAGGGTGTCCGGGAGGGTGGGATCGGGGCAGGTGACGGTGTCCGACTGTGGCCCAGCTGCACAAATCATAAATTGAATTAGTTTATACACACATGTACACAGTGAGATGCGTGTGGTGGTATGATTAATCCATGATTGAATACGCTGGGAAGGATACAGATAAATATATTTTTGCAAAGATAACTTGTAAGGCGAACTGAAAACATGGTCACAATCTTACCGGATAGCGGACACCGTTAACAAGCAATAAAAATCCTCTACCAGGGCACTGTCAGTCTATATACTAATAATTAGGGCGAAGAAAACATGTGGTACATGTACTCGATTTCACAATATGACCGGCTATGAGGGTGACATTTGTAAAAGTTGTGTAACTTACGTATTGGAGAGAGTGTGGCGACTTGTCTGGGGTAGCCTGCTTTCTCTTATTCGTCCTCCTTTTTCTGTCCGGCAACATGTCAGATACCGGCTCGGACATGTCCTCCGCCCCCCTGGTGCTCCTCCTTGCCTTGGACTTTTCCCTTTCCTCTTTTTCTGAAGTTAAAAAAATTGATTTAGTGAGATTTTTTATTGTAGCTCTACCTAGGAGGGGGAGTGCCATACTTTTTTTTTTTAATACAAGATGTATTATAAATGCTTGAAAGCACTGTCGAGGATGCAGTATACAATGCCCCTTCGGATACAATGTGGCCGAATTCAAGTTGCTGACTTCAAATCAATAAAGAAATAAACAGAAATGCAACAGCATTTGTACCAGTCAGATGTATTTCACTTGGGGGGGCGCATATATTGTAGTGTTTATAAGCATGGATATGGAAGATTGTATGAAAGGCACAAAGAGAAAAAATTATGTACACAAACCTTCCTGCAACTTTTGCCTCTTTAGGTCGGTGTTGCGCTTTCTCATTGCCGCATACTCCTTGGTACCTTTCACGGGGGTATTTTTCTGTAGGAAATATTTGATAAGCAATGACCATATATATATATATACCAAATTTCACAATCTGACCTGATTCTTTGGCGATTTTTGGCGACTGCCTAGATATATAGAGGCAGCTGTGCCTGTTATAAATGTAACTGGTGCTTGATTTGTAAAAGTATAGAGGGTAGCCTACGTCATATTTCACCATATGACCGGTTGATGTGACATATATAGAGTTGTGTTATAATGTTAGAAGGAGTTTACAACCACTTTATAGTAAAATACATGTAACAAGAAATAGACTTAAAATATATAATAAAATTAAATACCTTGGCGATGTCTCGCCGATGTGCGACAAAGGCAGCCTCCTTCTTCTTTTTACCATACCAGGGCCGGTTCTTGTTGCGGTTGCGAACAGTTTGGTAGGCAGCCTTGTCCTTCCGGTTGAGTTCATTGTATATGGCTTTGTGTTCTTTCAGCCATCTTTCGATTTCCTCCTTAGGCGCCCCATACGGTGGTGTAACAACAGTCTGCTCACAATCGTCATCAGAAGCAGGCTTTTTCCTCCGGGTTGGTTTCTTCTTTTTTTTGGGGGGGGGGTAGCCTGCTCCTCCTCCTCCCAATCGGAGTCACTGTCGGAGGCGGGGTGGGCCATTCTCTTCTTCATTGTACTACGCTAACCTATGGAGTAGAAAAAAATAGGTCAAGTTTAGTTTGTAAAAGGGATTGTTTATTTATTTATTTCTGAAGGGGGGGCGGAAACATTACAACCCCTCGCCGAAATACCGGGCCCGCTTTTTTAATGAGGACTAATAAGGACTAATTTAAAAATTTATACCCCCCCTCCTGGAGTAGCCATTTTCTTTCAGGGGGGTCCAAATCTTTTTGCCCCCCCCCTAATGTGGTCCAAATCCCCCCCCCCTTTTAGGGTACGGGTGTATGTAAGTGAGACCAAGTGTACAGCCACACATACTCTATACCTTTAAATACTGTATTATACATCGAATTGACCGGTCAGATTGTGAGATCGCCGGTCAATGTGCATGCGTTTTGCTTCTTTACAAAGAAATTACGGCTTCTCCCACTATAAAATATGGCCTAAAAGATGGATGTAAGTGAGACCAAGTGTATACCCACGCATACTCTATATCTTTACTGTAGTATAGATCGATTTTGACCATCTGTGTTAAGACGGTCAGACGGTCAGATTGTGATATAGTGTTGTGGAGCGGGGGGAGGTCGCCGGTCAATGTTCGTGCGTTTTGCTTATTTACAACAAAATTACAGCTTCTCCCACTATAAACCATGGCCTAAAAGATCCAGCGCAATGGAACCAACAAAACATGACTGCTGTCACATGGTACAAGGTAATATAACAGCACTTTATGTTACTTTGACCGGGTAGAAGAAAATCATAACAAAACATACTTACTCGGTGGAAGGTCATGCGCTGCAGCGTCCTACGTCGGGTACCAGCGGAGTAGACGCTAGTTGCACTGTCCTGAGTAGAGAGGGCGCCACAATGCGTTGCAGTACCGGCCAAATGTGGTAGGGGGCGTGTAGAAAACGACCGGTATGACCGGTCATATCGTGAATTAAACGGTCATATCGTGAATTAAACGGTCAGATGGTGAAAAGTTAAGACCGGAAGTGTACGTCTCGTGACCTCGCCGTGTAAACAAAAGCAGGAGTGAGCTGCTTTTCGCTGGATGTTATGGCACCATATAGGCCCTTTTTTTAACATTACCTGGATTTCTTATATAACAACAGTATGGATGGTACGAGCAGAGTAACGTAAAGCGGTCAGACAGGTGAAAAACAGCACGTGGCAAATACAAGAGGATGAGATGGGAGTAGAAGAGGCAGATGTGAGTAGGCTACCCTTGGTACTTTGTAGTGTAAGACATTACCTATGGTATGCACCAAAAATTATATCTGTACCACACACTGTTTCTGGGTGAGAACTGTATTTGTTTTGTTTTTTATCTACTAGCTGAAGCCGGTCAGATGGTGAAAAATCATTTTTTTCAGGAAAACCGCTGGGGTACTCGCTGGGTGGACAAATTTTATGGTAATTCGGCCAAACTTGATGGAAAACATCATCATGTAACTAATGTAGAAGATAAAAGGTACCATTTAGGTAAAGTTTTTTTTTAATAATATTCTTCAATAAAAAAATTAGAAAAACCGTGAAAGTTTAGGCTCTAAATGGCCAAATTTTCCTACAAAATTCCTGAGATAAGGGGTAAACTATATTTATTCCGGTAGAACTAAACAAATGCTAACATATAGGGCCAAAAATGTACCTGGGATAAGGATTGGGTGGAAAATATTGGGGAAAAACCCCAAAAAAAGAGTTGCATCACGTTGGTGAGAATCAGTCAGTATTTAGGCAATTCTGTGTACGATACATAATCCTCTGGACATGAATTGAGATACTAAAAGAAATTTCGTTGGAAATGTATTCTCTTGGGCCTTTCCTTACGTTTACACACTTGTCTGTACATGCTTTTTGCATGTTATAATACTTTGTGAATCCAAAGTAGATCTACACTTCATTGAACATAAACATGGATATTACAAGACATTTCACCTCTAATATGTCACTAATAGTGCTGCAGCATGTGAGAGCCAGGAGCATTATTTCTGAAGACACCAAAAAAGACTAAAGGTCACTATATACCACTGGAAAGCTCTGATCATGGGCTTTTCAGATATGGTGACTGTTAAAGAAAAGGTTGCGAGGAATCCAAGATGGCCGCCAAAATCCAAGATGGCCGCCAAAATATCAGAATTCCATCTCCCATGACCTAAATAGGGCTCAGAATACTTTTAAAACACTGCCTGCCCCCCCTAATTTGGACCCAAGGAATTCAATGATTCTATTGGTTTGTTGCTAATATAGCTGGTTGCTTAGCAACAACTGTTCTAATAGTTTATCTGCCTAGCAACACAGTTTTCCATTGTCCTGAGGCTGATTATAACCATGCCTACCCCCCTTAATTGGAGCCAAGGAATTCAATGGTTCTATCGGTTTGTTTCTAAGACAGCTGGTTGCTTAGCAACAGCTATTCTAACTGTTTATCTGCCTAGCAACACATATTTCCATGGTCCTTAGGTTGTTTATTATTATACCTACCCCTTTAAACTGAACCAAAGGAATTCAATGGTTCAAGTGGTTTGTTGCTAACACAGCTGGTTGCCTAGCAATGACTGTTATTATTGTTTTTCTCCCATATTTCCATGGTCCTGAGGCTCATTATCAACAAGCATAGCAACAGCTAAGCAGCCTTGGATCCAGGTTATTCTGTGGTGTGAGATGGATAAAGACACAAGCTCTGTGGACCATTCAAGTAGCTCTTGGGACCCATTCAGCAGCTCTTGGGACCCTGCAAGCAGTTCTGGGGACCCTCCCAGAGGCTATATGGGACCTTTCAGTTGCTCTGGGACCCCTTTAGTGACTCTGCGGACCCCTTCAGCTGCTCTGGAGACGCTACAAGCAGCTCTGTGGACCCTTCCAGCAGCTCTGTGGATCCTTACAGCTGTTCTGTTGACCCCTTCAGTAACACTTGGGACCCCCTCAGTGACTCAGTGGACCCTCCAAGCAGCTCTTGGGACTTTCCCAGAGGCTTTGCAGGCCCTTCCCGTTGCTTTGCCTCTAGGGACCCCTTCAGTGACTCTTTGGACCCCTTCAGTGACTCTGTGGACCCCTTCAGCAGCTCTGGGGACCCTTTCAGTGGCTTTGTGGACCCTTTCAGTGACTATGGACACCCCTGCAGTGCCTCTGTAGACCCTCCAAGCAGCTCTGGGGACCCTCACAGAGGCTTTTGAGGCCCTTCCAGTAGCTTTGACTTTGGGGACCCCCTCAGTGACTCTGTGGACCCCTTCAGCAGCTCTGGGGGACCCTCCAAGCAGCTCTGGACCCAAGAAATTCAATGGAATTCAATGGTTCAATTGGTTTGTTGCAAACACAGCTAGTTGCCTAGTTATACTTGTTTATAACCCTTCAAGTAGCTCTTGGGACCCCTTCAGCGGATCTTGGGACGCTGCAAGCAGTTTTGGGGACCCTCTAAGAGGCTTTGTGGGACCTTCCAGTTGCCCTGGGACCCCTTTAGTGACTCTGCTCTGTGGACCTGTTTATAAGCTAGGATGGAAACACTGCAGCTAGCTACATGTGCATGGCCCCTAATCGCTTTTGAGATTCTTTTGGTCAGGGGTAAGTATTGTAATAAAGCTTGGTTGATTAGGGACATACAGACCATCCCAGCAGCTCTATGGACCCCTTCAGCAGCACTGTAAACCTTCAGTAACTCTGAGGACCCTTCAGCTACAACCCAGGTACTGAGGGAAGTGGTAGAGTCATCGTAGGTACTGGCGAAGATGATCTAGTCATCCCTGATATAGGGGAAGATGATCTAGTCATCCCTTGTATAGGGGAAGATAATAGTGATCCTTGGTATAGGGGAAGATGATCCAGTCGTGTCTGGTATAGGGGAAGATGATCTAGCCATGCCTGGTAAAAGGGAAGATGATCCAGCCATCCCTGGTATCAGGGGCGGATCCAGGATTTTGGAAAAGGGGGGGCGTGAAAAAGGCAATGTACTGGGGGTATTGGAAATTGTCACATTAAAATGTACAGAAAAATAGGGGGGCGCATGCCGAGTCCGCCCCCCCTAAATCTGCCCCTGGGTATAAGGGAAGATGATTTAGCCATCCCTGGTATAGGGGAAGATGATATTGTCATCCTTGATATAGGGGAGGATGATCCAGTCGTCTCTGGTATAGGGGGAGGTGTCTTCCTTGGTACCAGCAAAGAGGTTTTCTGAGCTAGTAGACACTCACTAATGCCAGGGTATGCATACCCAGAGCCCGCCTGGGTGTTTCCAGGGCTAGAGGTGGTCATAGAGTCAGCAGAGGTGTTCACAGGATCAGCAAAGATGCACCCACAGCCACCTGTGGTGCCACCACAGTATGCAGAGGTCCTTCTGGAGCCACCAGAAGGGTCCCAGAGCCACTGGAAGGGTCCCAAGAGCCACTGAAGGGGTCCCTAGAGCCACTGAAGGGGTCCCCAGACCCTCTGCAACGGTCCAAAGTGTCAAGGAAGTGGTCCCAAGATCCACTAAAGGGGTCCTAGAGCAACTGAAAGGTCCCATATAGCCTCTGGGAGGGTCCCCAGAACTGCTTGCAGGGTACCAAGACCCACAGCCACTGAACGGGTCCCCAGACCCACTGGAACGGTCCACAGAGTCACTGAACGGGTCCCAAGATCCACTGAAGGGGTCCACAGTGCCGCTGAAGGGGTCCCTAGAGCAACTGGAAGGGTCCCCAGAGCTGCTTGAAGGGAGTCACTGAAGGGGTCCCCTGAGCAACTGAAGGGGTCCACGGAGCAGCTGGAAGGGTCCCAAGAGCTACTAAAGGGGTCCACAGAGTCACTGAAGGGGTACCTAGAGCTACTGGAAGGGCCTCAAAAGCCTCTGTGAGGGTCCCCAGAGCTGCTTGGGGGTCTACAGAGGCACTGAAGGGGTGCCTTTAGTCACTGAAAGGGTCCACAGAGTCGCTGAAGGGGTGCCCAGAGTCACTGAAGGAGTCTACAGAGCTGCTGGAAGGGTCCCCAGAGCTACTAAAGGGGTCCACAGAGTCAGTGAAGGGGTACCTAGAGCTACTGGAAGGGCCTCAAAAGCCTTAGCGGGGGTCCCCAGAGCTGCTTGGAGGGTCTACAGAGGCACTGAAGGGGTGTCCATAGTCACTGGAAGGGTCCACAGAGTCACTGAAATGGTCCCCAGAGCTGCTGAAGGGGTCCACAGAGTCACTGAATGGGTCCCTAGAGCCACTAGAAGGGCCTCCAAAGCCTCTGGGAAGTGCTGATAAGTCCCAAGAGCTGCTTGGAGGGTCCACAGAGGCACTGAGAGGGTCCCAAGTGTTACTGAAGGGGTCAACAGAACAGCTGGAAGGATCCACCGAGCTGCTGGAAGGGTCCACAGAGCTGCTTGTAGGGTCTCCAGAGCAGCTGAAGGGGTCCGCAGAGTCACTAAAGGGGTCCAAGGGCAGCTGAAAGGTCCCATATAGCCTCTGGGAGGGTCCCTAGAACTGCTTGCAGGGTCCCAAGAGCTGCTGAATGGGTCCCAAGAGCTACTTGAATGGTCCACAGAGCTTGTGTCTTTATCCATCTCACACCACAGAATAACCTGGCTGTTTAGCTGTTGCTATGCTTGTTGATAATGAACCTCAGGACCATGGAAATATGGGAGAAAAACAATAATAACAGTCATTGCTAGGCAACCAGCTGTATTAGCAACAAACCACTTGAACCATTGAATTCCTTGGGTCCAGTTTAAAGGGGTAGGTATAATAATAAACAAGCTTAGGACCATGGAAATATGTGTTGCTAGGCAGATAAACAGTTAGAATAGCTGTTGCTAAGCAACCAGCTGTCTTAGAAACAAACCGATAGTACCATTGAATTCATTGGGTCCAACTAAGGGGGGGTAGGCATGGTTTTAATCAGCCTCAGGACAATGGAAAACTGTGTTGCTAGGCAGATAAACTATTAGAACAGTTGTTGCTAAGCAACCAGCTATATTAGCAACAAACCAATAGAATCATTGAATTCCTTGGGTCCAAATTAGGGGGGGTAGGCAGTGTTTTAAAAGTATTCTAAGCCATATTTAGGTCATTGGAGATGGAATTCTGATATTTTGGCGGCCATCTTGGATTTTGGCGGCCATCTTGGATTCCTCGCAACCTTTTCTTTAACAGTCACCATATCTGAAAAGCCCATGATCAGAGCTTTCCAGTGATATATAGTGACCTTTAGTCTTTTTTAGTGATGGGTGTTCGGCTTATCAGCCTTTAATGCTGCAGCACTATAACGCTTCTGACGAGAACCGCAATTTCAATGTCACTTGGATTTTAACATGTACTTTATTTTTGTGAATTAGACTCTTGGTATACCAAGTTGAATGTATGCATACATGTCTATATTCGTGTTACTTAGATATCGGCTTAGAGAAACAGAATGTGAAGTCCAGAAAGATTTTGGTGATGAGCTGAAATAGTTGAATCGACTGGGCGGGACAGATGTCATTAGTGCAGGGTATATACCTAGGTCCCTACTCCCAGTAGATGTCACATATCATGATATTATTATAGCTGACCCAGCTAACAAATAAACATTTCTTTCCGTCAAAGTTACGTTCTGAAACGTTGTATCACGCTTTTTTATTTGCTGGAAAAGAATCAGTCAAAGGGGAACACTATATGACTATGTACATAACCAGTGTGTGTAACTACAATTCTTAGTCCCCCATCAAACAAAACCTTTTTTTAAACCTTTACAAACGTTGTAGGAAAACCTTTTTTGTACAAACATATAGAAAAAGCTTGCATCCAAAAGTTTTAAAAACGTCGTTTGCAAACGTTTGGAAAACGTTTTTTTTGTTAGCCGGGTGCCTGCAGATGGTTTCCTACTATGACGATGGAATAGATTGGTCGACAAATGACATCTCACTTGTCATTGCCATAGACATTTCATTCTGTTATTGACAGTTCGAACCTTTTCCACTTTTGATATTTTGAACTGTCAACAGCGTTTTCGTATAGAATATACTAATGCAGACTTCAGTATATGTCATGGCAACTTTAGTTTTACTCACACCAGTCAAGGCGACTAAAGGGCATTTGCTTTCTATGCACCTACCATCTTCATTGTCAAGAGCAGGCCATGCTTAAGGTCTCTGCGGCAGCAATAAATGCAATTAAGCCTTTGGCCCTTACCCGGCTTGTCATTTTAATTGTGAGATGTCAATTAGATTGTATTGAGTAGGCCTCAGGTGGATATTAAAGTAGTTGATGGGATGAGGTTGCGGTCGGCTACAATGGATAAAAAAGAATGGGGATGTGACGTGAATAGGTATTAAATCTTCAACTTCCCCACCCAGATATAAGATACAGTTCTGAATCACAAAATCCACCAAGTTTTATTCTACTTCAATTTAATCCTCTCACCACCAGATTTCTCAAAAATTTAGCAGAAATCTGAAAATTATATATAATTATATATTAAAAAAAATAGAAATGATGTATTGCTATGTCTTCTCCTTGAATATTCTTTGTGAGAGAGTATGTCATGAGCTTTAATTATCATACCAAACATATGGTGCTTTGAACAGAGCTTGTAAGAACATATGTGAGCAGGCAAGCAGAAAGGGGTATCCCCGCGGGATTAGTACCAATTTTAGCCACCAGGGGGCTCCACCATGGCCTAAATTGGAAGAAACGGGCTAATATTCGTTTTTTGGTACTTTTTTCTGGAGAATTCAGTACTTTTATACAAAACATTCCATTTTCAGTGAAAAGCTTCCTTATTTGGAATGAAAAAAGAACGTTTTAGAGCCTAAATGAGTGTCTTTGTTGATATGTGTTGCCATGGAAACATGATTTTCATTCCAAATACAGTAAATAAAGAAGCCCATTGATAGAATGATTCACAAGGATTACTATGGTCAAAACAGAATAAATTTATCATTTCTAGATCAAAAGCTATGGCCTATAGGAGGAAAATGTATGATCATTTTCTAATTATTCTAATTATGCTAATTAGATAGAGATATCTTGGAAACTATGAGACTTAGAGCTAATTGGGAGTTTGGACAGGGCCATGCCCACCCATATTCATATAGCCATTTCTCAAAAACTAGAAATGATATCCTCTTGTGTAATATATCAATGGAAAGCTTATGATATCAATTTCAAAGTTGACATTTTCGTCGGATATCCCTTTCCCCTTGCCTGTACACATATTTTCATCAATTTTGAGTACCTTGAGTTTTGAGTAATATCTTTCATTTAGCTCAGTAGGTTAGATGCTCTGGCCGCTTTAACGGCCTGCTGGCTTAAATACCACTATCAGGTTTTCATCAGGAATTGCACTCGAATACAACTTATTTCACTCCTTAGGCACTAAGATAGGGAGCACATACTTGCAGAGTTGGATGTTTCCATGCTTTAGGGCGGGTGGTTAAGGCCTACATTTTTCAAGGCCGACGGTGAAAAGGTTAAATATACCAACCTATAATTACAGGAGTGTATTTGACACTAATAGAAGCAAGTTATGCATATTCAAATGAGGTTAACTTGGGCTGAAATAACAGAATGGCATTAATTGCAATGTTTAAAAAAGATTATTATTGATTCTTGATTATATATGATAGGTTGATGGCCCTGGTTAATTTCTTCTGACAATATTCCCTCACAGATTCAGGTACAGAGCACGTATATAATCAGCAGAAAAACAAATAAACAGTATGGTAGAGGCTGAGGTTGGAAAATGAACATTGGCATCAAACTATTAGACTACCTGTACCAGTTACTGATATAAAAGGAGCTTTTATGACAATAGCGTGCCTTCTTTCTGATCCCTCACTTTCCTCACATCTTCCCACACCCCCTACTTTCTAAATTGACTCACCCATGCCTCATGTCCTGCTGTTTCTTTTGTGGGTGGATGTGACTGAGAATAATCCCCGTGTAGTTTTTTTTCATCAATCAATCATGTTATTAAAAAAAATTGGTTTCACATTAAGAGCCTCCAGGGCTGACCTATAAGATGTGTATCTACAATGTATATTCCGTGAAGTCACTGTTCTTGCCTGCTCCTGCAGAAATTGTTATGCAGGAAAATAAGTACTGGAGCATTTATTGTGGTAATCCAATTGAATATTAATAGTTGTCTTGGGTTACACTCTCAAAAATGGGGCTCACTCTGCATACTCCATCTACTTAACTCTGCTACAGCCTATGCAATGACATGCAATAGCAACTCGAGAATGAAATACTGGAATATCATTTGGAGGGTCTCCATGGCAATACCATATTTGAAACCCATATTGGCTGCTGGAATCCAGGTCTGCCAAAACTAAGCCTGATGTGGAAAAAGTAAAGTCCTGCATGTTGAAGATCTCTTTGTATAACTAATAGTCAGATTCACCACACCATATGGAAGCAAGCATAGTCATGGACCTGCCCTGAGCTCTCCTGTTAGGCCGAATAAAGGGCACTACCTGCCTGCTATGCAGTCCTTGTGGTTAAAGGAGAAACATGCCACACATCCCCAGGACAGTAATTAGTATGATTCCCTTTGACTGTCATTTCAGTTGAGATGTCAATTAGATTACCCTTGGCGCATATTGATGTAACTGGCGGCAGGACAAATGTGAGTCGGCATGTGGAATGTGACTTGAATGTGTTTCATAACATAAACCTAACCACCTAAATTTGAGACAATTAAGTTATACAATGCAACCCAATCCTATTCTACCTCCTAGAAAAATAAGGGAGTGGTCATTATTTAACAAGACTGGGGGGCTGATTGATTTTGTCGTGGTTATGGGGGATTATTTAGATCTGAAATATTTTTACCTTCCCCCCAGAGGAGTTGCCAATATCCTCCCTATTGAAATTTGTGTCCCGCCCTCAAATCCACCAGTATCTCCAGGTGTTAGATAAGTTCCTAATAGGATTTTATTTAGATCTACATTAAAAATGCCTCACATTGATAACCTAATTTCAAATACTGTGTCATTAAATTTTCTTGTTGGTAATAAGTGATACCACTATAATATGACATACTAAATAATGTATGGGCATGTGTGGGATTTAGGCCGTATCCGTATGGGACCTTTGTGATGCTGCATGCTGCCCCTGTCATATAACATACTCTTTTTTTCCCTATAGAACCCTATATATAAATACATGTGGTGGCTTGAGTTGTATCATGGACACTTTGCTGACCTCTGGTGACCAGTGCCACCCAGTAAGTAGATCTATATGGTCTCTGTATCTAATTTAACCATGACACACACACTTCTCAGATATTAAGGAGGCCTTTTGAGGTTGGTGGACGGCAGGTGGAGGCAGACAATAAAGTGCCTGCAGATAAAAATGCTCTGTATCTCGTGACTGATGTTGGCTGAATACCTCAGGGTTACATTGCACCTGCAAGCCTAACCTACCTCTAGGTAAGATAATGGACTTGTATTCTTAGTGAAATGAAACTTCCCATATTTCTCTTTTCTGATCAACCGTAGGTGACACAGCATACCAGGAGCAAAATCAGACCATCTGTGGTTATATAACAATAGCATGATAACAGACTGTTCACAATAGCATCTAAGCTCTGTCTAGACATCCATCTCAGTCCGTCTCATTCCTTAAAATATGTCATACATTATACAGTTGTCTAGATTAATCTTATCTAGCAACAACGCTGTGTAGATTAGTCACTGTTAGAGATAACTGGACAAAGGTACTAGTAATAGTCAATAGGGTCCATTCAATAGTTGTAACTCAGAACAAATAGCCACTAATGTCATCATACTGTTACACCTACGATGTGATTTGTTATGTTATCCTATGATTAATAGGGATGCATTATAATAGGTAAATTAGGTATTAAATGTAGGTCTGCATCTCCAGCAAGACTACTCCTTGACATGCACCATTACATTTAAGCTAGTGAGGGCTAGTGAGGGCTGTGACGCAAAATGTCTTATCATCAACACAACTAGAATCAATAACACAGAGTAATATGTTAGACACAGTTCTAGGCAGAACCAAGGTCGTGACT
Source organism: Harmothoe impar (assembly GCA_947462335.1). NCBI lineage: Eukaryota > Metazoa > Annelida > Polychaeta > Phyllodocida > Polynoidae > Harmothoe > Harmothoe impar. The sequence goes on along the minus strand of OX381704.1, from coordinate 86,334,043 downwards.
ACAGTTGGTTGCCATATGTAAAATCCAGTCCAAAATTATACCCAGTCAATATGACAATCGTCAAAAGAAAATTACACACACATGTAGCTTTTAATAAGCTAGATTCAGCATTTATGTTCTGAATACAAAACTAGTACAATATAGCTTTAGGTTTAACACAAATCTGATCTAAATGAGATTATTACAAAAAGATACAGATGTCCAGTAAAGACCTTTGAAAACTGGAGACAGTCATATTGACAGCAAGATAAGTTTAACTCAATTCATTAATACCGATCAGACACCTGCATAGGCCACAGCTGGTATGCACAAGATAAGAGCATTCAGTTATACACATTAAAAAGAGGATTTCACATGTGGGTGGGTGTATACATACATGTGCACAGTCACCCAACAACATGGTATCCAAGAAATGGGAATAGACTTGGAAAACAACGTTATTCCATAAAACCCCAATACCTATTCATTTCCGAAGATCTCTTCCCACAGGTGCTGTGAGACCTCATGTTGGCCACAAATAAATCAACTTGACATGTGTAGATAGCCATGATGCATTACTGTTCCACACAATTATGAGAGAAGATGTCATCCTTGGCATGGAATGGAGGAGGAGAGAGGCGGCGTCCTGAGTGACAAGCTATTATTCAGCATCAGGAAGAAAGCAGCAGAGCAGCTTTCTTTATGACTGATCAGCGGAGATTCGTCTTGAATACCCATTAGTTAGCCTGACCATATTTGGTGATGCCTTGCAGTTACGATGTTCATGGATGATGACAACATTAATTGTTATTGTTGTTATCGAAGACCACTGTAACAGAACCTGATACCTCAGATGAAGAAAAAGGGTCATCTGAGGTTAATTGTGCTCTTTAACACCTTCCACGCGGTAAGCCAATATATTGCACAAAATTGCATTGAGTTACAAGAAACCCAGTGGTGAAGGGGTTAAGATTGAAGTCATAACCTTTACAATGAGGTATAATAGTCCTTGTTATCATCCACCTTCTGTTTGACATGTTATTCTGGTATCTACACTCTAAAATATGTGTGTTGCGGCAACATGCACAACACAGTTTTTCTCAATACACTTTTGGCAAGTCTGTAGTGTGTTACTTAAAGAAGTGGCTGCAAAAAAGCAAGTAAACATAACACACTTTTCTTAGAATGTGTTGTAGTAGATTCTATGTAACATTATGAATATGGTAACCATTATTTAAGTCATCCCTGTGAACCGCTCCAGAATCACCCTGGTTGACATGCAGGTGGTGTGGGCAAACAAGGTGTGATCAGAAAAACATGATCATTCATAGTTGGCAACTCACCATGGGCGCCCCAGGTATTAACCACCAGGTATGAGCACCCAGGTATCATTCTGCAGAAAGAGGCTCATATCTGTTCCCTTCCTGCTCATCCTGGCAGGTCTCTCTCAGCTCACTGCCTATACAGCTGGGTATATAGCCACTCACATTGTGACCTTTCACAAGGAAAAGGCTGTCTGAGATGAATTATGCACCATGAGCAGGGGCTGCCAGGCTGCCCCTAGCCTCATAAACAGGAGAGAGAGAGCGGCTCAATTCCTGCCCAGAGAGAGCTCTTAATTGCTCATTCCTCACGGCAGTCGTTATTCAGAATGTCACCGGTATGTAGACCACCTAGGATGTGATGTTGGTACCACTCAATAGTAGCTGAGGGTAGTACTCTCACAGGCCTAGGTGGATGAGCTTCAGGTAGAATTTATGTATTTCAGCTAGTACGGAAGTAGCATGGTTTAGGAGAGTTTCACAAATAAATACACCCTTTTTCTCAGAAATGTATACGATGTACAATATCACACCTTTTAGGCATAAATGATTAGGGATTGGGGAGAGAGGAGGGGATGAATACTCTGGTGGGACCTGTACAAAATTTAATACCAATAGTGATATATGGCTATAGTAGACTAAAGGGCTTGCTTGTTGTAGGGTGGGTCTCAACTATAGATGGGAGGAGAACTGAGTGGCAGGGAACTGGTTTACTGTCAGTAGTTAATGCCTTTAGTGTAGTATCTGTAAGCACTGATGTCCTGAGATCATCACCCATCATCTAGAATCTGTGTATTGTATGTGACCAGTCAACTGCATAAGCACTATGGGTATGCTCTGTATCTCCTGATACCATTTCATTTGTCTTCCTCATACAGCTGCCATAGTAGCATTTCTGATCGTATTAACATCATCTCCCTCCTACCTATGTTACAGTTCACATCTTCCCTTCTCCCTCTTCAACATTTCTGCTCGTATTAACATCATCTCCCTCCTACCTATGTTACAGTTCACATCTTCCCTTCTCCCTCTTCAACATTTCCCCCTTTTTTCTCTCGCCTTGTATTTCCCTGATTTTTAATTACCCCTTTTCTCTACTACATGCATGCTGTTACATTCACCTGGTATTTATTTCTTTTAGGTTTGATGATATTTTATTGACAAATCACAGGTTAAGTACACGTGGTAGGAGGTACTGTACCGTCGCGATTAAGCGCTGGGGCGCTCTTCAATTTGGTGGGGCTCTTACACAGGCGCTTTATACAAGACAGGCACTTATTCAGGGTCATGATTTTAGTGCTTAAGAAACATTTGGGTGCCCCTATACCTCCTGGCGCTTATTCAAGACTAGGCCCTCTTTCAAGATCAGGCGCTTTAACATGACGGTTAGGTATGCTAATAATAAAGTTTCCTTATCAGTCCTTGTAAGTGAATCATTTGAAGCACATAATTATGTAAATGATGATATAAAGATGGTGTTATATACAGGTGATATAAAGATGAGCAATTATAAAAACATACATTATGAACACAACAGTAACTACACACCACAGTACGACAAAAATAGGACACATGAAAAATGGACGAAGGCTAGGAGAGGATCAACAAGCACAATACGGAGGATGGCTCAAATTGAGGGCTCACTTATAAACACCCAATGTATATTATTAATACACAATTTATGGACAATGTATAGACAATTTATAGACAATCGACAAACAATTAGACCAACACAAGGCACATAGAGCAGACTCATGCAGATGCCAAAGTAGATGAAACATGTGTAAAATATGACATATATGACACATAGCACAACAAACACATTGAGATAACGACAATCAGTTATGATGATGGTGAGTGTTTACACAAACAATCTACACAATCTGATACCTGCATATACATACAAGTATTTCATTCCCAGTCCACATAGTAAATGTTTTGTAAGGCATTCACACTGAGTTTTATGTCACATTGACAACGAATATGTCATCTTGACACCTGTTGGAAGCCATGATTAATTCATGTTCCAAGTAATTAGGACACAGTATTATCATCTTGATAGTTTTTCCCACTGAGGACATTTTGGACAGTCAATAAGAGGAATCCTTTTCACTATTGACAGATTGAACTGTCAACAGGGGTTTTCTATGGAGATAACATCACATAGACTTTAGTACATGGCAACTGCTAATAATGAAATCCTGAGGAGGACAGTGGTAACAATGGTAGTACACATGGGGCTTCCTTAACTCTACTCACACCTGTCAAGGTGACTAAACTGCATTCACTTTCTATGCATCTACTGTCTTCATTGTCAAGGGATAGCCATGCTTAAGGTTACTACAGCAGCAATATGTGGTATTCAGCCTTTTACCATTACCCTGCCTGCCATTTTAGTTGTGATATGTCAATTTGATTGTACTAAGTAGGCCTCAGGTGGATATTAAAGTAGTTGATGGGATGAGGCTGTGGTCAGCTGCAATGGATAAAAATGAATGAAGATGTGAGGGGAATAGATATCTAAACTTCCCCAGGTTGATATGAGACGCAATTTTGTCTTACAAAATCTACTTGTATAAAGTATTATTTTATGCCCAAGAACAACATTTCAAATTATAGTGATTATAGTGAAATACACCATTAATAGGTGTTCATGAATGAGGAATCACACCTTCCTTTAATAAAAATAAATTCCCTCCTCTAAATATTCAAGAGCCTATTATTACAGGAGTGTATTTGACACAATTAGAAGCTAAGTCATGCATGTTTCAATGGGGTTAATTTGCATTGAAATAATAGAAAGACATTAACTACACTGTACTTCACTTTTCTATTGATCCTCAAAAATACACAGTAGGTCAATGGCCTTAATTTAGTTCCAATGTATCTCTTTGGTAAATGTCACACAAATAAGCCAAGTCTATATCATGGTCCACTATTTTTAATAGGACTGTATATATACACTGGTAGATGGTATCTTTTACTTGACAACCAACAAACTACATGCAGTAGACACGTATGGAATACTAGGCATATATTATAAAGATCTTGATTGTAAGCAGAGCTTGGCTGCGTTAACATTTCTGTAGTGTTCCGGTGGTTTATTGAATATCTTAGATTGTCCAAAGTATAGACACTGATAGAGTTCCATGTCTAACTTCCAGGTATGCTGACATTATCAGCATAAAAGCAAAACAACAGTATGGTAGAAGTTGAGGTTGGAAAAGAGGCATCGGCATCCAAACTGTTGGAGTATGCCTGCCTTTTAAATCTGTTTTTAACAAACCCATGCCTCATTTCTTTTCTGGGTGAAGATGCCTGAGAATTATCCCTGGGTACTTCAGTCATGTTCCTTTTTAAAAATAGTTGTGTTCTAAAATTGGTTTTACATTAAGAGCTTCCAGGGCTTGCCTATTAGACATTTATTTTTTCATTCAGTGAAGTCACTGTTCTTGCCAGCTCTTGCAGCTATTGTTCTGCAGGAAAAGGAGTACTGGATCATTAATTGTGGTTATCAAATTGAATAGTTGTCTCATGTTACACCCCTCAGACAGAGGGCCTACTCTGTACACTCGATATGCTTATATAACTCTATTGCAGCCCATAACATATAGGACCATGCATTGTGCTATTGCAGCTTTGTACACTTCTATGAATAGTAGATACTTCTTGCACTTATCTATACATGACTGTTATTCCCCCATGCAATAACAACTTGAGTTAGAATGATATACAGGAGTTGAGAAAATATCATGGGATTACCAGAGCTGCCAAAACGAAGCTGGGTATGGAAAAAGCAAAATCTACAGGACAGAATATCCTGCATGGTGAAGATCTTTTTGAATAGACTGAGAGCCAGATGCAGCACACCACATGTGAGCAATGATAGTCCATGGACCTGACCTCAGCTATTCTGTCAGGCTGCCTAAAGGGCATTACCTGCTTACTATGCAGTCCTTGTTGTTAAAGGAGAAACATGCCATACATTCCCAGGACGGCAATGAGCACAATTCTGTCTGACTGTCATTTCAGTTGTGAGATGTCAATTAGATTACCCTTGGCGCATAGGCCTATTGATGTAACTGGTGGCAGGACAAATGTGAGTTGGCATGTGGAATGTGACTTGAATATATTTCCTAAGATTAACATCTCCACCTAGATATGAGACAATTCAGTCATACAATGCAACCCAATGACATTCTACCTTCCAGAACAAGAAGGGAGTGATCATAATCTGGGGGGAGCTGTTGAATTTCAATGCAGGTGCGGGTAGATTATCTAAGAGGAGGTAGATCATTTTTCCCTCCCCTCTAGAGGAGTTGTCAATATTTGCCTCCGCCTATCTACAGAGAGCTTGAAATGTTTGTGCCTTCCTTAAATCCACCATCCCCTCTAACTGTTAGATAATAGCCACTCCCTAATAGGATTCCATTTGTGTTATATACATATTTCTCAAGAATGCCTCACTCTTACTACCAAAGTTTGAATGACCCAAATCCTGTGTAATTTTAACTTTTCTTTTTAAGTAATGAGTGAACCACTAATGTGGCATACTAGATAATATAGGCATTTTGGGATTTAGGCCATATCCGTATGGGTACGTGCTGATGCTGCGTGCCGCCCCTGTCATATAACATTCTTTTTCTTTTGTTTCTCTATCGAACCCTATATCTAAATAAATGTGGTGGGTTGGGTTGTGTCATGGGCACTTTGCAGACCTCTGCTGAGAAGTACCACCCAGTAAGTAGATCTATACGGTCTCTGTATCCAATTTAACCATGCCACACACACCTCTCCAACATTAAGGAGTCCTATACCTTCTGCAGGTGGTGGGAGGCAGGTGGAGGCAGACAATAAAGTGCCTGCAGATAAAATGCACTGTATCGTGTGACTGATGTTGGTTGAATACCTCAGGGTTTCATTGCACCTGTGAACAACCTTGACCTACCTCCAGGCAACAGTAAGATAAAGGACCAGTATTGTAGAGAGCCTTTATGGCCTTAAGGACACAACTTCTTAGTTAAATGAAGCTCACCATATTTCTCATCAACCACAGCTGAGACAGCATTATCCATCAGGTGCAAAATCAGAGCAGACAGCTCACAAAAGCATCTAGGCTCTGTCCCTCTGTCTCTATCCATCTCAGTTCGTCTCATTTTCAGCAAGATGCCATGCATTATACATACATGTGTCTAAACTAATCTAATCTAATCGATTGGGAACGCGCATGCACTATCATAGGTAAATTGGGTATTAAATGCAAGTCTGCATGTATCTCTAGCAATACTACTCATGACATGCACCATTGCATGTCTAAGCTACAGAGCACTGTCACACAAGAGGCATTCCTTCTTATCAACGCTTCTAGAAGCAATAACACAGAGAGATGCAGTTCTATATTTAGCATGCAAATACACATCATGTAGCCGCTATCACTACTGCCATATGCCATATTAACAAATCATGTAAAATAACCCAGTTCAAAATTATACTCCATCAATATCATAATCCTTCATGAACAGAGGATTACCCACACATGCATAATTACTTCTAATAAGCTAGGTTATGCATTACTGTTCTAAATACAAAACTGATGCAACATAGATTAAGATTTAACACATGAGGGTCAATAATCTCAATATTAAATGGATGTAGCTTTATTAATGGTTACACATATAAATATAATCATGCACCCCAGTATTCTACTCACAACTGAATATTTCTTCCCTGTGAGCATAAGCAATCTCTACCAAGGTTTCCATATAACATGATGGCTGTTGTTGCTAGGTTGAAAATGGCCTACTAGGTTCTTAACCACGAAATAGGCCCAATTAGCCACAAGTATTTATTTTCTGAATTTTGAACAATAAGTAGAATATTAGCATTTATCTGTAATGTAGTGGAAAATGGTTATACACAAAGATACGGGTGTCCAGTGAATACTTTTAGAAATAGGAGACACTCACATTCATGCCATCAAACACCTGCATAGGCCACAGGTGGTATACACGAGATAAGGGCAATCAATTATGTACATTTATAAGATAATGGCACATATGGGTGGGTGTGTACACACATGTGCACGGTAACAAAACATATACACATGTTAGTTGTTTATAAGTCCCCATGTGAATGCTAAAGATTATAAATATCATGGTTATGTTAGTCAGAAAAAGGACCCCAACTTCTTCTCCAAGCTACAGTTAGCAATGGGTTTGTAAACCCCATTAGTTAGCCTGATCATATTTGGTGATGCCTTTCAGTCACAAGATTCATGGATGTTGACGTTATTTGTTATTACACTTTTGTTGCATGTAAATGTAACACACTTTCATTAGCGCGTATTGTAGTAGGTTTTATTTCTCGGTATCACACCAATAACATAATGAACATGGCAAGTATTATGGGTTATTCATGCAAACTTCTCCAGAATCACCTTGGATGATGTGTTAAATACAGTAGGCCCTATGCACATTCAAGAGGTATAGGCATCCAAGGAGTGATACAAATGTATATGAAATAGGATTGATCATCCACCGATAGCAGCCCCCTACTGGTGCCCAAGGTATCAAACCACCAGGTATGAGCATCCAGGTATCAGTCTGCAAAAGGAGGCTCATATCCGCTCCTCCCTGCCCATCCTGGCAGGTCTCTCTCTCCTATGAGCAGCTCACTGGCTATGCAGCTGGGTATATAGCCACTCGCATTGTGACCTTTCACAAGGAAAAGGCTGTCTAAGATGAATTATTCACCATGAGCTGGGGCTGCCAGCCCGCCCCTAGCCTCATAAACAGGAGAGAAAGCTGCTCAATTCCTGCCCAGAGGGGGCTCTTAATTGCTCATTCCTCATGGCGGTGATTATTCAGAATGTCACCAATACACAAACCACCTAGGATGTGTTGTTGGTACCACACCAATATAATTATGCAGTGTGCAATATCATACTTATGTGTATATTTTAGATGCAGAACACATTTATATCTCATCCCAATTTCCATCCGGCATGTCTACCCACATAATCTGTCCCCAAGGAGTAGGTAGATCCCATCATTTGGGCAAAGATCTATGATGAGGGATCAGAGAGAAAGAGGGGTGTGTGTATATACTCTAGTAGGGCTAATACAAATACTGATAGTGATGTATGGCTATGGCAGACTAAAGGGCTTGCTTGTTGTAGGGTGGGTCTCAAGTATGGATGGGAGGAGAACTGAGGGGCAGTGAACTGGAAGTAGTTGATGCCTCCAGTCTAGCATCTATAAGCAGTGATGTTCTGAGATCACCACCCATCATCTAGTATCCGTATATTGAATGTGACCAGTCTGCTGCACAAGCACTAAAGTTACATGCTATATCTCATACACATTTCATCTCTTTCCTTCATAGAGCTGTCATAGTACCCTTTCTACTCACATTAATACCATTTCCCTGCTACCCATGTTACACTTCCCCTCTTTCCTTTTCCCCCTTTAACATTTCCCCCATTTGCCTCTCTCCTGCCTCTCTCCTTCCATTGTATTTCCCTGACATTTAACTGCCCCTTTCTCTACTGTATGCTATTCGGTCCGACTATTACTGTCCCTGCTGTTTAGTGTTATTACTTCCTTTACTTTATGTATTCCCTCCTCCATCTATCATCTCCACATCCCCTTACAAGGTCATCCCATGAAATATCCTTCCTCCTTTTCATTGCCTTTCATTCTCATCACACGTGTACAAATATAATGTTATTTGGCAGTACAAAGTGGAGAAAGATGTAATTGATCACTTATAGCATAGTTAAGCATCCCCGAAGATGGAAAGTTTCAAAGGTAAACCATTAGAAGGAGGAGGAGGAAGTGGTACTCTCCCTTTACCGGTACATAATGCATCAGGTGCTACTGTAGTGTATAGGTCAGCAGTATACACAGCACGTGCAGATGGGCCCAATTCAATAGTGCATACGGACTGACTGTATAGTAATATAGATAAAACCAAAAAGAGACATCCTCCCATATTGTCCCCGGTGCTGTACAAATAGTTTCGGCACTTCATTTTTGAATGGCCTAATATTGTTCTGTTACATATACCTGACCAGTATAAAGGTTCTTGTAACATTGACCAAAATTAAACATCTTAACACTTGATAGAGGCCATGATTAAGTCATGCTCCAATGAATTAGGGCACGATATGATATCAACATGGGCATGTGTGGCCTGCTCGCCAGAAAGCAGGAGGGAAGGGCTTAGGTTATAATGGATGGGAGGGGAATTTACCTCTAGAATAGCCATAGCCCTGGCCCTGAGGATGTTTATGATGTTAGCTGCTCCCATGTTCTCTGACCTGGCACCAGACGATGAACAAGATGATGAACAAGACCCAATACATAACCGATTGCACATCATATAACCCATATCCTATCATAGTAGACCAGTAGACATGTCTGCCACCCATTTTAAACATTACCATAGCCTCTCCCTGTGTCATAAGTGCTCATGACACTCAGGGTATTAATCGATCAGACGTATTCAAAGCCTCGGCCCTACTCAAACCATGAATCTAGCAGTACCCCCACAAAAGGTTACCCAGGTATGCACACTGACACAGCTGCACTCGTGTGTGAGCACCCACTGATGTAGTAGTACTTAAGTATGAACACCTGCGGTATGAGCAGAATTTACTATGTACCCCAGGTACTCTGAGAAGTCCAGATATAAGTACACAGGTTTGAGAATCAACACCTAGGTATGAACTAATAGATAATTATCAACCTACAAAAACAATGTTATGCTACATCTTCTCCCTCCTGCTCATGGCAGTAGGGTTTCTACCTTTTGCGCAGCTTATTGCCTATACAGCTGGTTATATAGCCAATGGCATTGTGACCTTTCCGAGAGAAAAAGCTGTCCCCCAGATCGCGGATGAATTATGTACCGTGAGCAGAAGCTGCCGATCCGGCAACAGCCACATAAACAAGAGAGAGAGCTGCTCGATCACTAGCCAGATGGGGCTCTTAATTGCTCATTCCTCACAGCATGCACCCTCGGTATGTGACTGTAGCGCCAGCCATCTGGTCTGAGTCATTGGCACTGCACATTAGTATATATCTAAGGCAAATACTTGTAGATGTGTTTTAAATATTGTAGGTTGCATGTATCATTTTCATGAGACAATGTCATATTGTATATTATCTGAATTCATTTAACTACATAATTTTGTGTTACATTAGTTTGAATAGTGATGTATAGATACAAAATCTGGCTAATGGGACACTTCCTATATTATCACGTGTTACCCCTAATTCCATCGCCACATGTCTACTCACATGATCTATTTTGTTGGGAAGCAGATTGATGTTTACTCTATTTAGACAACAACACATGCCTTGGTATCAACAAATGCATTATGACATATAGCCTGGTAAAAGGGACTTTAACATAGGTAGGAGAGGCACTGAGACGGAGGCTGCTGGCAGATAATTCTGTTTTACTCCCACAGTCAGTGTAGCTTTTTTTTCTTGCTTTTTTTTTATCATCACTGCCCTGCTTATGTCGGCACGCACCAACCACCCATAACCAATCTGTGTATTGTAAATGCACAGTGACTTGGACAACCAGCTACACCCCAGCTCCTCTTCATAGCACTGCACATTCTCTGTCTATTGGGGTGGTGCCTTATTTACTATGCCTATATGAACAGAACGATAGACAGACTGCCTTCACTGGAATAACCTCTGACCACTTCTCCCCTCCCAACCCACCACTCTCCTCCGATATATATATATATATATATATATATATATATATATATATATATATATATATATATATATATATATATATATATATATATATATCCCACCAATCCTGCCCCGTATCCCCCCATAACCCCCACAGTAGTTTGAATATATTTTCTATGAATCGTTGGCAACTTGCCCTCAATCCAATATATGAGTTGCCTTTGCGCATGAGAAGATGGTACATGCACATTCCCATGGGATGGAATGAACCCTACATAAGGATAAGAATAACGAATAATGCCAGCAAAAATAGTTGATGTCATTTATCTCACATAAGATAATTATCTCCTGCTTTCTATTTCTGTCTAAGTATGCTGCTGCATCATGTCATCCTTCGCATGTTGTGGGTGAAGCTCGAGGAGGGGCTTTCAAATTGATTAGTTCTAAAATGGCCTGACATTTGGCAACTCCCAAGGCTGACCTATCTTCTGCCAACGAGATGTATTTTTAAACCCCACCCGCACCTGTTGTTGCCCAGAGCTATTTTTGTGGGGGTATCAACAACAGAAGATTGGTACATTGATACTCTCATCTCTAAGGTATACAATGCAATACACCCCCAGGTTAGGGCAGTCTGTCCATCGTTCCCATTAAATTCTGAAATCTATTATATCAATTGTGTCACGTGTAATATTTTCAGAATAGACTTTATTGATGGCTATCTTCTAAATATAGGGCCCGACTCATTCTAATGGAACCAGACTATTACGGCTAAGCATGGGGATGGTTTGGGATAGGCACTATGCAACTGACAGGGTTGTACAGGCAATAATGGCGGTCGTGCTCTTAGAACAACTAAAGGGAACTTCCTATACTCTTTACAATCCTTGCAGTCGAGAGAGAGACATCATACATTTCCAGGACGGCAATAAGTATGCTTCTGCCTGTGGTTATAATTCAGTTGCGTTATATCAAGTAGGTTGTAATATCCCAGCTAGCACCTTATGTAAAAAGTATGTCTTTTACTGGTCGTTTTCACGTTGATACATAAAAACAACCCCATAATTACATCTTGAGGGAGTAAGTCAATTTACATAGTCGTTTGACCTGAAACTTACGTATCATTTACATCTAAATGGCAACGGGAAAGAGACATTAGTCATTTAATATAATCTTTATGTTTGAATTTGGTCACTATTTGATGTAATGAGTGGTTAAATCTTGATCAGAATGTTACATCTTTTTTTGGAGAAATTATACACCTAATACATTGACCTCAAATTCATGTCTTAAGGTGCATGCTAAATGATATGATAGATTTGACATCAATATTACGTATACTTTATAATGTGGTACATACTTATCTGGTCAGATTATGACGTCTATAACACATCTGTACTTTACCTTTCAGATGGTTCACTATTTTAACACAACATGTCCCCCTTAACCAATATCGATAGAATCCAATCTACATTGGCAATACTTTGACCATAAATGAGTATTTATTCAACACAATGAATTTCCAAAGAAGATGAAATTTGACCAACTTTTGTCTGCAATGCATGATATGTCATTTATGTTCCTGTAGAATGATTGTTTAAGTGAGAACCAGGAGATTAGTATGAGCACACCTTTTCTGTGGTTGCTACAACCCTTCAAATCAAAATACTGACCATGAGCTGGCATCACATCTTGGCCAATTTGCAAGGATCACTGTGCTTAGTCTCTGTAGGACTATTGGTGATGTCTACAGGCAAGAAACCCTTGATTAAGTTGATTGCCTGGATGTTACTTGCTTGTGATGGAGTAACACACAGAGAGAAAATAGGTGCAAATAATGTTTTAGTTTTACATGTTTTTAACATAATTATGCTGTCTGTGTATACGATACATAGGGATTTCTTTCAAAAGCAAAATTATGCTGAGATCAGATTAATGTCACCCATGGCCATCTAAATAACATTGTGTATATATATCATATATATAATTGATGATGATGTCTACATCATGTAACTTATTTACGTAAGATACACATGATTTTTTTTACATGGATACTACATAGTCAAAAACACGTCTTAAAGATTTGCACATAGTATGTAATTGGCGCCACTTTCTGACGTAACCAAATGCAGTAAATATCTGTTGAGAAAAGACGTAGAGATAACGTTATTCATATGAGTTTTGCTAGCTGGGATGGAATCACTGTACCTTTACTGGAATAGGTTGCTAATAGAATAAATCAACTGCGAGTATAGGTTTCGGCTGTAGGCCATGTTAATGTCTGCATAGTTACACATGTGTAGGTGTTAAGTCTGGTGAGACCTACTTGCAATTGGCATGTTGCACCTGACATATCGAATATTGCTTTTGCTTCACCTCGGCCTCTGTATCTAAATAGATATATGGAGGATATAGGGTGGTGTCATGCACACCTGGAACACCACCAAGTAAGCCAATAAGATTTCGACATCATTTAAGGGCCACACAGTGCTTTACCATGCTATGTCCCGTTCTGTCTTGATGGATGAATGCAGCCCCGGCAAGTAACACCCGAGTGGATCCTTCGGGAGTTTCTCAACAACCCCATATGGTCAGTATGATGTAGCACGCTGCACTAGTGAGTTACTCTGCTGAGTTGCATTCATGCATCATGGTGAGTATGATGCATCAAAGCATTATGCAGACATTAAATGGTTAATGTGCCCATGGCTGTCACATATTCCCCACATATGGAGGGGTCCTGCCTCCTTCAGGTGGTAGGCAGCAGGAAGGACGGGCACAATGAAAGCCCTGGAGGTACAGAGGGCTTAATGTGCCGTATTGTGTGGCTGGTGGTGGATGCTGAATGACATAGGGACTTGTTGCACCTGTGAATAACCTTGTCATATCTCAAGGAAACTCCCACCATATTGATATTGTCATACTAAATTATACCCTTCAACGCATGTTCCTTGAGCTAATACACCGTGTGAAAAGAGAATCATCTGTACAAATTCAATTGACTCACACTTTAATTCAATATATCTAGTATCAACTCTTTGTCTAAATCTTGCATTGCTGATGAAGTTTTCAACCATTAAAATTTGCTAATCGTAGCAAACAATTAAAATTGCTAGCGGTAGCAACCACATGGGGTTAATCAGGTATACTGCTTTTCTAAACTAGCAACTATACATACCCTGAAACCCAGGCTACCTAATTGCCTCCCACCATAGACTAGCTTATCAGATTAGATGCTTTAATTATGTAGAAATCTGCATAATTATTCTGTCAAGACAGGCTGATGAAATCAGCTTGGTGTCATCAGTGTACAAAAGGCATCAATGGCAGCATTCTTATGATTATTATGATATAATCATACATTTTAGTAAAATATAATCCTAGCTATTCCCATACAGACCTATTGTAAATACAGGTGAAACTTCCCCATGATTTCTCTGTTACCTTTGGGTTATGCTGTCTTTATCAGAGACACATATCTATCACGGTAAATGACGCACCGGGTGAAGACCTGTATTGTAAAAGTATTGGTTTGTAAATCAGCAACGGATAACCATGCAGCATTGAAATGGTACAGCTGCCATATTTTATAACTGCACCCACATAATTTACAATTGGAACTCACAATTAATAAGGAACCCGCATGCACTATCATGTGGTATTTTAATGGATTGGCATAATTAGGTAACATTTTCAGTTGGCTTCCTTGCCACACGTGCATGAGGAACCTAATTGATTAAGGCTTATCATTTTAAAGCTGAGTCTCACTATAAATACACCTAGGTAGCCCGCTCCCTCTTCATTAAAAAGCCTCCTCCTTCATACAAGATATTTGATGGAAATGGCTTTCAAATATTGACAATTCCTTCACCAACACATTGAAAGCAATAATACAGAGTGTGGTATGCAATACAGCTCCATATTAACAAAATAAATACTGGTCACTTGACCTACCTAATTTCTACTTAACTCAATAAGATGCAATTGATGGATATTATGCCCAAGTAGGATTGTGGGTGATGGATAGCTGTAATTTCAATCTTGGTATTTCGTTAGGGCTATTTCGATGTAATATTCTGCTTGCCTTAATGCAGCAGTTAAAAATATGGATCGGCATTTTATCCATGGTCTTGTTGTTAAGGTAACAATACAAAGCAAGCTCAGTAGGAATGCTTTACAGAAAAAATGTTTTCTTATACATCAAAGGTAATAACCTGTGCATGATATCGTTAGTTGTAGGAGTTATCAGAGCTGTGATGCAAAATGCAATCCCTAAGAATATACAATGAATGTAAATGTACTTTCCAAATATAGAACCATGTATATAGTCACGTACATGTCAATTTCCTTTGAATTTAACAACTGTTAAATATTGGAATAGATTTAGCGTATGACATTCTGATCATGGCCACCTTCCACAGGGCTATAATTTATACGATTAAGGGTATCCATTTCCCCTATGAAGTCAGCTAAGTTAAAGCCCTGTGTACGGTGGACATCACACTGGAGAAGTCTTGGCCACAAACAACTCCTTCTCTACCTTTGCACATTATGTTTTAGAAGATAATTACTAATTTGTATTTTCTATCTGTTGTTCCAAAAATGACAGTAATATCCTAGCTAATTTACCACTAAATGGGTCCAATTAAGATTACTGACTACAATTATCTTTCTCTAAAACAATAAGTACATAGTTAGGAATGTCTCCTAGGATCTCATTATTTTCTCATTAATTCCAATTACATCAGAGTGGGGGATGTCACTCTCAGGAGGAATGCTTTATTCGACCTGCTCTTCTGGAAACTGCAATCAAATACAGTTTATACAGAATCCACCTCTCATCTTGCCGTGCAATAGTCTTCACTTCTTGCAGTTATCTATGAAAATGGCCAACGAGGGAAATATGGATGAGGATTCACCAGTATTTAAAGCTTTCAGCTATTGTTGCGGTATGCAAACTCAGAAGATACACCACATGTCTCTCCAATGTTGCATTTATAGGTATAAATGCAGGTGTACAGTAAAAACACTTCATGAAGGGGAGACATGTTAATAGCAGTTAACCTGAACATAAAACATGATAACCTCAAGATAAGAATAAGTAAGACACTTCATTAATGCCACCCACCCCCCACCTGTAAAGACTCGATATTCCCAAGAAGATAGGCAGTTATCAACACCATGATTATGTGGGCAGGTATGTACACAGGTGTTACGACAAACCTTGCACCTATACACATAATTATCTATGTCCTTGGTTTTGACATTCTGACGTTCCTAACTGCTTCAAGGCTTGAAATTGAATAGCTTGCTTCATCTGGCACCCCTTGAGTATAGAGTCTCTGGGAGGCATGCAGGAGTCTAGCATTGTCAGACTCTAGCATGAGGATCCAGCATGGTCAGGCTCTCAAGCAATTCTGGGTGAGTAGAGGCTCTAGATGGAGGTCCAGCATAGCCTGACACTCACTAGAATGGCCATTGACCCATCTATTATAGCCCAGCAGTGCCTGACCCTTGTATGGGAGTGCTATTGGCGACATTGGCTGGCGCTCATATTTGCCTGTGTGAGGGCCACATGGACGGTATGGGAATGGTGGGACTGGGGATGACGGCAGAGAAATGGTGGGACTAGGGGTGAGGACAGGATGGGACTGAGAGTGGGGGAATGGTGGGACAGATTTGGGTGGCACCCTGTTATAGTTGGTTGCTTTTTTTTGTAGGTGTACAGTAGAACCTGCTGTAGGTGCACAGTTATTGTAGGTAAACAGTAGAAACTACTGTAAAGTTACAGTATATCCTTAGGACTGCCAGCACTTTCTGGAGGCGCACTGCCATAGCGTATTGTTTCCAATGCAAACGCAAAATCTTGGTCTTCAGGGGGCCTTGTAAAACTACAGTAGATTTTTCTGTATACCTACACCTTCAGTATATCCTCCTGCCCAACTCTCACTCCTGTCCACCATGGCCCTACCCCAACACGCACCTTGGTATCACCCTCAATTGTCACCATTCCCTCACTCCTCTCATTGTCCTGGTCCCGCGGCTGTTTCGTAGACCACAGATAAATTGTCTTGACATGTGCAGATAGCTAGGACCAATTCCAGGCAATTAGGATAGAAGACGTCAATTTTGTTATGTGATGGAGGAGTGGAAGGAGGAGCACACCTTGCCTCCTTAATGACGTGCTGATATCAAGCACCAGAAAGTCAGAGTGGAGCTGACTGATGGGCAGACACTATCTAGTTCAGATGCTAGTCAGTTGCCACTGTAAATTCTAACAGAAAGATCATTATCTTCAACTACCACTATAACAACACCTGATATCTCCTTCAGGTTATCACACATCTTATACTATTACGACTCATGGTCATAGTGGGCTGTAACCTTGCTATGTACTATGTATATAGACTTCCGATGGGCTGCTACAGATTTGCTCTGCAGGAGATGCTCATAAATAGATTTCAGACTAGAACCAATTTCCAGCCACTCACCTAACCTAACCACCCACAACAAGGCATAACACTGGATTCATGTATATACACCAAGGTATGACTATAAGCACCCATATAGCTAGGTAATAAATGGGTATTTAACTGAGAACACCGTGATATGAACACCAGGGTTTGAGCACACGGAGTATGTGTATCATGTATCAACACTAATTAGCACATACATATTAGAAGAAAGTGCTTGTAAATAGCAGCTCCCTCCTGCTCATCATAGTACCTAATCCATTAGGAGCAGCTCACTGCCCAAATAGTTGTGTATATAGCCACTTGCTTTGTGACCTTTCCTGGGGAAAAAGATGTCTACAGATATGTGATAAATTGCGCACTGAATGTGGCTCTAGACCCAAATACAAGAGGAATGTGCTCTATTCCCGCCCAGAAGTGCCTCTTAATTGGCCATTCCTTACAGCAGTCATTGCTCAATATGATACCGATACATCACAAAAATTGGCTGTGGCGTTGGTATTGCACACATCTAGGTCATAAAGTGAGTAGATGGACTACTCAATGTAGGGTACATTCTTCTTCTCATTCAGGGGCCTAATTTAGAATTCATAGTTCACATCAATCGATTTACATTAATAAAAAGTATGACCCACTGAAACAATTATTATCATTACTTTATGCATGCACAACTATTTAGCTCAGAATTATGTATTGCATGTTTAGATATAAATTCCCAACATAATGTGTCTATTCGCATTACCTACGGAGTATGGGCTTCCAGGCTCTTGGACATAGACGATGACTGCTGGGGAATGATATGTTAACACAAATAGTATAGCATGAAAAACATCAATAGCTATATAGTATCCCCTAGCAGAGTACCAGTTGTGGGGAGAGCCCTCAGTAGGGGTCACAGGAGTACTGAGAGGCAGGCTACTGGAGGATAATCCTGGTTTACTGCCGTAGTTAATGCCTCCAGTGTGGCATGTTTTATCAGCACTGACCTGCTTACTTCAGCACACATTGGCCAACCTCCTGTGTGTGTATGGTATATGCACGGTCAGTTGGACAATTCGACCATCAAGGATCCTCCTCCTCCTCCCCCCTCCAGTAAGCTACTCCAACTACTCCACGTTCTTTATTATATTGTATGTACAACATATAGGCTGTACCAGTCCCCTACACCCAGTACTACGTATCTAGATGTTGTACATGATTGTATTCCTGAGCGTCCTCCCATACTCTCACTCCATGCATCTCCTATTCTGCCTATATATTGCCCCAGTTATTGCCTTGCCCTTTAAGTAATGTTCCAGTTAATCCCCTATCCCCCATTCCCGTTGCGCTTTCAGGGGCCTTTTATCCCACGTTCTCAGACTCCCCCACCTGCTCTTTTATCCATCTCCTTCCCCTGCATTTATATTCACGGCCCTCACCATTTCTCCCTCCCAGCTTCTCTATCTTATTATTCAGCTCATGCACGTTTCCTTCTCTTTCCTTTTCGTACAAATCTTCCATGTCATTTTCCCACTACTATTCGCCCATGTTTTCATCACTAGCTCATGCCCAAACCACACAATACACGTTGGAAGTGAACCGTGAGGGCTTTGTAAATTAGGGCTGTACAACGATGGAGGAGCAGCCCCAATAACTGGGTGCGCGGCGAAGTAAACCGATACAAGCAGGGGGAAGTAATCGGTATACACATTGTATCGGCCTCTAGTGTAGCATATAGGTCGGGAGTATACACACAGGCTGGGATGGACTGGGGGTCGGTGTATTCACTTGTGACTATACACACTGTCTATATAAACAGAACAATAGACAGACTGCCCTCCCTGGGGACAACCTCTGACCGCCCACCCCCTGGCCGGATTTACGTCCCATACACCCTTTCCACTGCACCAATCTCGGCCATATCCCCTACCGACGTTATACAAACACTACTTCACATAGGTCAGCCTCGTTGTCGTGTGCACACAATGTGGACACACACAGCTCGTCGTGACAACCACAATCCCCTCCCTCCCCTCCCCCTTTCCTCCTGGGTGTGCGTGGCCTGGGCCCCTAGTTAGCGGTGGCTTGTCGCTGCTGGAGGAGATGTAGGAGCAGGGTGGTCGGTTTGTGTCCGTGTCAGTCGCAGCTACCACGGCAGGGGGCCCCCGTCACCGCTCAGCGCCCTGCTACTACTACTATATTGCTGCCGAGCTGCTCGCTGGTTGGCCTGGGGCTGCTCTTCTTGCTCCCAGTCTTCCTGCTGCTGCTGCTCGGCCCCGCGCGGCTCCCTGCCTGCTGCCTCCTCCTCCTGCCCCTCCTCCTCCTGTGTGCCCGCACGTCACATGTAGGCGCCTACAGTGTATGCTACAGACGGCGGAGGCCGGTGGGCGCGGCAGGCAGCATGGCACATACCCGCGCCGCCCGATATCTGAGGAAGCGGCTCCGCAACCTGCTCCGCCGCTTCACGCCATGCTGTGTCCGCAGCCAACCTCCAGGTGAGTAAGGCCCTTGTTATATTAACCAACCCTTTGGTTGGACTCATCTATATTACCCCTCCACAGCCACCCTGGGGAAACCCACCTTCCTCCTCCTGTACCTTCCCCACCCCTACCCCTGGCCGCCCACACCTGTCCGCTATCCGCTACAACGCGCCGTATTCGGGTTGTGTATAAAAGGCCCCACAATGGAGGCACCCTTGGTTGACTTGTGCATTTGATGCAGCGCCTCCCGTGGGAGCAGCTCACGGTAGGTTGGCGATCTGCTCAACAGCTCGCCAAGTCCCCTCTAGTGCTCCTCCATCAAGCCGCGTCTCCGCTAGTAGGTCCTACTGTGGTTGCCACCACCAAGGCCGACCGTGGTGGCAAGATTGACAAATCTACCCAGGCCCTCCCCTTCCCTGCTCCTCTCCCATTTCACAATCTCATTCACCCAGCCTCTTGTAAATGGGTCCGGTCCGTGATAAACAACAGGCGTGCTGGAGGAAAGGCCAGGGTGCCTGGAGAAGTGGTTAGTTACACGTGCAGGAGGAGATGTGGTGGTTGGCGGCGGCATTGAGCCGGGTGAGAAAAGCCCCAGTAGTACATGGGATGTGGCGTTTTACCCGGGCCCCGCCCATTCACGTAGCGCTTAACCTGTTGTTAGCAAGACCAAGGACCAATCCGCAATCTCCACTTCCTGGCGCGCCATTCCCACTGTCCGCCAGGGTTTCATTCAATTCATTTCCCCGCTTTGCCTTTCTTTCCTCCAGGGGGACACATAATCCCCAGCTCGCCCGCCTTCCCTGATGGCTATTCATAGAATCAATATCCATTCCCTAGGCAAGCGTCGAAGCTCAGTCCCCATTTCGTCACTCCTCTCCTCTCCGTTCCGTGGCCTCTTCCCCTCCTTTTCTTGCTTCCATATTCCCCTCACGTCTCCCCTGTACCTCTGCCTCTCGGCCACCCTTTCTATATGTTGTATGATTATGCTTTCCCCATTGTATATCGACTCCAACCGTCCATTCCGCGTTCTTCGGACACCACCCTGACTTGTTAAAGGGACGTTCTCACCACTCACACTTATCCACATAGTAGACTAGAACAGTACTAGAATTGTGAGTGGGATACGCTCGGCGATTATGTCATTTTAAAGACGTTCAGCTCCGTCACACAGTTGTGTACTTCTCGTTCCCAACTCTCCACCTTCTATAGCTACATACACGGTCTACCCTCCCCAGTAAACAAATAACGTCATACACCATTTTATAACGTTATATAACATTATATGTCAACGTTTTTCTAAGGCTCTTTAGTATGACATAACGTTATGTAAAGTTTAAGACGTTATTTTGACGTAAAATAACGTTTTTTTTGTTAACTGGGTCTCCCTGTAAAGTGTCTCCTTGATCCCATACTCCTGCTATACACACTCGACAACCACGCCCTATAGACCCACCCTCCTTCTATACCCTCTGGACTAGACTCTTTGGAAACATGTTTCCTCCATTACAGCCCTTCTCCCACGCCCTGTAGCTATCACTCGCACACCCGCTTGCCTCTGTTCCTGACCTATACCGCCCATTCACTCGATTTATTCGGGGGGAAATAATCTCCCTTTTTGTGTGTCCCTTATCCTTGCTCCCTAATGCGGCATGTCTAGCATGCCCTGCCTACCCCGGCTGTGTGACCCTCCCTTCCCTCTAACCCACCCATTCTTCCGGTGCCTGGCAGAATATTATCATTCAGACAAAGGATCAATGACGCAGGAGAAGGGCTTGGCGGTTGAGCCGGTCGATAACCTCCCCTCTACCCCCACCCTACCAGCTCTATCCCTAACACCCCCAGCGACCTTCCAGTGGTATCCAGCAGGTGCCGGAAATCACGTTCACGGCGGATCCGGTGCCATCCGACCCTAAACGCGTCATGAGTAATGTCACAGGTAGCTAGAAGCCGCTAGGGGCGCCAGTGTGAGCTGCTCAAGGCGGAGGGGGAGTAGCTCGTGTGGCCTTCTTTGTCAATTAGCGCCAGCGCTGAGCCCCTCGTCACAATCATAAGACACCCTACTCTTGTCTCTTCCAGACGGTGTTGGGCCGGTGGCGGGCCAGGAACCGTGGGAACCCAGCCTCAGGGAGGAGATAATTGCGTCAAGCCCGGAGAAGGGCAAGGAGCAGGAGGAGACGGTAGACGTCGTGCGGGACCATGGCGATCGTGAACAGGTGGGTCTTCTATCCTCCTCCAGGCAGGCGGCCCCAGGAGGATACACACCCTCCTCCTGGGTGTCGGTGGTATTTAATGGTGAAGCTTCTAACACGGTCTCACTCCCCAGCCCTTTGGGAGCAAGAGGTGGTTGAACCAAATGGAAACTGGCAGTGCATGATAAATAAATGAACGGGTAGAAAGTGTCTAACATGCGAACTGATTAATGATGATGAAAAAAAGAGAAAGAACAGGAAAAGTACGAAATAGATATATTAAAGAGGTACGAGAATAGAAAGATAAAGGCATTTCAACCCTTCACATATATATATATATATATATAGGAGAGGAAAGAATGGGGGTCAGGTGGTTAAAATACCTGTATGCTGGAAACCTGATGGGGTAGTGCCTGTTAAAGGGGTAACTGATCTATATGCTGTACCAGCACTACATCTTCTACCTGTCACGTAGCCTTGCAGCATACCTTAAGCTTTAGATGTAAAATTATGTCTATTGATCCTGCGTTGCTGGCACGAAACGCTTTATACTGTCAATTTCAAAGGAACCCCTGCATGTAGGAGAACATAAAAATCTGGTCTATATGTAACCATATCTGTAGTGCCTGGGTAGACTACTGTATAAAACATGTTTAAAATATGTAGACATATACTAGGATGCATTAAGAAATTATCCTGGAAACTGCAAGACCTATTTCCTCATATAGAGTGTATGTGGGTGAATATGGTTCAATGATTATTATAGTAGCTGTGTGAGCTACATTGAATTAGTCAATAACGCACTCAATGATGCAGCTGACAAATCAATTAGTGATATAATTATATCTTTGATTGTGGTTTCCTTTCAGCTCCTCGCAGCATTTGTAGCAAACTACGTGAAGGAGATCATCTTTAATGCCAGAGTAAAGCTATATATAGAAGACATGATTATAAAAGGATCTCTCGCTATAATTGGGAGGTAGGTGTTGCATGGACTCCTATGGTATAATTCCTTTATTCTATAAGCCACTCCAAGAGCCACAGTCACTCAATACTAGAGGTAACCAGGCCCATCCCTGCTGCCAGCATTAAGCGCTAATGTACATTGTTTAATCTGGTTGCTGGTGTTGCCTGTGATGTCCCATTATGTAGCCACACTGAGACAAGCGCCAGGTAATTACGGCAGAATCCATTAATGCCTGTCGCGTTCAGAAATCCATAGGGTAGATTCACCTAGAGTCGGACATACCATGAGTCCCGGCATCTGAATTGTAGTTATCCATGCATGATAAATTTGTCCTTTGTTGGTAAGAGTGACGTGTACATAATCATTGTTCTATTAAACGCATGTTTGAATCGATACAAAATTAAGTGCCTGACTTAAGGTATGTGGTTGACTCTAAGTGAATCTACCCCACCACCTCCACTGCCGCTCTATATATATTAACATTGTGTGCTCTCCTTGCAGAATGTTACCCGCCAACGACGTCAAAGTATCATAGTCTCAGGGATGTATAAATAATACATGATTGGAAGCGGCGGATCGTGGGAATATATTCGCACACAAGAAGTCCAATTATAGGAGGCATTTTTTATACCGAAGTCAGCATTCTGGAGACCAACATGGAAACATGATGGATAGCAGGCCGTGTTGGTCGATGGCATACACGACATCACGGCCGCAAATTAAGGTCTGTCTGGGGCGGAAGTGCTTGTGTATTGTGTCATGTGACACCTCAGACTGAATCTGATTGGCCAAAAGTGAGCTACACGAGCGCAGCGCCGCCCTGTGGAGAGGGCTTGTCTGATGACCGGATTATTATGATATATGGGAGGACATTATTCATCGATGTATGTGAGGTAACATGTGTATGTGTGTTTGATTGTCTATAGGCCCTCCTGGATGGGCCTCCTAATGGGAACCCTAGATGGACCTCCTTATGGGCCCTCCTGCGTGGGCCTCCTGATGGGCCACCACTACTTCTCATCACCAGTGGAGTACTTATTACCAACCGCCCAAAGGATGGATATTGTAACCTCTTAAATTAAGGAGAGAATGAGACACTGAGGCTCCGAGTGAAAATGATATACCCATCGTACCTATTGTTTTGTATGGAACATTCGAAATCTGCAGTAACCACAGTGCAAATATAGGCTATAATATATTTTGTATAATCTATATACGAGCTGTTTCTATACCATTCCATATTATTAATAATGACTCTTTTCTGTCAGCCCACCTCACTCCTGATCTAAAGGCAGTTAACTCGCTATTATTTTTGAACGATCTGATGAACTTTGAGTGAATAAAAAAGAGTCTGTTGATTGCTGGCAGAAGGGCTTGGTGTTTGGCTTCGTTAGGGAGTCCATTAGTGGGAGAGCCGGGCTGCGGCCACCATCTTTAAAGAGTCTGATTAGGTTACGGCCGCTGTGCTTACGGCTTCTAGCACCACTGCAGGCAGGGTGGGCAGCAGCTCACTGGAACAACTGGAGCAGCTCAGCAGCCTGTGAATGTGAGCAGATCAGGCCGTGAATACGAGAAGGTTGGTTAGCTGGCAGGTCATGGCAGGGGTGGAGAAGATAGCCTTGGCCAGAGTGCCAGACTGGGTCCCCAGAATGTCACTGCACACGCTAGGGAGCCATCTCACGCCGACAGCTGCCCTTCGTGACGTCACGCCAGCGCCGAATAACGCCGCCTGCTGTCACACAGCAGAACCAAATCAGAGGTTGACCTTTAGCAGAGTGGGCAGAAAAAAGACATGGGTTTTCTTATACACCAATCATGGGCAGGGATGGGGATGGGGAAGGCTCATAAATTCACTGTCAACACCATAGAGAGGTGTGTGTATAAGAAGCAGATCAAACACCATTATGGAGCTATTCGTGGAGGTGCTCGGTGTAGAAGCTGCTCTGTAGTAGCCTTGATGCCTTTGTCATACAGCCTAGACAGGTGGCCATCACCTCTGTAAGCCTATAAGGCAAAGGAGGTCATCTGAGGCTGTCATGTTACCTTACCAATTCAGGTTATTTTTATCATATATGGTCAATTCTCACGAAATGGTGTCACACAGACAGAACCATAGGTGTCACACATATCCATTCCCATTGTATTCAATTTTGAAAATGAAAAATACCACTTTTGTATTACTTTCGATGCAAGTGTAAGGCATCGGCTATACAAGCTATATGTGATTTATACAGGCCACTCACACTTTGTAATCCCCTTCTTGTGTCAAGCTGGCAGAGCACTGCTACATCTACATGTATGACACACATTGCGTTATTCCTATGAATCAAGTCTAATCTTTATATTCGATCCTTTCACCAAAGCTGCTCACAATAGTAATATCGTTTAAATACTATCAACATTAAGAATATAGGAAAGGAGATTGTGACGCGTTCCTTTCTGTGGGACAGCATATCATGAGATAATGTATAATTAGCACTTCTGTTGTGGCCATAGCATTGTTTATATATCAGGGCCTGGGCGGGGCTTTAAGATGCAACTCAGTACATGGAGCTTTACAGCAACGACTCGGCTAGACTCACTGCTTCGACTTAGGGATAGATCTGGGCACTTTTACTGCTCTGGTTAAAAGGTTGCTGGACCAATCTTTCTCCAGACCATCTTGAGGGGAAGGCTGAGTGGGTAGCGGGGGGGGGGGGGGAGGGATACTGATGAACATCTTTGGTGGCTGCAGACGGCTTCCGTATGGGCTATCCTCAGGTCGAGCCGAACGAGTTCTATTTTTGGGTACAGAGCAGCTCTCAGCATAGCGCCTAGGCCCTTATAGATGTACCTCGTTGCTGTGTATAGTTAAATATCTGTCGGTGTGGGGCAGCCCGAATTACATCACGTATACATGCTACACAGCCTGGCGGGCTACGTGCCTATTAGCCCAACGGGGTTCTCACCCAAAATTAGCCTCCTAATTAGAGCCGTTGTCCCGTAATTAAAAGTAACAAAAACCCTGTTAGATAGATCTAGTGCATCTCAGTAATTATAGGGGTGGATCCTATAAAGGGATAAAGTTGTATTCTATGAGGGCTCGTTTGAATATAGTACTCAATGTAAAGTATGATATACATGTTAATTATAGGGGTGGATCCTATAAAGGGATAACAAACATTGTATTCTATGAGGGCTCGTTGAATATAGTATTCAATGTAAAGTATGATATACATGTCCCCCTATGTAGAATCATATTGATGATAATACAGCACTGACGCCTTAATGGGAAAGGTGGATGTATAGCCTTTGCTGGAAGCATCCTCCTCAAGATAAATTGAGTAGATGGGCTAGGTAATAGGTCATTTATGCCTCTATGTTTCTGATGATTTATGCCTTCAGCCTTGAGAGTGTCCAATGACTATTAATAACAGAGACATTATACATGTATTGGCAAGATTACACAATGTACAGAGCAAAAGAAAGAGTCAAATTTAACTCTTATTTATTACAGTAGCGTAAGCCTTGTCACAAGGCTCCAGGGTCTTCATGATATTTGGGGACATTATCTATTTATAAATATCCACTGATAATTCATAGTCACAAGGCCTTCTTTCATTTGCGCTTTGTATTATCAACAAAGGAAGAGAGCTTCAGGCTCTGGCATATGAAATTCCCCCTTGTTACAATATTGATTAGAACTCAAGAGCCTTCCAGATTCCCATGCCTCGTTCTAGTAGAAAATACGACGCCGCCTTTCTCAGGGACAACATGCCAAAGGCACATCAATGAAAGCCTTTGGGAAATAAGCTTAGAATCTGATGGAGAGTTCTGTTATAGTACTGTATCACGAATACATAAGACGACCACTTCAATCAAATATCTTTACTGTGACTACTGTTGACTATGGTAGAAATCCAGAATTCTCCGTCTTTTTAACAGAACATCTATCGAAATTATATAATGATAATCTGCATGATCTATTTTCCCAGTACCGTGATTATTCGCGAAATCGTAACAAACGGTATGTGTAAGGCAAAAAAGAGATATCCAGAGGTTAATTTTACAGTACAATATATATACATACACAATGTATACATGGCATTACATACAATATATATATATATATATATATATATATATATATATATATATATATATATATATATATATATATATATATACTCCTGCATTGACATACAAACTAACAACAATTATTCATCATTGTTCATATATGCATTATCATTTATAAACGTTATCAATATATTATCTCAATTTAATGCAGCTGGTGTGCCGTATAGGGGTTTGTTATCTTAATGTTTTCTCATGATCTCTCATGACTGTCCAAACAGCCTTCCACATAACAATGGTGTACATGCTAGGGATGATTACTAGTTATGGGTGAATGGGGTGCATTGTAGGTCAGTGAGACCATGCCAGATAAACTGCCACATTGCACAGAGGCTCACCCAGAGATATGGGCAGCTGGTGAGTGATACCATAGACATAGTGCCAAGGTTATGTAATATACATGTTAATTGGGGGCTAGGCACCATTAGGGTTGCGATTGGGATGGCCCGGACACAGTTAATACTAAAACAGATCCAAATAGGTCAAACCTGATAGAGCAACTGAGTGCAGTGAATGCATTATACATAAACCCATGTATATACGATGTGCGGCATCTGCCGGGGTATCTGGTACATTGATGCTATGGGAAGCTTAGTAGTGCATTATGTAAGACCATTATCATGGTGACATGAAGGGGATAGGCCAGGTTACAAGTAAGGGACACCCTATCTGTATTCATACACCATCCATTAGTAGTATACCATACTTTTATGACACCTAGCAGGGATGAGCCTGAGGTAAGGTGCTACCCTAGCACTGTTGTTGGAAATGTTTAGATTGCTTTCTCATTCTAAAGGCAGCAATAGGAGAGGTTTCTAGAATGCTGAATATTCAACGTTTGAGACGATGTGGATATGGGGTATCAGATGGTTTAATAGGTGGTTAAATCAACAATGGATATACAGATTAAATCTGCTAGAAAAGCCCATCATCCCCTGCCTCGTGTACAATGAGTATTGGCAACGCTACAACACTGGGCCATTAATGAGGACGGCGGATGTAGTCTTTGCTGGAGGCATTTATTCATAACAGATTGGGCTAATGGGCCAGGTGATAGGCTTTTTGTCCGTCTACACCCCCTGGAATATTTATGCCTTTGTCCTTGAGCTTGCTTTATGATTGGCAATAGTAGTATCTAACAATGTCCTGCTAACGGCAAATTGACATTTAACATTTTACTTTTAATATAAGCATTAAGACAATGTTCCCAGGTGCTTTAGTAGGCATCACCATTAGCTATTGATAATCCATACACACTACCGTCTATTGCACTTTCAATATTGTAGCGTCAACCTGGGATACCAAATTCTTGATCGTTACAATATTGATTAGAACTCAAGAGTCCTCCAGATACCTATGCATCGGTGGAGAAGGAAATATGATGCCACCTTCCTGTGAGACTGCTGGAGGCACATCATTGTGAATGTTAGAGGAAAGAAGGATTTAAACCTGCCAGATATTGAGATATATCATAGCATAGTGCCATATGCCTACATCAACATGAATAGTTGTAAACATCATTAAGCCTACGCTTGGACGGCGCTAATATTCCAAGGAGTAATATAATTACCATCATGATCATGGCCTTTATCCATCTATCGATCTATATGCTGGCCGCCAACATGGACTATTCATATTATATTCACCTACTGAAAAGGCAATGGAAGTAGGGAACTTCAAACATCATATTGGTAATGCAGTTGGCATGGTATTTACAACTGTAAGAGGTTCAAATAGTGCTGGAAGTTAAAGCATCTGGCATGTTAATAATTCAAATAGTAATGGAGGAATATAGGTTGCATGGTCTGTCAGCGTGAGATATAGGTAATCTGGCAAATTGGCAGGGGTATGGGCAGCTGATGGACGCCTCCTAAGATAATCCAATGTACATATAAATTGAGTCATGGACTAATTGCATTAGTGGTAATTTGGAGGCCATGTCTTATTGCCTAGATTTGAACTATACAAAAAGAACCAAACAGGTCCAATCTGAAATAGGGTAGATTCACCATGAGTCGGACACACACCCTGAGACGGACAATGAAATTTGAGGGTATTCATGTAAACTACGACTTCTAAATAATAACACTTAAACTTTACCCTAGTTCAAAAATGAAGAGCTAGAAATGCACAAATGACCACAAAATTAAGTGTCCGTCTCAAGGTATGTGTCCGCCTTAAGGTGAATCTACCCTACCAACGTTCTGCGTGTACACCTTGCGATATCAGTAGGTAATGGCAGGAAGGAGATGCCATAATGCTACAAGCCAGAGATTGGCAATGACGGATTATCTGTATTCATAATACCATCCATTATTTAGTAGGTTATATCAGTAAAACGCCTATCGGGCGTGCGGTACTATGATAACAACATTGTCATGCATCATACCCACATATGAGCCTTGAATAATATGAGTAAATAAAAAATGATATAACGACATAAACTGCGAAAAGGAGCCTTAGTGAACAGGTGAATACTGCAGGAAGGTTCCCTTTGGCGGATCGCATCAATTATAAATGGTCGATTCAGGATTTTGAAAATGAGGTGGTGCGCTACTGAAAAACGCTCTCCTTCACAAATTCCTGGCCAAAGCCTAGATTTTAAAAGAACGTAAATTTCCCCAAGAATCCGCCACTGCACGTCACATAGTCTGATGTTCTAGATGTTCAAAGGTCTTCAACACAATAGCTGTACTTATCAAGTACATTAAGCAAGGCTATCTTAACTGTTCTGGTGCTAGGATGCCTTGCGATTCCCTTGTAGACAAATTGACAGCTTTAATTGTGGGTTTCCTCAGGGCTATGCTGCGTTAATGGACATGTTGTAATTTCTTCCTTCCTCGAGTGACATGAGGACGGGTCTGTTCACAATGTGAGACGACGTGAACATACAGTAATGGGCTAGAGCTAAACACAACAATGGATAGAAGCTATTGCAATAGATCATCAGCTCTTTACATACTGATTTAGGATTTAAGGTTTCGGAATCAGCGTGACATATAATATTGTATAATTATATATATAACAAGGAATACTGGGCTCTGAAAGGAGATTCCAATCGTGGAGAGAGTACAGCTTTGCACGGCTCACCTCAAATGGAAGTCAGGCAGGCTGGACTTTTGAGGGGAGAGTCCAGCATTGTTTACTCCCTTGACAAGACAGAGATGGATAATCCAATTCCCTATCTGCACCGTCAGAAGTAACTGTAGCTGCACAGCGAATTATACTGTAGAACTACAGTATAAAAGGAGGTGTTTTTGGTTTTGAAACTAAAAATACCTCCTTTGATACTATAAATCTACAGTATAACTCGCTGTGCAGTTACAGTTACTTCTGACAGTGTAAAGTAGACATATAACTACAATAGGGGGATACGTTTGTATTGTTCTTCACTACTAAGGCATGAGCGTATCAACTAAGACGGATGCGAATTCATATATCATGCTGGTTGGAATTCTGTGTTTATTACTTGGCCCACTTGTCTAAAAATGAAGAAAATCAACTAACTTTGAGGCCTGGGCAAACTACCACACTGCACTCCATGGACGTCCCCATGTTTTAACATAGAGGAGGCTGTATAAAGTATGAAGTGAATAACATAAAGCATCAGCCATTGTCAGCATTGTTTTTAAACTCAAACAGACGCTTAACATCGTTAAGTATCTTAACATTCAGTACATACTTGCTGTATGTAGGCCTACCTTTTTTGAAGTTCAAGCATACCATAGACAAGCTCCCATTGGTCTGACTGTGCTCTTAAAGTTCTCTCCTCCAGGCATTCCTTAATGTAATAAATCTAGTTCAGTTAAGCTAATGTTGAGACTATAATTCATATAATTCACTACACCTATTCAGTTAATTAATGCTCTGTATTAAATATTGCAATGTTAACATCAGCATATACTAGGACCTAGTAACTAAGAGCCATATAGTTTACCCAGGATAAATTGTGATAAACTACGTGCGCACCGAAAAAAGTCCTTTGGGACTAGTGTGCAATAAACAAAACTGAAACTGAAAACTGATATGGCAGTGATATGAGGGACCTGTTTAATTGATTTGTGAAAATATACAGATGCAATGTGACAAAACTGTACACATAAAGTCAGTCGACTCTTATTATTTCATTGCCATGGGAATGACAGGAGAACCAAATAGGATTATTATCTTAATAGCAATGTCATAAAGATCTCCAACACCAGGAGTTCAGTGCATAACACGTTAATTAAATTACGCTTTCATTATCCTGCTGTTATCATATTTCAAGTAATTAGGTGAGTGGGAATTATATAAGACCCTAATGCATAATTCTATCTGATGAGGACAGGATGGGGGCGAGCCATACGTGTTAGTGATAGAGTATAGAGTATAGTGGCAACCTGTCTATATTCATAGCGCCATGCATTAGTTATAGACACCACATGGGTATACTTTATGTCAGACTAGTTGGCGAGTTCCTATATCAATTAAACTTGGATATAATGTCCTTGCAAAGTTAATTGCACATTAATATCACCTTCTGTGCAAACTCACACTTCTAGATATATGACTTTAATTGCAACTTTTACAACCTTCAGGGGATATAATGTTACCCAGGTTGCCACCCCACAGTGATATGGGTGACCTCCTCCAGGGGCACTAATGTCCTCTGCTCTTGACCTGCTGTGATTACATTAAGCAAGCCCGTTGTCAGCCTCTCCAGCTAGTCTGCATGTGGTACAACATCTTTCGCATTTCCCTTATTTTTAAAATCTAAATCATGGTAACAATAATTATGTCTCAGTATAGGTCAAGAACGAGCAAGCATGGCAGCATCATCGGCAGAACATCTACAACTGAAACATGCAAAGATCATTAAATCACCCTACCTATCTTGGCACGGGAATGGCGGACATGGTGAAGTTATCTGTCGGAGGTTTATCAAGTTGATGGGAAAGCTAGATGGAGCTAGAAGGAGCGTATACCAATTATGAAACAACATGTTTTGTAGTACTCAGGTGTCCCCATTACAGTTATTTAACAAAGAGTATCAGAGTCACTAGAGTATAATAATGGCTTTCTACACAGACTGTGTTTCTAACATTTCCATTTCCCCACACAAATGCAAATACATTTTTATGTAGAGCATCCCCTTGGGTTGCGATGGATATTAAATAATAGTTAATATGCCTGAAAGAAGCCTACACACTACATGTCATAATTGTACCTTACGAAATATGGGGTGATTACGTTTATCCCTTCTGTATTTGGGGGCTGTTGCATGGATTCCTAATACCCATACAGGTGCCTGTAGGCTACACATCAGGAGTGGCCAGTTCTTTTAGCATGTTGTGCATCACCATGGTAACCTATCGGGGCTATGAAATATGATATAGGCTATATATACATGGAATGCCACCATGCATGCTATAGTTCACATCCGGAAGGCACACCAATGCTATTGCTTTCGGCGGGAAATCTTCGCATAAAGAATATCATCGTTTCACCATATTATCAGCATTATGCAAATGTACAGCAAGTAGGGACTGTCGCCTCTTTTTATGATTGCCATTAATCCTTGAACAGATATTGGAATATCCAATTATAAGGATATAAACCAACCTATTTGTATGCAAATTACCTTCCCTTTTATCCCTGATGTATTAATGAAGTTGTGACTTCTGTTTTTGTATTCTCCAGAAGTATTGATAATTTGCTGTATACTAATTACATTATGAGGTCTTTAGTTCCTTATTTCCTTCCAATGTTTCATTGCACCTGAACTAATGATTGATTTTACTCGCCCCTGCAATCAGTAATACATCTATTTTCTTCCATTTCTCTACCTGTCCCCCAGATAAAGGCTTCCATATTGAACTCCTAAGATTCAAACAACTATGACTCATGTCGCCTAAAAAATAAATCCACAGCTTCCATTAGTAGACTCCGGTTACCTTCTACGGTTACCTTCTACATAGGGACCATTTGGGTTTACATTTCCCGTGTGACAGTAGTAGAAACTGGTCACATGACTCCCCTTACATCGGTCTGATAACACTATTTCATCATCCCACATCAAAAAGAGAGAGTTCTTATAGCGCGTTGCAACACTAGCAATTGCTAGCTGGCGTCTGGCTTGGTGTAACCAAATAGTCATTCCTGATGTATGTAATATTGCCCTTTGAAGACTGAGATAAGTATACAGAATGCCCGATTGTTTGGTATATCCTACCCTTCGTTATTTACATTACCGAGACTTACTTCCATCGAGGCTAGCCATATTATTGTTGTTTCCTGCTTTGTATACAGGCGAAATTGAAATCAAATTCACATTAGTTGCTTAGATATTAAGTAAATATGATGAGAAATAAGTTATTGTTATTTTCTCTCACCAAATGGTATAGGTTTCAATCAACTGTATTTACTTTAGATAAGGTATTTAGAACACATTTCATCATCTGAATGGGTAATAGTATGGAAGATAATGTAGGCATCCATTGGTCTGAGTATATAATGTGTAAATGTGAGAAACCGGGTGGGTTGAGCGTCCTCTTACTTTTAGCTCGTTGGAGTAAGAAATAAAAAACCAAAAGCATCCAACTGATCAACTAGAGTATACGAGAGCCAGGCATGCGAACGCGTGAGCCCGAAAGATTCAACAGTTATGCTTGGGACTGGAAGGAATTGTTGTCAACAAAGAGAGGAGAGAGCTACCGGTATTAGACAGGAATACCTCAAAACATACACGTCTGCACCTGATATATGGTTATGTAGACTTTCATAGTACTACAAATCGACTATTTATGTGAGCCTACCACACCACTCTACAGTAAACATGTGGTTCAGAAAAACCAGCCTCTCGACCCTGAGGTCCAATCGTATTGTAAAGCAATTTATTGCTGCCTACTAGATTTATAACCGGATTACTGGATCGATGTGGCAGTGACATAATTCGGTCGGCATCCCTACATGACACAAATCCCCTACACCATCCTCCAGGCGGTGGGAGTAACAGATCAATATGGTGTTCACCAGCCGTTGAATACTTTTTTTTTTACTTTTCAAAGGATAATAAATAACCATAAATTACATTTAGCTTCAGTCTGCCATGTAAAACATAAGTAGTATAAAGTCATAAGTCATCCCTTTTCTATTCGACTCTGCTATTGGTATCATATATTTAGACCCCCGGTTAGAGTGGCACTCGGACTGACCCACAATTAGTTGAGGTGAGTTCAAGAGGGGGAGGAGTTAATCAGGGGTCGTAACCATTATAATGATGGATCATCAGCGTCCACCTGACCTAGCTATATGCAATCCATAAACACAGCAGATTATATATTGCCTTCATGGATCAACCACACCAAAAGGCAGTTTGGGAGTCTTTGGATCTCTTAGCACTTTAATTCTATTAACATATTTTTAGT
This sequence comes from Harmothoe impar, assembly GCA_947462335.1. Taxonomy (NCBI): domain Eukaryota; kingdom Metazoa; phylum Annelida; class Polychaeta; order Phyllodocida; family Polynoidae; genus Harmothoe; species Harmothoe impar. Next base: position 86,299,419 of record OX381704.1, on the reverse strand, counting down.
ATAATTACAATAGAATGTGTAGAGAGCAGCATAGCTATGGTAAAGATGTTCAATATGGTAAATATATTGATATTACGTGATAATATAATATATATGATGTCATGGCCTGCATCTGGCCATGCATAGTGACATAGCAAAAGGGAGTATGAACCAATTTGTCAGAACACTATTACAAAACCTTGCCTCTCGAGATCTCAATAGACTAATGAAATAAGCCCATATATACTTGACGCTTATATCAAAGTGGCATAATCACCGGGCGTATCCCACTCACAGTTCTAGTACTGTTCTAGTCTGCTATATCGTAAGTGCGAGTGATGAGAATGCCCCTTTAAGAATATAGACTCATTAATGGGTGACCTGAGTTCAGCATGTCCCTGCATGGATGCAGACCACTTCAGCCTGATCACCCCCTCATGGAGACTGATATGATTGGATTGGAACGTGAATGGGGTGTCCGCTGCTCAACACCCATCCATCAACTATTTGAAAAAGTGATACAAGCAAGAGAGCGCCCAATATCAAATGAGCTAGGGCTCACCATATCGAATGGAGATCTACATGATAGACTTTTCGCCAGGGCTTTTTCAGTATAGATCTCCATTAATATCATGCTCTAGAACGTTTATCTTACTGAAACTGCATACATATATTGAATAGCTCATATCCTGATAATGTAAGAGCTAGTGCTTAGCTGGGACCACTAAGGTATTCATTACTGCTTCACTTGACAAAGTTTGGAATGGTGCATTACTACCTTAGTTTACATCATGCTAGTTCGCCCATTAGACGGCAGATGGCAGCCTTGGCTGACTGACATCTGCAATCAACCTAACTATGGACCAATTCGATCTGAAATAGCGAAACTAACCTCTCTGCATTCAGGCCAAATGGGGCTCAGTGCCAAATACAGCCGAACCTAATGCTGGAATAATATGCATTCACGTCTGTTTTCAATAAGAGCATCACTGTAGCTATATAGTCATTCCTGTATTTCATACACCACTGTTACATACAATGACCATCATCAGGGCCTCGTTCACCATTGTTGTCCAAATAATGAAATACGTCCATAATAATTGTGAAATGACCCTCATAAAATTGGTATATTCCCTCCTCAGGGAGTTACAATAGGTAAAGCAGAAGCCTGGGTCCATATTAGAAAATATGGAGAAATTGCTTTATAGCCCTCCCTCCCTCCCTCCCTCCCTCCCTCCCTCCCTCCCGCCCCCAGAAAAAACAACACACAAACAAACCATCCCCTCCTATAATATGAATCCATACTTTACAGATATGTAAATTTAAGTAACGCCTTGAAGCAAACGTATCATAGGCATTTTGAGGAGGGGAGGTGAAAGGGGAGTAACGCCCTGAAAACAATTTTAGCTTTGAAAGGGTTCGGCTCAACTTGTTTCAGTTGGGTACACCCAATTGTTACATTTCCGTGGTCTAAACGACAACACCTCGCTGAAGCAATTTGATATATGCAGACCTATACTCAAAATGATTATAATGACAAAAAAACAAAAACTATTTGAATTAAAATCATTCAGATGATAATCATAATCACATAATGGCCTATATCAGAATGTCAATATGTGTCCTTCTTGTCTCAATATCAACATCAAGGTTATCCTTCTCTTGACTGAAGCACTGCTCTTTCTTACTGACATGAACAAGAGTAGTACAAATATACCCATCTGGTAGCTCCAGCTTATTATATTAACATTGCACAACTTTGCTGGCTTAGCTTAAGTCAGCCTATCTGGCTTGCATTCATAGTAAGAAAATCTCTTTATGTAGGGGTAGATACCTTATCAGACCTCCTCAGAGTGAAAACCTTCTCAATTGCCTGTCAAACAATCACCTCGGTCGTCCTTTACATAGAGCAGCCGTCAGGAGTATTAATGCAGGCAAAACCACCTCCATTCAGGCTGTTCGTGCATTCTGAATTGTAAAATTTGTAGAGAGATCTAGGACTAATTAATTCGGATGACATTCCCGAAATCTTTGGGTAATTGTTCTCATAGGAGCTCATTATTTTGTTGTATCTCGGATTTGACGAAAAGGTTCTCTTGGTAGCTATTCCACATATCAATTATGGTATAAGACATGATATATACTAATGCATTCCAATGTGTTGAACCTTCAATGACCTGACCTAGAAATTCATTTATAAGAGCAGCTCTCAAAAGTGTCAGAATTGACGGAGAGCAGCTCCCCCTTGGTGGCATATCTCCATTACTTCTTATCTGGCACTTCATAATGATGGCTGCTAATGTTCCACCTGTGTGTGCTTTAAACCTTAAATACAAAGTAGAAGTCGTATATTGACTGAGGACATACCTAAATTAACAAAGGTATCATCACTAAAATGATTATGACGAAAATAGCTGGATAACTACTAGCTAGATTTCAGTATTTCAAATTAAACTCTGGTTGACATTGAGTGAAACTAAGTATACACCGTTTATGTACGGAAAACCAAGACCATCTGTGTTAAATCTTGATAATGTGTATTCTGATGCAAGAACAGCAGCACTGCGCATGTGATGACGAAACCACCTTCCAGCCTTGGTTGGATATAAGCAGAATATATTTCACTGCCTTGTCACAGACACCTGCTTTGGTTAGCTTTGGAGATACTGTGATCCAATCATCATCAGCCGCTATGCAACTGCCCTATGACTCTGAGGACCCAGATCTATTTGAAACAAGAACAGTAATATCCGATTTGAGACATAATAACGTTTCAACTCACACAATGGAAGAAAACCCTTCAACATCACAAAGTACAGGAATAGTTCCCGCTAACAGCAGTGGAGCACCTTATGGGATGAATATGAGTTTCTTTTTGATAGGCGACATGGAGATACCTCGGTCTGTCCTCGAAGTATTGAATGAGCGTGCCTCCCACTATCTCGCCTACACCATAGGCAAGGCCATCAACACATTTGTTAGTCCCATCGTTTTCCCAGTTGGTTTCTTGGGCAATGTACTTTTGCTTATGGTACTGTTGCGTGGGTGTAAAAAGCAGGCATCTTTCACTGTGTATCTTCTGGCACTAGCCGTCACAGATTGTCTTGTTCTGCTGTTGGCCATCGAGAACTGGGTGACCACAGTGGCCGTTGGTCGTTCTCACAAGTCCTGCATGGTAACTGCTTTCTTCTTTAATGCCACCTGCTCCATACGGATTTCCCTCATTTTCTTCATAACTTTAGATAGGTATCTAGCTGCATGCCATCCCTTCAGGTAAGTTGACTTTGGTCCAACTAGTCTTATGATATTAACTAAAGCTCATTCTAAATATAGATTTACTCAATTTCACCTAATGTCATCGGTAATGTAATTGATGATAAGTAGATCTGTACCATGGCACCCGGAACCACACCAGATCTAACCAACTTTGACATTTTCAAAAAAGTAAGACCTTTCTTTGGCATTTTCTGAGAACAATAACATGCGTATACGTTTTGATCTATTTGCAATATATCAAAACAATTGTGTCAATGAGACTCATTATATGCTAGGCTGTATACTACAAAGAAAATGAGAAACATATTGCATTATTTCTAGATAGGGCCTATCATGTTCCATCTGTTTAAATTGCTTACAGGGCTTTGAACTGGAGGACCAGACGTCGAGCTATTCAAGTAACCTCCTGTGTAGTGATGGTGTGTTGCATGTCAGCCGTCCCCTACATGTTAACCAGTACCCACGTCAATGACTTCACCTGTGCAGGCTTCATGGGAAGCAACCACGTTCTCTCAGTCGTCAGCTGTTTCACCCATGTCATCTGCTTTGGCATCCTCCCTCTCTCAGCAGTTCTCATTTTGAACGCAGCCATCGCCAGGTCCACGATGAAGCGCCACAAGCAGTTCTACAATCTCTATGGACAGACACAAAGATTAGGTCGTTCATACGGAAGGCTTGGGAGTAGTTCCTCTACGGCGAGCATAACTAGCAGGAGCAGCAGCAACAATTGTAGCCTGAGGGAAGGAAGCAGTGGTAGCAGAAGCCAGGGTTTATGCAAATTGATCGATGGGCGCCAGGGTTTATGTAAAAGGATTAGTGGAAATAAAAGCGATGTGAGCCTGAATGGCGACAGGACCAGAAGACCAGCTGCATTTTCTGTAACTTCAATATCATCAGTTTGGGTATCTCCTCAGTATCGACAGCAGCCCATGTCAGAGGCACCCTGCTTCAAGGGAAGCTTATCATCTGTATCAGGATCGCCAACTGCAATTCGCTACGCAGACCGCCAGATGTCACGGGTATTGCTCGGCATCACAATAACTCTCTATATCTTTGTTGTACCTCAGCTTGTTCGCTATGTAGTCTTCCTCTTCATTAAGATATGGGCTTGCCCTGCAACACTGGCAACTTATGTTCTAGTGTTTAACATTACCCACAAGCTTTGTATAGCTAACAGTACTGTGAATGTACTGCTCTACTGCCTAGGTGGGTCAAGATTTAGGGGTGAGTTCGTGAAGTTTCTCAGACTGAAGCAATTTGCTCATCTTTTTGCCAAGAAGAAACCGAAATTAGTCAGAGACAATAGCTTTTAAAAATTAGAATCCTGTCTATGAAGTACCATTATGATTTTGATACTAGCTCAGGATCAAAAATTTATTATTCCAAAGTAGTAAAAGCTTTTCGGGCTGATATCCTGCAAATATGGAACAGCATCCTCTGTAAAATTATGACAAGGGTAATACGGAGAATTACCTGCTAGATGTTAGTTTTAAAACTATGAATAATCTCTCTTCTACTCAGGAAGAATATAATTATATCCTTCTTTTCCTTGATATCATATAACGGGATATCTAAATGAGGCATAGACACAAATGTATACTAAATCATTTTATCAAGAATAACCTCTCGGTATCCACGAACATGATTGATGTTAAATGATACCTTAAATTGAAGTCTTTTACAACTATCCCTATGATATGACGTGAAAACCCACCCAGAACGTCCAACAAAACATGATTATCATCATGGTGCCAACACATCCCTATAAGACATTGCCTGATGTTCTACTCTCTTCGCTACCTGCTTGTATTGTCCTGTTTTTTTTTCGGTGTAGGGTGTTCGAAGCCCCTTATATATACATATATAATATATATATATATATATATATATATATATATATATATATATATATATATATATATATATATATATAATGTGTTTTTGTTAGTAGTTGTTTGCCTTATTGATCTCATGATATTGGCTTCTTTTGAAAGACTTAATTGGTACGAGGACATTTTGCCTATAAAAGCAATTTCAAAACTGAAAACTCATGGCAATGGTTTGTGGAAAGGGTTCTAGAACTTATAAACCAGTCTTTGTAGAAACATGTCATACTGTGATGTAGGGCTTTATATGCTATTTACATTGGTTGACATTTTCGGATATCTTAGAAAGAGACTCGTCTGCTTTTCACGCTACTACAAGCATAGACACCAAGTGGGAAATCATGCTGGATCACATTACCACTTTTCTTAATTTACACTGTCCTATAAAGGACATGAATTTAAAGGACTATGGTAAAGAATGGATGAATAATTATATATTAGAGTTAATTCACCGACGTAATGAAATCATGCATCAGTATTGCAGTGAAGGTAAAAATAACCCATATTTACTCCAGCAAGGCAAAGCCCTCCGTGATGATATAAACATTAGCTCCGAAATTGCCCAGGACAACTTTATGTCCAATAAGCTAGATACCTTAGCCAAAACCCCTACTAAATTCTGGACACATATGTTGCACAAATATGTCTATAGTGGTATAGCAGATTTTGATAGCATGGGCCTAAAACTGAAGACCCAGCCTGTACACAACATGAGAACTCGCTCATGCAATACTGGCCTATTGGAATATCCACACTCTGTGAAGTTTGGGTTTAGAAAAAGTCCCATATACCGTGGGGTTGTACTATGGAACAGCCTGCCACCAGCATACAGGACATGTGTCAACCGGGAAAGCTTTAAAATTCAAGCAAAAACTTATATGACCTTGCTCCATTTAGCTAAGTGGCGCAAGATTTACACCCATAATAATAATGGCTAGAGACTGCTTCTGTCTACTGCATTTTTCTACCACATATAATGGTATAATTACTATGTATAAATGTTTCTGATTGTTTGCTGTTCATTGTATATTACATACTGTCTACTTGTACCATGAACCAATATGACAGTACTTGAACTGGTGACAACCAAAATGCATGGCTAAGCCATTTTCTTGTACATTGATGTATAATTGTATTTACGAAGATCATCTGATGAAAAATAAATACTCTTACAAAATATTGTACTACAGATTGTAATCACCATTTTGGTGATACATAATTATTATGAATTATATATGGCATTAACACCCATGGATCTTTTTGTTAAATTGATGATGGCATTTACCTATGTATGACAAATAAAAAGTATAAGGAAACACTATAGTAGAACGCTTTATTCATGATATAGGCTTACAGCAAATACAAACACATAACACTGGTAAGATTAAACATTATTTTTAATAATCATGCAAAGAAATAAAGTATATGAAGGGATGTCAAATATGCATATGGTCATACACATTCTTTTACTAAATAGTGATGGTTGCTATCACTAGAAAAGTAACACTACACTTTTGAATATCCCATCCTCTTCCAACAGATTACTAATACTGTGCATGTTTCTAACAATTACGTTAGAGTATGCTTAGTTTTTTACACATTCTTTATTGCACCCAAATACATGTACTAAATCTATCTAAATAACCATTCATTGTGTAATGTTAGATGCAGTTAATTTCTTCGTCTGCTACAGAATGCATTTGGTGATATATCCACTATCAATTTACCACTATGTATAGCTGGGTCAGGCCCACACCTCAAGTCAGAATATATATCATCACGGCTCAGATGACCATTATGCGTGTTTACCTGCCTGATTACAAATTCCTTTAGCCAATATTCCCCACAATTACATCTCCAATTATTCCCACCAAGTAGCAACACTGCCTGCTGAGGCAGGTTCTCATCAATATCCTTTGATCCCCAATACCCACCAGTCATGTAGTTATTCCTGAGGTCTACCACATGAACCCTATGAAGGCTCAGCAGGAAGTCATCACGGATCCAGGTGATAAGGTTACCCTCCATGTTCAGATTGTACAAATTCTGCAGTAAGTCATCAAAGTTATGGTTATAGGCAATTCTTCTCATCATATTCCTACTGAGGTCAAATTCCCGAAGTCTCAGCGGAGATAAGATCCTGTAGGGTATTGTGGTCAGCTTATTACCCCTAAGAGAGACACCCTGCAGATGGGTGCTGAGGCCTGTGGGGAAGCTACCTTTGGATAGATGATCATCCTCTAGCCCCATGTATTCAAGCTTCAGATACTGGAGCAGAGGGAATGCCTCAAACCATGCACTAAAGAAATCCAGCCTCATTGGTTTGGCACCAAGAACATGCAGTGATGTCAATAGCTGCAGATTGTCTGTTGGTATCATTGTTATTTCCATATTACTCACAGTCAGGGCCAGATAACTCAGGCTAGGAGGCCCAATCCAACCATCAGGAGCAATTCTGTTGATTGGGTTTCCATCCAGGTAGATTTGGCGAAGACTGGGGACTCCATTAATTGCCTTGTTGTCAATTGAGTTGATGTAGTTATTAGACAACTTCAAAATAGTAAGCTTCATTAGAATCTGGGCGCCATGCATCTGAGGATTTATAGAGCTATTATCCATACCAAATATAGATGGGATGGCCCCCAACCTATTGCCGCTCAAATCTAACCACTCAAGGGTCAATTCTACACCATTGAATGCATTTACAGAGACATCATTGATTCGATTATCAGTAATTTCCAACTTTTTCAGTCCTCTTAGATGAGAAAGTTCCTTTGCTCTGAGACTGCTGAGGCTGTTGTTGTTCAATTGTAGTATATGGGCCTTGGTGATGTTAGGTATTGACATTAGTCTTGCAGACGGGCAGGAGATGATTGGCAAGTCAGGGTTGTAGCAGGAGCAGCTGTCTTCTGTGGTAAACTCATAGTCATCACAGGGCAGGTAGATCTGTCCAGTCGCCACATGAAGGAGGAGACAGGAAAGTAGTAAGCAGGAGGCCGTCATGTTGACTGGCGTCTGAAAGGAAGTGTTTATATAAGTAATGAGGTTCTAACTGTTAATTTGACATACTCTTGCACAATGCGTCCATAAAAACTATAGTGTAGTTATATAGTATAACCATTAATATTGGGTAGAGAAGGGGGAGGTGAAGATGGCGGGAAGGTCCAAGATAAGGAATTAATAGTAACTGTTTGAGGGTATGTACATGGTTAGAAGCATCAATGGAAGTAGCATAGAGAGCTTGGAGGAGGGAGTTGGAACAGCTAGGAGAAAGCATGTAAAATGCAGATATGTCTGTACAACAAAGACTGAGTACTGCACAATCTACCTACCAAAGTTCAGTATTGTGCCTTGGGATATCCCCATAACATATTTTTGAGCTATACTGTTGGCATGATATATACCTATGTCTTCTTTTTGAACGTGTAACACATGTGAAAACGTTCTATTGCTTCTTTAGTACCATGAAATATAAGATGAATACTTTGAACCAGTCTATTGACGCTCATGTCCAACTGTGCATGATATAGAGAGGTTGAGATCGGCTTCCGTGTAATGTGTGCAGCCAATAATTCATTGCTCTAGATGTGCACGTGTCCATACATGTCCTGATCTTAACCTCACAATGGACAGTTATGTGTTTATTGCTGAATTAACTATAATTATTGAACACACCTTTTTCTAAGAGCATTGCCAGTTCTATATGAACAATACATGGACTTTGAAGGGCTATTACACATTCAACTTCCATATTTGGGTAGAGTTTATATTCTATAGTTCACAAGGTGGGCTGTTAAAACCTGTTAGAAAATGATACACCTAAGACCTTTATGATAAGGTAAAATATTCCTGAAGCTACTTACTTTGGGCAGATACTTGTAACTAGTTGCTTGTTCTTTATGGCTGATGTACCGGTCTGCATGCAACCATGTGTATAGCATGTAATGGGGCATATGTCTTATATATCTACTGTTCCAACACACCAGCACTACATAGTAAACGGATATATATATATATATATATATATATATATATATATATATATATATATATATATATATATATATATGTGTCATTCCTGTTATTGTCCCATTAGGTGTGGTTGGAAATGGTCCCTAGTTATACCACACGATGTGACATTGTTTGTGTAACACATAATAAGTATTGTGTTATATCCTGCATGCATATATATCCTGTATACTCTCAGAGTACTGCCAACAAGTATAAATGCACTATAAACTCATCCCAAGTATAGTTTTCTTTTATCACATTTACTTACCAAAATATCATGGCCTGAATTATAAGATGTGATTGAAAGCTATCTATGGTAACACCACATGCTTTACAATTTTGCTGTAGAACTGGTTTGCCAACTCCATTTACCCCGGAGCACAATGCAAAAGCGCTTGTATTTGTGCCAGTCCCACCTGTATCAGTAATGAATTCTCTATCATTTTTCATGTGGGATAATTATATTCAATTAAAATGTACCTAAAATTTCGATCCAAGGTCTTATGCAAACTAACATTATGTAAATCAAACTTTCTTGAAATGCCTTATTTGCTTTTTACTAATTGTCAAGGGTCCAACCAATGTTAAAGAAACGATTATCTGTCAGCCAGTTCAGCTGACTCATCTCTTCATACTATTCATTTTCATATCTTGTGTTGTATCTCAGTTATTTCCACTCCTCTGTGTGAATGAATGCTTCATTACCCTGGCCCCCAGTACCTCCTGATATCAAGGCTCTCGGAGCTGCTCCTGCCCCAACATCGAGCATTTGCGAGGTTCAAGGTCGGGTCAGAGTTATGTTTAAAGTGCAATTCTGGTGCATGGGACATGGGACAAGTGCAGGGTTTGCAGAACGCATGATAACGACATCCACAGCCTCCTGTACTATATACTGCTGAAGTATCCATGTAGTACTCTGACACAGTGACCCTTGTGAGGGGGAGGTAGGGGTGAGTCAGGGTCATCCTTCCGAAGCTAGCATAGGAGGGGCTGGTACTATATCCTGAATGAGCGTACCCTTTTAGGATATAATCAATAACTGCATTTAAGCAGAATTCCCTTGGTGATCTTAGAATGAACCCCGGATCGATAAAAAGTGTGAGTATTCATGGGAATTTAATCAACTTTTTTATGCAAAGGGGAAAAACCAGAAGGGGAGAAGTCTAAACAGAGGAATATGACTAAGACTTAACATGCAATACTTTGAACTTAGGTTAAACCCTAGGCATCTAGCACAAGGTTTCCTTGTTTGACAAACATACTTGGAACCCTTCATTGTAAGTAGTTAACTGTCAGGGCAGATCCAATGGACTAGTTGGGTCTGGGACACCGAACCCTCCACGCTCTCCGTTGAGAATACCAGAGACATATTTCTATTTATAGTTCAAGTTTAGTCAATTTTTTTGAGTATATCAAATCATGCTATGCAGTCTCAACAAGAATGCTACTATAGATATATCTGTGACATGCATCACTTTCTACTTTCGAATAAACCAATTAAACAACATTCACATTTTTCGATTTTTGCTTCAAGGTTAACTATTCAATTGCTGACTATAAGTTTAAGTCTGACTTCAAATACTTAACACAACTAGTTCTCCTAGCATACGAATATATCTTATGGTATATTTTGAAGTCATACAATATGACATTCAAACACTCATGGTTTAAATTGTACATAAAAATGCCAAATAACTATACCATGTCTGATTGCTGGATAGCAAATCAGGCGTGACCATTGTAAGCGGTTACATGGTCCCCAATAGATGATTAATGCATTATTATAAGTGTTATCGTAGGCCTACATTCTAAAGATTCTTTTACCAAGATAAAATTATCTTGTAACAATAGGTGTAATCTACTTGAGGTGAACAAGATGTATTATGAAGCCTTTAACTATAGTAATTAAACTATGGTATATAACTCTATATACAAATGGTCTTTCATTATAACCTACTAGTATGATGTAACAATAGATGGCTATCATCAACTTCAAAAGGCATTAGCTAGATACAGTTAGAAGTCTTGTATTTTTTCCATATCTAATTTTACCATTTAAAGTGTAATGTTCAATGCAGTCAATTTAATCGGACACAGTATTCATGTGGCGGTATATCTACTATCAATTTACCACTATGTATAGCTGGGACAGGCCCACATCTTAGGTCGGAATATATTTCATCATTGCTCAGATGTCCGTTACTCTTATTTACCTGCCTAGTCACTAATTCCATCAGCCAAGATTCATGACAATCACATCTCCAACTATTCCCACCAAGTAGCAATACTGAATGTAATGGCAGATTCTCATCAATACCCTTTGTTCTCCAATACGCATTGACCATGTAGTTATTCCTGAGGTCAAACTCATGGAGCGCATGAAGGCCCAGTAGGAACGTTGGATAGACTGAGGTGATCAGGTTGCCCTCCATATTCAAATTGTAAAGATTTATCAGTATGTTATCTAAGTGATCTGAATATTCAACTCTTCTCATCATATTCTTACTAAGGTCCAATTCTCGAAGTCTCAGCGGAGATAGGATCCTATAGGGTAATTTAGTCAGCTTATTACCCTTGAGGGAAAGGCTCTGTAGCTGTGTGTTGAAGCTGGTGGGGAAGCTACCTTTGGATAGATGATCATCCTCTAGCCCCATGTCTTCAAGCTTGAGATACTGGAGCAGAGGGAATGCCTCAAACCATGCACTAAATAAATCCAGCCTCTTTGGCTTGGCACCAAGAACATGCAGTAATGTCAATAGCTGCAGATTGCCGGTTGGTATCCTTGTTATGTCCAAGTTGCTAACAGTTACGGCCAGATAACTCAGACTAGGAGGTCCCATCCAACTATAAGGTGCAATGCGGTTGATTGGGTTTCCATCTAGGTAGAGTTTGTGAAGACTAGGCACCCCTTTGAATGCCCTGTTGTCAATTAAATTGATGTAGTTATTAGACAACTTCAAAACATTAAGCTTCATTAGAATCTGTGAGCCATGCATCTGAAGATTCATATAGCTATTACCCCGACCAAATACAGTTGGGATGGCCCCCAACATATTGCCACTCAAATCTAACCACTCAAGGGTCAATTCTACACCATTGAATGCAAATACAGAGACAGAACCAATTTGATTATCAGTAATTTCCAACTTTTTCAGTCCTCTTAGATGAGAAAGTTCATTTGCTCTGAGACTGTCGAGGCTGTTGTTGTTCAATTGTAGTATATGGGCCTTGGTGATGTTAGGTACTGACAGTAGTCCTGCAGATGGACAGGAAATGGTTGGCTGGTCAGGGTTGTAGCAGGAGCACTTGTCTTCTGTGGTAAACTTGTAGTCATCACAGGGCAGGTAGATCTGTCCAGTTGCCACATGAAGAAGGAGACAGGAAAGTAGTATGTAGAGGGCCATCATGTTGGCTGGCTTCTGTAGGAGAGTATTTACAAATGATGAAATTCTAATTGTCAATCTGACATACTCTTGCATAAAACATCCATGGTATTTATATTGTAGACATTTAGTGCTTTTGACATTGGTAGGGCAATAGCGAGGTTGGCAAAGCTCAGGACTTGGGGATCATCTCTCAATGGCAAACGATAACTCCATCAGCACTATAGGGTAAATTGTACAGTGTAAATCGTACATATATCCTATTCTGTGAAGGTTTAGATCATAATTATTGTGTGGTCGTTTTTTTTTGTAGAATAAGGACCTTTCGAAAGACGTTTTGGTAGTGGGCCGTCATACATGGCTGTCATTCATAGTTATAGTCCAGGGCTGTCATACAGGGTGTATGGTACACATTGAGGGAGTCATTAGGCCAGGATCCACACCGCACTTGAATAGTGGTAAAGGGGATTCGAAATTAATCAGTGGTCACATCTGTGACTAGGTGCCGGGGGTCTCTGTTTCTGTTAACACTGTTGGCCAAGAAAAGTAAACGTATACTAGAGGGATAGAAAGGGACTCAGCACCTAGGGCTCATTTCTCAACGGAAAACCATGGGCCAACGGTAGCTATCTGGCTGAATCGTCCTGTGTGAATTGTCTGGGTGTCAAATATCCGTGGAGGTAATTCTTGGTTAGACTTAAGGGGATTTCTGGGAATTATTTTCCCTAATTACTTTTAAAAATGTGTGTTGTTGAGACTGAATTGTAATACACATAGATCTGTGTTGTGTAATCATTACCATTTTGTGGTTTTGTAAACTGTGGTATCAATGATACCAGTGATAGAGCCAAGGCTAACTATAATTATGGTAATGCCCAGTACCTAAATTCATCCATACAAATGATCCCTCTTCCTAGTATCTATATTGATAATAACTATAACCTACTTGTAGGTTCCATGGTGGCCAATAACCATAGTAGCCAGTCATTGTTAATGATGTGCATTATAATTACTATAGCCACCCGGGCCTTATGCATTTGAATCAGATGGAGTCTGTTGCATCTTTTTGTTATGCTGGGATAACTATTTTGAATGGATCCGTTGTCATAGGCATGGTAGAAAACTAAATATTAGGAAATATGAAGGAAAAGGAAAGTTGAACAGGACAAAACAGACATAGCAGCTGGGTATGCATAAATTGGCAATATAGCATTTTCCTAGTATGAGTTCTACACGGAGTATTCTACAATGTACCTACCCAAGATCTGTACAGTGTACACTGCCCCTGGATATCCCCTTTATATATTACGGAGTAACAGTATTTTCTGTGTAAACGTGTAAAGCATAACATACAGCATGACATTGTATTGCTCTTTTTGGTACCATGAAATGACCATTATAAAGTCACTCAGCAGTGTTTTGCAGAACAGGAAACGAATTTGTTAGAAGCTTCACTAAATAAACTACCGTAACTAATTCTTTTCATAGATGGTCGCTTTAATGAAGAACAGGCTGGGTATTCTAGAGGTTAGTGTAGGAGACCTCCATATGTCATCCTATACTGAAATGTTTTGTTAAAAAAACTACATTCTACAGTTTACTCTTTGGACTGTCGATACCCATAAGAAAACAATTGATACACGTATTATTGTAAAAGAAAACTACTTACCTTGGGCAGATCCAAGTTGTGTAAGTGTTTGCCTAACCTCTATGGTCGAAGTGTAGGTCTGCAAGCTACCATGTGTGCAGCATGTTATGAGGCCAGATCTTATAGACCTACGCTCACCCTTTCCACACACCATTAGTAGGTAGTTAATAGATGTGACCAAGCAGGGGGAAAAGGGTATCTAGGAGGGATTCCTAATTCAAGCGTTTTGTCAAGATGTTTGATAATGAGATACTCATACGCTACGAGTTCCAAGAGACGTGGATTAAAATGTTCCATTTAGCAGAATTCATATGGAATGGGCTCTGGCAACTACAAGGCACCATATGTGCCAATTCCCCATAGAAAACATTCCATTTACCTTCCAAATATAGAATGATGGTATGCGGAAAGGGCCCTTATTGCGGGGTGCATTAAGGTTCCTTTTCCCAGCCCATGTCACATATGATATAATAAAATTCTAAAACGACTGCTGGATTCTCGTCAGAAGGTACCCTAAAGCACTGTTGTCCCTATTTCCCACTATTTTACCATTCCGATGCCCTTTAGTGGCCAAAACTAGAACTAAAAATCCCCCCTCAACGCTGGTTTCCTCAGAACGGGTCACATATGTGTCATCCCTGCTATCGTGCCATTTAATGTAGATGGAAATGGTCCCATGGAAGGTTATGCCACACGATAAGACATTGTATAACACATAATTAGCATTTATCATGTAGACCTGTTGTAGCATATCCTGCATACTTATTTATACTGTATACTCCCATAGTATTTTCAACAATACGAAATCCACAATACAAAAAAACACGAGAATATCTATCCATGATGACATCGTATTCCTTACAACATTAACTTCCTTTGTTTGTGAAATCCATTTATTTTCTCTGGAGCACAAGTTAAGAAGCACTGCATTTGGCCCTTTCCCATTGCCATTAGGAATTGCAACTCCATCATTTGTTATGAAAAGTATATTTATGAGAATGTCACTTATGCACACCGTGACCAAATATGTGAATTAGACTCTGTTGAAATACATTATTTGCTATTTATTTCTTGTCTTGGGCCCAACCTACGTTAAAAGCAATAGCTATCATTCACCAGTTCAGCAGATTCAATAATTCTTAACAACTATTCATTGATATATATTGTGTTACGTCCGTGTCATTTTCACTCCCCCCCCCCCTTTGAATTACCCATTAGCATTGATGTTAGAAGACCCTGTCCCAGTAAACACAATTACGTTGGTCAGACGTAAATTAACGTTGCTTTTTGGTCTGAACTACGTAATTTTGGAAGGTTTATCAACGTTAGAACGTTAAGGTTTATTTACCAATCTCAAACCTGCAGGTCTGACTTATGTAGCCCAGACGTAAATCTACGTCCAACTTTGTAAACACATTAATATAATATTACATAGTGGGATTCAGACAAAGATATCACAGACACATTTACATTAACAGACAATATTTATACAAACTAACTACTATCATTCTAAATCACATTTCTTTCTATATATATAGTACATCTTTATAGTTTAACTGAACAGCTTGACAGTATAGATCTATTGCATAGTTTTGGCTGCAGAGAGGCTTTGTATTTCTTCCATTACCGCAAATGTGGTGTCTGCCCAGTAAAGTGCTTTAATGTGCATATCAATGCTTAATTCTTTAACCTGCTATCCATAATATATAATTATCAAATTGTATATGGTTCATTTGCATAACATTTAATTCATAATTAATGAGAAATTACTGCTTGAATGTGGTAGATTCGTTAAAGAGCTGCCATATTCTCTCCACAGTTGAAAGTGCTGCCACCTAGTGTGAAACTGAGAAGTTATATACCCAATTGAAGTTGAAAAATTACGTAGTTTAACGTAGATCTACATAGATTTGTTACGTAAATTTACGTCCGAATGAGGTAGATTAACGTAAATCAGACTTCTACGTCTGTTGAACGTAAATAAACCTTCATGTTTTGACGTCTACAAACCTTCCAAATTTACCTATCTCAAACCTTGGTTGGAAAACTACCTAGAGAAACCTCAGAGCTACGTTGGAAATACGTAGGGTGTTTACTTGGTGGGCACTGCTGCCCCTTGCCAAACATTGAAATTTGCTGGGTTCAAGGTTGGGTCAGGGTGGCATTTACAAGTGCCCTTCTGGTGCATGGTTCATGGGACAAGTGTGGTGTTCACAGAACTGTTAATGACGTCCACAGCCTCCTGTATACTATATAGTGCTGACGTATGTAGTACTCTGACACAGATCATAACTCACTGGGACATGCAGGATAGGGGCATCTCCACCATGCGTATTACTAACAATGTGCGTCATTGGTAGTTGGAACAGGATATTGGGAAGTGGGAGGGTGCATGGGTAAACATGGGTCAGCAACTGCTATATATAAACGTACCAAGGATGGTCTAACAATTAAGTCCAGACATACAGAAGAGCCCCATATACAACCACTCGTCTAAGAATATTTCTATATTAGAAGTAAGTGAGACTTTAACATTTCAAGTAAATTTTAACTATGCTTAAGGAATTCAAGGGAGGATCCATAATAAGGGGAAACATCTGCATGGAAGAAACCTGAACTCAGGAACAGGACTTGGTGTTAGGCTAGATAGTCTCAAAAGTGCGAGATAGTCTCAAAATACTATAGTTTTGTTAGTACCTCGCAAGCCTCAGGCTAGATAGTCTCAAAATTGCGAGATAGTCTCAAAAGGCTGCAAGATAGTCTCAAAATTTGAGACTATCTTGCAACAGTCAGGCTAGATAGTCTCAGAACTGCGAGATAGTCTCAAAATACTATAGTTTTGTTAGTATCTTGCAACAGTCAGGCTAGATAGTCTCAAAATTGCGAGATAGTCTCAAAACACTATAGTTTTGTTAGTATCTTGCAACCCTCAGGCTAGATAGTCTCAAAATTGCGAGATAGTCTCAAAATCCTGACAGATAGTCTCAAAACTGGGAGATAGTCTCAAAATACTATAGTTTTGTTAGTACCTCGCAACCCTCAGGCTAGATAGTCTCAAAATTGCGAGATAGTCTCAAAATACTATAGTTTTGTTAGTATCTCGCAACCCTCAGGCTAGATAGTCTCAAAATTGCGAGATAGTCTCAAAATCCTGACAGATAGTCTCAAAACTGCGAGATAATAACATTTTGAGACTATCTTGCAGCTCTTAGGCTAGATAGTCTCAAAATACTATAGTTTTGTTAGTATCTTGCAACCTTCAGGCTAGATAGTCTCAAAACTATAGTATTTTGAGACTTTGTCACAGTCTTGAGACTTTCTGTCAAGTTTCTGAGACTATCTAGCTTGAGGGTTGCGACATACTAACAAAACTATAGTGTTTTGAGACTATCTTGTAATGTTGAGACTATCTAGCCTGAGGGTTGCAAGATACTAACAAAATTATAGTGTTTTGAGACTATCTTGCAATTATGAGATTATCTAGCCTGAGGGTTGCGAGATACTTACAAAACTATAGTGTTTTGAGACTATCTTGCAATTTTGAGACTATCTAGCCTGAGCGTTGCAAGATACTAACAAAACTATAGTATTTTGAGACTATCTTGCAATTTTGAGACTATCTAGCCTGACATGTGTTTTGAGACCATCTCGCAATTTTGAGACTATATAGCCTGAGGGTTGCAAGGTTGTCACAAAACCATAGTATTTTGAGACTATCTTGCAATTTTGAGACTATCTCGCCTAACACTTGGACCACGCTTTTTAAAAAGGATATTTTAGGTTACGGGCCTGATGCAGTAGTAGGAAACCCCCTGCATTAAAAATTGTAAAACCCCAGTTAATTATTATGTCAGTTCTTACAACGTGATCTCTTTTAAATTTCGTCCTCTGTACTCAAAATGTTCAAGGTGTCCACAACCCAAAGAATAAAAAAGGTATCGCTTTAAACTTAAAATTAATGGGCCATATATGTCGCGAGTGCCTACAAGTTCAAACCTATCAGCACTGATATCAAGCATCGCCTAACCTCCGCTATTCTATCCCAATATATGATTGAACTGTATCTTTTTGAAGATGGCCTAGTCAAATAGGATGAATTCAAAATGATATGTACGGGGAAAGGGGACCTTAGTGTCCCTGCAGTAGGAAGGTCCCCTTTCGCAGATCACGCCATATGATCAAAAGGAAAAAAGTGGCAGACAACGGCCCAACATTGGCAAATTATGATCAAGAGAGGATTTCAGACAGTCATTACAAAGTTATAGTTTAGGGCAGAACTGTCTAACACATGTTTTCGCATCAGGCCATGCAGTCGTTTCTTTCTCTGTCTCGATTCACTACCTTAGTCAGTATAATCCCGTACCAGAATATCATTTTATTTTTCTCTTCCTGGCTGATTGTCACAATATTATTCAAGGAAAATAGTCTATAGAGGGCTAAATATAGAATGTGGAACCCAAGGACCATCTGATATTGCTATCCGTGTTTTCCAAATTTTCTTCTATGATCTTGATATACAAGCTTGAAACTATACATTGTGCGTCTATCGTTTTAGGTTGTGACGACATGGCACTTCTGAGAGGTATCATTCTCCTCATGTTGCTACATCTAATCAAGTCTGAGATCTACCTGCCCTGTGAAGATGGACAGTTTGTTCAACAAGAAGGCTGCTCTTGCTGGAACCCACAGGCCCCCATCATTACCTGCAAGTCGCTGGGGTTGACAACTATTCCAGAAATCACCAAAGTACATACACTGAGTCTAGATGGTAACAATCTAAAGCATATACCACTTGGAGCTTTCACATCAATGACTGGCCTGAAAAAGTTGATTCTCTCAAATAATAAAATAGGTTCCATTCACAATGCAGCTTTTGGAGATGTGAAGTCAACGTTGGAATGGTTAGACCTGAGTGGGAATGAACTAACTACCACACCTGCTGTATTCAGTGGAGCTAATCAATATACACCTCATAATCTAACCCATCTTGACCTGTCCAGGAACTTCATATACAGGATAAAGGCTGGAGCATTCAATGGTATCAAACAGCTGCACACATTGCTTCTTGAAAGCAATGCAATTAGACAATTCTCACCAAATTCATGGAGAGGACCTACAAATCTTTCAAAACTTTCTTTAAGTCCAGTAGGTATGGACCTACAGATGATCCCAACCAAACATTTGCAGCGCCTTAGCTATCTGAGTTTGTCCAATGGTAGGCCTCAGAAGTTTAGATATCTTAAGTCGTGGTTTGAATCCTTCACCGCGCTTCAGCATCTCCAAATGACAAGAATGGGTCTGACAACAGATTACATAACTGCTAACTGCTTCCCTGCTACATGGAGAACTCAGCTGAGAAGTCTCATCCTGAATGATAATATGCTCAAGTCTGTACCAAGGCAGCTATTAGATTTCCCAGAACTCGAAAAGCTGGATCTAAGCAGCAATATGCTAGAAACTATTTCAAAGTATTTCAAATTCCCAGCTCAATTGAAATCACTAAATCTTAGTAACAACAAGATCTCCAAGCTTGGGGCCCCAGCGCTGCTTCGGCTGACACAAGCTATATCGATTGACATATCTAATAACAAAATACCAGGATTGACCTGGCATATGACACAAATAGATGAAGCTTTAAACCCTAGCCTCATTTTGTATATTGGGGGGAATCCCTGGTACTGCACCTGTGGATATCCATGGTTCAAGGTACTTATCCATCGACAGGAACAGGCAAGCAATGGTCACCTGACATTACACGAGATTAATAACTCCATCCGCTGTGGCCAATTCAGGGGTTTCCACACAAACTACATTGGACGGCTTATACAATCAGTTCCATTTGAGGCTTTTAGATGTGAGAACAGAAAAAGAGACAAATTGTTTGAGAACATGATATCTTAATAAGCTTACATAACTCTGTGCTTACTAAATTAAAAGCATAGCATGATAACGATTTAGTGAATTTAATCATTCCAAGTTTTTTCATTGGAGATTTTGTTGTGGGACTATGACAGTATTTGTCTAATATTATATAACTCTTTATATATAAATATATGTATAACAGAAATGATTCAGAGCTACCTCGGTTTTTGTTATTCTAGGCAAACAGACGTGTAAGACACCAGCACATTTTGGTCAATAGTACATTAGTATAGTGATCGATGATAATACACATGATAAGCTCTTGTAATACACATGATAAGCTCTTGTGTTTTGCAACATTACACCACTCCATAGCAAAGCTGAACGGAATTCAGATTGAAAAAAACTAATTGAATAATTAACCAAAATCAACAATATAATTTTATTTGCTCCAATTGAGTTGGGTCTGCCAGAATCATTTTCATTAATGTCATGATCATCAATTCAAAGAAAATACTTTTATAGAGTAACTCTTTTTCAGGTTAGAAAAGGACCGAAATAAAGCAATACCTGAACCAGTGAAATGTACCGGTAGTTATTCAATATGAAACAGAATATTGTACTATTGTGTGACAGAGTTTCATTTTTATCTATTTTACAAAATATAGTTATAATACACCTAGGGTGAACATAGCATTCATGAGCACTGATAAGACATAATTATACCTAATCAACTAAATGATAACGCATAATTCCATATAAAAGGTGTTCTCTGCATGGCATTTCATTGCAAATTTATGATGTAAAAATAAATGGTTATCATCGGCAACAAAATAAATACTCTTCATTAAATATGTCCATCTAGCCATATGTCGTAACCGTTCTGGATCAAATCATGTATGTATTTTCAACCATGCAACTTCTCATATCTTATCATTAAGATACAGTTAGGGGCTTGTGACTATTCCCATGCGATTTTAGGAAATATTCAGGTAAATACGATATCATTTGTGCTTTTAGTATACCACAAATGGCCTGTTATCTCATTTTTGTTTAGTGTAACCCACCAACGTATCTTGCATTGTGAAGAGTGGTAAACTAGTGCATCGATCTTTCTCGATGATATGGGGCAAATATGATCAAAAATATTAGTTTATCAACGCCCTGAACATTATTGAAGATGATCTGATGATGGGCATATTAGGTATGCAATGCAATATGGCATGTACCATGGTAGATTGACCGGCTGGTCATATGTATTAGTGTTAACTTGACCTCTATATAGTTGTTATCATTTTCATTTCCTACTCGGGAGGAATGGGTTGGTGAGGCACATACTGCCCTACAGGTGTATAGCTGACCTCCTCCGGGGGGTAGCCAAAGGCATGGGGCCCTACCACCAGCAGAGCCTGGGGTGTGGTCAGCTCTGGAGGTGCTGGGATGGCCATTACAGACACCCTCAGACCGTAACGAACCTCTTCTGTGACCACAGGCTGACCACTGTCTGCACTGACCAGTGACAACAGGTCTGGGGTACAGGCCAGCACCTACAATAGTATAGCAAAACTTTACCATCTTCATATAAAGCAGTAGTATTTTGTGATTAACAATAATTATGTTTAAAATGAAGTTAGGAAAATTGATTCCTATGATTTCTCTCACAGAACATGCTCTAAGATTTGTCAGTTGTTTGTTCTTTCAAATCATAATGATTTTCACATGCCTTTCTACTTATTCCAAAATATATTTTTTTATCTTACCTTTAGGGTCTTATCAGGCAGTACCTCGGTGGCTACTAGATTCTCATTCTGAAACTGCACTTTGAAGGTCCTGCCCACATACTTGCCGAGCCCTTCTAAATGCAGGATTCCTCTTGCAAAACCACCTTCCGTCAGACGTTCTATCTCTCCTATCTAGGAAAGAAAATAGATGGATATTTGTGATATCGATGTATGCAATAGGACAATTTATAAGCTGTAGGAGCAACCAGTTGATGAACATCGTTGAGCAAAGGCTGATCTAGAGAACGTCATCGCTCGATAAAAATATATTTATGTAGAAAAGGAACCCTTTACTTTAAACTTTGAAATCAAGCTACGCGAGAAGGATATCAAACCGCCATATAGAAATAGATTAGAATTTATCATGGTATTGACTCAAAAGTGAAATAGACAAAATGTAAAGACCTAGAACAGACCCCTGTGGGACACCATATGTAACATCTAACCAACTTGGGGAAATATTATTTGCGATTGCTTTTAAAACTCTGGTAGTTGATTCTGCTCTCCGAGAATAATATATGTATTTAGAAAGGTCCTTGCAATTTGGTACCTTTCCAGTGGCTAACAGATGAGCCCCTTCATGATCAATGATTGCCTGCACAGGAGAGATGTTATTCCTCCTGGCGTAGAGAACAGCTCTGCCCAGCCTCCAGGCCCTGCTCACTGAGTAGGCGACCATCATGGGTGTAATTTCATCCCTCCTCAGGACCCGGGTCATCAGGGAACCCATACATCTGTATAGACACAACAAAAAATGGTGTAAAGCCACACTGATCAATCTTGTATACAGGAGGAATCGCCAGGATATTGTAATACTTTAATGACAGCATAGTACGTTCATGGGTTTTGTCCTGTTGTCATAGTAATGCAGAAATGCAGCCCGGCGAGTAATTTAGACTACCAACACATATATAATATGAAGTTATAGACTTTGGACTATAAACAATAATAACTATGAACATTGTAAAACATACCCCATAGCACAGACAACATTTCTGAAGTGGTTCTCCAGTTCCTTTGGTGTGTCAGCGTTCAGGACAACTGCTCTGCGTCCTGAATGGTCAGACAATGTGCTTGGGTAGGGCTTGTGTCCATTTATAAATGGAAGGCACATCTTAAAGTAAAACAGATTCACTCAAGCGTCATGCATTACTATCATATAGATGATACAATTACTGACCTGCGTTCTAGCTGTGTAAAAGTACTTGACAGGAATTTATCGGAATTATGACATGCAGTATTTACTAGATATCAAACATGGATTTTAATCCAATAGAGTTTGAACTACAATGCTAATGGCTACTGTCCTCTAGCATGTAAAATCCTTTATGCCCCAATAAAGAACTATCATTGCCAGGACACACTCATCTTTCAGTATAGTTCACATTGAAATGTATAGATTATATTAGGTTTACCTGTAGCTCGGGGAAGGCTCTGCCCATACCATCACAGTCTACCACTGGCAGCCCTGTGTCAGCACAAAGCACCAGGGGCGCAAAGGCATTTGACCCTCCAATCTCATCAGATGTAAGAGCCACTACATTGAGTTTCCCAGTGCTACCAGTCACCTCACTGGGAGGTTTGTAGTCATCAATATAGGATATGTGTTCTGTCTTTTCCACATGAGCAGCTCCTTTAATAACAACAATGAATAGTTGAATGTTATCTCATATATTTGAATAATGAAAACAGGCCGGATCTGATGAGATGGGCTAGTAATAAAATGTAATTCCACCTATCAATACAATGCAATGGAATAGAGCTATATCATCTAATGCAAACGTTATCTCATCTCTCTCTTACGCTAATATCTCTCGTACCTGGATTCCTCATCACTCCTTTACTGTCATCATAGTCCCCGTGGTTGTAGAGGTCCGTCATGGCATTCAGGGTATTCATGCATTCTATGTTGCCGGGCAGTCTCTCAATACAGATAGTTGGTGCACCCATAACAGCAATGGGGGCAATGCAGTCCTCGTCTTTCATTTGTTTCTTCAGTCTGTATTGACCCATAGTTTTTATAAACAGACATTGGATTCAACATAAAACATACTGTCGAGAACATGTATAGCATAATCCATAGAATGTGCATACTATTATATTGGGATATCGGCAATGGTATAAATAAATTCTCAAAATAATATTTAGTATATGAATCCATGTTTATGTAGCAATGATAATATCAGTTATTGGCTAATTGATGGTAATCTAGGCTTGTATTTGATTCTGGATCATCAAACCATTTGTAAAGTTGGAAAGATTTTTATTGGCAAAAATTCAGTGAACAAGTCACGTCTTTCAATCAATAAAGATCTGTAAAATTACCCTGGTGATATACCTACCTCTCTGGATGAATGACCCTAATGGTCTTGCCCTGTTGGAGGGCCAGGTGGGCTTGTAACCTGCCAATGTCCGGGCTGCCACCACCACCACAGCCCAGGATGCCTGCTCCCACAGAGATACACTCCACGTCCCAGCCACTCAGGAGCCACTCACCAGTCACAGGGTCCACTGTGGGGTCTGTCTCCACCAGGGCGGCCGCCAGGTGGTCCTCCAGGGCCGCCTCAGGATTAAGGCTGCCTCCTGTGGAGCTGCTCACCTGGGCTACTCCTGAGGGTAAAAGCTATTGCTTAGTTAACGGGTAATGGCTTAATGCAGAAGGTGTTGAATGTCAGATGTGAACAAATATTTTGGATGGTAGCGATATATTATTCCAATAACACTTGTTACGAATGTTGCAATTAAAAGCATTATAAACCTAATGTCATAATAGTCAGGATGAAGATGTTCTTGAGAAGGAAAGTAGCAAACCTTCAATAGCTACAGACTTCTCATCGCGCCTTGGT
Source organism: Harmothoe impar (assembly GCA_947462335.1). Lineage (NCBI taxonomy): Eukaryota > Metazoa > Annelida > Polychaeta > Phyllodocida > Polynoidae > Harmothoe > Harmothoe impar. Next base: position 86,274,747 of record OX381704.1, on the reverse strand, counting down.
TTCCAGATGACTGCATCCTTGTCCTCACCCTTCCGGAGGTCGCCAACCACTCTCACCTTGACCCGGGTGGCGTTGCCAGGCACATAGGCCAAAGGCACCTCCATCACATCTACAGTCTACACGGTTGTACCATTAGGAAAAACGACAGAAAAAAACGACATGCATGAATGGAGCACTGCATTGCGAGTTAGTCACCAGTATTGCATCATGCATCATGTTAAAAAAAAGGGTATACACTGTAAAAAGAATTCCGTCAAAATAACGGAGATTCACTGGCAACACTGGGTGCCGGACTTTCATCGTAAAAACAACAGTCCGGCACCCAGTGTTGCCAGTGAATCACCGTTATTCTAACAAAATACGGGACTTCACTGTCATTTCAATACAGTGCCTAAACAATAGTTATAATGGTATTTTGTGTAATTTAACTGATTTATCCCAGTATTTTCCTGTCCATTTATCCACCTATACCTAACTCTATGCTCAATATGGTTCCATGCCAAATTTGGTACCATGTCCAATCAGCAATAGCATCTTAGTGTCAAGACTTCAGGCTTAATTATCAGGAATCAGTCTATGAGAGCCTTATAAAATGCTTCATGACACTTTGTAATGCCAGTCCATGAGAAGAAGTGACTCTAGGATGGCTACAGAGCAAACCATACAGCTGTTTAACTATATTATATATTTTCTTATAGCCACAAAAATGGTGTTCTTAGCATCCATGAAAATCTCCTCATGAACCAAACTGCCACATGGTGTAATAAAAATGAACATCAATTAAACGAAGCTTCACCGTAAAATAAATAAACTGTGTTTTACTGTAAAATAAACGGTGTTTCACTGCACTGAATTACGGATATTTAAAGTAAAATTGATCGATTTTACATTGCCCCACTGTAATAATATATAATGATGATCCACCGTAAAATTTTACATTGATTCTCTGTATACTCAACGGAATATTTTTACAAGAAAAAGCTTCACTGTAAATGAATAAACTGTGTTTCACCGTAATGGATTACAGATATTCACAGTAAAATTGGTTGACTTTACACTGCCCCACCGTAATCACATTTACGATGATCCACGTACCGTAAAGTTTTGCAGTGATTCTCCGTATATTCAACGGAATATTTTTACAGTGTAGGACATTGACTCACTAAGCTCTGGTCCTTACAGGGTTAGGAATATGTGCATTGCCTTACCTGGATGGTGGTGGGGTCTGCCCCTGCAGCAATGGCCTCTGCTGTGGCTGATGCCCTGGCCTGCTCTATGGCCTCCTCCCTGGATGTCTCCTCCAGGCTCACCACACGGTCCACACAGCCTGCAATCTGACTCAGGGCTGCACCCACTGCATTAGCCACCTGTTACAAATAAGGGAAAGATGCCCTTTAATGTTAGTCTTCCTGTAACACTAGGCACCCAGTGTAAATATAGCTCAAAGGGTATTATGACAAACTTGTCTTGGTTTTAGATGCTCATTTCAGCATCACCTTTAGTGTTAGTCTTTTTTATGAAACTAGAGATCCCATGTAGCTATAGCTTAAAGGGCATTATCAAGATTGTCTTGGTTTAAGATTCTCATTGCTGCAAACTCATTATTATGACATCGTCTCCAAGGGCATGTATTACAGTTTGTATTGTAGGTGTTGAATAAAGATAATGACATACCGCAAAAGATGGGGGTTTGATGATTTTAGAGATGCCCGTTAGAGGTGTGGCTGGGTCTATCAGGACGCTGCCTCCGCCCACCAGCACGGCCACCACCTCAGCTGAACTCACCTGGATAAGGTGCACAGGTCAGAAGAGTGTTAACATGCAGCTATTCAATCGTACACATCTCCTATAGGATGAACTACAGGATGGGCAACTATTCCTGAAAGATAATCCTGCATTATGATGCCTACTGGTAGAAAAGAGATTAACTGCAGTATACAATACTCATTGGAAGAGAAATATCAGATTGGTGTCCAGGAAAGGATGTGAATGGACACCATTTCTCAATACCACAGGCTTAAACTGAGCAGCATTCTTATATGGTTGGTTTACATTATAAGCGCCTACAACAACCAGTCAAGCATGCTGCTCAGTGAAAGCCAGTGTTCAATTATGGCACATCGATTTCCCCAGGTACTCACCCTAACTTGGTCTATCGCAGCCTCCAGCATGCTGTGCACCGTACTGAGAGCAGATTGGACCAGCTCCTGTGGCAGGTGAGCAACTCTCTCTTTTTTACCAATATCCGTAGCCATAGCTGCTCTCACAGCAATGTCGGTAGTAGTGAGGGTCTGGCCACCAAAGACCAAGGCCTCGCTTTGTAGACGGTAACCAACACTGTCCGGCCCAATCTGCAATACAGGGTAATATGCTGTAGTAAAAAGGAACTTACTTTGAAATCCATGTAAAAGTGGTGATGTAGCAACATGATATGGCTATTTGTAAAAAGAGGGACTTAAAAAAAATTAAAATGTTAATTTGACGTTATTTTAAGCAAAATTAAAGTTGCTTGAATTCATTGGTTTCATGTAGTGTAAACCTTATACGATACTGTAATTCAGTGGTGGGCACAATTTTGAGTATTGACTTACCTTACATCCAGATTGTTCATTATGTCTCACAATGGAACCACCACCCAGGCCAATACTGAGAACATCAGGCATTCTGAAGTTTGTCGTCACTCCACCGACCTGCCAATACATGATAACGTAATAATAATGCATGTCAACACACGCATACAAACGATCATTCAAATCTTAACAGTTATAACCACATACTTTTTAAATAACAACTAATAGCAGCTGTTAACACATGCTGTAGGCCATATTTATCTGACATCCATAGTCAGAGGGGGTATGGAAATAATTGCTCTTCCTTCCACTAACCATTCATACATAACCCCAGTTCATTTTCTAAAATACACGTTAAACCTCACCTTTGCCTTCACCCCCGCCTCCCTCGGGAAGCCCTTGACAATGACCCCCACGTCCGAGGTGGTGCCCCCGATGTCCACCACCACGGCGTCCTCCTGCCCGGACAGGAAGGTGGCACCACGCATGCTGTTTGTAGGTCCTGAGGCAAACGTGTGCACCGGCAGGTCAAGGGCCTGTTCAGCACTGAGCACATGGAGGAAATGGGAATTTATATCTGTTAAAATGTGTTGTATGACTTCAAGGTCCAGGCTTATACCCGAGGCATCAAGTATATGATATTGATAGTAGAATCCAAGTGATGAAGCAATTACTCAGCTAGATTATTTTACAATTACCTTGCATTTCATGGAAGAATTTGAAAATAGTTACTCTTCCTTGTGGTGAAGTATAGAAACATTGAATAGTCTCATTCCTATATTAGAGGAGAATCCACCCTTTTAATCTCTGATATTATGAGGACTCCTGAGGTAGACATTACCTGAGCAGGGTTCCATCGTTCTGTGACAGGTAGAAGGGACAGGTGAGGCCCAGCTCATCCAGGGCCTCCCTAAAGGCACTCACAGTCTGCTGTGCCAGAGGTCTAAGACTCTCATTGAGGATGGCAGCATTTTCCCTCTCCAGTAAGCCTAAAGTGCCAATGGAGGAGGACAGGGTGATGCTGAGGTCTGGATGTCTGCTCCTGAGTAACTCGGCTGTCTGTGGGGTTAATATGTCATACAGAAGGTGGGTGGTATAAAAGGGAATGTCAATAGGGGCCTCGTAAACTTGTAACTACCTGTTTATATATAGGATACATTTCATGTTGTAATAGATATACATGTAGAATGTATAGAGAATTCGAAGTCATTACAAATGTGTTCATTTGTGGCTGGCTCTGATCATTAATTTTGTCTTGGGTAACTAAGGATCTGGATATGTGATTATATAGGTCCTTCACTAATTTGCATAAATATACTGACCTCTATGAAGACAATCTTATTATGCATTAATTCGATAGGAAAAACTTTGTTACCCACCTTCTGTTCCTGGTCATTGTTGACTGGTGAAAACACAGCAGAAATCACAACATGGTTTATTTTGTCTGCCCTGAGCTTCTCAGCAACCTCTAGGAGCTGCTTAGTGCTAACAGGTGCAATCTCCGACTTCCCATCAAACTGGTAACCACCATCCACCATGTGAACCCCTCCAGACACAACCTGGAAATGATAGTGTTGCAACCTTATGTTTCTGTATTTTGTATATGCTTATTTTCAACCTAGTTGAGTTTACACACAATGCTAGTCATACATGAATCCCACTACCACTTGCCAAATACAGAATCTCACAACAATTTCTCATGGTTTGATGCATAATTGAAAAAAAAACTGACTGATCTGTATAGTTCAGTAAACCAAGAAGAATGTAACAAAATGTTGTGAGGTTAGCGAGGTTCGTCTTTCTAATACTAGGTGGCTCTGTGTTGCCCACACTCAAGACCATAGTTCTGTTTGCCTCATCTACACTGATAATAAAACCTATAGTCAGTACTGACTATACCACCATATTTTGACCCCCGTAGTCAGATGATTACATATGTTAGTCACATATTAGTCATAAAGATAGTCAGTAGTGACTATATGTGGATCACACAAATTGATGATGTCACAGGAATGTGTGCACAGGAAACAGTAAGGATTCAAAATTGAATGCTCAACTGACTTCAGGTAGGCACATCTTATTCTATCTAAACCACTCCTTTACACATGTTCCTGTGCGTTAGCTCTTGTGTTAATGTTGAGTATGTTTACTTAAGGCATCATAGGACACATGCATTCATGATTTTGATTGAAGTATCATGTGATTTTGTTCAAATTCTGATCATGTAACTGTGAATCTCTAGGCTTCCAGACTAGAATATACAGAAGTTGACTGGGCGAAGGGTTATAGTGTGCTAGGCATATGGCCCATGCCCATCTACTTTATCCAATGGTGCTAGGGCAGGTACCCCTGGACATCTACCCCCAGACATCTACCCCCAGACATCTACCCCTGGACATCTACCACCTGAGTATCTACCCCCTAGGACATAAAAGTCCAGGGGATATATGTCCTGGTGGTAGAAGTCGTAAGCGGGTTAAAGTCCAGGGGATGGATGTCCAAGGGGTAGATGTCCTAAGCATGCTAAACATTACCACAACATTAACACCCGTACTTCTAACCCTGGAAATCTACCCCCTAGGACTTCTCCCCCCAAGACTTTAATCCCCTTAGACATCTATCCCCTGGACTTTTACCTCCTTACAACTTCTACCCCCTAGGACATCAATCCCCTTGGACATCTACCCCCTTTTCCCTCTAGGACTTCTACCCCTGGGGACATCAACCCCCTCCAAATGCCCGTGATAAGTCATATCATGTGGAAGGGGTAGATTTATCCAGGGACATCCAACATCTATCTCTGGACATCTACCCCCTGGGAATCTACCACCTAGGGCATCTACCCCCAGGACTTTTATCCCCTTCGGCACCTATCCCCTTAGGACTCTACTCCCTAGGACATCCACCCGCTTGGACATCTACCCCCTGGACATCTACCCCCTGGGACATCTAACCCTATACTTGGACATCTACCCCCCAGACTTTTACCCCTTAAACTTCTACCCCCTAGAATAGCCATCCCTTTGGACATCTACCCCCTTTACCCTCTAGGAGTTCTTCCCCATCCACAAGCCCATATGTTTGAGGCATATCATGTGGAGGGAGAAGATTTCTCAAGGGACATTGGGCATCTACCCCTGGACATCTACCCCTGGAAATCTACCCCTTAGGACTTTTATCCCCTTGGATATTGATTCCCTGGACTTATACCCCCGTAGGACTTCTACCCCAGGACATCTACCCCCTGGACATTTAGCTCCTGGGACATCTACCCTAGGACATCTACCCCCTAGGACTTCTATGCCTGGAGAAATCTACCCCATCCACATATGACTCAACCATATGGGCATGTCGAGGAGGTTGATGTCCCCAGGGTAGAAGTCCTATAGGGTAAAGGTAGTAGACATCCAAGGGGATAGATGTCCAGGGGATAGATGTCCTGAGGTAGGTGTCCAAGGGGGTGGATGTCCTACGGGGTAGAGTCCTAAGGGGACAAAAGTCCAGGGAAAAGATTTCCATGGGGATAAAATCCTAGGGTGTAGATGTCCAAGGGGGTAGATTCCCAGGGGGTAGATGTCCAGGGGTAGATGTCTGATGTCCCTGGAGAAATCTACCCCCTCCACATGATATGACTCAACCATATGGGTATGTGGGGGGTTGATGTTCCCAGGGGTAGAAGTCCTAGAGTAAAGGGGGTAGATGTCGCAGGAGGTAGATGTCACAGGGGGTAGATGTCCAGGGGGTAAATGTCTGGGGGTAGGTTCCAAGTCAGGGGATGTCCTTAGGGGTAGAAGTCCTAGGGGGTAAAATTCCAATGGGTAGATGCCCATAGGGGTAAAAGTCCCAGGGGGTAGATGTCCTAGGTAGGGGTAGTTGGCCTGGGGTAGATGTCCTAGGGGGTAGATAATAGGACCTAGGGTAGATGACTTGGGGGTAGCTGCCAGGGGGGTACTTGTCCTGAGTTATTATCCTGCCATCTCATGATGGACTATATCTAATAGTCAGAGTGACTACTTTAGAGCATTAAAGCATTAAATTCATATTCACTTGACTATATATCCCAAATCAGCTATTTTAAGGCTTGACTATAGGTTGACTATATGACTAACTTACTATAGACATAGGTGACTAACTTGGTATAGTCGTTTTTGCTACATTCACGTGACTATAGAAGTGTAGTCAGTAGTGACTAACATTTCCAGGGCCATTATTATCAGTGTAGGAGGCAGCACACAGCTTGGGATATGTCGACATCCATGAAGCCTCATGAATGCATGGCGAATGCATCTTGGTGAATTATGCTTGTTGTTGTTGGATACTCTTTATTTGGCAAATGATGACCCTGCAGGAGTGAATTAATCAACCCTGTAGGTTCATGAACCAGGGTCATGATGCATGAATACGACTCTGGTTAATCGCCGGTGCTGGATATATTGCTGGACAATAAGGATATAGTGAATTAATTCAATCACTATTTTCAGCTGATTCTGCCCTAAATGGCTTAATATCAAAGTATCTGTGCACCTGTTTGAGATCAGCAGGGAAGTCGCTGTAGGGTGGCAGAGATAAGGTGGCCTGTCCACACAGTCTCACCACAGCCACCTTCACCAGGTGGAGCCTCTGTACCACGGCGTTCACGAAGTGGGTGGTACCGATGTGTATCCGGGACACATGGACATCACCTGTACAATGAAACCAGAAATAAAATATCATAACCATTGCTATCCACTAACCGCTGAATATGTATTTGATATTAAAAAACAGATACCGTTTCCCAAATGTACACTTTTGATCAAGAAGCCCTTGTTGCTTTGTTTCGAAACTCGGTATGGCATAGTATGGGTTTTGAGTATGTTCGATGGTAACACAAAAAGCTACAAAACATCAGATTAAGTACTGGGGTACTTTTTATTTGGAAACTTATATATAAGCTACTTTCTTGTCACATTATCCTATTTGGGATCAGAATTATTTGGGTTACAGAAAGCGTTATATAAGGACTTGCATCAGGGTAAAAATAAGTAAATAATCAATCAATAAGTCAGGACGTTACCTTTGATATGAGTCTGTGCATCGTTCAGCGCATGCGTAATGGCGCGCCGTACACCGGACGTGACATCTGACGTAGTTGAGGTTTTTGCCGAAGAGATGACTTGACGTCCCTGGAGTACAACGGCGTCTGTGTTCGTGCCCCCAACATCCACACCAACAATCACATTGGCCATGTTGCAGACTGTTGAAGGTGGTGATATAATCAGACTGCTCTCTCAAGGTTGGAATCTGAAACTGCAGCCGAGGAAAAGTTAAAATCATAGAAACTTGTCTGAAGGAGATAATATCACTTATAGTTCTTTGGAAAGTGCCTCTCAAATATGTCATTGGATATCAAATGTGCAAATTCAATCAGCTGGTGTCTTTTATAATTATTTTATTTTCAGAATATTTCCATGGTATTTAGTACGACTTGAAATTGCTTTTACATTTCTAAATGGAAAAGGTCTACACTAAAAATGGAATTCTATATAAAAAAACAGAGTAACCAATATTATCTTATCATTAGATTAAAATAGTGTTGCCTATCACTTGGATATGATGGTCAACATGCTAGGTAAACGTATAATGCAAATATATAAATCTTATCACACTACTGGTATACGGAAACCTATACCCTGAACAAAATCCATCAGACAACATGACAGGTATAGGGTTAACTTTGATGTAGACCAACTTATCAGGTTACTAGGTTACAGTATTCACAGATTACTATCCAGGATAACGTTATAATGTAATGGCCACTGCCTGTGGGTAGGCCTATACTATGGATGCACTCGTATACTGTTCCACAAATATGCATGCCCGTGATTGCATTATACATGTATGTGACATGCACGGGAAAAAGGACCTCAGCGCACCCTGCACTAAGGGCTCTTTTCGCAGATTGTGTCACAATTATATAAAGAGGAAACTGCCAAGGACAGGGGCTGTGACATATAAAGAAGCAGACATCTATCCAAGTGGGCACACAATTCAGTTCAACGTTGAATCAACGTTGATTCAATATTGAGTCGACAATGCCAATCAGTTGTCAATGTCTATTCAATGTGCTGTGCCCACTGTGATGTATTACATGTGCAGCACATATGCATTAGATCTGAAATAAGTCTGTTAAATTGTAAGCTGGAGATTATATACACGTGTACCTTGATGTGGAACCTCCCGGGAGACTATCTGACCTTAGCATCCAGACCTAGATTGATTTGCTACCTGACCTACTTCGGGAATAACCTTTGTTTGTCCAGGCCTCCTCCTCTCTTCTGTTGGTGTCTGTTTGTCCAGGTTAACATCATTATATATTTAGCATTTTAGGTATAATAGGCTGATCATCATAATAATGTAGCCTACCCCATATGTCATGCATTAATTCCGAGGGGTGAAGAGGGGTAGGAGGGTATCAAGGTATGTGTGTGTGTGGGGGGGGGGGGTGGGGGTTATATCACATTAAGGGACATTCCTATATACTTTAAGCTTAGCATACTTATGGGCGATCTGCCCTCATATTTCGGATTTGATGATATTTATGGTGATAAGCAAAAGCATTTTATACACAATAAGGTATAGCATATATATCATAATAAGTCTAGGATACGGGATCTGTGTTCTGGCCATTAACCCAGGCAGTCGCCAACTTATCCATCTATCCATCTATCCATCTAGTCATATCATTCTCATAACACCTACATTGCTAAACACTAGTGAGGGTCGATAGCTTTCACGTGTTGCAGAACCTTCTGTTTTAACTGACATTTGTGTATACTACTTACTTATATCAAGTAAACATAATGAAGAGTAAGGATTTGAAACTTATTATTTTTTCATATAGATATTTAACTCTAATATAAGCTGGTATCCGCATAGTCATATTGTGGCTAGAATACCTGTGTTAATAGCAATAATCATGAATGTGTCAATAATGAACATTTTGATTTAGTTGTTCCAATGACCTCTAGTTGCTGAACATCGGGCTCATTGAAAAATTTCCAATTACACAGCACATTAAGCAATGCACACAATCATTTTCTACCCATGAATTCCAAGCAGAGTGAAATTGTGAAATTGAAAGTAATTAAAAATACTGCACAATACAATATTCTACTCAGGTAAAACGAACTACATTGAATTGGCTCTCGTGAGAATTGTCTTACATTACCCCCCTCGTAATAGACTTCAACTATTAACAATGGTTGGTCATGAGAATCGTGTTGCCAAACCAGTACTCGGCATTATTTTGGTTCCGTAAAAGACAAAGTATACCGTTTATCACTATGGGGAAGTGCATTCCTTTGGTATTGTATTAATATAGAGCCTTGTCTTGTAACACACTATAAATTTAATAAAGGACAAATACAATACTCACCAGTTCAGGTGTGTTTCTCTAAGGGACAGAGGTAGGGTAGGGTTGGCAATACCTAGCACTTCCTGATACTATATGTAGAATCCAAATAGAAATATAGGTTATGGTGTTACTACACCGTTTCTAATACCATGGATATACAAGCATGCAACTATATAGACAGAGTTAGAATGAACAAGGTGAATCGCGGCCCCTTCTGATATAGGGTTATTTAGAACCTTGACCTGAGACAGATAAACGTGTACTCCTTCGCGGAGGTTTTGGCTCGGCCCCAGCGCCGTCCTAAATTTGTTAACCAATTTCACGGGGCAATGCAAAGCAGTTAGAGTGTTCTTAGCCACTGTAGGCACGGTATTCTAGTAGAAGGTATGACATTTTATAAGCACAATTTCACCAAATATGCCCTGTTGGAACTGCCCTGTTCTGGCGGATATATAGTTGAACACTAACCCCTTGGTTTTGGATGTAGGTCTACCTGCTAAAGTTTCATATAAAAACCTCTCCTCCCCTCTTAGATCTCTCTCTCTCTCTCTCTCTCTCTCTCTCTCTCTCTCTCTCTCTCTCTCTCTCTCTCTCTCTCTCTCTCTCTCTCTCTGATTATCTGCTCCACTTGTGTCGGTCTGTGTCAGACCAAAGGTCTGGTTCAAAATCACATGAATCAATGAGAGTAACCTGGTGATGCGCTCCTCATTACAATGCTTTCGGTAGAACTATAGTACAGCAGTCATTATACTCATCAAGATCAAGGATCTACTACTTCCTTGTCAAGATATACATGGATGCTTAGTGAAAGAAGATGGTTCTGGAACATCCTAATATATAGACTGGATTATAAATCTAATCGAAAGATTTTTGTTGAGAGAGAAATAAAAAGGAACTACTCATCTGCATTCCTTTTGCACATGCCTACCTTCTTGATGCACCCCTATAGCTGTAGTATCGTAATTAGCGAGTATGTACTCCCCTGTAACGTATACATTTATATTGAATCCCTTTATAGGTCAGTATTATAATAATCCATAATTATAATACCCAACCGTCTGGCACAGGACTATAGGGGAGAGAGGTTGAATACAGTGTAAAACCATGATCATTAAATGCAAAGGGATAATTCATGTTGTAGTTCAAGAGAGTATTCTATACCAGAAATGGGAGTATACTGTTCACATTGATAATTGGTATGGAATAAATTCAGTTGTAATCTACAAAGGAATAGTATTATACAACTAAGTATATACACCCCTCTATGTTATACCAGTCTGCAATATTAGTTGGTCGGACATCCAATTTCCACTCTGAAAAGTACATTTCTCGTAGTAAACACTAGGTCGAGGTTATTTCGATTTGTAGGGAGATGTGTCCCAAAGAGTTGCACAAGAATAAAAATGCATTGCGCCATGAGGCTATGATAATTTCAATTCCCAAAACACAACTAATAGGCCACATAATTATTATGTTAAGATGATAATTATCCTTTCATTTTGAATGAAACATAAAAAAAGCAAATAAGGTAGCTTTATAGACAACCAGGCCTCTGGGAATTCTACAAAGTGTATTACCACAGGTCTTTACATGTGGCGCCGTCAGGTAAGCCGTATGGGAACTACAACACCTGATCAGATTGAAACGCCATCTCCTGTGTACACTAGGCAATGCCTTAATGTACACTGACTCCCTGTGCCTCACTGCACTGCCACCACAGAGAACCATACCATGCTGCCCACCCACGGGGAAGGCGTGGTCTCTCAGTCGGGGACAGGTTGCTGCCGGTAGAAGCTGTTCCTACCAATGCAGCATCCCTAGATTCCACCAACAGCAAGCCAAGGCGATCTTTACTATGGAGTGTAATGTTTAGGATTCCCATATGGTGGTTATCTGTGTGGAACTGGGTTGTATCCTACCATCTCCCACCTGTATTTGGTGACACATAACACCTGGTGTTTATTTATAAGCTGAGTGAAAACTTGAGGGGTGAAACCAAACGTTATACCCGCCTCAGGGACACTGTCCCATTTTAGAAACATGGAGATATATCAGACAGTACGCATCATCATACTTACATTATTGGGGATCCAACATTGTACAGGCCACCCCCAATGCCTGGACTTCAGACCACCCTTCGAGTCTAACAAGCCTCTGGAGTTCTGTACTGAGTATTCCAGCTTTGGCTGCTGCACCAGGGCGCAGGACCAGGCATTGGCTGAACGCCATCGGGAGACGCTGGCCCAAACTACCGCCAACACAGCCTCCTCCTGCGGGCAGCTCTTCCGGCAGTTCCTCTGCCTGGAGTGCTCCCCTTATGCTGCACATCTTTATGATGCTGAGAATAATGGAATTCAGGCCTCTCTACCTGGCCTCTGTGGTTCCTTTTGTGAACAATTCTATGATGCATGTGAGGGAATTATCCCATCTTTAACCACAGTACCCGAACCTCCTCCCATGCAGTACCTTACCAAGACAGACTTCTGTGCATTGACAACGATACCTGATATAGATTATTGCTATCCAGAATTGCTCACCAATCCAATAATAACTGGTGAACTTAACAGGACAGCCTCTACAGTGGAGGGCTGCTTGTGTCTAGAGGAGTTCACCAGTGGACTCAGAAGTCCACTTATCTTTGAAGCATTCCCTGACGGTTCAGGCAGAATATTAGTGGCAGAACAGGTTGGAGTAGTCCACGTTTTCACAAAGAACGGCACAAATCTAGCAACCTTCTTGGATCTGTCCAATATTGTCCTGACATCATCACGTCGGGGAGACGAGAGGGGTCTGCTAGGCATTGCCTTTCATCCTAACTACACAACAAATAGAAAGTTATATTGCTATTACTCTGTACTTAATAATGGTGCGCAGAAAATACAGATCAGTGAGTTTCTGGTGAGCACTGATAATCCAAATAAGGTAGATGCCTCATACTCAAAGGTTATACTGGAAGTTAAACAGCCCTATTCCAACCACAATGGAGGAGAGGTAAGAAACCGTTACTTAAAGAGTGAATTCCACTGTAGCCGATTTATTGCCTGGTGAAGTCCTAATTGAAAATATTTACTTCAGTAAATATCTCCGATCCCCGGCTCCGACCCCCCTATATATAATTATATGCTGCCCATCTCTATGATGTTGAGATTAACCGGTTTTTCATCGGGACCCAGCCTGGGCTTCATCAGGGAATAGATCGGCTATACAGGAATCTATGTATCATCCTCTATCAGCTGTCCATAGGTTCTATGACGATGGCAGGTATCCAATATTTGATATAGAGAAGGAGGATGTGGAATATTAAAGCAGCAAGATTGGGAGGTAGGCGAAAGATATGCTGGGATCATACACCCCGAGAAATAAGTGATAACTATAATCGTGTCCACTTAATTGAGCATGGAATTTTAATGCAGAGCATACGGCAATACAGAGGGTTGATGAATAGTATCAGGAATAACCTGCGTTGATCGTTCAGTTTTTAGATCAGCTGAGTAATGAACCACTTGGCAACATATATATGGAACATATCAAAAGGTCATGTATATCTCCTCCTGGCAAATGCCCATCAGCCACCCTCATCAGTCAGCCATTAATAAGACCGGTATGTTAACCATGTTAGCCAACCGCCCACTTTACAGTAGGGTAGCGTTTACTGTGCCAGAATGGACATTAAACAATCGGATAAATCCCACGTATACATGTATGTGTACATGTATGTTTGTATGAATATATATACATACATGTATGTATGGCGTATGTTATATTGATTAAACGTACATTATATGTTGCGGCATAAATTAGTAAACAAATGAATTAGTATAGAATCATGCATATCAACATAGCAAAGGTACAATGATATTGATGAGAAGATGTTTATATGGGTACACAGAGAAAAAAGGGCGGTCAAAAAAGAGGGCAGGCTGCCTCCAGAATCACTTCCCTCTTTAGAGGAGCTCTGCTTGATTTAGGGGCCTAGATAGCTTACTGACTCAGCTAAGAGAGTCGCCTAAGGGGGTCACATGGCTCCCTGGCTCACCCCAGCCCACCCCGGGGAGCTACATAAGGACAGGACATGGGCAGCCTGGACTCCATTTTGACTGTTTCTTTTCTCTGTGTACATTTCTCAATATAACAATTGCTTGTAGATACTGTTCGGTGTGGACGGCTATCTGTACCTGTTCCTGGGTGACGGAGGCAGTGGGGGTGACCCTGGAAACAGGGCCCAGGATAGGTGAGTATATACATGCAACTCTTATCTCCCATACATGTTTTGTATACTGCATTCTTGCAATTACTATTATAGTGAATAAGGCATTGTCAGCTTTATTGGAAGCTAGTGAAGAGGTATTTTGCCAATTAATGTTGCTACGGTAACACACAGAGCGTTGATGACTTTGTTTAATGATAACAGTGTAGACATGCCAGGGCAGGCATGCATCAATCGCGCTTCAATCATGGGGAGGAGACCGCCAGTAATGTGCTTTTTTATTTCATTATCCTCAAACAAAAAATACACCTTTCCCTTATGACAGAGGGACGTTGTTGGGTAAGGTGCTGCGGTTGGACGTTGACGTACCGTCAAACAGTGAATATCCCTACAACATACCCCCTGACAATCCTTACTTCCGTAACGACACCCGTCAACTGAATTTTGGGCGTCATCAGGAGATCTACGCCTACGGTATCCGCAACATTTGGCGTTGTGATCTGGATGAGGGAGACCCTGTTACTGGTATACTACAACCTTCTGAGTTCTAAATTAGATGATATAACTAAGATGCTTATTGCCTTAAATTGATAACATAGTATTTAATATATATTATTATATAGACGAGAAGAACAACATCCTCGGTTTATATATTGTATCATATGTTTTTGTCTATATAGTAATTGTCTGTCTGTATCCCCTCCCCCCCCCCCCCAACCCAAATACAGCCGACTCCTTGATCGATATGTTATGTATACATGTTTGTTTCAGGGTATGGCAGAGGGCGCATCATCTGTGGGGACGTTGGGCAGAATGCCTTTGAGGAGATTGACATTATAACGAAAGGTGGCAACTACGGATGGAAAATTAAGGAGGGCTTCTCCTGCTTCCAAGCCGAGACATGTGGGCCAATAGGTAATCATAGTGTATCATTTACTGTATATAACATAATTTTGGTATCTATATTTTCTACCAAATCTCATTGTTTTGTAATACTGGTGAGTAGTCCTTAATGGATACTTCATTATGATTACAGGAATAATGCTGACGTTTGCACTTTGAAATTTGACGCTTTTCATTTTGAATCTACATATCTGTTTTCTCTATATATAATTACAATGTTTTTAGCACTACCAGTACTATTTAAAACACTATATCTGAATATGCCATGAAAAGACTATAACCCTTACTTGCCACGTGTTCTCAAACAGGCATGCCTCTGCCACATGGCTATAACCACGGTCTTTAGGTTTATACCAGAAGGGAATAATCAGGAGAAACATAACATGCATTTCTTGGGCTGAAAACACTATAATACTCATACCAAGCACGATAACTCAGAGTAGGAAAACACATGACTTGGATCCAAACAAAGGCAAACAACGTAACATTAGTCTCTACATGGAGTCAGATCCCATGGGGTTGTCCTACCCAATAACCACTGTATTGTGTGAGCCCACACACATGTCTATAAACCTGGTTCTCCTCCTGTGATGCAGACAACGAGGTCCTCCCCATCCATGCCTACCCCCACTCAGTGGGTAAGTCAGTCACTGGAGGACATGTGTACAGAGGCTGCCTTAACCCAGCCCTCAATGGTGCCTACATATACGGCGACTTCGTCTCAGGGTATGGCTGTTTTCACTTACTAATACTATAATTATGGTTTCAATAATTAGCTACCGAGGTAGAATTGACTATTATGTAACACAGTGGTCCGCCAAAGTGAATCACAAAGGCATTGGCCGAGGGTGGTGCGAAATAGTATCATGTATCATGTATCATGAATAACATGTAATTTTACAATTAGAAAATATTGCATCTCATTATAGCTACTTATAGGAGAGACACACAGCATCATTCCCTATTACAGATAATTTAAATATAATAGGGTTCATCAGTGGACATCCTACCCCAGAGCTGGTAGTTTCTACCTGTGTGTGTACTGCTACCTGCTTTGTGGGTTACCTAACCACCCCAACATTACCCAGTGTCTGCTACATCAATCGTCAGGCAGACATAATGGCGGAATTGCTACCTGTGTTCAGCTGTCACTGAAGTACATTGTAATCAAGTGGACACAATACACCTGTCAATATCCCACCTATCATAATTTACCTATTCCAAACCAGCTAGTGTTTTAATTTGAGAGTGCAATATGTTTATTCCCAGTCGTGTGAATCTGCTGGAAAGGTAGATAATGAAAGTGATAACCCAATCATATCTAAGTGTATCCCTTTTCATGAACAATATCAACCTGACGAAACATACTATACATGTGCCAAATATGTCCAACTACGTCAGCCAATGGTATAATCATCATGCTATTTACTATAGCACTGTATATAAACTTACATCGCACCTATGCCAGTGGCTATTGGGGTTTGGCCGTTAAGCTCTTGTTAATCACATAAATGTTGACTAACGTTGGCTCTACATACAGGAGGTTGTTTAAGCTGGAGGAGACCCGCCCTGGAGGACCTTGGGAGAACACAGACCTGCAAATGTGTGGAACAGATGTGTGTTTCAATGGACTGGTGAACAGATATGAGACTAGTATCTTATCCTTTGGAGAGGATGATGATGGTATGTGGTTTCATAAAGGGTTTATATTTTTTCATTATTTCGGATGGTCATAATCATGTTGTTATACGAATGTTGCTAGATTGTGGTGATTCTTGTTTCAAAACCGTGACATCATGAAGAATGATAATACCCCAACAAAGATTGTACTTAGCATCATTCTTTATAGTACCAGAGACATGGAGGGGTCCTTCTAGCCCCTGATGGTACCCATCTTTACCCCATCATTTTCTGATCGAGTTGCACCATGTATACATCTAACCTTGGAACCTTGCATACTTTACGCAGTTTGTATAGCCCGGGTTGAGGCGTGAGTTATAAATATGATAATAATCTGCGTTTACAGGTGAGATCTACATACTGGCTACATCTGATCCCATCACTAGTCAGCCAAATGGGAAGGTGTACAAAATAGTGGACCCACGCAGGTGAGATGCATTATAAGTTAGGTATTACCTGCAGCTTCTCATATAGTATTTTATAAAGGCATTAAAACGATGTGTCCTGCCGTTGTAGTGTAACAGTGCACAAACATACTTATGTGACGTTGTAGATTTCAGAGTACATTAAAGAGTAAAACTCATCAAAATGCAGCGGTATTTAGTTATCGATCGACCCTACGGAAACAACCCCATGAAAAGCGTTGACAAATCCACTGAAATTATAATTACTCTGGTCCCAAGCCCTATAGTCTAGGAGTGATGAAGATCGTTGTCTATTATCTAAATATAACGGCTTGCTGTTCGTTACATAGCCTCAGAGAGGTTTCCTGTCGTACATTGATTGAAGTGTAACGGTACTTAGTGGCCGAACATTGATTGGTCTAGACACGGTTATTATGACCCTTCATTATTGCGTCGGTAATGTACAACATCATCAGGGCCACTCGACAGCTAATTAATTAAGGGCCAATCAACGGCCCACTCATAGGCCCCTGTGGGTGCAGACGACTCTGTGTTTAGTAGTTGTTTTTATTCATGTTGTTCTTGTTGCTTCCTTAATAACTTCCTTCTTTACTCTGTGCTTTATATGACAACAGACGTTCTCGACGTGAAGAACATATATTATTTTCTATTCTCTAAAGAGACTCACCCGTGTTATTATTGTCACTACTTACAGGCGTGGGGACCCTACAACATGTCGGTCAGCACCAACAACCACAAGCACAACAACGACAACGGCGACAACAACAACGACAACAACAACGACAACTCCAGATACAACAACTGCGTCTATACTAACCATAAGTACGATATTCCAGAATATCGCGTTTTACTCATAATATTAATGTGCTAAAGTATTATGTTTGGTCACTCAAGTCATTACGCTATGTTTCAAATCTAGTAAATTATGCGATACAATGCATACATCCCCGCATAGGGCCGTTCAGTTTAGCTCGTGATGTTGAGGCATCAATCAGAGCATGACCGTCCATTCTGCACGTGACCATAGGGTGGGCTATTCTTACACATTTATAATGCATTCCTGCTGCATGTATCATGGTCATTTTTAAGCGTTTAATGTCAGGAATAGGACAAATAACCGACTTCAGACACGACTTCAAAATGCATATAGTAGCGATAGTTGTATTAACATTGCATGTATCACCCGTCTCCAACTTTTTATTTCAGTTAATCTCCCTTTGGAAATGCTAAGTGACAAAATGAATATACCTGTCCTTATCTATGAAGATTACTTAACATCCATGCATTACCTAAACAATGGATTTTGCTACATCAAAGTGTAAATTACAAAGTCAGAATATAATTCATTAAAACGATCATAACTTATTACGGACAGGGCATTATTACGTCGTCTCATCTTACATTAACATAATCTATTAGTGGTACAACTTGCCTTTCGTCTATTGTTGGTTACATGAGCGTTACAAGAGTTAAACCATCAGTTAGAAATTATTCCTTTAGAAAGGTCCATCAAGACTATTGGTACAATTTAAAGTGGTCATGCACTGCTATGTCATAGTATAGTGTACCAGCATTTGATACCTGCACCTGTGCTAAAAAATAAGAAAACTGTAATGTGGAGAGTTGGCCGAGTGCCCTGTTGCCCATGAGCCATGCACTAAAATGTCCCTATTGTTGGTTCTGACTGAGGTCAAAGAGCAGACGACATTTATAAAGGCCAACAAGATGGAGCTGTGTTCTGGGTGTGTACCCCACAGGCGTTTCCTGCAATAAACCACTGGTCAGGATGCTCAGTGCATTATCGGGAGTAATATTGATATTAAACCAACACCAACCCTATATAAATCCCGCAGTATCGGTCATAACTACACTCTGACTGTTGGTGGAGGGGCAGTCAGTTATGGGCCTGGAAAATGACGGGAAAATGCCTGAGGCTATTCAATGTCCAGCGTGGTCAAATCGCTATGACTGAACATTGACAAATTGCAGTTGTCATGCGAGTCCTCTGGCATCAGCATTGTGTCCTGTTGCAGAGCTTGTCAGCAAGGTCAGGGAAACAAGGTCATGGAAAGGTGGCAAAGAGTAGGCTGTGACCTAGTCCCCTACAATGTGGGTACTGGAGGAAATATGTAGGTGCTACCACCTGGTGACAAGGTAGGCATATTGATCCAAGCCACAGAATTAGCCGGGAGACTTCCGCAAGTGTTCGTGACACACGTTAGTCAGAGGAGACTGGGTCACAGGTGTACTATGTACAAAGGGGTTGTCAAGAGGACAAACATTAACATGGTTTGTTATGAGCTCGGGTAGATCTGAAGGAGCAGTGGGTAGTGTTACTGCTTATAATCACCTGTGTTACCCTGGATGGACTCTCCCCACTCTTAGCCTATAGCTGTTTCAAAGCGCTAGAACTAGGTGTGGCAACATGATGGCCCTAGACCCGTAGATTCGACATGGTGATCTTACGGGCCTTTTTGGCTGTTTGGGCCCTAGTGATAGGCTAGGACATGCGCATTTCCTCAGAATTGATATGGCGACATCGGCATTTCATGGTGAAATGGGCACTTCTTAAAATCGACAGGGGAAATGGGTCCCCCCTACCCCCTCATCAAGGGCCCAAATATGAAACAAACATTTTGTATCGCATACTTTGCCTTGTACGTGTTTGAAGGAACTGGATTGTCTGTAGAATATCGTATACAGTCACCACAAAGCAGAAATGTCATTTCATAAGAAAAGTTCACAATAGTTGTCTTATACCTTTATGAACCTTAGTCATTGTCAGAAGCATGTCATGTTAGAAGCATTGATTTGCGACCTGTTCATAGAACTGGTATGCCCCCTGGTGCCAAACCCCAAAACTATCTCCCGACCCATTCCGAGACATAAAACAGCTGGGGAATCCCTCTCTGGTGTCACTCTCCTATTGAACCCATCTTTGAACTCAGGATAGTTTCATAAACTATCATACGTTAAAAGCGCCTCTGGCCAAGATTATTTTATCCGTACATACAGGTCCCCATACAAATTATGCGGCTCAGGTGGCGTCATCAATTTTACAGAATCCTCGTCATTCCCCCTATTGTAATATTCCCTTTCTAGACAACATGAGTTTTTGGTTAATAAAACTATGGAAAAAAAACTATGGGGAAGGGCCTTGCATCCTCGGGATCCTCCTAATCTGAACGTATATATCGTTCTAGTGTGCACACATTTGCTTCTTAAAGTGTTCATACCCTGTAATGACTTCCCTGAGACCATGTACTATATCATTATTTCTCATCTCGTTTTCCCCCCAGATGCTGGAGGAGTGCCCAGACCAGACCTACGTACAGCCTACCTGGTTATCACTACCTGGATCCTGCTACAGTTCAGAACCGCTGCTGCTCATATCATTTAATCATATTAGGGTGTTGCTGATAAGACCACCTGTTATCAAAATCTTCATTATTTGAGTTCCCTCCCAGAATCGTTGGGGAATGAAATAAAGTTTAAGCATGCATGGTTATTGCTGGTATTGTACTGAATATATTACCCGGGATATATCAATCGAATTGACCTGCTAATTAAAACGCCAATTTCATCTCTGCTCCAGTGCCCATGGTCTTTGGAAAAAATACCAAAATGTGTTCAAGCTTTTGGATAATATTTTCTATAACAATAATTATTTTCATGCAAGTATCATGTCTCAGGCAATATTCTCCACAGAAAGACACAGTCTCATAAGTGGTGCGTGTTTCCAAAATGCTAGTGATTAGAAGGCTGCTGATGACATTATGTTTAATAGATTGGTTTTGACGGATGGCCATGATAACTTGAAGATTGGTATATTTATGATAAAAGAGGATCTGAATCTGCCTGAGATTTATCAGCATTTTATGTTGTGTTAGTAAGTTGACGTGTTGCAGACATGTATGATGACATAATCCCCGTGAAATAACACATCAATGGGTATTCTATATTCATGGCTATGTGCTGTAAGCAATCATGTAACCAGAAAATACAAAATAAACGTTCTAGTAAACAAACACTATTTTCTCTTTTTGTCATCTAGACCAAATTATCAATAATACATTTGAAACCATCAAACAACCTTTGAGTCACTATGTACCATATTTAATGTGTCTGAATATTTGGGAGAAAAGATATATATCTAGAAGAAATTAACAGTAACTAAGCTCAACAGATAGCAGGGGTCCCAGCTAGCACCTTATGTAAAAAGCACATCTTTTACTGGTCATATTCACGTTGATACGTGAAAATGACCTGATCATGACGTCTCAAGGGAGTAAATCCTTGTACATAACAGTTTGACAGGAAACTGATGTATTGCTTACATCTAAATGGCAATTAGAAAGAGACATAACCATTTGATAGCATCCATACATATCTATGTGGTCAATATTTGATGTAACAAGTGATTAAATCTTGATCAGAATATCACATCTTTTTTTCGAGAAATTATACACATAAAACATTGATGTCAAATTCATGCCTTAAGGTGCCTGTTAAAATGACATAATAGATTTGACATCAACATTACGCATACTTTACATATGTAGTACATCTTTATCTTGTCAGATTATTACGTCTATAAGACATCTGTTCTTTAGCTCTCAAATAGTTCACACTATTGACACAAGATGTCTCCCTCTACCAATATCAATAGAATACAATCTACATTGGCAGTAGTTTGACCATAAATTAGTATCTATTTAACACAATTAATTTACATAGAAGACAAAACTTGAATAAAATTTTGCCTTGCATGTATGATCTCTTATTTTTGTTTCTATAGAATAATTATTAATGGGAGAACCAGGAGATTAACACGAGTACACCTTTTCTGTCGTCGCTAAATCTATTAAAATCCCATAGACTGATCATGAGCTGACATCACATCTTGGCCAATGTGCTAGGATCAATGTGCTAAGTATCTGCAGGAATATTGGTGATATCTACAGGCAAAATACGCTGATTAAATCAATTGCCTTTGATGTTACCTACTTCTGATGGAGAAGTCTTACTCTAGGTGTAGAGTAGACGTTAGATACACGTCTTTTCATGATGTCTAAAATGTGTTTGCATCTGGCATCTTATTTATGAAATAAATTTATACCACACAATTAAAATGATTTTGGAATATACCCACCTCACACAATGTTACAATTATTCCACTTACTTACATCTTTATATCGCATCTTCCTGATGTCTTTCAAATCTTAAAAAGCAGGTCATATTAATATCATTAAGTTGAAAATTACATTGAAAAGATGTCTGAAGAATGATGTCTAAACCATTTGCATATAAGACGTAATGAGGCTAAGAATACGACGTAACCAAATGTAGTAAATATCTATTGAGAAAAGATGTAGAGATGACGTGATTAACTACGAGTTTTGCTAGCTGGGGTATTTCATGTTCGCAAATATGCTATGTATAGGCCTACAGTGGAAATCATTTTAGTGTAGTGCAGCCTCATCTAAATATGAGTGCAGCTAGTTGCACCTAGGTGGCTCTGGCGTCACTAATGGTTAGTACCAGCCTCTACCGTATGAACTAGAGGTAGTATTATATTTAATTCCTTTCACGCATGGAGTGGAAGATATATCCAATATAGAATTCCCTAGTCGCTACATGTAAGCCACTAAATACAATAAAAGCCACAGATCGCTCAATGCCTCACTTGTAATTGATACATGTTGCTACATGTCGCCTCTGTATATGTCCCCATGTGTACATTTGCCCTCCTCGTGTACATCCCTCTGTCAGTGTATGTGTCAGGAGGTCCTACACAGTTATAGACTATATCTCTCTATCTATTCACCTATGAGTGTGTCCTCATTACAACTTTAGTCTGTTTAATTGCCTCCTTTCTACACATGCTACCCTGCCCACCCCCCCCCCCACCCCCACCTTACCACGGATCCTGTCAGACGAGCTTGTTCGCTCCTCTCTGTAATAAAGCTCCGTCACTGCAGCGCTAATCACATTATGGTTATCAAATGCATCATACACTGTAAACAGTTTATCACCATTTGTGTAGCTGTACATTTGAATCTACTATGTGTACAGTCTATTGTAGGTAAACAGTAGAATCTACTGTAAAGCTACAGTAGTTGCTGTTAAACTACAGTAAATTATCATGTGTACCTACAATTACTATTTACAATGTAGACACACACATTACATAATAGGGCATTGTTACAAATCTGGTTCCCTGCTACATGTGTTCCTGAACCACCAATGTGGGCAACTGGTTACCCCTTTGATTCATCCTCACATTACATTACTATTTCAAAGTATCAAAGGAACCCTGCAGCCCTACAGCCAGGAGGAGGCAGGGGAAGTATAAGACACGTCCGGAATTTAACATTAAACAGTCTGATCACGCATCAGGTGTACATAATATAAACTCCTCACCTTAGAGGCTGTGACTCTACATATTATAGGGGCTCTACTCATAGGGTAGATTCTTATAAAGTTGACCACATACCTGGAGTCGGACCTCACTTTGTTGTTATTCATGCATGATAAGCTTTCAAGTTGCCATGTGTTGGTAAGAGTAAAACTTACTATTGTATACAAATAGAGAATTTTTCATGAATAAAATTTAATATAAATGCAAGTGTCCGATGCAAGATTATGTGGTCGATTCTAGGTGAATCTACCATATGCTGTGTATAGCGTCAGATATATATTATTATGTTGTACCTTGCGTGCAGGTCGTCTTCCAGGGGCTGGCGGCGCCTGTGGGATCCAAATGTCACGGCAGCCCAGACAGTTGGATCCCAGAGGATCCAGGGATGGTGTGCATCCCGGCAGTCAGGCAGAACAGGGATCCATATGTGGTAGAGACACGCTACCCCTGAGCAGTATAGGAATGGTCTCGAATGTACACTAAGAATGATGGTTTTCGCTAAAGAAGGAATGACCAATCATAAAAAGGAGAAAGAGAAATATAGCCTACAGGAAAGGTCAACGTGGTGTTTCAAGCAGAAAATGAAATACCGTATTCGACGTAATAAGCGCCCTGGGCGCTTAAAATATTATTTTAAGTGGAAAAATCGACCCCAAATATTCATTTTAATAAGCGCCCCCCATGACTGTATTTTTTCCACCCCAGCAGCCTCTACAAGGCTTCTACTCACCCCTATGCCTGCACACCTGGCTTGGCCTTAACACCTGCACAGGTGTGAAGTGTTTCAAGTCATAAAAAGTGTGAAAAACAGTAACAAAATCGGAGGAACCTGTTAAAAAATGTGGGGAAAAAATCTGAAAAAGGGGGGGGGGCGCTTATTAGGGGGAGGGCGCTTATTAGGTCGAATACGGTATAGCACGCAACAGGTTTTAACATGTGTTATACCACTGCAAAAAGAAGCCTCTAGTCTGTGGCCTGTGTACTAAATAACGGATTTAATTAATTTTTCACAAGGGGTGCTACAAACTATTGCTAATACTAGTAATAGTTGAATAGTATACCAAGCAGCTACAGCGAAAGGTTTCAAAGAAATAGGCATGCATAAGAAGTAATATAGACAATGTGTATAACATTCTTGAATAACAAGGGAAGTACTTCATATGCACAGAGAAATTCTAAGTATTTTCTGTGGTATTTTCCCAATTCAATATCTTGTTGATGTTATTACATTCCATGCATGTATGCCAAGACGTTATAGGATGAGACATACACAGTAGCATACATTGTGCTGTGCTTCAGTCGGCATCCTCTCTAACCAGTCCGATCTGGTGGAGAGGGGCTATAGGGGTGGGAGGGAGGTGGTTGGTATTTAAGCAGCCTGGAGGAGGGCCCCCCTCACACATCTCACCGTGACCCGTTGCAGTCACTTGTGAGCAGCCTGCTGGAGTTTTGTACCGGGACGTGTTCTCTACATTCAACTTTATCATCTCACATATAATATAAATACTTCTACACTTATCATCTTTATCCACACACATTCATCATTCATTCCTTCGCCATGGTAAGTCCACACCATTGCAATTTGCATCATTTATTGCTTTACTACACTTTTACCAAAAAG
The DNA here is from genome assembly GCA_947462335.1 of Harmothoe impar. Classification (NCBI taxonomy): domain Eukaryota; kingdom Metazoa; phylum Annelida; class Polychaeta; order Phyllodocida; family Polynoidae; genus Harmothoe; species Harmothoe impar. The sequence continues at coordinate 86,249,527 of OX381704.1, read as the reverse complement.
GCAAAAACCACTAATATGGCTTTAAAATATCATATAAAACACTCACGTTTCTTTAGGCATCCCCGAATGTTGCCATTGCTTTCACGTCTTTTGTAAGCTTTGCAAAGGGAAAATATTACAGGGAGATTTACAAGGGCCTTATATTATATAATGAAGCATATACTACCGATAGTGAGTCTACATGGTAGCGCATTAACCCAAGTGGTGACGGTGTATACCAGGCGGCCTGTATCTGTCTACATGCTGAGCAGCAGCTGAGTGGGAGGAGCAGCTCCTTGACACGTGGGTAGGTCTAAGGAGCAGCTCACAGTGTATATATGCAGATATATGCACCGTATACAGAGGTTAAGATTTGGAACTTACTGTGACAAACTAAAGATGGTATTTATCGATTAGTAACTTTTTAAAGTGGCATTTAGCAGATACTAACTTTTCAAAGTGCATCACGTTGGTTCTCTCATAACTTCTCTATGGTGTACATGGTCAAATATGGCAATTTTCGAACACTGCTTCCCACTGCTTCCTAATATTTCAGTTCCCAAATGAGACCTCCAGTGAAAGACAATTATGTCATTATCATTTAGCCTGTTAGCTAGACTCAATGAATAATTCATGTATAATACATTCAGTTGCTCAGAGTATGGGTTCATATTTATCCATCAATGTGTAACCTGCAATGGATCTGTCTACTATAGGAAAAGGTACCTTCATGTACCCTACAAAAAGGTCTCCAAAAAGATGCACCCTCCTTCAAGTTTAAAGGGAACGTTTAAAGGTGTAGGGATAAAGCAACTATGCATTGAATAAAGAAGACATGACTCACCTACTATACCTTCCACCATGTTCTTTCAGCAACCTAACGCAACCATCCATTATGAAGGACCTTTTCAGTAAATTGCTATAAAGGGTGGACAGTTATCGTGCTGTCAGCAGGCATACACAGCACTTAGAAGCTGTTTATGTGTAGGTCCCAGGGCTAGTTTATCTCCAAAGTGCCACCTACAGGTATAGCAGTTTATTCATCAATGTGGGTCAGTTTGTAAAAGGTATAGATGTGATCATGACATGTGATGCTATAAGATAGGGTGTCTAGACCACCAAAGGCTAGCTGTTCCCTGCTTTACAATAATTTTGTTAGGTTAAGTGCCAGGGGATGTAGACTAGTTTGAAATAAACGGAAAGATACACAAAGAGACGCTAAAAGCAACAGTGTATGCCTCCACCGCTTGAATGACTAAAAACGTTTCCATACAAACCAAAAGGAGGCGATACTTAAGATGGGGAAAGGGAGAAAGATGGCCAGCAAGAATAATGAAAGGTAAAAAAGAGTTAGGTAAAAGAAACACGAATTGTTTAAATGGTAATGAGACAGAGATCTGAAGGGATTGAGACATTATACAGAGGCAGAAAGATAGATACAGCCTCAGAAAAGTGAGCGTCACTGTCGCAAAAATCACTCTCAGCTGAAACCCAGGCAGTGTCAGACTTTCAGGTGAGAGTGCTTTTGGCCACAGTGACGCTCACCTTTCTGAGGGTGTAGGAAGACAGAGTGAGAGACCGAAAAGCAGACGGGCAAGCGAGAAGAGACATTGCCAAGAAAGGTGATCTTGGGAGGTTAAACTAATACTTCAAACAGAAATTGAAGAAATAATTTGTACGAGAAAAAAATGCAGATAACGGTTGAGTTATCTGCGTGTTACCCTGTGTGTCTGTGTATAAGCCTGCAGGGGTCAGCCCCCACTGTGACATGCTGACGTGTATGACGTGAGGGGTGGCCGGGAGGCGTTTATGGCCCGTTACTCACGTCATAGTACGTCACGTGCCAAGCCGGAGACCTCAGGGGGCACGGGCCCCATCCATCAGGGGGTGTGACGGATCACGTCCATAGATAATGACGAAGGTGTAAATGTATAGATCCACACGCACACACACGCGTTATCGTGTTTATCCACCTGTGGTCACACGACGCATGCGTGTTACATCTCAGTGTCTTATTATAGTTGATAGATCTATCCTAAGCGTCTCCAGACACGATCAGGTTATGATTGAATCAATGTGGGATGCAAACTGTAGTTTTTTTGTTTTTTTGGGGGGAGGTGGGGGGGGGGGAGGGGGATTGTGTGTGCGTGTTTTTTGTTGTTTTCTTTGGTTGGGGGTTACATGATGAATATGCAAAGAATTACGTTCACGTAAAGTAGGATGACTTAGAAGAGATTAGTGTAAAAATCACGTTCTGATTAGGCCAGTTCTGGTTATAATTATAACATGACCAAGATTTAGAAATCCTGCCTATTCCATACCCTGCCATTAGACGATGTTCCCCAGTAAAGTAATGTCAGACCAAGTTACTGGAAACCGACTTTTCATTGGCCTAAACAGTAAACCACAATCAAAATGAGTCCCAACTGCGTATATATATATGATCCATTTGCAGCGTTTTTAAGAAACTAGACAGAAGCGTTGTCAGTGTATAATGCGTCACATGTCTCTGCTTTTACATAACTACATCCAATTTGTGTTTGACCCTGTATATCCTTGATGTCTGGGCCTCACATGCAACACATCAGTCATCACGTCCATGTACATAACATTATCCAACACCATAGCAACAGGCAATGGCAGATTGTAAATCGTACACCCACATAAAAAAAAATTTATGGCAAACACATCTCCGATATGCATGCACAATGCCCTTCTGATTATTTCCGAGTTGGTAATTTGATTTCTATCATAGCAAAGCGAGTCAGTAATACTATATATTTAATTATTTAATGACATTATAAGAAGGTAAACTGCCATTATGTATCTCCCTACACCTTACAGTATCCTACCATAATATCCTCCTGCATGCTGGAACTCCAGGTAGTGAGTCAGACCCAAGTCTGCACGACCCAGTTCCAATAACCTCTGCTCCTGCATGAGCCTATTTCCGTCCCAAGCTTTCCCCCCTGGAGGAGCATCCTCTCCCTCCTCTATATCTCCTCTCCTCCAGTAGGCTGCGCGCCATAACACCAACTATGTCAGGGATGCTCTGGAGGTAGCTACTCTATTCGTCTCTAAGTCAACACTCGGGAGTTCCTCCACCATGAACGACTATGACCGCCAAAGCTGCAGGAAAGTGTGTATCTGTTCTATTTGTGCGTATAGCCTAGAATCTCAGTTGTTAAAGTTGTAAGAGTAGGGAGTTTGGTGTGTTTACAATTCTTACTATTGCTTACCTTCTCCAGGGTGGCTGGGTGTCTGACCCCTACTGCCATTCACCTGTGCAGGTAGTGTAATGGGTCCCAGCAGCCTCGTGGGTGAGTGCTGCCCTGGAGGAGGTCGGGTGTTGGGACTTCATGTGAATGTTAGCATCAGGGTGGATATGTTTATAGTGTTAGTTGATACGCATGATATATTTTTAAGTGTGTTGATAAAATTATGGCCAAGGAGACATTATTATTGGAAAAGGATGTTTTACACTAATCCTAATGCACAGTTGTAAGCACTTACAGGTTACAGCATGCAGTTATATCAAAGAGCAATACATGTATGTATACATTTTATCACCACATAGAAACTATAAAGTCTGAATTATGATGCCGAGCAAACCTGCAGAAAATTTTAGAAATAGAGAGCTCCTACATTTAGATGACCTTTGTTTCGTACATCATACTATAGACGCAGTGGAACTCATGATAGTGACACATGTCATTGTGTATGTTTTCTGTTTCATTTTCATCTCTGATACCAACTGGTGCCTCTAAGGATATTCATCAAACCTGTTCAGCTTTAGTATAACACATATAGTGTTATTCTGTCAGTCACTGGTACAAATGGTACAAAACTATCATGGTTGCCTGAAAGACTGGATGTTCATGGAGCGTCTTCAGTTTTTGGAGGTGCCTTTTGACCTGTGCAAACCTACTTTGTTTGCATAGTATACGGTGTCATACATGCAAACTGATGTTAGCAGTGTGTACTGCCGTTTTTATGGTATGACAATGTCAATAACCCGCTGATATTTGGGTTTGTGTATTCTGTAAACATAAAGAAGGCAGTCCGTCCAGAACCAGCGCACGACAGGAATTTAACAGACGACAATTAGATAGTTCCATTAAATAGGTACACAGAAGAATCACTGTACTGAAGTACAGTTTAGTAAAGGTGCACAGTAGAATCTACTGTAAAGCTACGGCGGATGCCTTGAAACTACACTTACTATTTACAGTGTAGGTTTTAAACAACATTATTTGTTTTCTTTGAGGGAATACTAATCGCAGCTTCCATAATTACCAACTGTGCTAATAATACTGGCACACACCCATGCAGTGTCCACTTTCTGAAAGGTATATCCCAGCCATACAACACTCGTTCAACGTAAAAATGTTGACGATTAACGATTTCAACCCCGCATAGGTAGGCACTATCATTCTCCTACCTCTGAGTTCTCGTATACATGTACAGGGAGTATAAAACCTATATACTCTACATACACGTGTGCCTTCCTCATGATGTATACAATCATCTAAACATTAATATTTCTCCTTTCTCTTACAGCGTGAATGCATCTCGGTGCACGTGGGGCAGGCCGGTGTGCAGATCGGCAATGCCTGCTGGGAGCTGTACTGCATGGAGCACGGCATCCAGCCGGATGGCCAGATGCCCACTGAGAAGGTGATAACCTCAGGGGATGACTCCTTTAACACCTTCTTCAGTGAGACAGGCGCCGGCAAGCACGTCCCCAGAGCAGTCTTCGTCGACCTAGAGCCCACAGTCGTAGGTGAGCCGCTCTGAGTGGGTGGGTGGGTGGCAGAGTGGGGAGCAGCTCATGGTGTCATATGACACCATGTTAATACTGGACTCGTGGACAGAATGTGCAGTACATGTGAAGGATGTGTATGGTACAATAAACATGAAGGAAAGGGGATATCTTCTGTTGACTTCTTTCAGTATCTCTTACAAATAGTCCTGAATGGTGTAGCTGGAGAGTAGTTCAACGGGGTTCAGACCAGTTTATACTGCATACAATGCATAAATTATTTGCCGTAGTGCTTTAAAAGTAAGGGCCTGGTGTAGAATGATATTGAAATGAATATGGATCTGGGAGATCCTGACATCAATTTTAATAAGCAACTACGGTCTACGTAATTATATATGCATTAGATCATCACTTGCAAATATCAATGTGGTAAAATTAGAATGAAGCATCACTAGATTCTGGCAGCTGCAACCAGCTATGCCACTTAATAAATCACAGGCTACCCAACTCAACCCAAAAAAAGTGTCCTGATCATTTTCTAACCAGTTCCCTTTGACTTGCTCAGATGAGGTCCGTCATGGCATCTACCGGCAGCTGTTCCACCCTGAGCAGCTCATCACTGGTAAGGAGGACGCGGCCAACAACTATGCCCGTGGTCACTACACCATTGGTAAGGAGCTCATCGACCTGGTCCTAGACAGAATTCGCAAGCTGGCCGACCAGTGCACGGGCCTGCAAGGCTTTCTCATCTTCCACTCGTTTGGTGGTGGCACCGGCTCTGGCTTTACCTCCCTACTCATGGAGAGACTCTCAGTGGACTATGGAAAGAAGTCCAAGCTGGAGTTCTCTATCTACCCCGCCCCCCAAGTATCCACCGCTGTGGTGGAGCCGTATAATTCCATCCTCACCACCCACACCACCCTGGAGCACTCAGACTGTGCCTTTATGGTGGACAATGAAGCCATCTTCGATATTTGTCGCAGAAATCTGGACATCGAGAGGCCCTCTTACACCAACCTGAACAGACTCATAGCTCAGGTAAGTGAAACTATAGCTAGACATGTATTTATGGTTGGTATTTTGAATATTGTAGTCTTTGAATTACTCTTTGCTACTACACCATTTACGGTATTTCCCCCTTAGCTCCTGTCTTGGGAATTTCTTATAACCAGTTGTAAATAATCAGCACTTCTTCTTTATCAATTTTTTCAGTATTACTCAATTACATAATAAATGTCCAAGATTATTGAGATAAACAAAACATGGGTGTTGTTATTGTGTGGGTCACGGGTAATTTATTTCTTATGAAATGTGAAAGCTTTACCTCATCTGTCGTGACCTTCATTTTATAATTGAGGGAAAAAAAGATCATTTGGGATGATTTTCCCTTTTCATTTGGATCGTTTTGATTCCCCTTTGAGATGAAATGAAATTTGAAGTAACACAAAAATTACCGTCTCCAACGAAAAAGGTCCAGTGAATTGTCCTTCTCTTTCGGTATTACAACCGTTAATGTTTCATTCAATTAAATAATCAAGATGGGAAAAAGCACATAGATACAGTTACGTTTGGTTTGTAAATGTTATTAATTTACGACAACACAATTCATTTCACTCCAATAAAACATTAAAGTCAAAGAAAACTGGTGAGAAATGGATGCACCACGGTTCATTCCATCAGCAGTTTTAAAATCTGTCTTTCCCTTCTACGAGAAAGAATACAAGCAATAATACTGTGCATTCCCGAGTGTGCATTCGACTTTGAAGTTTAATCTCCTAATTAGAAGTCATCTTTATAGCAGATGTTGTAGTACTCAGATGTTTATTGAGCAGTCAGACCTATATCCAGAGGGCGCAAAATACAGTTGAGTTAACGTTGAATCAACATTGAATCAACATTGACAATCATTTTTCAATGTTAATTCAATATTCTGTGCCCACTGGGTAGCTGGGAACGTAAAGGGTGAAAGTGGAACTTGTAGGATAAAGTAGTCCTCTGAATTGTATTGCTCCAACTTTCACGAACCCCCGATTTAACTGCTATACATAATAGTAATCCCTTAATCTCTATTGTTTGTTCATTACCCAGGTAGTCAGTTCCATCACTGCCTCCTTGCGCTTTGATGGTGCCCTGAACGTGGACCTGACTGAGTTCCAAACCAACCTGGTGCCCTACCCCCGTATCCACTTCCCACTGGCCACCTATGCCCCAGTCATCTCAGCAGAGAAGGCCTGTCATGAGCAGCTCACCGTGGGAGAGATCACCAACTCATGCTTCGAGCCAGCTAACCAGATGGTCAAGTGTGACCCCCGGCATGGCAAGTACATGGCCTGTTGTTTGCTGTTCAGAGGGGATGTCGTGCCAAAGGATGTTAATGCAGCTATTGCGACCATCAAAACCAAACGTAGCATACAGGTGTGTAAGCATGATATATACATAGACAGCATCTCTCAGTTTCTCTTTGTGTAAAATGTTTCTGTAACATCACAAAACTATTTCAACACTAAAATTCTACTTTGTGTTTCTGAAAGCAAATAAAATCTGCTTAAAGCAACGGTTATTCCATTATGTTTTCCCAGCGAATATCTAGTAACTGATAACTATGATGCATGTTATATACGGGCATTATAGGAATGATACAGCGCACCAGTGTGATATGTCAATCATATAATCAGCAAATAACTAATATTTATCATATAATTTATGTCATCTATTCTTCCACCACAGTTCGTTGACTGGTGTCCTACTGGATTCAAGGTGGGCATCAACTACCAGCCGCCTACTATAATCCCCGGAGGTGACCTGGCCAAGGTGCAGCGTGCTGTCTGCATGTTAAGTAACACCACAGCCATTGCTGAGGCCTGGGCTCGTCTTGACCACAAGTTTGATCTCATGTATGCCAAGCGTGCCTTTGTCCACTGGTACGTAGGAGAGGGCATGGAGGAGGGAGAGTTCTCTGAGGCACGTGAGGATCTTGCCGCCCTGGAGAAGGATTACGAAGAGGTTGGAGTGGATTCCATTGAAGGAGAATTGGAGGAAGGGGATGAATATTAGGTGCAACGTTTACAACGGTGATATAAGGTGTAACTGATGTGTTTTATACATTTATGTTTACTATTCTCTAAGGGGTATAATCAATGTTAGGGAGACATTGCCAGGACTTTAGGTACCTTCACATTAACAGGAGGAAGACAAGAAAATCTGAACCAATTTAAATATTATGAGAGGACCAACTGTGAACTTACTTTGTTAACGAACCCATTATATAATGAACTCTATCATTGGGTTCCCTAAATATGTTAAAGATGCATTCAAACTGATTTACTCTACTTACCAACAAAGGTACAAAGACGAAAGATGATTTTGCCATCTCAGCATTAGGATCGGTGAAAATTTAACACTAGCTAACACAGATCACCAAGTCACACAAACTATCACTGAGTATTCACCATGGGATCTTAACACCATAATTGAAATTGGTGGTCATGAGGATGGATATTACTAGTAGAAATAACATGGGTTGGAGCTTGAGGTAAGGGGAGCGTTTGGAGCTGGACTTTATAGGGAGTGGGCAGCATTAAAATCATTTTACATGTATCATTATAAACGATTATATACCCACATATCATTGTTATTGTTCATCAGAGTATGTATATGATTCTACAGTTGTAGGGAAAGTTTAACACTTACATTTTCTGAATAAAATAATGAAATACTTACATTTGTTATGCTCCCTGTGTCTTGTGTGTTGACCACATTACCATCGGTTTATGGTAATACTATATTAGACGAATCATGAGCCCTAAAACAACATTATTAGGTAATGCTCACTTTTGTCATGTATCACTATCAGAACATGCCTGGCCGCTGATAAATAGTACGAGTGTGTGCCTCCAGATGGAGGTATGATGAACCAGTTAGCAACGTCTAGTCTACACTAGCAGCAAGCTACAGCCACCTGGCGGGAACCGCTGCAACTGGGCCAAAAAGCAGACGACTTTGGAAAGTCACGTGTGCAAGGTTTCAAGAGCGTAACCAGAGGGTTTGGAAGACGGTATAAGTTCATGTTAGATGTTGTGTATACTTGAATCGAAGGAAAACACAGTGTGGGGCAATGATGCATTCCCCACGAGTAATTCACGATTAAAAGCAAATCACTGGCATCAAGTCCATAATTATAATGATGTGACAATAATCTTACGATGCATCTAAAGCCCTAGAATATTCCATCAATCTGATGTTAGCCCTAATAACACAGCTACAAATAAGTGTTTTAATCTGCATGCTGGCGGTGGGCTACGGCGCCACCAGAATTAGATGGATTCTAAACTAATTATGATATCAATAGATGATATCAATGATCGAATTACTAATGAGTCTATGTACTGCCTACCAGCTGTCCTAGCTGTTTTATCAACATTATGGAATATACTGATTTGGTCACACTGATCTACAATATTGACGTTGTAATTGAGTACATAGACCACACATAACCATAGTTTGGGACCGACTGTAATGGCAAAACGCTTGCTACCCCTGCAGTAACAATCGGAGCTGAGCGGGGACCGGCACTCTGGGCCCTTATAGAGGATGTGGGGGTTTAACTAGATGGAAGTATAAGGTAGATGGACATGCATTGGCATTATTATACAAGTACAGTAATTACGTATTTAACGGGAGGTTGTCGTGCTTGCATGAGGAGTCCTCCAACATATATACTACATAAAAATCCGAATATTATATAGCATTATACATACAGCCAATTCGGATTACAAGTACGCTATTATTTAGCCCAAAGAGCGTCACAGGAAAGTAGACTTCTGTGTACCTCACTCCACTTTTAGATAAGAGGTATCAACGCTCTTCCCTTTCCAACAGGAAAAAGGACAAAAAAAGACTGACCTGTACAGCTCGGGTAGTATTGGTGAACGAGGGGTATAAATACTGTAGATCCTCCTACCACCGAGAGGTCTCAATCCACTGAACTGAAGGGGCAATTATACAGCCTCACTGAGACCTTCCAAATGGTAGATCAGCTGCCTTACTGACCACCTGGACATACAATTGACCATAGAGTAATCAGCTGGTAATTGCCACCAACATGTATACATTGTACAAGTCAAGTAGGGCCAACAGGCTCATAGCTTGCGGCCATCTTTGTTTTTAGCATAGTGACCTGGACTTTCCTGGACGGTCAACATGAACAAGGTGTCCTTAGATGCTTCTCAACAGGGCAAAGAAGAGGAAAATTGCCAATTTGCACCCGGTTATAGATATGTATGCATAATGCATTCAAGCCTCAAGGTAAGCACTCAATACATTAGAGTTCATAAATATCTGGTTATGTATTGACAGCCTTAGTCTCATCATTTGCTGACAAAAATTATGTTAAAGTCATTGAGTAAGACATGGCCTAGTGTAATGTGTAGGATTACCTCCCAGCTCTTTACGTTTATATAATAATCGTGTCCTTGTCATCAATCCAATGCAGTACTAGTATACATATATGGCAAGCCGTTTGGGTAAAGTTGAAATAAACCCAGTTTATTTCAAATAAACAGGGTTTATTTCGAAATAAACAGGGTTTATTTCAGATAAACTGGGTTTATTTAAATAAACCCTGTTTATGTCGAAATAAACCCTGTTATATCAAATAAACTGGGTTTATTTGAAATAAACACAGTATATTTGAAATAAACAGGGTTTATTTAAATAAACTGGGTTTATTTCAAATAAGGGGTTTCTCTCAAAACCCCTCCTATTTGCCCCAAAAAAACTGTTATTTTATGCTATTTGTGGAAACCCCTCCTATTTTGAAATAGTAGGGGTTTCTGGAAATATGCAAATAAACTGGGTTTATTTGAAATAAACTGGGTTTATTTGAAATAAACTGGGTTTATTTGAAATAAACCCAGTCGGTTTATTTGAAAAAAACTCCTCCTATTATTACATCAACTGGGTTCATTTGAAATAAACTGGGTTTATTTGAAATAAACTGGGTTTATTTGAAATAAACTGGGTTTCTTTGAAATAAACTGGGTTTATGTTGAAATAGGTTGGGTTTTGGAAATAAACTGGATTTATTTCAAATAAACCCAGTTTATTTAAATAAACTGGGTTTATTTCATAATAGCAGGGGTTTCATTAAGAAACCCTTCCTATTTGAAATAAACTCAGTTTATTTTAGAAATGGGAGGGGTTTTAGCATAACCCAGTTTATTTCAACATAAACTGGGTTTATTTAAATAAACTCAGTTTATTTGAAATAAACCCAGTTTATTTTGAAATAAACTGGGTTTATTTGAAATAAACTCAGTTTATTTTAGAAATGGGAGGGGTTTTAGCATAACCCAGTTTATTTCAACATAAACTGGGTTTATTTAAATAAACTCAGTTTATTTGAAATAAACCCAGTTTATTTTGAAATAAACTGGGTTTATTTGAAATAAACCCAGTTTATTTCAACTTTACCCAAACGGCTTGCCATATACATACTGTGTGTCCTGTTTTGATTTCACACCATTACTACATCAGTGCATAGCGAACGTTTCATATCATGGGAAAGGGGCACGTCGATATCGCTGTACCGTGCTATATATACACCCAATCTCCCTTTTATTTACCTCATTCCGCTATCATCCGTGAATTGATTTCATAGGAACTAAGTGGAATTGCATGTGATACAATGTGTAACCAATTCATCATGAAAACATAACAGCATTACCAATCAGCTGGCGTTTACGTGCAGACATTAAAGTGTGGGGTTGTAATAAAATAACAGAGAAAAACGCGATATTGCATGCTAACCCACGCCACTCCGATAGTATACAAATCCAATCCAGAGAGCGCTGCGGTAGGCAATGGCGGTAGTTCATGTTTTCTCCACAGGGTGGCGCGCGGGTGGCGCTGTTGGAGGCGGCTGGATGGTGGGACGACACAACGTGGGAGCTCGACCCACGGTGCACACGGCGACACGTGGAGTACGGTACAGGACAACTACTCACCAGCAGAACACATGGATTTACCTGGGCATTATTACTACTACCTTGTCTTGCAGAACACCTGAGTACTTGCTAAGGTAAGAGAGGAGGTATACCACAGAGTTATTGAGGTATAGGCGCTCAGGATGCCTTGGAAAAATGGATGTATGTGTGTGTTATAAAGTGATATAGCCCTCAGGGCTTTACTTGTGGATTAGGAATGGGATGACGTTGATGTTGTGACACACGTGAGGATTCTCATACAGCCTATATGAGCTGCTCATGGATGTGACTATAAAGGTAAGGGCTGTACCCATATGTATGACCATACCCAGGCAGCCACCACCATTCTCCCTCCCCTCAGCATAATGGTCACCGCTGTCCTCCCTACTACCATAGCAGCAGATCATTAATGGGTGTCTTCTTGGTCTGACAGGAGAGCAACTCACTGGAGGTGTACACGGACAGGAGCAGGTAACAGGAGGACCTACATGATGGCTGCTTGCTCCTCCATGGTGGTGGCCTGTTGACGCCGGCTGGTTGCTGGAGCAGGGGTGTGAGCAGCTCTACAGGACAATGGTCATGAGGAGGGGGTCGGTGGGTTAGAGAAGAGAGCAGGGGAGGATCAGGAACTTAGTAAAGTGAGACTTACACGGACGTATAATATAGAAAAGAAAGGGGGTGATGAGAGGAGGATTTAAGGTAGGAAGGGGTTAAGTCATGGGACATGAAAAGGCAGTGCTCTATTGGAGACACATGGAGAAGGTGGATATAGGTAAACTTACATGGAGAGATATCTTCCAATGGAAATAGCACATTGTACACAAAGGTGACTTATAGTACTCGGGATGGAGGAGCATCCCTGCAGCAGCCGGTGGCACAGGGATGCTGTGACTTGAGCCGGGGATGCAGTCCCTCCATGGCCTGACCACGCCGGGACCACGCCCAGGAGTGGGATGCTCCCTCCCTGTGGCCTGGGTCCCCGTATAAGTACGCGTGTCCAGCGTCCAACACTCAACACAGCCTCTCTCTCTCACTGTCCATAGTGCACTTGGGCAGCCTGCCTCTCTGCCCTGATTGGCAACAACTACTGTAGTATACCATACACCAATGGTATACTATTACTGTTTCTATACAGTGCAGTTGTATACATATATATATCCAGAAGCCACCCATCCCCCAGCCGTGGCTATATACAAGGGTATCGTCCATTTAGGGGAGATTGGATCTTGTCGGGTGTATTGGAAGGGGGCTGAGGAGCGTGAGTGGGTCGTGTAAGTCAGTGTTATTGGTGTTGTGAGCTGCTCGGCACTGCTGGCCGGTATTTAGAGTAGCTTATTCCCAACAGTCGATAATATCATAACTCCTACTGCCGAGGCATTGGGCTGATTGATATAGACCCTATATACAGTAGAAAGTGGCTTAGTATTTACTCTTTGGATCATGTTTCTGTCTGTTATGGATATATCAGTACGTATATCCTATTATGAATATTACTCTGTGGTTCTATAGAGTTGCACTTGAGTAAATTAGTTTTACCTGCCTACAGGTAGCCCGTACAACTGGCTGATCGGCCTCCTGTACATATATGCATAGAGACAATTAAGTGGGGCGCCATTTTGTAGCATATGCTGGTCCCATTAGGACAATGACAAATGTGAACGAATCAATAATACGGTGTGTGCCTCGTTGAATGGGCCTCAATAGTCCAACAACATGTGCAAACTAGTCGATTGTGGCCAGCTATTGGCCACATCCCGGCTAGAATTAGTTGAGGTGTGATGACATTGTAGTACCCACTCGTAGTCGGCTTTGTACTAATACTCCATTACCGAACATACAGAGCGACATAATATACCTGCACTAGTACAGGTGCTGTTGGCATTTTTGTGGTATATGCTGTGGGCCCGGGTATGTAGATAACAGGGATCATACCAGTAGATACATAGTCAGCCCATGTGCTTATTGCCCCTGCTGACTTGACCTACCATATCCATACACCCTGCCATGAATAAAATGAACACTCCCCCAGCACTACAGAGATTGGCATGGTTATTTATGAGTTCTTAAATGGAAAGGCATCTTATCAGATGGTATTCTCCATCCCTCATAAAAAAACATCACTTTTTAAATTTTGAAATTACCCCCTCCTCCTCCCATCCGAGCTTGTAAAGAAAACAGAAGAGCGACCAAGCACGCAATGCGCTGGTTGACTGTGCATACCATGTCCTCCCGTGTAGGTCTCCTAAAGGTCATGTCCAGACTGGCACCACCATGGAGGAGGCATATTTGGAGCCTGGGACCACAGCCTCCTGGGCGCCCCCACAGTGCCTAGGTGAGCCTGCTTATTGACCTGTTTCTGGTTTGAAAAACAGCTAGTTATCTGACAGTCTTTTTGCAGGCCTGTCTCGTCATTTAGATCAGATAGCACCGACCTCTGCCAGGAGGTAAGTCGGCACGTAGTAGTCAGGGCATGGACATGTAGGCGGGACCCTGGAGTAGGAGTACATGGTAGGTAGGGCCTCGAGGGCGGACAAGGCAGAAAGGCTTTATGGCTGATTAGTATAAGGTAGCCTAGAAATATGGCATTTTCTTATGTTGACTCAGGCCTAAGAATAATATTGAACATAAATACATATACTTTCTGCAATAACGCCTATATTGGAATACAACGCACTAGGACACCAACAAGTGCCCATTGCTTTTACAATCTTACAACTAACCCTTTATTTCCCACTGACTGACCTGGTCCCCAAACCTCCTCTAACCCAGAATTATACCTAAAGCCCAATAAGCTGTTCCTAAACCAATTGCAATAGGTGACCATCACTATTCAGCAGCACCAGCCAATGCCTCTTATCTATAGAACCTTGCCCTACACCTCCCAACTCTTTAAGGGCCCTCTAAGCAGTCCACCATCAGAATTGCCCATAGCAGGAAATTCCCATTCGTATGCACCACAGGCCCCATTCTCCAGAACTGCCCCTTATGCCTTTATTCCTCAATACCCCCTCCCCAAGTGCAATCCCATATTCCTCGAAACCCAAATAGGCTCCCACCGCTTTCACGCCTTGATATATTATGTGCTCACTACAATGTTCCTTTTTATCCCAGCCGCCTACGAGGCTGATAACAGCCCTGCATTCCAAGAACATCTCCTACACAGCCTCCATGGACCTACACTTGGAGTGAGCAGCTCACGGACATACCTGAGTAATGTAGGTCGAGCCTTGGGATCCAAAGTTAAGGCGCTGGGGATCCACCTCCAGGCTCTGAGGGATATAGCCCCTCCTTCACCCTACACCCTACACCCTACTCAGCCTCCTCCAGGGCTGGATCCCCCCAGTGTGTGAAGGCTACAACACGCAGTAACATTTGCCAGGGTTGCCTCTGGCTCTGGCACCCCCCTCCCTCCCTATACCTGCCACCCACACCCACACACATACATACTGCGTCTTCTTCTTGCTGGCCGCCTCGGACATGTAAGCTCCGGTGGTGTAGCATATAAACAAGGTAGCCGTGTAGCTAGAACCCTATCGCTCCTCCAGGGTCTCGGCAGGAGGGGAGGGGGACACGTGTTAGTGGCACCATCAGTCCTCGTGTAAACACAAACACGATCAATAACACCCCCTCCCACCTTTCCCTCCCTCCTCCCACCTCCTGACACGTCTTTCCCACATCGCTCACACCTCCGATAACTCTCCCCATTTCGCCAATTGACGCACGCGGGGTCCGGGTTAAAATGCTACGGTTAAAACAGTACTCGGACCGGAAGGAGAGTAGTGGCGGCCGACTTGGCCGTGGCTCAGTCTTAAGGCCTGACATTTGGCTGTGAGCTGGAGGAGGATCCTGCCCTCATCCCCCACTACAACCACCAGCAGTAACCCCATGCAGCAGAGAGCCGATGCTGCCAACACGTTAAAGGCCGCCGGTTATGTCATCAATGGCACCCAGATCCCACTTTATGTCGGTGCAAAACGGCCGGCCACTACATAAAGATCGCTCAGTGTTTTATTAAATTTTTATTCATTCACTATTTCCTGACTCCTCTCAGTGTCTCCGTGTCTCACTGTGCCATGTTCTGTTTTTTCCTTATCATCCCAGCAGCATTGCTCCTGCCCTGATTCTGTCGGCTCCTGGGGGTGTATCCTGGTGCCTTCCCTACCTCTCCGCATGACAACACCAACTAGTATTGACATCACACACAATTCCAACTCAACAAGCCAGCATGAAACAAATACCTCGTCCCCACTGCCTCCTACGCCAGTAGCAGATTATCAATAGTAATTTAGATATCTAATCACCCAGATACACAACTGCTATTAGACAGGGGCGGCGGCGGGATAGGGTCCCCCTGTCCCTAAGTGGAAGGCCCTGGAGCTGGAGGAGGGGTCTGCTGTGGGAGTGAGCCGGGTGGGAGTGAACGATAATAGGGGTAAGGGACTTTTGTGTGACGGCGTTTGTAGGGGCTGATCGATGCGGGCCGGGACAAGGGGTTTATCGGCCCAATCCGCCCAGTTATCCCATTTGTTCGCCTCCCGCATGGCTCCTCTGCTTCTCACGCCTTGTGAGTCACTCGCCAAAAGACTGCATGGCCTCCTCCAGAGCAGCTCACGAGCAAATGCCTTCTCAACTCGTCATCCAAGTTACCAACGGTATGTGGTGCTTTCAGTGGGTCAGGATGGCCGAACATTTGCAGAAGAGAGTTCAAGTATTATTTGCAGGTAAAAGGTATGAGATATTTTCAGGACAGCAACGACCTGCTGGATGTTAGGATTTTCCACACACTGATAGGGGGTTGGGGATGCGTAATGGGAGCATTATTTGATTATGATCTCAATATAAAGAGTCACTTGTATGGTTTGATGGAGCAACATTTCATTGGCCTGGACCCATGTTCCTTTTATGAACCCATCAGTGTCACTTTATCATTCTCTCAATACTACATTACCTTTCATTGATTTATTGAATAACTCAAGCCTGTTTTACCATTAGAAGCGATCCCTGCATCATCACATGCAAGACGAACAAGAGGATCCATGAAAAGGCAACAATGAATTGTTAACAATTACAGTTTAAGACAGCATCAGAGACATGTGGGGTTTAAGGGTACTCCCAATACTGTCACTTCTTCCCATCCCTGTCCGCCCGACCCACCGGGACCTTCTCTCTGACGTCTTTGTAGTTTTCTTAATTAACCCAAAATTTAATTAGCGTCTCCTTTGATTGGCAATTCAGTTTGAGTGGAGCACCCATTAAAAAGTGCCGTTCCGTGGCATTAAGGGAGGCGTCGGCAGGCCGGGGCTACCAGCACAGGCAGGCCGTACAAGCTGTGGCCATGTTATGAGATGTCAAACCCCACAGAAGGGTCGTAACATCATTGATGAATGATGGGAAACAAGTAATACCAATGCAAGGGGATAATTGGCATGACATGGGGTTTTGGCTATATTACACGTGTTTTCTCCTCACATTTAGTGCAATATATAATATACATTACCACTTAAATATACCATCCTTGTTGGTCTAACCTGCCCCGACTAAGACTAAAGAATATTAATTTTATATAGCCGTAAATATTATTTCCAAGGATGTTGTGTTCACAGTATGAACAATTATGGGGTGGAAGATGTAGCTACAGAAGGACACTGTACAAAATGAACCAATTCTGATAAAGTAACCTGATTAAATGGCACCCCACACTTTGGTAGAGATGCTCAGTCTATGGGCTCCTAAAACTTCCCTGTTCCCCACTAATACACCCCATTATGTGCAGGGCTGCTCTCCCTGAGCTGCTCCCCCAGAGCCAGATAACATTTCCATCGTGCTCTCATTCTCAAATGCCATTTGAACTTCTGTCGCTTACCATCACTGTGTTAAAAAGGAACACCATAAAGACTCTCAGCAGCCAGAGGCAACTACAAGTGCTGGAGTAGTAGGAAGTGCTGGTTCCAAGTTACAGACATGTTAACCACTTCACTGGCCTGGTGAGCTAGAAGTAGAACTGATCCTTAACTCGTCAAAGGCCGCATAGTGTTGCAATGCAATATAACCTCTATCGACATAATGCATGGATGCGGCCTCGGCGAGTAACTCGCCAGTACTGCATTATTGTGGCGTGTGACACTAAAGGGGTTGATATATTATCAAAGGGTAGGCATGATGCATCATGCATCATGATAACAAATGGCATAGTACAATAGAGCACTATGCTGTCCTTAAGGTTAACCACTGGCCATTATGGTGTAAGTCAATTGGACGGCGCCCAACTCTAGTCGGATTAGAAATATCCCTCTTCTGCGTTGCTTGGCTAGATGCTTCTCTGTGTTTGTCCACTGAACCAAACGCTTTTGGTACAGATCCCTCCAAAAGCCTATGTTCATTTTCTTTTAACTCACAACAACATCTGTAGATCTCAAATTCAAAGAGCATTATGTTTAGTTATAGTTGATTCAACTAAGCCCTTCTTTATCATGAGCAGGATCACAAACTGCTGTGTGCATTCAACAATGGCTTAGTAGTCTAAGTGATCATGGTTCGGAAAATCGAGTAGAGGGGTGGGGGCGGTCTAGCTCTGCATGCGTGTGCTCTGTGTATGATATGTAGGTAGGGGCTAGTGTAAGGTTTCAAAACATGCCTATGGACAAATACACATGTTATTTGACTAACCATGTATCATGTAAATCGGGGACACTCCCCCACCTTGCACTGTTTAGATAGAGAGAGTCATATTCAATTTGTTGCATTTACTGTAGGAGTTCACTCTAGATTGACGGTATGATGTATTATGAGAATTATGAGTTATTGAATAATATGGACATTGTTTCCTTTCTAGAATCAGATCTAGCTTGAATGCTGATGTATTCTTGGGAATAAAGGTAGTAGAATAATTTATAATCAGAGAGAAACTCTTATGTTAAATTCATTTCATCTGTAGTAGTATGTCTCAAGCTCAAATCCAACTAGGCTTTCATGTCTCAAAACCCTCTGCAATATGAGCCTCTTGCGATGTGGGAACCTTGCTCATACTTGCTATTGCAGCGCTTCTATCGTGAGGGTGATTATCTCAAATTGCACTGTACAATTTATATGTGCCACTCAATTTTGGATATTATCTCATGCAATATGGACAATGAAGGGGACATACATTGCAAGGGGTTCTCAGCAGCTATAAGCCTCTGTTGTAGTTTCATCTGTTGGAATTTGGAAGAAGGTCTCCAAATTGCAACACATTCGCAAGTCCTTATTACTATATCGTTAAGGAAGCTATAGACGCCGCTGCTCAACCCACTAGACCTATGAGACTGGGCAGATGGAGGGATAAGCTTGGGGTCAGACCTACCTTAAGTCCCTAGCCTTTTCTCATGTGCATCCCTTCCTCCTGGGGCTCACACACGCGGCCCTTCTCACGGGGAGGCTGGCAGGGGAAAGGTCAACACAGGAAGACATCGATTATAGCCTCTAACGTTTTTAAAACCCCATAAAAAGAGGGATTGTTGCAGAGCTCGCTCGTCAACTTGCACTCACACATGAAAGCTCTCGGCGAGGTTAGTGTTAGGCTGAAGTGAATGCCTTTGGGGTATTTAAAGGATACTCCACCCCTTTTTGCCACCCACGCCTATTTGGATCAAAAAGAGGTAGGGCCCATCTTTCATCTTTACAACCACACCCTCAGAGATTCACCCCCTACGCCTACTACTATCTCAATAATACGTCACATATCATAACATGCATACTCACTGCTGATACCGAAACCTTCCCACACTTCCAACACCCCAGAGCTCTCACCAAGTATACAGTACCACGCCTATCTCCTCGCCATGGGGCTTCATGGGTTACCTTCAATTACAAGTACCATCACCCTCCTATTTAAACTCACGTTCATGATTCCTCCCACGCAGGTACATCCATGT
Organism: Harmothoe impar; assembly: GCA_947462335.1. Lineage (NCBI taxonomy): Eukaryota > Metazoa > Annelida > Polychaeta > Phyllodocida > Polynoidae > Harmothoe > Harmothoe impar. Next base: position 86,229,893 of record OX381704.1, on the reverse strand, counting down.
CTACTACCCACACCCACACCCCCACCTACCCACTCATAATTAGGGATTCAGCACGGCCAGGCATCCTTCCACGCCTCTCAATTCCATTCCCGCTGTTCATTTGCCATTGGCAGCCTTAATGGAGTCAGGGCGGAATTAAAGAACAAAGGTGCAACTTGTTAACAACCCCAGTCCACAGCAAAAGCAAAGCACCCCTGGCAAACTCCTCCCTCCCTCCCCTACTACCTCCCCCCTCACTCTCTCCCACCCTCCCTCCCTCCCTCCAACGCACCCATCTACTACTCCTCAATACAGCAGGATCAGTGTCATCCTGCAATCAATTTACAGGGATGTGAGGAAACAGCACAGGTTGTCTGTTAAAACCTGCATTGCTGCCAGCTGCGTGTATGGCCACGTGTGGGGTGGGGGCTGCTGGTGGTTGTTGACGTTGGCCGCCTGGTCCAGCAACAGGAATGTTGGCGTGAGAAAGGAATCAGCATAGGTGGGGGATTGGGCTGGTGGTGTGGGGCTAGCTACGGGAGGAGGGGCGATCTGCTCCAGGTGGTGTAGGACAGAGCCCAGCAACAGCAGGCCCTGAGGGTGATCTATGGGTGTGGAGGTGGGTCTAGGTCTGTGAGGGGATCTGGTGCCAAATGAGCAGGGAGGTGTGGATCTCACCGCGATTCTTCATCCTATCGCAACCTGGTCTCTGTGTGGAAAAGGACATTGCCTAAATAGTACAACCAAATAATTGCAATTATTTTTCATTGCTGGTCGTCTCCTGCTGGATCATTTCTCTCAGCACTGCCTCACTGTGTCACCATTCCCTTTTGTCTGACTGCTTCTTTCCTTCCTGCATTTCGTGCTCCCCCTGTTTATCCATCCTTCCATCCCTACCCCCTGGCCTCCATCCCTCCTTTGCCCTTCCCTCAGGCTCATCCTTCTGTCATACATCCTTCATTTACTGATTCCTTGCCGCCTTGTTTGCTTCCTTACTTCCTTGCGTGCTTCCTTGCTTGCTTGTCTTCCTTCCTTCCTTTATTCATTCCTTTCGTCCTACCTTCCTGCCTTCCTGCCTTCCCCCTTTCCGTCCTGCCTTCTCCCCTTGTCTTCTGTCATCAGATCTTCCCAGTCCCAACAATTGTCTTTGGTTGTAATCCATCCGAGATGAGATAACCTTTTCATATTCATCTCTCATTCCCCATGTCGCCCGCCGACCTTCTACAACCTCAATTTCCTTTCTCTGCCAGGTATCCTTTTTTCCTTTCACCTTTTTTAATCTCAGTTCAGCTGTGCTCACCCAGAGAACAAACTCACACAAACAACACACTTACATCCTTCACCCCATAAGTTTGGGTTCATTGGCCGACAAGGCTCCCACGCCCCACAACCCGGCCATGGCGGCGTGAATAAACATGAGGTGGTGAGTGAGGGAGCTGCTCGGAGCTGCTCAGATAGGGGTATAAAAACAGCGAGCTGCTCCACCCTATATGGCGGAGGGCAGTTGCTGGTAAACGTCGTCGTGTAGAGCATTTGGTGCTGTATTATGGGTGGGCCCAGAGCGATAACTGATGGCGGGCTGACTGCCCACATAAATGTTATGGGAACCCAAAAGCAGCGGAGAGAAGCAGGCGGGGAGGGTAGAGGGGATGTGAGACAGGGAGTGTATGAGGGAGAACAGGAGGGACATACAGATATTGTGTGAGAGATATGTATGAAGATAGACACACACACAGATAAGAGACATAGACAGATGGAGACAGAAAGAGACAGAGAGAGAGATACAAAGAGACAGAGACAGAGACAGAGAGATACACACAAAGACAAGCAGACAGAGTCGAGATAGACAGGGAAGAGAGGCAGAAGCGACGAGAATTATAGGACTATGAAATAAAAATGGAAGGAGGGTACACACACAGAAAAGGGAGAGTCATTGTCGCTAAAACGACCCTCACCTGACTCTCAGGTGAGGGTAGTTTTAGCGACAATGACTCTCACTTTTCTGAGGGTGTAGAGAAGGAAGTCGAAATGGGCGTGTGTCTGGGGGAGGGGGGTACAAAGTAGGATAGGAATGGAAGGTGTAGCACTACCGGAGGGTGTGTGTATAGCTGTAGGCCGTATTGTGTGCAATGTAATAGCCCGCATGTACAGTCTCATTTGTCCATTCTCCATTGTTTTGCTGTCGTGGATGCTGTTGTACACACAGTATTTTGACCTACGAATACAGCTGAGGATATCTATATGATTATAAAGGAAATACACACATTAGCAATTTAACTATTTTCATATAATGTAGGGCTGTGTTTTTCACGTTCTATCTGACCAATAAGGACGTGAGCTGAACAATATCGCCATCTCACAATTCTAATAACCTCCCCGGAGCAGTATTTTAGTTTGGTGTACAACATGAAATGAGGCCTTGGCAAGTCTGACGTGCACAAAGACTTCTGCTGTAAAACATAATACAGTTGTACATGTATTATCCTATTACATTACCCAGGACTACAGTGGTCCGTATGAAGAATCGTGTTTCTGTGATATCATGTCAGAGTAGCAATGTATAATATATGTATACATAGAATAAGCTGTTGTGGCCATGGGGAGTTGCTTCTAATTGGCACATATCCTTTTACTATAGCCCATCTGGCGTTTTATGGGGGAACAAGTCATATTCTCCCCGCACGGTCTGCTCTATTATGTCCGGACATGTTGGGGATATAGCCTACAGAGTGATTAACGCCATTACGTTCTGGTATGACGTATACAGATATCTGTACATAGCACAAGGTCATATTATAAAATACAAATGAAAATCGGAAAGATTAGCTTATGATGAAGGGCAAACATGACAATACTTACCGTATCATACCATATGCCAACGGTACATAGTCCCTCCTAAAGTAACTTAATTAAAGAGTATGGACATATTGACAATTTTGGAGTGTGTTGTGCAATATAGTGGGAATCAAAGCCCCGGTGAATTTGGTAGTGTTCCCGATTTTAAGGGCACTTTCATAATACTACTAAGGCTGTGACATCTGACATTAGCCCGTGTCTACTGAACATGCATGGCTTCGTTCTCTTCATGATGATCTCAAGTTATTGTAGCTCCTTCCTAATATAAATAGCATGCTTCTAATTCGAAATTGAAGATAGAATACCCCTTTTCGGAATATACATCAATGGGGATGTTTGACATGAGCTTTGATATTCTGGGTCAGGAATAATACTAACTATATAATTATGTACAAGTCTATGTATATGCACACGGAAACCTCTGCTATATTACCAAAGCAAATGTGTGGCAAAGATAACACATCATGGCACGTTGTTCCGGTTATATACAGACATGTCTTCAGCAGAGAAGCCCTGTGGCAGGAAGCCCTAGGAGTCCCCTCTATAATAATGCCAAAGGTACATGTCTGACAGTGTCACGTCCCCAGCTCAGCACCCCGAGTGACAGATTAGCTCATTGGAGCCTAGCCCGAGCTGCTCGCCAAGTCTCTGCCAGTGAGCAGCTCTGAGTGATTGACAGAGACGGAGATCTGACTGGCTGAGCAGATATATTCATGGACAGCGTGAGAATCAATTACCAAGGCTATACATATATCGATGATAAAGCGTCTGACGGGCTGAGGACCACATAGCAGGGCCATCTGAAGGTGTGGAGAGAGGGAATGGGATATTCCGTGTTTGCCCGTATAACCCGGGCGTTTAAATTAATTTGAAGTCCCCTATACCCCCGGCGCGTTTATAAAACTAGCGGCTATAAATTTGAGAACATGCAGAATAAAGTACAATAATCTATCTTGAGAACCCTGTACCCCGGCGCTTATTCGAGACATTGGCGCTTATATGGGCCAATATGGTATGGATCAGACTTGTAGTCGGCGACACAAACGACATGGGACCTGTACCCTCAACATAGGGAATGAACAGACCTTTGGGTAGGATAAGGCTCAAGGCTAGAAGAGTGCCAATATGTTAGGACTCAAGAGGCTTAATAATCTAAAGCTGAGACTGGGGATAGATTGCTGGAACTCCTGCAGCTTGCTTGTAAACCCACTGACTTACTTACATATGTATAAAGTCAAGGGATGGGGAGATCTGGTAGTTTATCTAGAGCGCCAATCCGATTAGGGGTGTAGACTATTTGATGTGAGCAGGTTAAATTGGCCTCGTTTTGTTGGTGAGCTGCTCCCAGTGGGTGGGAGCAGCTCTTGTGATGAGGGCTCGACCTTCCTCTCTCTGTGAGCGTGTCCCGTGGTACTCCGGCCCAGCTAGGCTTTGTACCCGGCCTCTTAAAGACCTGGGGCCGGAGTTCACCACCAAGCGCTTCCCCACCACGGCCCTGAGGGGGATTGATCCTTAATTCAATGAATTTGAGGTATATAGGCCCAGCACTCTTCACTACCCCCAATTACTACACACACCCACACCCTTGGAGGCACTGAGAGGTCGTTATCAAACCATCAGGACATGTTATCGTGTCTTAGAATAGTAACGATTTTATCTAACAGTGATTTTAGTCATAATTTTATACAAAAACCACAATTTAATGATAAATCCGTGGATTTTTCTTTAAGGCGATGTCTTTTCCAGTTTTGCAAACACTATTACACATTGCATTAGATACGTGTGGTTGTAATTGGTTCTCTGTTTACAGTTACGTATGCCACTGCATGGGGTCTGGTACAATTATTACCAGGTATTTCATCACCAATTTACACATGGTGGAGCAAAAAGGCCAAACATGCACTGATATGAGAAGCATAATCTTCATTAAGAATGGCATCTGAATCATCTCATGTGTAAATGAGAACCAGGTAGGAGGTGGTAATGAGAGTTGTTTGTGAGGCCACCTCTGCCTCCTCTGTTCCACCTACCTCGGTCCAGACTCCACACCTTATATAAAGCATCTCGTTCTTCCCGTGCTGAGTAGTCCTAATGTGGTTTACACTGAACAGCCGATTAGATCCGACTCGATAGCTTGTTCTAGATCATTCACTTTAAGCCACTTCTCTTTTTTCACATTAAGTAGTGTTTTCTAATTTCATCGAACCTGCCTGTCCGTCCAGTCTATAGCAGTGAACACCGAATGACGCTGTATTGTGCTACTTTACAGTTTACTTGCTGGGGGATGCCTCTCCCTGCTTCTAACATCCCACATCAATCGATATTGAGTGGATCCTACTTGAATTGGCTCAATGAAGTCTTAATTGAGATCTTGTATACAGGCAGGTGGGGTGAGGGTTGAGGGTGCGGGACCTCCCCGATAGTATAGGTGTTGTCTTACTTAAGTAACCCATGCTCCTCCAGGGTCAGCAGGTGAGAGCTACCTGATCTGTCTCTTTGATCTCTGTCCTAAATAGATCAAATAGGTGACCCAATCCTCCTCCAGGTGCTTCAGCGGCAGACATATTACCAACCCAGCTTAACCTGAGATGGGAAGGGGCGACACGACAGGCTCCTCCTGTACCTAAAACCCATCATGATGTTACATCCTCATTAGCCAGAACCATATAGGTGACATACAGTGCTAACAACATCAGCGGTAAGCCTTTGATCACTTACTACAAATGTATATACATCATTTAAAATAACCTCATAAGCAGTGTGTATGTATGATATTATATGCCACACGCCTATTTCATATTGGACGCAGGCCTTGCAGTTTATATGGCAGACCATGGGCTTGGTAATTAGAATTTGCCCCAATAATGTAGCTGGATTCAATAAGCTGGGAGAGTAGGCCGACGCCGAGGTTGGTTAATTGTGGCACACGCCATCGTAGCTCTTACCTGGCCGCTCATTATCTGGGTGATAATGGCGTGCCTTGTTGCCATGGTAATAAGCGGCGCCAGTTGCTAGGTTACCTGGCCGCTGCAAGATGTTTATCATGAAGAGACCAGGCCTCCTTGTGCACTTATGGGTTGTGGGTACTGTCACAGCGCCGATGGTATACATGTATGTGCCTCTGCGTTGGGCAGTCAGTTAGCTTGGACAGCCTGCTCACCTAAGACGTGCATACAGGTACTAATGCAGTGAGCACGGCCCTGCGGTGTAATACTTTAACTAAGCAGGACGTGGGAACATAGACACCATCTTCCCCCACACAGAGGAGATTTAACACTTACCAGACGTCTCACTTGGTATGTAGTCTTATTTTAATCAACCCTAGTGCTTACTAATTTGAACCTTGCCACATGTCTGTCAATGTTAATTAAACTAGTGTCAGTCACAATGGATAAGTGTAGCAGCTCTGGCTATACTATGCCATCCCAGCTAACATAATATACGTTATTCTACGCTAAAATAACATTTTAAACGTTATATAACGTTTTGCCACACTAAGGACCCGTAGAGAAATGTTATATAACGTTGTATGACGTTGTAGGCTCCTCCTGTACCTAAAATCCATCATGATGTTACATCCTCATTAGCCAGAACCATATAGCTGACATACAATGCTAATAACATCAGCGGTAAGCCTTTGATCACTTACTACAAATGTATATACATCATTTAAAATAACCTCATAAGCCGTGTGTATATATGATATTATATGCCACACCCCTATTTCATATTGGATGCAGGCCTTGCAGTTTATATGGCAGTCCATGAGATTTAACACTTACCAGACGTCTCACTTGGTATGTAGTCTTATTTTAATCAACCCTAGTGCTTACTAATTTGAACCTTGCCACATGTCTGTCAATGTTAATTAAACTAGTTTCAGTCACAATGGATAAGTGCAGCAGCTCTGGCCATACTATGCCATCCCAGCTAACAAAATATACGTTATTCTACGTTAAAATAACATTTTAAACGTTATATAACGTTTTGCCACATAGAGAAATGTTATATAACGTTGTATAACGTTTTTTTCCTTACTGGGACACACCTATAGATGCATAGGTGCTCCCTTCTCCTCGTCCAACAGACCACACTGCAGGTGAATCATGGTGGTAATGAAGATGACATTTAGGTAAGGTTATCTTGGTTACAGGCAATCAATGCAGTAAGGTCAAGGGAATGCAGTTTTAGACCACAGATGGCAATGGGTCACAGTCTACGCTATATATGGCACAGGTCAAGTATAGGGGCCACAGTCACAATCTGGGTCTCAGTTATTGCAGCTGGGTCCCAGGCACTGAGGCTGCGTCACAGACACTATACAGCTGGGTGGCACGAATTGTAGCTGAGTAACAGGTATCGCAGCTGTGTCACATGTAGTTACTGGGTTATGGACACTGCAGGCGGATCGTGGCTACTGCAGCTGGGTCGCAATAATTGCAGCTGGATCACAGGCACTGCAGCAGAGTCAAAAATACTGCAGCTGTGTCACAGGCGCTGGGTCACAGATTATTGCCTTGTGACCCAAATGCATATACACTGTGAGCCACAGACAGACACATGCTACGCAGCTGTAGACAGTGTGCTTAATAACCCTCATATATCCCCGTCTCCAGGTGGCTCCAGTGTGATGTTCCTCCAGTATGGGATGGTGTGCGTGACACACCCTCATTAACTACCTTGCTATCTGCAGGCATATCAGAGCCGGATCCACCACAAACCGCCCGCCGCAGAGGCGTCAGACTCCCAGCTGGGAGCTCTGTAGACATCATGCCACAACTAGGGGAGATTCACCTGAAGTCGAACACATACCTTGAGACGGACACTTAGTTTTTTTGGTCATTCAAGCATTTGAAGCTTTTTATTTGTGGATAAAGGTAAAGTTCAAGGGTTATTCTTCACTAACTAGACTAACACTAGAAGTCGCAGTGTACATAAATAACCTCAAATTTCACTGTCCTTCTCAGGGTATGGGTCCGACTCATGGTGAATCTGCCCTACTAGTACTAGACATCCTCCATGGTCACCCATGGTGCAGAGGTGTTTACAGCATGCAAGTATATCTAAAAGGTGCCCCAGAGTGAGGTATAGAGCTATCCATGGGTAGATTCCCACGGTTATGTTATCGTGTAGACATGAGGATGTATGATGGGATATTTGGGATCTGACGCTTATCAGCCAGGTTCTGGAGTACAAGCCTGTCAGTGTTTGAGCTGCCAAAGATATGTACTGTGAAGTATGTTAGACTTAATGGGAGATCTGTCAGAACACCGGCTTGAGAAAGATCTGCAAGGAAGTTAACAGTCAATGTGCATTTGATATTCCTACAATATTACACTAGATGTCACATAGCAGTATTATGATTAATTAAATACCACGTAAGACATCACATGTCAATCTAGGTGTTGGTCAATGTGGTATGCAGTTGGTAGAATGGGAATCAGAGATCCAGTGAGTTTGAGATGGCAACTGACATTATTAGGTCACTTTCCTATACTACTGACACTGTGACATGAGAAATTCCCTGCTCTCTACAAACTCAGCTCTTATAATGATGATTGCTTTTCACCATTGCCTTTTTCCATATACAGATCTATTGCAACTTGGCTGGCAGGACCACAGTGGGAGACAAACTGCAGTGCAATAATTGCATATGAGATGGCCTCTCTAGACCATTTCAGGTTCGAGGACTTATCTACCTAATTGGCTTTGATGGTCTGTATCTGGACATGGTCTACATGCCTGATATGAAAAAGCAACCAGACAAAACAAAGCCTGATGTCGCCAGATATAGAGCTCTTCCCAGTGGGTTGCCAGCACACGTGTAGCGATCTTTTTTATTGGTTCATGCACTGCGGCGCAGGAACTTTTTTTTTTCACTGGCGCATGCGCCTAGGACCTTTTTAAGACACTTGCCAACTCCCATAGCCTGTGCCACCGCAAGACCCTTTCCTCACTGTCGTTCTTGCATTTCCCTTGATACTCTTCTGCCCTTTTTATGTACACCCCTTTTTGAACTGCTCCGGCAATCCACGGCTAATAGTATTACCTTTGGTTGAAGTCATTATTAGCCTTGCTATTGCGACCGGCTTAATTCATTTCTGTCGTCTTGGAAATAAATTTCTGGAGCCTGGAAATAATCTTAGTTGGGACTGGTGGCCTTGTCTTTTGGGGAGTTGGGTTCCAGTTCTGATACAGGTTTCAGGTGATTGGATTAACCATGGGCTGAGGCTGGTAACTAATCCCAGTAAGCGGATAACAGTTAGACAGGAAGACTGAATTAGCACACTCCAGTCTGAATATTCAACACGCTTACCGCATGGCGCTTACACACCAAGGAATATGAAAATCCCCACCTTCATTATGCAAATGTCAACAGAAGTGGGTGGGGTAGAGGTAGCCGGTATTGGGGGTGATTTAGGTTGGGATATGCATGCAAGGGTAATAGATGGGTTTTGACAGCGCAATATCAGTATTCATTAGTAAATTCAGCAAAGATAAGTAATGGGTTTCAGCATTTATTGCCCAAATGATTAGAGCTCTAAAGTGTACACACTGAGAATCCTGCAAGCGTTTTTCAACACATCTTATCAAATGCCACAAATAATTGAAAATTATGGTCGTATTTATAGTGTGTCCAATTTTGAAATGAGCTAGGGAAAATCTTGTAATTATGGGAATGTCAAGTTTTACATGAAGAAGGACGTGATGCGAGAGATAAAAATTAAGATCTGCAGTCAATAGTTCTATGTGAACATGGGGTTGGAACACAGATGGATGGGTTTCTGAAGATTATTTCAAAACAATGTCTGTTTTAGAGGAGGGTGAAAATGATGTAATTACCGACAGGGAAATTCCAGGAGCACACTGAATTGAAACCCCATGATTTGAGGTCAGAAGAACAATTGGTTTCTTACGGCAACTCTAAAGAAATGCGCAATACTAGCGTGATCAATCAACGCCGTGGCCAATAACAGAGCATCTTACAACAACCGTTGGGCTCATGCACTGTCTTGCCTCAAGTGCCATCATCGGCTGTGCCGGTCCTGAATGCGTCAGCTGCATCCAGTTTATTTAGGGTGTGATATGCATGTACATGTATACATTTGGTTCTGTAGGGGAAGGAGATAATGAAGATAATAAATCCAACTGTTAGACAAGGGAAAATCAACTAAATAAACTTGGTCATACTGTTTCTGAAACTAGAAGTCATACTGTATCATGCAAAGAAAGATATTTTGATGGTAATATCATTTTGACTAACTATGTCATCCACAGTCCATTGATAGGCTACTATACGTTTATACTCCACCTGGGCGTTGGGCCTATAGTTCCTACTGTAGGTTGTATTCCATATTCTCCTACCTCAGAGCACCAGGAGGTTTTAAAGATGGTGTATCAGCTAATAGACTTCCCAAACCTTTTCTTCAAAATGGATATAGTTTTATTGTCAAGGGTTTTGTTATCACCTTAGCTGGTATGCAGTACTCTATGTTCAATATATTTCTCTATAAATATATGATTTGAGATAGTTAATAATAAAGCCTATCCACCTCACTGACTCAGTCACTCCCCCAGGTGTGTACAGGGTAAACTAGCCTGGTAGAGAAAGCACTGAGCCATGCAGTACCACAACATAGACAGTTTTAGTGTCGACCTACAGTAAAAATGATTGCACTACATGTGTTAATCTTATGTATTTAGACACTGCCAATTCTTTTAAAATTTAGGGAGTGTGTATAGGATAGGATATGCAACAGTAATATGACATGATTAAAACGTAATCAAATTTTAGCTGGGACACCATCTTTAACAGCCTTAGCACAGGCTTCAGAGGTCCCAAGCAGAGGCTTTGCACATAACCTTCTTAGGAGGTTATGGAAGTTATATGAACTAGGTTAAGTCTGAAAGGAGGTCATGGGAACCGTCTCTCATTTAAAACCATGCTTTTGTTGGGATTTGAACCCAGGGGCATATACCCTCTATCCTGCAGTCCTCCACACTACCAGGTCAGCCATCGGGGAAGACCTATGTAAAGGAAGTCACAGGAAGTACTCGTTTGTTAACAAATGCTTTATCCATGAAGAAAGCAAATCTAAAAATTACCCAGCATTTTGGTGAATAGAACTCACCATCTTCTGATCCACAGGCTGAGCTGTACTACCAATTCCTGCCTGTCAGATGCATGGGCAGACATCCTATTTATGTTCCAAGAAGGCATGCCAGCAAGAGGATACCTGAAGGGAATAACTAACTATCCTCTCTTTGTTATTAGGGCTTGATGAAAAATTATTGCACTTATGCATTGTAATGTTAACTAACCATAAACAATTTAGCACAGAAAGTGGACTGATGGGTTTATCAGGGGGGGGGGGAACACAATAAAAGAAAAAGTGGCTCTGTTGGGAGCGGAACCGGCAGAGTTCAGAGGACAAGTTGGTGGTGTTACCAACTGAGCTAGTGAGCCAGTTGGTCTTCACTATTTGTATTATGCCTATGAATGAGATTGGTATTTAATGTGGATCAGTATAGGTTCAAACCCCACATTATCTCATGGAGAACTGATTTTGAAAATCATCTAAATTTCTCATTTAAAGATGGATATATAACATTTTCTTGTTCAACTATGGGTGGAGGGCGGAATATAAGTGAGAAAACCTTCTTGGAGCTGTAGAATATTTTTCAGCTCACAGAGGTTTTCCATCACATATACGCAGAAAAAGGTTTGGGCATCAATATCACCAAAACTAGGTAAACTACGGTGACCCATGTTCTCTGTGTAACACCATAGAGATAGAGAGATAGAGAGAATCTCTCTGGTAACACATACTAATATTAGCCTGAAAGATGTATGGCTTCTCACAATTTAGAAGAGTTGTAGAACCGGCATCGAGAAAGGCATGTCACTCAAATTCGATTTCTCCATGTCGCTATCTAGTACATAATATGTATCCATAATCAAAGCTGATGGCCAACATTCATTTCTTTATCTGAAATTGGGTGCCAGGCAGAAAGGTCATGTTATTCAGGGACCCACATTAAAACGTGTTTATGAACAGAACAATTGCATGTCTCATTTTGTTTACAACGAACACAGAATTGGGTTGTTATGGGGAAACCCCTGTTCTATGGCATATCTATTGGATCTCCCCTAGTTTATACACCAGTGTTCGAGGGCCCAGAAGATAATATTCTCTCTATGTGAGTCAAGGTGGTTGGGTGCTGGAGGAGGAAGGGTCTATGAGTAATCTGAAAGGAGCACTCCCATAAAGTCAGCACTACTCAATACACCATCCCTCCCCATCCTTCTCCTGCCCCACTGATCAATTGTTCCTTTCTAGTCCTCTCTGCCTGAATGCAAATACAATAAGAATACAATAAGACCCGACAGGAGGGTACCTCCTGATAAAATAGAAAGAACTGGGTCTAACAGAACAAGGTAGCAGCATGGAGCTATGTGGAGGGAGGGAAGCAGATGAAAAGGAAGTTCCATACCTCTTGATGTATAGTTCATTCCATAAAGAATTTCATGATAAAGTTATTGAATTTATCTGAATGCTCTTTGCCTAAAATCAATAAGCATATTTATTTACGTTTCAACGTTATCCATCCTGGAGTTCGAGAGAAATTAGAGCTAGGGCAATGCCAGTTAGATCTGAGATCAAGGCCATTGGATTTCTCTCTAATCTTGCTGTGATGCGACATCCCAACCTTGTGTCTCATATAGCCGTGGACACGTCGATGCCAACATAAGTCGCTGAAAATAATCATAAGTTCCCCTAGCCATTAGAATAACGTCGAAATAAAGTTTTTCACGTTATAATACGACGTTTGACAATAATAAGGAGCCACAAAGAACCGCTCTGTTTTTGTTTACGGGGCCAGGGTTCCCCGATAGACATGAGTTGGCGAGCAGCTCAGTGAGCAGCTGGATACATATAGCTAGACATACTGCGCTACGTGTTGAGTCTGTTGTTGATGATGACTTGACCAGTGCAAACAAGCTCCGACTGGTCGGCGCCAAGTAGGCCACCATGCAAACCAGATGAGGCGGGCCCCGATTTGGCACCTGGGCCGTCCGCTGACAATTTCCTGTCGGAGCAACGTGCAGCGTCCAGCGATTGATTCGTCCAGCCCCTAACTCGCCACCCACCCCCTCATCCCCATAAGCCACCCTGACCCAGTAGGGAGGGGGTGGTGGGGTGCAGGAGGAAGTGGGATTGGATTGGCATGGTTCTTGGTCTGTGGTTGAATGGTGCTCAGGCGGCACTGATAAACAAGACGGCACCACCCTGGAGGCCGTATTCCTGTGATGACCACTGAGCAGTCACTGCGATGACCCCTGCCGGCTATTGGGGGGTTCTCCTATACTATAGGTTGTAGCAATAGAGCGAGCAGCTCAGGGATACGTAGGGCCTTCGGTGTTGCAACCATATCTTGCCACCGGCTCAACAGAGAAAGCCTTACATAAACCGTGATAGTGTACGCTGTTGTTCCAACCCAGTTATACTTCGTGAAGCTTCTCACTATAAATAACTCACCATTGTCTACAATTTCCCCGTTCCACATTTTCACCCTACAAATCATACCTTTCAGCACAGTTTGGGTTGTATGAAGTTTTTCACAATTGCTCATATAGTTCCTGGGCTCTGCATGAGTGGCTCAGATAGATCTGCTCACGGGCTTTGGGACCTGGCTGGCCCTGGAGTGGGTTTGCTCGTCGATGAGAACGGTGCATGACAATGACAATAACTCGGTAGAACAATGCGCGTGTCACACGTCAGTGGGGGAAGTTGAATAATACCAGCGTGCCACACAGCCGGATCCAATGATGCTGGTCTGTTCCATCTATTTCCTGAATGGGACATACCATTGTCTGGGAGACGAAACCATGTCAGACTTGAACTATATCTGAACTCGGTATATACCGTGCATGTATAACATATTCTCTTATTTGATTGCTAAAACGTAGATTTATATAATGATGTAGGCCTAGCCAGAAATCTATGTTGTGTCAGAAAAGATATTTTTTGCAGGGTGTGATGTATTTACTTTGTAATATTCTCCGATGACATGCACGGCACACGCCACCATGAATTGCTCGTAAAATCAATAGATTACAAATTATTTGTTCAGAATGTATAATTCCAGGGGGGCGTGCTACATATGCTGTGCTTATTGCACCTGCCATACACCAATCTGGTCGAGGTTGTCAAGGAGTGATTGGAACTGTGATAAACCAATGAAGGGACACGGAACGCTCATAGCCTGATGGTCGGCAATCACGCAGAGCAATGAAAGCAGCAGGGGTCGTGTATGGCGGGGGGGGGGGAGGGTGGACAGGGCAGGGGGTGGTCTAGCCTTTACTGGACAGGTCCATTACGTAAGGTATGCAGTGTGCTATATGGAACCAATCCTGGGAACATAACCAGGCCCTACAAGCTTACGTCTGGATGGACAGGCTATCGTCTATATCCTACGCTCTTCTATGTACGTATATATGTATATACATATTTCGTGTATTTTTAGAAGAGACAACTATGTTCTTTATATCGAGACTACCTATATGTTGTCGTATGGTGCATAAATGCATCTGAATGCAATACCAACGGCCTGTGATGGTCCGCTAATTGGTTTTAATTGTGTCTAGACCAATCAGCAGACCAATCACCACAACTTCTGTGTTCAGACAACTTTCCAATCTCCAGTGCAGAGGTAAAACAAACCCTCAAAAGTAATCATGTGTTAGTGTTTGTTGTGATTACCCTCTGCTCAAGGAGAATGACAACTTTCAATGCGTATTGAAATGTACAACGTCACATAATCATGCAGACTAATTGGCTGTCTTGTAACTAGTGCCATGTACTGTAACGTTAATCTATGTCTAAGGGCTAGGCTATAACGCACGGCTAACCAATTTATAAACTTATGTACATGGGAACAATCTGTGGCCATCTTAATATCATGTATCAACAACGTAAAGAGGAGATAAGGGAGGATCTGGCATGTAGCAGAGAAAGAAAACACAGCGGGGAATGCCGGTGTAAACAGAGAAAATGGAATAAGGAAGGTTGAGAGGAAATATGATAGGTTAGAATAGATCTGACGGGAAGATGCTCCCAGCGAATTCCTGAGAAAATCCGAGCGAATCCCCACCCAGATAACAAGACTGAATGTAGCCAGATAACGACAAGCAGATGGGAGCCATGCCATGAGCTGCTCCTCAGAGCCTTCCCCACCTCAAAACTGCTGAGCAGAGCAACTCTACAGCACCCACTACTACTAGTGCTACTAGGGCACTGTGACTGGGCCATCCCCATTCCCAAGCCACCGGTAGTGATATTGATGTTAAATGTGGCCCTTCCCGTCTCGCTCCAGGCCCTTCCGCAGTGCTCTCTACAGGCGGGGAAACCGTAGCCTTCCTCTTGTAGCGGGGGACTGTAATCCACATCTGGTTTCCTCACAGCGGTAATGCCTATATCACTGTGTAGCAGGCACTGGAGGAAGCAGCAGAGGTAATGGACAGATGGCGTCCCACTTGTAAAACTCTACCCATTCATTTCTGGCTGACTTTGTTTGTCTGCAGGAGCAAAGCCCCTTAGGCCTGGCTCAGTGCAGATTGCTTCCACAGCAGAGACTATGGGATACAAAAGTAGCAATCTAGCGTAACCCTCTCTTATTTCCCAACCTCTCCATATGAGAAACCTGTCTTGATATCCCATCAAATTATTAGGTGTCAAGCCCCTATGCGCTGATGCTTTTCCCACTCAAATACGATGAGGACACTTTGCTGAGCGATATTAAGTGAAGTGGCCGTATTTTCGCTCAGGATATTTTAAGCGCTTAAATTTTCATCCCCAATGCACACGGGCATTCGGGGGGCATTGCCCATTAGCCACCCCATTTCATTACAGGCCACGTGATTTCATCAGGACGCCCAGAAGGGATCATGCTGGATGGTGATTTTAAGATTGCAAAAATCCTATGCTTTTTCTTGCCCAGTTTCAGTCTGTTCGAAATTACCTTGGCCTATCGTGTGTCCACTTCATATGAAAAGCTCATCAGTAGTTCAAAAACGCCTCTCCAATATCCTCAGCGCGCTGAACTTGCTGCTTCTACTCAGCATCCGATGGATTGGGTTTATTAAATGTGTCAGTGTCAGGGTAAGGGGTGGGGGTACTGCTCTATCCCTATAAACCAGGTTAAGAGGGCAGCATTCAGTTTATTCATTATGATTTAGCCTAGGGTCGGTGGTATAGTGCCCTCCTCACCCTGGAGGCTTACCACCCTGTCCTGTGGCCACCCCTTATTGACGCCTGCCGCCCCTCCCCCACGACCCTGCCATACCGGTCGTCACCTCCTGGAGGAAGGGGAAGACCCTCCTGATCCAGGGTCATCGGAGCCCTCCAGGCGGATTTATACCTCATTTGGGACTAAGGCTACTGTTTGTCCCAACTGCCATACCTATTAAGTACCTTTGCCTGAGAAGTACCGATTGTCGGTCATTCAATATCTAACAGAAGGAGAAGTTGCCATTTTACTTAACTTCCAATTGTCCGAACAACAGATACATTGTACATCTTTCAAATGATGGGTAAGCGCATCGTCCAGTTGTCCTCTCTAAACAGTAGCAGTAAGAATTAACGATTTTAAACATTGCACCTATTATTACCATTTAGAACTCAAACCTGCAATGTGACGCCTACACACAGAGAAGTAAACGCGTCGCCATGACTCTTTTATCATAGTCATGATAACTCTGGTGGAGGGGTCAAAGCTACTTCAGCCATACCCCTTGGCCCTTGGACAACTTGACTCTATCTTCAGTGCAGAGTCAATCGTAGTTGACTCTGCCCACAGCAGGCAGAGTCATTGGTAGTTTGACTCCTCATGAAAGGTCAAGTAAAAAATGTGTTGACTCTGATAACAGTTGCATATGAAACCGTTGATGGGGAACCAACATTAGTTTGGTACAAGTTGCCTACAGAAGCTAGAGCCACTATCAATACTTCAGACATTTATGACATGCCATACAGTTTTGATTCTTTATAGAAAGGTCCACTAATTCTAAATAGTGTGGCTAAGGGATGTCAGTAGAAAAGCTTTTCCGGTTAACTTACCTGTATTAAATGTGATGATAAACTATTCAATAGATTCCAAGGAAATCAACAGTAAAGAGCTTGGTCTCAATATTTGTGAGCAAGGGAAATAACCACAAGGCTGGGCATTAAATGTCTGAGATATAATGTATGGCACTGCTTACAACTACATATAGACCTATGATATCGGCATCTAATTTGATGTATGTGGCTAATGGTCTGCAAAATGTAGTGTGAGGCAGATACAACTGAGTCCTCTTTCACAAGGAGAAGTGGTGGACAATCATGTCTTGTTATTGACCTCTCTT
The DNA here is from genome assembly GCA_947462335.1 of Harmothoe impar. Lineage (NCBI taxonomy): Eukaryota > Metazoa > Annelida > Polychaeta > Phyllodocida > Polynoidae > Harmothoe > Harmothoe impar. The sequence continues at coordinate 86,212,651 of OX381704.1, read as the reverse complement.
TGACAAAAGCCTCCCCTTCTCACTCCTCTTAAGGTCTCACCTGGCCTGTCCACCAATTATGTACACCTGTTGCCCCACTCAACCTGACATGTAAGTGCACAATCCACCTTACATGCCACTCATGTACTCAAGTATTGATTTTGACTCACACCTTTGTGATGGGTCAACTACTGTTGGTTGACTTTTCGGGAATGGAGAGTCAAACTCATTTGACTCTCCTCTATAGGTGTCACATGGGAGACAAACTGCGATTCTGGCTGTCAGAGTCGTGGTGACTCCTTTACTTTTCGCTGTGTAGACTGTCCATTTAGAATCTATGGGTCATTATACCTATTATATATACCTTTATACTTTCTGTAGGATTAGGTTTAGCTAGCCATTTGAAGGATAAAAACATGCTTTTACATGGGAAAGATAACCGAAAAGATGACGTTGTCACCAACTGAGATGGCGTGTGGGGTGAAGCTTCTGAGGGGCAGTGACCTTAATGCAAATCTGGGGCACAGGCCCAAGTCAAACCCATCTATGAGGCGCGGTTCCAAGTAGGTGGGAAGAGTTGGTGGGTGAGGGGGGCGCATGAGACCAATTTACATTACCATTATCAATTATTCATATTTGTATTATAATCCACACCCATAATAGCTGCATCACCACGAGGATCTCCTTTACAAGGTCCCAACATTGTGGATATACGGCCCCTATGGGAGGTCGTTATCCACACCCTGCCGTTTCCATATCGCTTTAGTGTTGTAAGTAGCTATTGTGGAGGTGCCTGAACCTAATGGCATTCTTGTCAACTACTTTGGCAACGGTTGTAGATCTCACAGAGGTGGATGGTTTATAGGTCCAAAATGCTGTAGGCCATCCCCAATTAAGGGTTGATTATTCTATTCAATTGAGTATGAAAGGCTCTTACAATACCAGCGTTGACTTTATTTTCATATCCTTGCATCGACAATTATATCATATCTGATAATCTCAGCGTTCATTTTTAACCTAGTAATGGCACTATCTGTAGTACCATAAGGCATGCTAGTAACATTTCAGGATGCTGATTCTTTAAATGCATTTTCAATACAGATGATACAGCATAAATATGCCATCTTTGAGTTTAACACTGCAGTTTTGAAATGTGTTTTGTATGTCCATAATCAATTACCTGGCGAATGTGTATAATCCTATCGAGTATGGTGGACTGGAGATGGCAAAATATTAAGACAGAACGGAGACACTTTCTAGTGCTAGAAAACCCCTGCAGGCCAGTCTGTTAAGATATACGGGGCAGTTGGCACTTAACACGCACGGTGAGACTGGGCACTGTCGCTATAGACAATGCCTCACAGCCCCCAGGCTGTTTTCATTCTGGGAGTAGTGTAGATCAAAGACGGGGTGGGGGGTGGGACAGCAAAGGAGGCAGGCAAAGAGGCGCGAAGACAGAATACAGCAGAAGAAGATGGGGAGGGGAGGGTGTCCCTCCACGGTGCTCCAGGCTAGGTGGACATATAATGGGGGCTGAGGGAGTGGCTGGCCTTCAGTAGGGTATGGCGGGGGGAGATGGTCTGGGTATAGGCTAAAGGGGTTGTATTGGACTACAGCCTAGATGTCTGGAGGGTGAGAGGTGAGGGGACGACTGAGGGGGTCGGGGTTATGGGGTAATGGGATAGAGTGGCTTAGCATGCAGCTGCGACTATGCAGGGTTGGATGGGATCACATAGGTTGAGGACAGGGGGGTTGTGTGGGCACTGGAGGAGGACAACGGGGCAAGGCTGGTTGGTGGTGGAGAGGAGAAGTGGAGTGATGACCTTGCTGTGATGGTGGAGTGGGGCGGGGGTGTGTAGGGCGAGGTAGGGGGCATTTAAAAGGGGTCTCCTCAATGGATGCAGTGTTGAAGATGTGGGAGTCAGTGCGGAGTAGCCTGACTGGGTAAAATGTCAGAAATATAGTAGTGTGTGATATTGTATAGAATTGCTTAAAGAGGTAAATATAATTGAAAATGACAACAGATGTGGATAAGTGGCCTCTATGCTGACTACAAGATGGCACATCTACTGTTTATGGCTGAACCTGAATGGCATATGAAAGCCTAGAACTTGAGGGCATAGCCAGTTTGGCTGACAAGGGTTTGAATAAGCTCAGTGATGGCAGACTGAAGCAGAAAGTGACGGACAGCGGCTTAGATTGAATGTGATGGGAGTAGGAGGGTGGGGGAAACATGAGTGACAGCGCCATAGATATAGTATAATGGCCGTGGCATCTATAGGTTGTAGGTGACAGGGAGCTGAGCTACAATGCCTTGGTCGGAGGGCCTATGCAGACAGACAAGCCGTGGGAAGTGTGCAAAGAAGAAAATATTGGCTACAATGGGACAGAATGTGAATTGTGAGCCATATTTTGAGGCTTGGTAATGATTTGTGAGAGTGTATATAGGATGGACATTGGGCACAGGATGATGGTTTAGGATGAAGGGAAGGAGGCAGGAAGGGAAGGGGAAGGCAGGACCTTCCGTGGGAAAGCTGTGGCCCATGTTGTCAGTGGCTTGCATTGATCGGCCCCACTAATGGTGATGTTGGTATATCGGGGGATGGACACAATGGAAATTGCGACCATTACGATTGATCCGCAGGGGGAGGGAGACAGCCTGAGGCGTCCTCTGTTGGAGATGGAGTCTGTCCTCTTCCCAAGCTCCACCCGTGGCCGCTGGGATGCTGGGGTGGTAGTGCATATAAAGCTTCCTGGTGAAGGTCCCGGATGGAGCCAGCTAATTGTCGGTCGACGACGGCTTAATTAATGTTGATTAATCACAAGACAATCTTATCCCCCCCTTCCGTTTACCCCCTGTATATATATCCCCAGACATGGTGCTGAATTACAACCCAACCCCTGCCTTCCTCCATTGAACCCATCCTCAGTTGCCAACATATTACTTCTCAGGGCTGAGTTTGTCCAACGTCGGGAAACAACAGCCGCCGACTACAAAGTAAATACAGACGGCATGCTTCCACACTAGGCCCCTATCTCAAATGCCATTGTACAGGCTGCAGACTTTGGATGTTCCCGAGAACCTGCAAACAACGGGCTCATCTCCTACTGAAATTGGTTTCCTTAGCCCTTTAAAGCCAGCGTACTGCTTTAATGCAGTATGCCCTTGGTCGCCATGATGCATGAATGCAGCCCTGGCGAATAAATCGCCAGTGCTGTTTTCATGGATCATGCTGACCATCCGAGAGTGTATCAGCCTCGTAGGGTTGGTATTATGCTTGGATGAAGCACTGGCGAGTTACTCACCAGGGCTGCATTCATGACGACAACGGCCATAGTGTATTAATGCACTGTGCAGCCTTTACAGGGTTAGCAGCGTTGTGGGAGGCTGTGTACTATAACGACAGTCGGGTTCTGGGAATTTAAACATACCTGTCTCGAATACACTATTAATGTTGACAATTTCTTCTTCTGACAAATCCAATACGTTAGCATTTGTGCCACCATTAATTACCCCCTGTAACTTGATGCAAGTCAGCTGAAAGAAGTGTACTGACTCATCTCCTATTCAAATGGACTATATTCGTAACATCAAGTAGTAAGAAGCGAATAAACATAGAGGGGTAGATTCATCTTGAATTGGACGCATACCTTTAGAAAGACACATGGCTTTGTGCTTATTCAAGCTTATTTAATTCTAATCTAATTATCTGTGAATAATGGTCAAGTCACTTTTCCCAATAGATCACCAATCTTATCACACATGGGTAACTATAGAAATATCAAATACCCTTGGTAGCGATAAGGTAATCCATACAGACATTATCTCCTAGATTGACAAACAATCAAATATGATCATAATCTATATAAGAGACTGTCATTTTGAGGTCGGGGTTTACACTGGGACTCTGTACCTGCAGTGGAAATGTAAAGAGTGTGGGCAGCCCAACCTGAATAATTTAGCTGAACCAATCAGAAAATGTGTTTCTCCAAGGGCTCTTGGGCAATTAGGTGCCGTGACTAATTATATGTCTAAGCCAACAACATGCGAGCCGTCTACCGGCAAGGTGTCTGAAGGTATTGCAAGAATATTCGTCATATGGAATAGGCCTACATTCCTTCGCAACTGGGCTATGGCTATATTCCTTCTTACTTGCCAAACAGAGGAAGTATTGTATTGTGATTTCTTTTATTTCGACTGAAAGTGAAAAGGTAAAAACACCTTCGGTTATGACACATCCAGTAGAATGTCTATATACATCCGGGGGGGGGGCACTCACTCTACGACAGTATCCGCCGACTGCCAAACTACCGCCCCCCTAAAAACAGGGTCCGCCAAACCACCACCCTTCATAAAGGACTGCCCCCTGATTCCTCACATATATATATATAAGTCACCGCCCCTGCTATTTCAGGTACCCTTGTAACACTACCTGTATTTCCTAATGCAAACAGTGCAGTAGACATGGACAATAATTGTTTTCTTTACATTTTATCATTTATATGTTACTGAGACCCAATGACTGACCCCTACTCTAGAGTTACTGCCCCCTACTTTTGAGCGTATGAAGAGTCACCGCCCCCTAATTTTTAGATCCACCGCTACTTCCGTGGGGCATTTGGAGGTGGGTAGTCATTTCAGATCTGAGTGCCCCCCCCCGGATATACATAGATCTTTGTTTATCGCTAAGTAATGTACATGAGTGGGTATCAGGTCAAAATAAATTGATTTCACATAAATCCAGCATCGCATCATTCTGACCATACATATAATGGTATAGTGATCGACCAGCAGTCTTTGGATAAGGCAGTATAGTCCTACATGTAATCATGTTTGAACAGTGTAATTAACTGCAAAGTGTATAGCGTATAGTACCAATATGCTTTCTACTATCCTATCCTATAATAATGGGTTAGGGGTTAGGATGAACAACTTACAGACTGGAGAACTACCAGGTGCACGCACGTGCTCGGACCCTTAACGACTGGCACTAATCGTGCTCATCATGGCCTATAGTGAGAATGCTATAACGTCGCACGGCCGCCTCAGGCTCCTGGACACGTCCGTGATACATGATCTTAATTACAGCGGTAACTCCTGCAACTACCCATAGCCTCAGGCAGCTCTCGCACTTATTGGTGTGCCAGAGGGACTATATATATCACCCTACTATAAATGGTCTACTGTGTGGGCACTGCAGCGTAGGCTGATGTGCTGGTGTGTTTGGAGGGGAGTTCTACAAGGGTCTATTCTGGGCCATGCAAAGTAAATGTTTGCGACGCTGTCCCAGGCGCTCCATATCGAGAGATCTACTGTTGTGGTCCATGATACAGCATAGGGTGGTTTCCTTAAGGCTTGTCCCACCCTTGTACATGTACACCCACTACTCCAGTCTCCACCCCTGCCTCCTCCAGGGCTGTTGTGGGTGTGTGCCCTGTGCCTTCGCGCTCAGTGAGAAGATCTGAGTCAATATTAGCGGCCAGTCTGCCCCCACGCTACCTTTTTTTGGAGTCGGACCTGCACGCCAACATTTATAAGATGCTGAAGGGCCATCAGCCAGCAATGATTCCTGCAGCGAGCAGCTCGGAGCAGCTCTGCCGCCATGCACAGGGCGACACGTGACGGGCGGAGCGGCCATCACAACACAGCTGCCTCCAAGGGCCCTCTATAAGGCAGTGGCCGTCTTTGGTTACAGAGTACTTAAAACAGCTCCTACTCCAGCAACGTGTATGATACCCGCTGCTGCAATTGATTTCAACACGATATGGCTAGATAACCGAGGGGATTTGGGGGTAGGTGTATACGGTGTCGACCTGCTTCTCGCAGCATTGCTGGCGGTGTGTGTGCTTAGGATGTATATGTATGCATGCAAACATGCTGCCACTGGCGTATCAAGTCTGGCGGGTATGTATAAGTAGTTCATCATGCAATAGAAAAAGGAAGCCTAAAGTATTCGGGATTTGTATCACTGTATGCCATGCGAAAATAAATATCCATGTCCAGTTAACACGCAATTATACAGACATCCCTGTTTTATATTTGCAAACCAGCATGATATTATTTCTGTTCTCTCTTAAATGTGATATAAAACTAGATCAGTCTGTTTCCTATCATCTAATATGATGGCCTGCCTTTCTCAATTCATCCACAAAAAGTACATCTATAAAAAAATACTAGGTAGATGTACTTCTTCATCCTTGAGGTTTACCTTGTGGAAATGCAGTGCATAAGGAGGAAAGCCTGATCCCTAATCGTGTTTTCTTCATGTCGTGTAGCTTTCCTCCACTATATTGCCTGTGTGACAGCCGCGTTTATAAGAGTATATATCGCCATAGGGATGGAAAAGGGAAAAACTCTAACATGAAACGAAATTTCTTCTCATTGCCCTGCAAACATAGATAATATGTTGTGTAGAGTAAGCTATTTATCGCAGGTGGGGAATGTAGTGGCTCTGCTTTTACTTGCTAAACAGATCAGTCGGTCTTTGTAAGATTCCCTAAAGGTTTGAGAAATAAGGCGGTTTGTTCTTCATTTAGGGCTCTTGTAAGAAAGCCAGCTGAGGATGAGTACACCCTGCCGCAGGTGATTTACCTGAGGAAGACGCCACTTTCCGTATACTACTTCTGAAAGGCGTCACTTCACAGGCAATTTGGTAATTTACAGAGACATAGCTGTGGCCATAAGAAGATATAGACAAGTGCGTGGATCCTGGAGGACGTTGAAAACAGTATTACCCTATAGTGTGTTCCATATAATGTGCGTTATATCCCGTATGAAGAGAATGGGGTAGATGTTAGGTATGACCAGATTTAGGAGGATGGCAAACGCTATTTGAGATACAGAAATGAAATTAAAAACCTAATTCCATAGAGCTTCAAGTCATCTTAACATATGCCTTTGTTACCGATGGACATCGTGCTGCAGTTTACAAAGTGAACAATACTGAGCGGAGATACTGCTGAGATAGAACATTGAAGTTTTAATTTCTCAGTCTGATAAAGGCTTAACCGTAAATCGTCTTCATGAGCATTTTGTAAATCTAGGTTTTGTTTACTTACATTATGAGGCATTTCTTGTGTGCTTTTTCCCTATTTGTTTAATACATGGATCTGTGGATGGAAACCCTGACATGGTACGTAGAATTATTTTCAACAGTGGCAATACATACGTACAATGTACACACTAAACTAGCCTATGGTGAAATCTTTTGCTAGCTCTGATGTTACTAGAGGATGTTATAGAGGAAGCATGCCATGAAATTAATTGGAAAACTTAATCACTGAAGCATTACATGCAGGAGGGGTTTCGTTGAAGGCACATTAGGAAATGAGTCCTTTACACTTACAGCTTTTACAAAACCTCTTCTCCCACTCTTTATAACCTTTCACGTTAGACAGTAGAGATCTGACATTTGGATGCCTTTGTCACAGCGAGTTGTTTCCTTATCATCCCTACTCCTTCTTCAACCAGGTGAGCTGTAATCACGCCTTAAAATTGATATAAACGTTATCTCTTTGATTATAATCTTGAAAACAGCTAAAGAATAATGATAACGGCCATGACAGATATAGGTTGGCCCTATTCTGGGAATTAGGGCTTCGTATGCTTTCGTCCAGGGTGACAGTGAGGCGACTGAAACCAGAAGCTGCCTGCCTGACCCTCCACCCCCACCTCCTCGTACCACACCTAGCCCTGGAGGGGGCAAAGTATCTTTAGCATTCCCAAATGTGCCTAAAAGGAAGAAGCTTCATTAATAGGTATTTGATGATGTAACACTATTAATGTCATTATCATGTCACCACCATTTCAACCACTTTATACCATGTTGGATAACGTCATCATAGAAGGCGTTACATCAAACCTACTTGTTCACGTAAGGCTAAGTGAGTCGAGGAGCACACTCGGCTGAAAGCCCCATATCACACGGCTGACTGTGACATGTCATGTTATAAGCACAGCTCATAAAAACAGTCTGCCTATGTGTGTTAAGGCTTGATGGGTTAAGTAGAAACCTAATGGCTAGCTTTTCATTTACTTTTTGCCTCTTAATATGAGTCAGATGTTTGAGGCAGTGGCATGGTGACAGCTGCTGTAGCGTTAAATACCTGTCAGACAGGGGCACACAGGCATTAGTGGCAGATGAACACATGTGTCATTGTGCAATAAAAACAAGAACCCAATCGGAAATTGAAGCACCCTGCAGATATCCTCAGCCTCTATGTACAGCATTTTCGTTGATGGCACAGGCTAGGTTACTTAAACAATATCCGGCACCCCTTCAGTCTACATCCCTTTTTCTCCAGGGTGGACACTGGAGGGTGCTTCTGCAGGGGATTCAGGTCATTGGGGAATACCTTTTATCTCACTGGTCCGGTTCACTGCAATCCGAGCTGTATATAAGAGCAGTCATTGGTTGTGCACTGTTGTTTAAATTTGGGTTTACATGGGATCCCAGATTGCCCCCCCATATCCACATGTATCAATTTCCTTTATTGCTTTATTTTGGTATCAATTTGGCGGTTATTCTTGTGTGACACCCTTGGAAAATACAAGTGAGGCTTTTGCAGATTATAATATCTAGTAGAAAGAACCCCATTTACGAAGCAATTTAAATAGGTTTCTTACTGTGGATGATTAATGCCAACCCCGGTTACCAACCCACATCAACCCATGGAAATAAAGGAAATAACAGGAAATTGCCTCGAAATAGAGGTGCATTATTGGCGATGATGTTCTGAAATGTGAGGGCATTCAGTGGAATTAAAGGGCAAGGCAACAGCAGAAGCAATGTAAATATCATCAATCACAAGGACAAAAAAAACGGTGAAAGTAAAATCTTGAAAAAAAGAAGGGGGATAGATAGAGCACCGTGTACGTGAGGTTTGGTATGCGGTCAAGGATGTAATGCGTAGGACACATAGTCTGGGTGTACCCATGGGTTACACTAGGGCTTTCTATGCCTCTGCTCTATGTTGTTTCTTCCAGGTCTTGTCTAGTTCATTGTAATCTATATTTTGCAACATGTTGCTGAGTACCTTAATATGTCATCTGTTCTCTTGAATTATTCTGGCAATAGCTGTTCAAAGCTTTCTACAGTGGCAAACATTACAGTACACTGCCTATGGTGAAATTGATTGGCAGTTCCGATGCTATAGGGGGTAGATTTTCTTGAGCATCAACATTGTTTTTGAGATTTTGGTGAGAGACATGTTAGGGAATGTGTCTGTTAGGATAGATGAAGGTGTCCAACAACACTCAATGCCAATAGCGCACCGCCTGTAGTAAATTTATTGTTTCCAACCGTCCGCCAAAATGTAATGTGCCTACCGCTCGATGGACAAGAGACATTATGATGCCATTTGGAACCACAAGTCAGGGTTTGTTCATGAGTCATCTTCACTTATGATTTATCAGCTGAACATTAGCCACTTTGAAGGAAATAGGCTCATTGATTCAATACTGGGAAAAGTAAAATTAAAAACAAAGACAACAACATTGACAGATATAGGTCGGCCCTGCTTTTTATGCTCTGTCCACGCTGGTATGGTATTTAATGTGACAGGTAGGAGATTGAAGCAGGAAGCGCTACCCCTGCCCCTCAACCTCCAACACCTCATCACCAGACACCCCCAAAATAGAGCTGTCGAAGGATGTGAAATGTTTAACAGATCGTGCAGGAAGCTTCATGTCAGCCTGGTGATAATATAACATGGCTGATGTCATCACCACGTCACTACCATTTTAACCACTTTGCCAAGCCATATTGACTAACATCATCAGAGAAGGGTGTTATATCAATTACACTTGTTCGGTGTGACACAGCCATGTGGGGTCTCCATATCACACCACTGACTGCTACATATTACAGTATAAGTGCCGCTTATAAAAGCAGCCTGCCTATGTGTGTGACCAGTTGATGAGTTAATCATAATAAAGAACCCTATGGCTGGCTCTTAATACACTTTCTGTCTCTTAATATGACATAGATGTATGCGGCAGTGGCATGGTGACAGTTGTTGTAGCGTTAAATACCTGTCAGACAGGGGCACACAGACATTAGTGGCAGATAAACACATGTGACGTTATGTTGCATATGTGCCATTATGCAACATAACTTCACAAAAAGAAGCAAAACGTGGATGGAAGCAGCCTGCAGAAGTCCACAGACCCTAGTATGTAGAGGCCTATTGGTTGATGGTATAGACTAGCTTACAACATCTAATTAAACAGTATGCGACGCTTCTCCAACCTAACTCCCCATATTCCCCAGGATGGATGTATACTCTGTAGATGGGGCCTCAGGGAAAAGATTGCTTTGTGAAAACTGCTTTTTCTTGGTCAATGTTCTGGGTCACCACAATCAGAAGTTGAGGCCAAAGACAACGGCAGTAGAACCCATCAGTAACCATCATCAATCACAAAGCGAGAAAAAAGTAGACAAGAAGCCAAGAATGAGATGACAAATATGTAAACAGCTTTGGTTTGTGGTTATGCATAAAGGTACCTTGATAGAGCCGATAGTCTAGGTGCACTCATAAGTACATTTATATCTGGGTGGCTCACAGGTCCCATCCAGTTCTCCCAGGACACTACAGTCTTTTTTAATGCTGCTACTCCACAAGAATCTGAAACAACTTTCTCAGGCACTATCCCCTGCCATCTTATGAATCATGCACAATTCCCTTTCTATGTCTCACCTCTTTATGCTATTTTCTGTCAGGTTGAGTCGTTGTCTATATTACTGATTCCATATCAGTAATAGTTATTGTTAATTGCTGTGAACCTTTTCTGCTGTTGGTATATTATATTGATTATTGTGAATTAATTGGTATGAGGATAGATATGTGGAAAGGTTAGTCAAGGTAAAACCCTAGCTGTGGCAGGGAGAAAAGATGTCCCTATGCATTAATAAGAGATTAAGATAAAGCTTAATGCAGAGACCTCACTTCTACAGTAGTAGAATATAATACTACACTAACTTAAGATTGAATAGACTGGGGGTTTTATTGTTAGAGGAGAACAACGCATGACATATCAATTGCAGAACATGCATTGTCAACAGTTGTCAAAGAGGCATTAGATGCAAGTTTTTTTTAGTGAGAAACACATTAAGGAATGTGTCATTTAGGGAAGATAAAATCATCCAATAGCAACTACTGCCTAAACAGAACTGCTCACGCAACAGTACAAGCTTTGCCTACACTGTTTCGACATGTAGCAGAATGTCCCAACTAAGTCTTTATCGGCTGAACTCTAATCATGTTTGAAAGTTAATATAAAGCTAATCTGCTTTCAAATAGAAAGCTGGAAACTAAAAAAAAATAAAAAAAATAAAAATAAAAATGATGACAAGTATAAGTCGCCTGACTTTCTGTGTTTTTGTCCATGGATGTTTGTTTAATGTGACAGGGACATACTTAAGCAGGACGCTGTATGCCTGTCGCACCTCATTTGGCTCCTCCGAGTCCATTCTATACTTGAAATAAGCTAAGCAGCTGTTGCTTCCTAAATCCCCCTCTGGAAGCTCAATTATAGGCTGGGGGATGACAAAATCTGATAATGTCACTCAATTATCATTCTCCATTTAACTTTAGTATACTACCTTGAATATCATAGGTGGTGTTATATATCATTATAGCCTACCTATTCACATAGGTCTAGGTGAGTGGGAGATACCCAGGTGGCTGCTTCATATCACACCATTGACTACTATGTCATATTATGAGCCCATCCCATTATAACAGCTCGCCAATGTGTGTTGAGAGTTAACGGTTGGAGTAGAAGCCTAATGCCTGGCTCCTAGTTCACATTTCCCCCTTAATATGACATAGATGTATAAGGCAGTAAAGCTGTCACCGCATTAAATACCTGTCAGACATGGACACACATTATATTAGTGGCAGATCAAAACATGAATTGTGTCAGTGTGCATTATAAACAATGAACTCAAATGTTTATATGGCGCTGGTAGAATACACTTGTCGTGAATGGATAGGGAGATGAAAATGTATTAGCTGTTATGCAACGAAGCCATGAAGTAATAGGTACTCTAGATTACAAAATACAAAATAAAAGATAAAACTTTTTAAGAATTCAAAGTAATTTAATTAAGCACATGGCAGTGTTCCTCAGGCCCTAGTATGTAAAAGCACAGTGGTTGGTGGTAGAGGCCAAGTTGCTTCATCTAATCAAACAGTCGAACAACACCCCTCGAACACCCCCTACCCTTTTCCCCAGAGTATATACTATAGAGGTTGCTTCGGGGAAGAGATTGCTTCGTGAATACCACTTTTTTCTTGGCCAATGTTCTGAGTCACCCCAATCAGAACTATACAGTGATCACCGGACTGATCACCAGCACATGTTGGATCTGCATATCACCCTACAATACCCATATCTCTATCATTCCATCAGTTGTATCCATTGAATGACAATATCTTTTTTTTAAATTTTGTTTTCTTTGTTAAACAACAGAGATCACACAGGTAAGACCGTTGCATCAAATATACACCACAAACGTATACGAGTATTGATGAAAAATATAATGTAACACAGAGAAAAAAGGGAGCATCAGCTGGACTCTCCCCAGGGTCAGGCACTGCCTGACTCAGGTAAGAGAGTCTGCTAGACTTTCACAACAGTCAGACTGAGCCTCCTTTGATGGTCCCATAAAGTTACTCCTATTTGAGAGTCAGCCTGATCCTTGTATGACAGTCAGGGAAGACAGATGTTCATACCAGAGTCAGGCTGACTTTCTGTCCACAGTCAGGCAATGTCTGACTTTGGGATAAGGGTCAGTTAGCCTGAGCCTTCTTTGTTTGCTACCAGGTGGGGACACAATACAATATTGAGATTTAATGGTAGGGTATAAGACACCATTTTTGTGGATTTGGAAATTATATGTATTGAGATTCTGGGTATTACCTCTGACATATGTTGGTACATGTATTTCGGTGTTGTTACATACATGAATAATTGTTGGTCTGTGATTGCACACCCTTTCCTATTCAGGAAAACATAACTATTTGGTATGGGATTTATTTTTACAGATGTCAGGGAGGTAATATATATATTTAAAAAGATCATTCCCCAATGCAAATAAGCAACTAGCCTTACTCTACAGAGGAGATTCCAGCTATGCCTGACTTTCATTGAGGCCAAAGTCCAGCATTGCCAGACACACTTCCATAAGTGAGTCCAGCTTGGCTTGACTCTCGATAGCCAAAGTCTAGCATCGCTGGACTCTTGCTCTAGGTACAGTCCAGCATTGTCAGACTACCCTTGAGTATGAAAGTCAGGCAGTGCTGAACTTTCGCACATGAGAGTCCAGCATTGCCTGACTTTCATCACAACGAGAGTCCAGCACTGCCTGACTTTCATCATAATGAAAGTCAGGCAGTGCTGGACCGTGGAAAGTCTGGCAATGCTGGACTCTCATTCTAATGAAAGTCAGGCAGTGCTGGACTCTCTCTACAGTCAAAGTCAGCTAGACTCTCACATGAGGGTGGTTTTGGCGACATGGGTCTGACTATGGTATGTGAGTCCAGGTGACTCTCACATTTTCCTCTGTGAATGGTTATAATGTTCTACCAAAAAGTAACGAAAATGCCATTTCAATAGCTTTCACAAAGTATTATAAATATGAAGAACACGTCAGGTTGATATATTAGGCTGTTACACAATTTACCAATGGCAATATGAATATCTGGCTTTAGTTCAATAGTTCTGGACACGAGAGGGATACCTTTGTAGAGCACGTTGTCCGGGCGTACACATGTGTGTATTTTACGTTTGGGTGACCCCGACATCTCATCCAGTACTCGCGGGATCCAGCTCTTTTGATGCTGCAACTCTTTTAGAACCAAATGTTATACCTACTCATGGATTATCCAATGCCATCCATACAAACATCCCTTTCTACGTCTCTGCTCTGTGTGCTATTACCTTGCAGGCTTTGTCTTAGTATATGCTATATATAACTTAACCCCTTGGTGCCTACACTTACCCATCATAACTTGTAAGGGCACAGACATTTCACAAATGGATTCTAGAGCAAATAACGATGTATAAAAGGGTACATATCATACCATTAGAACAACAATGTCATTATTATGCACAGACGTGACACAAGTTTGAATCATAAAAGATAAAAACGCAGGCAAACTATTTGAGTGTGCATCCTGCAATTGAAATGCTCGCAGCGCGGGGAATGCAGAGCAGGAGCTTTAGAGTTTGACATTAAAGTAAAGGTATGGCTTTTTGTACAAACGCATACATCCTTAGAAGTCGACTGAGGCAGGCCATACCTCTCGTGCGCTTCAGAGGGTCGTATTTCCGTAGTCTGCTCTGTGAAAAATCAAAGTAATAGCAGCATAATCTTATAGATCCACATCCATATGTCAAAGTCTGAAGGCCTTGAAAGGTTTCTTCAGGGTGAGCTGCTCCTGGTGTTCCCGCCCTCTGCCGGCAGAGCTGCTCACACAAGAGCTGCCGCTCACAGTCACGGCCCGCGGATGTGTGGCCGGGCAGGGAAATTGTTAATTTCATGTGTCGGGGACCACAGTAGTAAAAAGGTCTCATGGGCGTCTCCTGTAAGAATTTGTCAATTTTAAATTGTTTATTCCCTGCTCTTCATGCTTTCTCGATGATCCGTCCATTGGAAATTGCCCTTATGTTTTTGAGACATGTTATCATTATTTTAGGGTGTTTTCATTTCAGTAACTTTCTACATTGATCACGAGGCGTGTGCCGTGATAAGATGTACGATACTGTTACTGAATTGACAACATAATCACTGGTCTAATGAAACAATTTGACACTGACTCTGCATCCCTTGTCTGTTAATTAGGTGACAACACCTTAGATATAATTCTTATTGATATATAATTCAGTATGAATATATGACATATTTCTTTGAACTAAGGGCGTGTCTCTTTTTATCTATATATATATAAGTACGCAGTATCAAATTCAAGAGCCAAAATTCATTGGAATGACAGGTGTGCACGATACATCCCTAGGTACACACTATCAATACTCAGGATGGCTATATAGAAAAGCCAATTCTATTGTCTGGATCGTATACTGCTAGAGACAACTACGGTATGTCCTAGAGCATGTGACTTTTTGTATCTCCATCATTATTTATAGTCTTGCCAGGCTGTCTTGCCTATTGGGGTTGCTTGTTTGATCACATACCGGAAGGAATACAAAAGTAGAAGGTAGTTGAAAAAAGCAATTCTATTGCCTCTGCCGCCAGGCTATATTGCTTTCTGCTTCCTCAAACTTTATATACACTCAGTGGTGCCTCACAACAATTTCAAGTAGTCTGTCCAATAGCATTCAAGAGCACTTGTGACTATTTGTGCAGATTTCCTGAATGCAATTATAGATAATATCATAGCTAGAGGGTATCCTAAGCATCACATCCTATGAATCAAATTATCACACGACATTGTACTCCAAATAATATTTTCAAAATCCTGTTACTCAACTAAAATGAGGGAGACACTTGTCTGTTATGATTATAACAATGCAATAGATAGATTTACAATAAATCAACCCTATTAACACGTTCCTTTTCTCATTACAGTGCCGCCAGGGACAGTGGGGTGAGGCTGCACCACCCACCCCGGAGTGGACATGTTACTTGCTCCAGGGTTGGCGCCAACGGCCGTTGACCAACCATACCGGAGCATGGTGTCCAACCCTTACAGTTGACGGGCACTGAGGGTCGCCCTAACCAAGGCCGCCCCATGTATTGGGCTGACCTCCTGAGCCTTCAAACAAGGCCACACATCAAACACTGGTGAGGTGGTGGCAGGAGGAGAGCTACAGCTGGACCCAGCTCAAAGCTTAAGGCTTTCAGCAGGGAGTCTAGAGTGGAGTTTGGCGCTAAGAGGAGGATCAAGGCAGGAATGCATGGTCTGTAGCTATGAAAGCATACAGCATCCCTGATTCAAGTTGAACACGCATTCTAATCTGAGTTTGCTGATATCAGAGTCCAGAAATCGTAGATTAGTTTTTTTCGACCATATGGCCGATGATACAAACCTTGATATTTGATGCACAAAGTCTGGAGGTAACTAGCTGCTTATAAGCTACATATCCTAAGACAGGAGTATACCGCCTGGAGCCCATTGATTAAGGACTGGAGTCAACATCCCACAGGTCCTGGAGCACTGAGCCCTAGATCCAGTGCACAAAGGTCACTCCTCCATTGCGGGTGGTTAATATTGTCTGTTTGGATTCCGCCTGGATATTGGCAATATTTTTGTACATACCCCTGCACTCCAGGTGCATTTCCACCCGTGTTTACCCCCACAGGCGCCCTGGAGGAGCCACTGCCTTCCTCAACGTGTTGGTAGAGTCTGCTGATTGGTAGTGCTTCATCACCCACTCCTCCAGTGTGCCAACTGCCAACCACTCACCACGTGTGTCCACAACTCACAGGAGACACTCACTACCCTGGAGATATAGATATATATCAGATATTATATTTATATAGATGTGTGTTATCACGATGGCAGCAGCAGTAGCAGCATCCTTCACCCACCTTAAGACAGGGAGGCGGCCAGGCAGGTTACCAGTCACCTCCCTGCTCCTCCTGCTCCTATCTCTCTGCTCCTTCTTCCATCAGTGCCTGCCCTTTGACCTGGAGGGGTCCCAGACCTCGTATGCCAAATTCCCCAAGTGGAACCCGTGCCTGAACGGTTCGCTGACCTTCAGCTTTCAGACTCAGCAGCCCAATGCCCTCCTGCTGTATGGTGACGACGGCGGCAAGTTGGACTTCATTGAGGTCAAGATCGTCGGCGGTGTGGCTCGGCTGAGGATCAACCTTGGTGATGGCACAACCATCCTGTCCGCCGGCCTCACGCTCAATGACGGCCGCTGGCACAAGGTGGAAGTGGTGAGGAACTACGAGGAGACGACCTTTGTGGTGGACAACATTGCCCAGACGAGGACGTCCAAGGGGCCGGGAGCCTTCGGCAACATGACCCAGAACAGCTATATGTTCGTGGGAGGCATGCCTATAACGTGGGGGGCTCGGCTCAGCTCACTAGCCCTGCCCTCTGTCATGTTCGAGCCGCGCTTCAGAGGATCCTTCCGCAACCTGCTCTACTCGAACTGCGGAGGTCCCCTGGAGCGGGCCGAGATGCTGGATAGCGAAGGAGTACGTACGAACGCGCTGGACGAGTGTTCCGAACTGAACCCTTGCCGACACGACGGGGTGTGTATCAGTACGGACACCGGCACCATCTGTGACTGTTCACGTACAGATTACGAGGGCACCTTCTGCGAAACAGGTAGGAACACATTTTCATTTCCTTTTCATTTCTACTGTTATCTGAAAAATATATAATGTTATTTCCCAGCGCCCTGCCTGCTAAACATGCATGGTTGGGGATTGACGCAATGCGCTTGGAAGATTGCCAGCATATAATATTATATGAGTTGAATATATAGGGCAGTATACAATAACATCGATACACCAGCTGAGTAGTTCTTCAAACTAAATTTTTAGAAACATATTATACTGCTGACTGCATTGACAACGCTAGTAGGAAAGCAGTGTTCGCCTGGGGACACATGCAATGTGGGGGTAACACACATTAGGGCTTGTGGAGGAATGGGATAGGTTTGATATGGGTTAGATTACAGGTTCTTAAAAGGATGTAGCGATCGAAATGAAGTTTGATACCTTTCAATATGCATGCTTCATGTGTGTTCTGACATGATTAAATCTTTGATTTTTATGGCGTTGACGTTTGGTGTCATGGCCAGCAGAATAGTAGAATTGCCAATTACATTGACAAAAACAATAATCATGTGTACATAGAATAAACCAACCTTACTGATAATCATGACTTCCTAGCTTTTTACAGCGTTATACCCGATTCTCACATGCATCAATAGCGTCCTGATCAAAGACCTTTAAATTCCTACAAATGCATTAATGGTGCAAGGTACGCTGGTTCATTGATCTATAGCCAAAGAAGTCCTTTGACTCTATGCCAATTATCAAATATAACAGGGTCCCCTTTCTCCAGGAAGCACTCATCAATGGGAGGTTGTCATGAATGGATCCATGAGTCTGAGCGACTTTATAGTGCACCTTTGGTCACCAATAACGCTGACACCTCATACCATGTGCAGATATTTTTCTTCAGATTCCAATGGCACGCAATGTCTTTGTAGAATATTGCTCACGAGTCAAAGGTTTCGGACTTGAAATTTACACTATTCTGGACCGGAATTATTATATTAAAATAGACGTAAGAGAAAGATCAAGAATTAATTTACTATACTCCCAATTATACCCTGTCGTGCATGCTGAAGGTGAAATGGCACACCCTGAAGATTTATGAAGAAAAATAGAAGAAAATTGCATTAATTATTGTTGGTTCAATAGAGCATAGGGCCAAAAAGAAAAGAAGGTGTGTTTCAGGTTATATAGTCTGAAAATCTAGGTGGGGTAGGTCGGATTTTTTTTTTATATATATATTTTTTTTACCTTGGACTGAAAAGTACCCCAAAATAGACTCGCAAACTTCATCGCCGACTCGCCGACAACAGTGTCGACTCGTATAATATCAAATTGACCCTGAAATAGGCCCAAAATTACTTAAAACATTGATATTTGTTCAATCTTGGATAAAAGTTTCTCGCTGACTATGAAGTTGACTCGTAGACTATCAAATTGACCCTGAAATAGCCCTAAGATCACTTGAAAAATAAACATTTTTTTCTAAATTGGATAACAATTTCTAGGGTCGGCCCTGTTTTGCTAGGTAGGGTCGGGTAACCTGAAACACTTTTTTTTTTAATTTGGCCTAGGGGATTCCCAGATAGATTAGTTCCAGTGTGGGATACAAAAGTACCCTTATTTTCGTATTAAAGTGGACTGTTTTTATTGGCTGCTAAAATCAATGGAGGTATACATGAAACACTTCATACTCATAGTGAAGGCTGTATACATCGCCACCTACTCTATTTGTCTGCCGTTAACGCGGAGTAGATCAATCAACACACATATATACCGGAGGTACAGCAGTATTGACCATGGATAGTGTTCTTTGTAACTGTGGGGCTCGTTATAAGTTATAACTGGAGAAGAGAGAAGGGAAAGTAGATGATGTACACTCATGCAGTGTGAATAAGACGGCTGCAGCGTCATAGGGTGGTGATGAATTAGCAAACACAGCCAAAAATAATTATCTCAATTCAAGAAAATAAGATGATTAAACTCGACTGGCGGACAAACCACTTAATTGTTTTAAGAAAAAAAAATCTTATTTTCATGAAATGAGATAATTATCTTTGGCTGTGCACAGTCGTCTGCATGGGAGCTAGTAACTGTACCTTACAACATTTTGGATTATCTTGTTATCCTGTTGTGATCGTATGTAACGCCAACATCAGATTCCTACCATTATTTGCCATTTTATTGGCTTTAGAATGTGAACAAAGACATTCCCCTTTTAAGTCTTGAAGTTTCATTTGATCCTGCGTATGATATATTATAGCGACCCCATGGGCTGCATGGGCACACATGTAGGTATGTATACAAGTTCAAGTTCCTTCACTTTTATTGAGTACAGTCATTACATGTTATCCAGTCTCAGTAACAGGCCGACCAACCCTCGGAGATAAATATAAGGATACAAATCTGAATCGAAAGTATGTGTGTATAGTATACATAGTTACAACAATCACGCGACCAAGTCAAACAAGTCATACAGCAATCTATACTTACCCGGTGCTAGATAGCCCTTTGCCTCCAGAAATACGAGGTCTAGTAAAATATCTCCAGCATAACCGGCATGAAGAAGATATGAAAATTCTCCCAGCGCCAACAACGTGACAGCATCAGTCGTGATACACAGATACATATAGATCACATGGCCGACCGGAAGCATCCCAGACGTATACGTCGCCGTCCATGACATTTGATCCCATCTATGCCTCATGGAGCAGCATTTAACTCGGCATTTCTCGGCAATTATGATCTATCAACTGAATTCACATGATAATCTGTGTAGACCTGCCTTTTTACGTGGCGCTTATTATGAATACATTTACCGAGGTGGCGGCTGGATTGTCTGGAGGACTATCTGACTCTCCATCAGAGGGTGTCATGGCGAATGTGGTCCCTCTATATATGATTGTTGCCGCGAGAAGAGCATGACGAGACATCAGTGGCGGCCATCTTGAATGATGAAATATATATATATATATATATATATATATATATATATATATATATATATATATATATATATATATATATATATATATATATAGCCATTTTGCTGTGGCTATCATTTACGTGCGCCTGCAGCCACTGGGTGATGATTGGTTCAAATGGCACTGGGGACGTCGACAAATAAAAACCAGCCTGGTCGAACCGTGAGAAATCTGCCGATGGTGGCTCTGCCTTCCTCCCCCTCTGGGTGGGTCGGGGGCAGACCATTAGCACCGACACCGATAACCACTGGGCGTCCTCCAGAGTATAGCCCGGCCCGCCGTGGAGAACAGTTGACCACGGCCATCCATTAAGGGTCCGCCAGCAACGTTGCTCTGTCTAACTTTACCTTAAACCTTCCTCTGATATATCTGAGCACTGTCCATTCTAACTGAGTATGGCTAAAGCTGCTAGTATAGTGTCATGTCTCTACTACCCACTTCCCAACTTATAGGACATCTAACCGTATAGGCTATCTAGCCTGATCCACCATGCCATTACCAGTGATGTAAGTTGTATCATTTGTGCACTCTACCCCCGGGACGTTTCGTTACTGTAGATATAAATGAACGCTATATCAAGTGGTAATTATTGTTCCTCAATTTACTTTATGAACTCATATCAGAATTTTAGAGGATCCCAGCTTTAGTGATACGAATATTACCTTTATCTGCAGTAAGTATAGTAGAGAGGGGACCAATTCATCGAGGCAGTATCATTTGCTATGTTATACCCAACTCACTATACTACTTACAGCACTATGGCTATGCATCAACATGCTGTGCTGCTCTTATAAATATTCCCTTTATCTCTCACCCTACACCCTGCCGTCCTCTCACATTATACATGGATGCATGGCTATCCTCCATATCTCTCATTTTACATCGTGTTTATATCGCCCCTTCCTTTCTCATTTTCCTCATCAGCTTCTTTTCAGCATGTTGGCTAGCATAAAAGGACTCTCTCTCTCAACATCCCTTTCCCCATATACACCCATTTTCACCCCCACCTCTGCACCTTTAATGCCCTGTGCCAAGCTATTTCTACAGCCCCTACCCCCATAGGGAACTACAAGGTGTTGCTATTATAAAACAAATCCCCATGTGGGAGCAGGTATCTTTGATGTCTGGGGTTGCCTGGGGCCATGTGAACCGATGTAAAAGGCCTACTGATGTGTGAGGGGGAGGGTTGGGGGTCTGGGGGGTACATGCTTCCTCCTCCACCCTCCCCACCACAAGCACAACCCAAGGCTGCCTTTGCCAGATCACAAACCTCCCGAGCCCCATTCCCAAATTACCCAGGGTGGAAATTTGTGATATGACCCCTCATGATTAAAAGGCTCGGCTCCTACGGGGGCAGCCAAGTGAGGGGGTGGGTAGGGAGAGGAGGGGTGGAGGAGAGAGGTGAGGAGGGTGGGTGGGGGCTGGACGTGTGTGGTTTAGGAGTAATGCCGCACCCTAGAGAGAAGGCAGGGTGACGATAAGGGTGACGATGGTGGTCTAGGGTGTGGCAGGGTCGCCCAGCATAATTGGCCCCGCCTTACCCTCTTGATCCCGCAGGCCGACCCCTGGCTAGCCACTGGAGGCCCTTCACAGCCTCCCCTAGCCGTGCCCTCCCCTCCCTGTCCAACCTTATAAAGCTCGCCATCTCTCGTCTACCTAGAGCTGGAGACTTGCTATGGATATTTACTGTGATTTTAGATTCAACTGAATATCCTAGAAAGGTCATCAATCATGGTAGGGCAGTACATTTGGGCTGGGCGATTGAGTAGATCTATACATCAACCAGTAATTGACTTTAATAGTTATGTGGTATTTTACATTAGGCTACTCCAATAAAGACTTGTTTCTTATCATCAAGCCGTGAGAAATATGACGAGGACAAAATGGATACGGGAATATAGGCTGCCAATTCACATTTTAGTATTTACAAAATAAATTATCTGCAAAAATGTAAGTTTGCATACATGTCTCCTCCGTGTCATTGCATTAACAGCACTGTATTTATTTGGAGTGGCCTCATAAGCTATGAACATCGATGTTAGCATCTCTTCTCTGCCGTCTCCCGGAGCTTGGGGAATAAGCTATGTCACAAGTTTATATCTAGGGAAAATATGCCTAAAGTATTACTTTCTTATTACCGATTTGACATTTTTTATTTTCAATTTACAGGCCAATTCATTGACATACGATGTAATATACTATATCAAATCGTCTGTCATTCCAATGGACACGCGATCAGAAGTTATAATCGTCGAACCTACATTTCCTATAGGCGCTCCCCATGTATATCAACTTTCTGATGAGCAGTATATTACCTTTCATATATTCCTCATTTGGGGCTTTAGTAGAACTAAGCATAAAAAGGCAACATAAAATGGTGGCAATTCCTGCATGGCCAGGTCGTCATGGCCCTGCTATTATTTTTCATGGCAGGACGCTCCCGGGGCGGTCGCCAAGGAATAACTGCTTCCCACACTAGCATGGCAGCATCATGAAACGCCATAAAGCGTCGCCGCGTTACCTAGCAACGGTTCACTGCCTAGCGCCCGTAGACACCTAGAGGGTTCGGGTGGAGATCCCCAGTCACGTGACATAGGATCGGCTGACGTTCTCCACCAGGGGCCAATTACGGCAAGCGATCCGAGCTGGGCTTCCCCCACACTGCGTCCTCTTGGGGGAGAGGCCTGACTCAGTCGGCTTACTACCAAATGAGGGTCTCAGCCCTCCTCCTTGTCCCTCCCCTGAGATGCCCTCCATCCCTCCCCTGTACCTCAGTCTCTGCCCCTCCAGGGTCCCCGCTGGCTGGCTCTATAGCCAGCCATACTATACTGAGTGATGACAGGGCATTAATCCGGAGGCTGGTGTGTAGGGTTTGTCAGGCCTCTGCTGCTTATACGGTGCCATCACAGGTAGATGATGTTAGTGGCTCCCCTCTGCCATTTTATCATCCTTTATTATTTTCCTACAATACACCCTACTATATATAAGTATGATCCTCCGCTATAACGGTAGTGTAGATTGCTACAGCATTGCCAATGTGTATGTGTATGAATCAAATAACAATATCATATTGGTACATTGTGTAGGACACTCCACCTCTGTTTCATGTGTAGTTATGGGTTAATGACCATCATCTTGCAGCCATGGTAGTTAAACAGAACGTGACAGACATACATAACGAATACTGCACCTGGTGGCAATGAAGTCAATTAATGAATACACACACCTGTATTGATATTGTATAATGTAATCTTCTCATTTCCCACTGAACAAAGGTAACTTATGATTCCGTGACTTCAACAAAGGGTGAGATCAACCAGAAAGCTTTATTGATCACTCAGTGGATTGTTGCCTAAAAACACTCAATGACATTAGTTTCCTATATAAATGAATAAAAGTGATACGAATCGATCCCCAATAACAAAATGCATATATAATGCTGTAAACGTGGCAGAGCATAGCTGGAGAAGACAAAGCTCCTTCGCTGATATGTAAATACATGTATATATATATATATATATATATATATATATATATATATATATATATATATATATATATATATAAATTGCTCCTGCATAATCCTCGATGCAATTGTGTCTAGGCTTCACCGTTTGCAGTAGCTCAGTCGACTATCAGTATTAATGAGTTGCCTATATAGATTCTAGCCTGTCTTGATGACCATTTATTATGCATCAGCACATCTGATGAATACAATCCGCGTCAGAAAATGCAATGTCTGTAAGAGCTCATTGGCTAAACTGTTGGCTATCAAATAGCAGGGTATCTAGGCAGAGATGCTATTCATATTTATACAACAGTATGCATTTGCTCGCTAAATAGACACTCCATTTCATGGTATTCAAGGTATGGTAGGTAAAGTTTCATTATTCACTAATATAACATTTGAGGCAATAACAGTAAAAACAATCATATTGGTGACCCACGCTTTTGAGGCTTGAGAACCTATCCTCAATTTATTCCGACAGACGTCCAGTAACAAATTACCATGTAAACACCTGTCTCTTTTTAGTCACATCCTCAACTATCACAGACGGCTGTTCCAGGTTAAATATTATGAATTAACTGGGCTCTTAACAGCATGTGGATACATAGCCAGTTCGATGTGTAATACAGAAGTGCCACTGATATAGATCAAGCATGTCTCAATATCAAATGGGTTTCTCTTTGAATCTAACTGAGCTAGCTGATACTGTATCAGAGGTCCTCATCTCTATAACACTGTCTCCTATGGAGATCTCGTGACAGGGACTAAATCCACATTACCCAGATTAATCTTGGGAGTCACTCTGCCTGATGACATCATCATGAAAAATGGCGGCTGAAATGAAGCGGCAATTCGGACTTCACGAGAGCAAATCCAGCTCAACTAGTGTTTATGGCAAAGTAGGTTTTTGCAAATGAAGGCTTTTGCTAAACTTGGGACTCTGGGGGTTGTGTTGAATGACTCGGTCTAACAAAAATATATACATTTGTATTTTCCAACAAGAGGATAGAGGTTATATAGCGAATAATTCTGAAGATTGTTGCAGCCCAGTACAGTACATTGGATGCTTGTGATAAAATATGGCTTCCATCAGGGAATTAAGACTTTTGTCTGAATATTACTTCAGGAGCAACATCCTCATCACAATAACTACATAGATGTTTTGAATCCTTTTGCCAGCTAACAATGTATTTCCCGCTATAAAAATGGGACGCGTCCTCTACAGAGCCAATTAAGACAATGCCTTAGAATTCAACAACTCCCAGATGACCGAATTATGTCAGTGTTTTCCTTCCACCGGAAGGCATTGGGACCATCTTTTGTTTTACATCCTGACAGGCTTGTGTTGCTAAACATGATGTCCTTGTTAATGGACAGCAAAAATACACAGTATTTGGTTCATCACTACTATTAACTCTACATCTCCAATGTTTTTGTCATAGAAACTCGTTCTTACATGACATACAAAGGAATCACGATATTACAATTAGAACAAATTTATTGACTCTAGTTATATGTCAAACCAAGGTAGAACTCTAAATGACATGGTAAGAGTAAGTAGATATTTTCAATATTTTCAATCTTACCATAAAAGATAATAAATCTCGCTCCATAGAATTAATGACAATAAAGGGAACGAAAAGGTACAGTTGCTTGATGAAAACGCCACATTGGCGGATAAAGATTAATATTCTATATATCGTCCTCGAAACCTACATGTACCATGGGGCACACAATATTTAGGAGAGGTTATAGAGCCCAAATAAGGCGGATAGCGCCTACGGCTACCTCCATATCATTCCCTATCATTGGAGCTGCGTAATCATAGGCCTTCCCTCGACGCTGCAGCCCGAAACAACACCCCTGCCATTGTCCCCGGGAAATTCAATATCTGTAGACGAAAAAGGAACTGCAAGGGCGGGCCCATACATGCAGCGTTTACAGGCTGTGCCGTTTGGTGGCGTTGTCGCATGTCTCAAACCTTAGAAGGGGCAGCAGATCGGGATGCTCTTTCCTGCTGTACCTTGCAGAGTGGGAGGGTGTGTGGGTGTCTGTGTGGGTGTGGGGGTGGGGGGGGGCAGGCTTAGGGAGGGAGTGGGTATATAATACGAGGATTCATCGACGATTGACGCTGCCCGCTGCTGACCTCACCGGAAACGCCAAGAAGCACGTTGCGGCTGCGCGTCGCGTGCTGCCGTCGGCCATTGCCTTTCCATTCTCCCCTTTCTGTATTAATTGCCACAATGATCCGAATAACAGCTCCCCGCCTGCTCCTCCCTTAATTCTCTTCACCACACGCCCTTGCCATGCGTGCAGGGGATTTGTCTTGGCTGTAATTCTTGCCGGTAATACGAAATCCTATCTCGGCTCCCGATTCCTAATCCCAAAGCATTGCCTTAAGAAAATTGCAACATTTAGGTAGATGTTCCTATCCATCCCCCTCCCCCATCGTCATCCCCAGCAAAACTGGCCGAGCACGTTTATTGACTGCTATAAAAATGGGGCCCGCATTATTTAAAGCCATTAAAAAGGGTGGAATTGTTCACGAAGAATACTATGAGGCACGGTTGGCGTTTTTTTAATAATCGTTTTACCTGAAGTAAGAATCTTTGATGAATTTATCCAATTAAATACAAAGACTGAACGTTGCAGAATTTGCAAAATAACAACTACATCTCTGTTGACTTTAACATGAGCAGCCACTCATAAAGAGTTGAGACTTAAATACCCCGATGGTCGTATTTAATGTAGAGTAATTGCCTCGTTATCGATCCCCCCAAAAGAACAGATAAAAAGCTAAAGCGAAAAGCGATACTGTATGAACAGAACATCGCTGGTAGACTAGGATATAAAAGAGGCACTAAATATATGAAATTTCCAAGGCATAAGAACATATTATACTTCAAGTTTAGCTATACTCTAATGGAGGTTTCCCCAGCCTGCTAGAGCAGCTATATGACAAGGATCTCATCAAACACCACTCTGCCCATGCTTTGTTGAGCAGTAATTTGTGGGCGTACACCAGGAGGGGAGGCTGATAAATTATATTAGGGATAGGCCTGACGGCGTAAGATCCCAATTACTGTTTAATCCAGTATGCCATAGACGCATTATAGCCTGTCATCTATATTTATCCTGGGGGAATCCAGACGGATGACCGGCATGTTTATGGCCATCCAAGCCCTGCTACAGCACCCCTGCATGCTGCCTTATTGCTGGAGTACCCTTGTGTTAGGCCCTGGAGGAGTATAGACTCTGCTTCCTGCTACTCGTTGTAGGCATCGATATGGTTAAATCCAGGAGGGCCTGAAGCATTACGGTATTACATAGTTTCTTGTGTAGATATCCTGTAGGCGTGAATCTATACAAACGTACAATTATCGATACCCCCTGGCCAGATCCATATGTTTTCCTAACTGATGGCAAGGGAAGGTGACATGATGGACCATGATAACTGTTTTGTTTTGAATATCTACACTATTTATGAAGACGCATCTATGTGTACTACCGGGTATGTCTATATATACTAAATATTGAGTATGATATATGAAAGCCTGTTGGAATTAAACCTTTAATACTGGGTCCCGCTAACCCTACCGATCATACACCACCTATAGCAAGAAGCATACCCTATATAATCCTTGCCTATAGGCTATAGATACTTTGCCATTCAAACATTCAAAGACAGTATACTAGTATATATACCAGCTGTATACCGCCCTTTAATCAGGGTTGAGAGGCTATATGCCTGGAGGTAATCCATCCCCAGCTGACTTGTCTCAGTATATAGAAACGAGCCGCGATGTTCTGGAGGTCAGATGTCCTAATTTCCATTAGTCTCATCCAACCTGTCAGGTTGGAAACAAAGAAAGGGTGGCGCGGGCGGTACAGGCTCGGCCAACAAGCTGGTATTTGAGAAGATAATAACCCTGGAGGGGTGTGCAGACCTCCGCCTGTCGGGGCTACAGACCCTGCTGGGTGGCTGCAGGCACCCTGAGGGCCGGTTTGATGGCGGCTGGGGTTAAGTCTCAGACAACCCACTTTTTAAAGACGATCGGTCATCTCCAAGACCCACCCCTTAGGGTGAGACTTCCCCCTCCCTTCCCACCCCCTACCACCCAGCCCCTCCCACTCTCACCCCTGCATTGCTCTAACTCAAACGCTTAAGATTACCTGAATCTGCCTGCCACAGCCCCCTTCCCTAAACCTCCTCCAGGGTGCCTCCAGTAGCTGCAATGTGGTGCCTGGCGGGCTGGAAGTAGGCTGCAGTGGCTAGGTGTTGCGGAGCGGACGGAGGGAGGATATGAGCTGGTAGTGGGGGTGGCAAGGAGGGAGCTCCCTATGTTTGTACAGCCACTGCCAGATGTAGCATTGTCAAATAGACACTATTGAATCATAGCACGAGTCCGTTTCAAATGCTTTGAGGCATGAAAGCAATTTCCCCAGCTCTGGCCGCCAAGCATCGATCCCTATCGGCCCAACAGCCGCCCGATGGAATTCACTCTGCTTCCCGAGCCAACACCGAGTAGTGTGAGTGGGATTGTCCAGCGGGGTCTGTGTTATTATTGCCGCCATCTTCTGTACCCCCCTCCTTCCAACCATACACACCTCCAGTAGGCTAACCAACTTATTGAGGGCTCACTCCTATTCCCCATCCTTTACCCCTCGAAGCTAGCCACCCTCCCAAGTGCCTGTAATGCCTTTCGCAAACTATAGAGGCCATCGTTCAGTCATCCATTTCGGCTTCTGGGACATTCGTTAACAGATGGGCTTCCCGGGAGGAGGGCTTTAGAAGAGTATACAATCGAAAGCCAGGCACTCGTAGGACCAACGATTTGGATCACTTTAAACAGAAATAGAGGTCCACTTAGCGAAAAAGACATCACTTATGACGCTCAGACAGGCATAATGGATCCCTAATGCAGAGTCCACTTACAGCCAGGAAATCTGCTTATTGTGTGAAAAAGGGGAGAGTTTTAGAGCTCATGTTATTATGCACCTAGCATCTTAATTCAAAGAACATGTAGGCCTATAGGGCTAAAATGTTCAACCTCTCAATGGCCTACATTGCTTTGATGTCGCACACTATCGTGACAGTCACTTGCGTTTTTTACCTGGATTAATTCTGCAATCATAACAGAATTCATTCGACATGTTTCTGACGGTGATATTGCACATGTAGGTCTATTCATTAAAAATTCTGTTTTTGACATGGATCAGATCATGCTCCACCTCCAATACCGGTACCCTATAATATATAGAACGGACCACATACAGGAGGAAAATGCACCTCAGCATCAAACAAAATGATATTGAGGTGGGGCTTTCATGAAGGCCATGACATATTGCTGCCTTTTTAAATGATATTTCAGAAAGGGTGTATGGTGGATCCAATTGCATATTGATGAGGCACAGGGAGCTGCTCTGGAGCTGCTCAGAGCCGCTCCCCGCTAGGTGACAGCACGTGTAGGGCGCTTCTTACAAAGGGGGGAAGCAGAGACTGATTATGTGTGTTACCACAAACCAACATGCCGTTTCAAATGGTCATGAATCATGTCGACCAGCACTGTGGCCCAACGGGATGGGGAGGATACCAGGGATGGTGAGTGTGTGTGCTGGAGTGAGGGGGGGGGTAGAGGATGATGGATTACTCCTGGGTGGTAGGATCCAGGCTGGGGGATCATGGTATAACTACCATGGATACACACCATATACCATAATATGATATGGCTGGTTATGAACAGGAACATTTTGTGTCAGGTCTTAATGCGATATACCCACCGAGTGTCATAACCCTACTTGAGATCTACCTGTTCTGGCATAGTGCCATACAACCACCCACTAGTCTCGGCTCACCTAAAGACCAGGTGTCCATAACACATGCTAGACACCTAGACTCAGCCGAGCTTCACTGGAGTATGAATAACACGAGAGTTACTCTGTAATTACAGCTGTGGTGTCACAGCCTGACACGAGATAATCATGACCTATGTGTCACCCACATGTTAACTTGTCAGATGGACTCATAAATACACAGGCAGGCATCTGACTCAGCTATTGGTATAGTTGTAGGAGCTCAAAACACACAGCTGATTATGCATCATTCCAAATGCGTTACTTTGTGAAATGTATTATTATAATATGCATGATCACAGAAGAATATACTCATAATATTGATAACATCAACCCAAATCACAACAGTCGAAATCATCAGGTTGGTCTGTCTTGTTGTTATGGTTTGGAAACCATAGTATTGGAAGATTCCTACTGCCCTACCACTGCTAGCATTTCAACACAGCTAAAACGAATTAGTTCTTTTTATTAATACAAACAGAATTTCGGTTTTCAGTTTTTACATTGTTGTAGAATTTAAATTGATAAGATGATATGAGATGATGATAAGATTAATAAAATGTGTAAACCTTGTGACCTGCTGCATACATTTTCTCTATAACTTTATGTGGGAGGGGTAATATACTAATATGCCTAAGCTCATCAGCATCAACAGTGATAGACCTCGTTTATAGAGGGATTTGAATTGTATTTCCCATTCGTCTGGCAAGTACTGTGCGAGTTTACTGATGTAAAACAAAGGATGTATAAGTGATGTAGGCAGAAATAAAGCAACCACAAAATAACTTAATAAGAAAGTATCTACTTTACTGATGGAGATAAGTTCGTTTTGTGTGCAATGGAAAAGGCTGTAGCAACGGGATACATGCTTGTATTGACCAGGCTTATACCAGCTGCATGTCAAGGGCAGGTCCACCGACTAGAGACTGAATGGATCCGGTCCTGCTGCTGCATGAATTTCTCATCACGAGATAGGATTATACCCATAATACCCCCCATCATGCCTCAAGCCCTACACCTCCAGGGGGATCTCACAATGATACACAGCTTAGGTAATTAATTACCTCCACAATCTGATTAATTACCTTAGTATTAACTGGATTTCTTTCCATTAATATCGGCGATGTTCAAAGGGGGTATTGTGTATACTGCATGAAGTGTCTTTTGCAGGAACCTTTGAGGAAAGTGGTTTCACAGCCAAATGAGCGTAGACAATACAGATTATGATATAGTCACCCCTTCTTTGATGATGGTTCAATAGGGGAAGGAGGAGGGGGTTGGGACTGCTCTGATTACACTTGGCTGGGTAATCTATCATTGAATGTGCAGGGCACGGCCGGTTGATGCATATTGTGTTGACTATCAGTAAAAGGGTAGGGGGATGGGATGTATATGTCAACTGCCTTAATATCTAAGGAGACTGTATGGCTGTCTATTCAAGAGGCCAATGTCAGGAAGCAGTTCTATATCACCAGCCCTACATATGCTATACCACAGTATGTGTGTATACGTATATACAAGGTAGCTGTACTGGTTTATAGGATATAGTGTAATTATTGACATTGGGATTATGTCCATTTTAATGGATATTTGACTGGGCGGCAATATAATGATGAAGTCTGCCGAGACATGTTACAATAGGGATAATGAATAACCTTTCAGTACCATGATCAGGATAATTAGTCTTCATCTAATCCTGCACCTTAATTAACTCGTTCTTATCCAGACCTATCAATCTGCCCTACTCAGACACTGACACCAAGTTAGTTCTCTATGACATGACTTTTCCAATGTTAAATATTAAGGACAATAGTGTAATAACTAATAGCAAAATAAATCCCAGCACGTCGAATCAAATCTGATTTGATTAAAAAAAACTAGATCGGCTAGCGGAATTATTATT
This sequence comes from Harmothoe impar, assembly GCA_947462335.1. Classification (NCBI taxonomy): domain Eukaryota; kingdom Metazoa; phylum Annelida; class Polychaeta; order Phyllodocida; family Polynoidae; genus Harmothoe; species Harmothoe impar. The sequence goes on along the minus strand of OX381704.1, from coordinate 86,181,160 downwards.
TCCTCTATCAGATAAAATTATCTAGTTAATATGGAAGAAGATACCACCTTTTTGTCTATACATTTACGACCTGCATGAAATGAAAATCACTGTTCACATAATGAAATGATTTCCTGACAGCCCTATATTCATACTATAAACAGTTATATTTAGTCATATAATCTTATTTTGAAACTGTTTTCCATCTATTGTGCGTCCATCAACGTTACATTCGACGTGCATATAGTATCAATGGCAAAATCCAATTTCCGTCCATGCACGAATAAATCCATAGAAACGTCATACCTGTCCCAACGTCTCAGTAAGTCATAGCTTATCTAGCTATAGATACTATACCCTGTACTTTCTCATCTAGTCATTTGCAAATGGAATGCTACAGTATCATTGGTAAGACCAAAGTAACCAGACGCTGAGAGATGACATGGATACATGGATCTTCTACTCTAATAGGAGGTTAGGTGGAGGTAAGCTTATAGGTCTAGACAGTGCCAGACGCTCCAGAGACCCTCCATTTTAATGACAGCAAGGCCCATTCCCGTGGGGTATAGAGTGATTCTAGAAAACCACTAGGAGGCTACATGTGGCTTTGGTAATTCTACTTTCCTTCCTATATACCAGACAGGTAGTCTGTCAGTAAAAGTCATAGATAAGCAGCCATATATTCTACACTGACACAATCTAATTTAAATGATTCACGAAAGGTATTTCTGTATTTTAGATACTGTCATCAACCTCTCGATTATTATTCAAATCCATCAGTTCCATTCAGCTTCCATATACACATTTCTCACTGTAGTATGACAATATGGAGATGTGGGTGTCCCTCTTTGGTGTTTGCCCTGTGATGCCTCAGGATAGGTGTTTTTGTCAGGAAATGGTTCACTGGGGTCTACATATATAGGATGCTCTACCCCCAGGGGTATACCATCCTCCGGTTTAGATCTACAGTAGTAGTCACGTCCAGTGTGCAGTGTTTTTATACTTTCACTTCACTCTTTTTCAAAAAAGAAGTAGCTCGTTTTTTTTTCTGTTCTTTGTATTACCAATCTGATATTGACTGCATAGAAGGCTGTACTGGGGATGATTGAACAATTTCATCAAATATCAAAAATTCATCACATATCGATGAGAATATGCGGTTCTAGATTTTATTTTTCTGTGTTGGATTCTACAAATGAATATGGAATTGTGTAGTATAGATCATATAATCCAAGTCTTGAAATGTACCAATGTGTTGACCAATGACATACTTTCCTCTGAAAACACATCCAAACAGTCAGCTTAAATTTACATATCTCAAAGATGCATGGATATAATATGAACATTAATAGAAATAGTTGTTATGACACTTTATTGACTAAAGGGATCAAAATGGCCAACAGCTGTATTAATTGCGTCTAAATCTAGAATTAGAATCATATTTTTATAGCCACTGATTGTTTAACCTGAAAACAATTATATGCCCAACTGTTTGGAGTATGTCTATATGGTTTGTGACATGGTTTAGACACTAGACTCCTTCATCATGCCCCAATTTCTACATAGGTCCACAATGAGAGGCACAGCCATATTTTTTAAATTACCCAACAATATCTGACCAATTATATTGGGATATTATCTGAATTTCATACCTGGATATCTCACTTTGCTCAAAGGGGATATTGTATACTGCAGTGTATTTTGCAGGAGCTTTTGGGGGATGGTGATAGGGTGGTGATTTCACAGTCAAATAGGTACAGACAATGGGGGTTGTGATGTAGTCACCCCTTCTTTGATGTTGGTTCAAGAGGGGCTATAGAAAGGGTTGGGAATGGTCTGATTACACTTGGCGGTATAAAGTATCATTGAAAGAACCGGGGCCATACCTAAGATCCATACAATATGATGAAGGTTAAGGACAAGAATGGGTGTTTGTATCACGCTGTAACGTTACAAACCATCCCTACAATAATCGCGACTTATTGAGTGCCATAGAAAATGTAGTAAACGTGCATACGTGTACATATACAAACACCTATACTGGGTTATTAAGCACCAATATACTGAACCACTTTGACGATAATCATTTTAATCACAATCAGCTAATATGTGGCAGTATGGGATATGGCCTTGCCCCCGCTCGTGAAATACGTCAGAGGTGGTATCAATGGGCGTTGACATTTGTGTATAAGTGGATCAACAAGGGAAAAGGGACCTCCGCGGGGGATTTTTAGTACCAACTTTGGCCACCAGGGGGCTCCATATAGCCAAAAAGGACCAAGATATAGCAAAAACGTATCTATACTACTTTTTTATGTAGAATATGATAAGCCACGTTAGAAGATTCCATTTTTGGTGAGAACATTCCATATTTGGAATGGAAAAGAACGTTTTTGGGCCTAAATTGGTGTTTTTGCACATGTTGGTTGCCATGGAAACATGATTTTCATTCTAAATCGAAATTTTTTATAAATTGAATGAAAGAAGGCCCCAAAACGATTTCTATGCTGAAACCAGAATGTAAATATCATTTTTAGATCAAAAGTTGTGGCCAATTGTTTGAAAAAGTTTGGATATTTGGGAATTATCATAATTATGCTAATTAGATAGGAATATCTCTAAAACAAAGGAAGATAGAGCATATTGGCATTTAAGATTGGACAGTGACTACACATATTCAGAGAGCCAGTACTCAAAAACTAGAAGTGGTACCTGCTTATAAAAGATATCACTGGAAAGCTGATGACATCAATTTTATTATTACATTTTTACCTTGGAGGACCCTTTTCCCTCCACTGTCCACAATTATCTGCCTCCCATGACACAGAGATGTGTACGTTATTAAGCTAACAATATTACAGTACTGTCAACCGTCACACCCTATATCCAGACACGCTTATCAATGAGTCCATAACATGCTGTTCTCATCCAGAAGTCTCACCTTGTCGGCTTTCCGTCTATTTCCAGCGCCCTGTATTATATAACATAGTAGTATTCCATTAGAACTAACCATCTGGTAAGGCGACAGTAACCAGACACTTATGAGACGTGACAGATAGGCCCTTTACTCCGATTGGATGTTACATATAGGTACAGTTATAGGCCTCATACACTCAACGTATTCGCCAGGATCATTTATTGTAAAAGATATATCCCAATCCAACTCATCTAGGCAATTTAGCATCTCTGCCTTACTATAGTCCTTGTAGGACCTACCTTCAAATTCAATTTTGACCCGTTTTATTTTATCCCTTTTACTTACCACATGCACTGGTACGTGATCACTGATATTTATCCCTAGCAATCCAGCTTCATGAACTTCTGATGAGTTTGTAAACATAAGGCCAATTATACTATCAGAATGTAGTGGTCTAGTTGCATGCCTAACATATTGCTTAAAACCATTTGCTGTTTCCAGTGGCAATAACTTGTTTCTGTCAGGAGAATTTTTGCTTTAATCAATCTCTAACTCACTTATTTCCTGGTCATGTTGAGTTCTATCTGAAAACTGATAGGATGCTGTTCATAGCAGAATCTGTTTATAGCAAAAAAAAAACTTAATTGTTTAACTGCGTTGTGAAAGTGGCCATGGTAGATATACATATTAGGGGCCTTAGTAACAGAATTTCATAGACAAATCCACCATATTCTGTTTTATAATTCATAGATTTTTAGTCCTCAGTCCACACGTTCCCCACACCATTGACAAATCCACCATAGGCCCCATTCTGTTTTAAAATTCATTGGATTCAGTTTTCATCCGACACGTTTCCTTTGTTATAACAATCTTGATATGATGTATATGTAGGTATATGTTGTTAAGAGAAGTATAAACAGAATATGCTGGTTCAGCCCTTTACATAGGTCAACGCCCAAGGAGCATGAACTGCGATACGTCCAATTTGGCTTTTCATTGCTTTAAGATGCGGAGAAAGCTGTTTTTGTATACCTCAGAGAGTAATATAAGCAGACCTTTTATTGTGTATTTTTTCATATGCGGCAGATGTCTATGAACGTCATGAGATTTGCATCCCCATATATGGCGTTGTGTGATACCTTGAACCCGAGTCAGGATAAACAGTCCAGCTAGAACAGATTCAGCATATAATTATTTAAATGACGACGAACTCTTTCTCTTTCTTAGTGATTTGATGATCACTATAAGGGCCAAATACAGCTATGATATAAACTGGAGTTACAAAAATGTATTATAATACATGTATATCATAGGATATTTGCTACATGTTATGGGATGCTGTTGATCTTTTACATGTGTAAATATATCAGCAATCTAGTTTTGTCATTATTGGCATTCCATATACCAGTCACCATCTTGTGCCAGTTGTAGTGAAGATGAGCACTGACACCAAGACGTGCCGCACATTATTTATGGCACCGTCTCCGTCTATAACAGTTCCTACAGCATTGGAAACCAGCAGTGGGTGGTAACAGGAGTTAATGAACTGCTAATTAGTTCTATCATTTACTCCAGACAGCCATTAACAATGATTAGATTTTGCCCAGATTCGGAATTATGTTTCAACACCTAGTTATTGCAAGATGAATAGTACTAGATCTAACTTTTTTCCTCAGCTGCTATCATAATTTTAAACCTTTTTACCTCTGATTTATTATCTAAGGAGACACCTCATTATGGAGACTCAGGATCCTGTCGACATGAAATAGGTGTTGTGACAGTAATACGCCTACAGCAGGTCTAATGAAAATTCACCAACACGGTTCCATGTGAGTCCCACAGGCATGATTTGCTCATTAGAAACCCTTGCAAAAAAGAATACCACCGGTGTAGAGCGCAAACAAGTTATGTGCATTGCATCCGTCAGTGGGCAAAAAAATAACCGGTACTTTTTAACCCCCTACTATTTTGTTCATCTTACACGATTTCATCACCCCCTGTGAACATCCTTTACTCCCTGACAAGTATTGACCACTGGGAGTAGAGCCTGTGCTGGGTGGGAAGATCAATATGGCGGCACCTCCAGGTGGTGAGCTGCTCAATACACAGGAAGGAGAGCAGCTCAGGAGCAGTTCAGATACAGACGAGCAGCTCACTAAGCAGGTGACGCAGGCAGTGAGGGGGTGGCACTCATGACGCCCAGGGATTACATAACAACGAGCAGCGATAGGCATGAGGCAGTCTGTGCAGATGTCTAAAGCATGGCTTCCACCGTAGCTTTTATTCAGCCGATTTGGTAAAGAAAGTTGGGTCTATAAAGCACTCTCGTCCGGAAGAAGCGAGCCTTTTTGATTTGTTACCCCATAGACCTCCACGCTAAAGAAAGCAATCGCCTGACAAAACGAATCAGCCAGAAAACATCGCCTATACTGCAATCCATGCTTGATAGACGACACAAGGATCACATTGCTTCTCTCAACAACATGTCATGTGTGCCATTTATAACGGAGCATCTCTCTCACATCTCTCTCACATTTTCATGTTCCACAACCCCTCCTCGTGCACTCACTCCAGCGTACACTGAATAATGATTTCTGTATCACCCACATGGCTGTCGAAAATACCTATTTGTCTGGATTGGAAAAGAAATTAGGGGGATATGTCATCTGGATTGAAAGTCAATCCAGATCTGGCTTAGGGCTTGTGACCCCTGGATCCTGTTCGAGCCTTGTGTGGGATCCTGGTATGGATCTCTGACAGCCAGATGTTCCCCCTGGGCTATGTGTGTAGAGCTGTGTTTATCTGTGTGTAGGGTAGGGGTGGGGGTATACAGTAGGGGATGGTGCATATCACTGGGTATTCACACCAAAGTAGATATCCTCTATCCATCTACTCAATGATACAGCACATACTACATACTGGGTGGCCATAGATCAATATTATGGCCATCAGGGCACTGCTTTACTCGTCAACACACAGTATTGACAGTCCACACTTCCCACGTAACATCATCTATCTGTATCTCCTACTCAGCCATGTGAGGGTGCTTGACCTCGTAGAAAAGGTATTACCAAGAGTAATAGGTATAGATTCTAGGTCCTGGACCTTCTATGGTTTGGTTCAAAAGAGTACACATGGATGGTGTAAAGGCTGGTAGGAGATCTGGTTGTCCAGGTATTGCCTGATACAGGATTACACTGGACCATGAATTATGTAGGGAACTCAACAAGATCATCCACCGCAGTTCCATACAGAATTCAGCGGCATTTATGGACAGTCATAACACTAGGCTAGAAGGAGGTATTAATGGCCACAGAATGCTTCAGCACCTACTTTGCAGATATAGGCAACCTATGATAGAAAGTATAAGCTGACACCAACCACGGCATTCCAGAACCAGCAGTAGAAGAATGGATGGCACAAGTCACCGACAGCGTACCTGTCCCGATGCCCACAGTCAGCAGTGGGGTTGTTGTTACATTTCGTCATTGGTGGCAAATACTGCAAAAGGCACCTTAATACACCCTGCACTCAGGTCCCTTTTCCTAGATCACATTTAGTGGTAACGTATATATATTCAGTTGGCTATTCAGTTTAATTAAACTGCATAACCCCAATGACGTTTTTACAGAATGTTTACCTACCATATAAAAATCATATTGAATTGAGTGTGAACATGAAAAGCAATACGTTATAATCCATAAGTGCGATACTCATCAAATACAGCAGTGTCCATTATGAAATGCAAAAACTTTAGTCAATGCATTGATCTAAATATAAGCTTCACTGTTAGGGGAATTCCCGTTTATTTTACCACTGCCATGGACAGGGATGTGACCCCTTCCTCGCCCAACACCCAACCTATATTCAGCCCACTCTAAGTGCCTGCTACCACAAGTAACAGTCTCACCTTACTGTACAGGTGTATGTTACTTTTGTTTCTGTGCCTTTGTTAACCCTTTAAAGCTACGTTATAGTGCTTTAATGCAGTATACATTTTGTCGTCATGATGCATTCAAGCATCATACCGACCGCACGGGCTTGATACACTCTCAAAAGGTTGATATGATGCTTTAAGATGGATGCATCATGACGACAAAGGGCATAATGTATCAAAGCATTATGCAGCCTCTAAGGAGGTGAGGGGCATTTCTAGGTGAACACCTTAACAGTAAGTTGAGCCGGTCCATAGTGTACAGGTGACAATGAAACTGATCTAGTGAGGCAGCCTACTGAACAGATTCTGCAAATACATATGGACTCATGATATAATGGACAGGCTCGAGTAACTGTGATTAGGGATTTCATACTTACGTTGGCTTATTGTCTTTACGATCTATTTACTTGTACATACACACGTCGAATGTCATTCTTACGAAACAGTTGCAATAATTAGTTTGGTGACAGGTAAACACTTAGAAACAGTCATCTATACATATACCAGACATTGTCCGTGTGGTAAAAAACAAGGCAAGTATCATTGTATCGTCTATACGTCATTGTCTAGTACATATCCTCATGCAAGCATGCACATAGATAGTTTTTTCTATCCACAATGTTTCTCAGCCGAGTCTTTCCGTCATGCAGATTCTTGGAATAGCACTCTCTGTCCAGAACAAGACATCGATTGATTCTTAAAACAAAGCATGTAGGTCTTTGCTACTTGATCTGGCTTTAGATGGCTTTCATCTTCCCTGCATGTCAGAGACTTCTCTAACTGAACATCCGTTTAAACAACCCTCCCCGTACTAAATAACAACTCCCCACGGTAACAAGTCGGTAACTACATCTCCCATCAATCTTATCTCTAACAATTTCGCCAGTTATTTTATCCATGCCCGGGGATCCGATAGCATCCTCCCCAACCCCCCTTACCTCCTCTGTCTTTTTCTTTCTTTTTCATAAAGCTCATTGCTAACAAGTCGTTGTGTGATGTGTGATGTCCCCTGTGTAGTTTTTGTGCGTGTGGGAATTCTCGTGTAGCTGCTTGTTTTGTGACGGCGAGGAGCAGCTCATGGTGATGGGGAGCGGCTCATGGTAGATGGGGAGCAGCTCATGTGCGGCGGAATTGCTCAGAACTGCTCTTCAGGCTAAGGACAGGGCTGGGTGAGTAGGTGGGTTGGTATGTTTACTGCCCTGTCTTCTGTAGGGCCGGCTCCCTACTTATAAGGGACCCACAGCACGGGCACTGCTTCCTTTTTGTTGACAGACCTTTGTGGAGTTGTTTTATGAATGCTGCATCAGATGTCTTTGCCCTGTTTCTTCTTTATCCCTCAGTCTCTCATGTCTCATGCAGAGCTACTCCTCTCCCAGTTCCCAACTGTGCATCTCAAGACAAAAGTCATAGTCGATCTTATCCCGAGATCAAAGAGCCTTCAGTCAAACCTTACTCAAGACCATCCAGTGATTGTGTTTTGCATAGGGCCTTACGGGGTTGCTTTCCAGACAGCCTTGAATGCGGTTATTCACAGTATTGTACAACCCTGAATGAATCAATAGGTTTTGTTTGGCTTCTGTAGAGATGTTTTTTTATCTGACCGTTTTATAGCTCTTAAATAAACCTTGCTGACACACGTGTTTGAAAACGTTGTTTGGTGCACTTTGTTCACGAAGGCTACAAATAGTCTAGTTGTTAAAAACACATAAAAACACATAAGCCGATGCAAAGTGTTACGTTCCATTGTGCATCATCACAATGCGACTATTTTATTTCAAATTAATTGACTTTCGGATTATAATTTGCAATGCATAAGAAAACAAGCTATGTACACTGTAACTATTTCATAACAAATAATGACAACAGTTGTATCTACGGTGAATGCTTTCTGGAATATCCCATTCAATGTGAGCTTCAATATGTGTATCAACTGAACACATATACACATGGGAAACAGTATGCAGTTCATTCCCCCTTCCTATCTTTCTCAGCAACCGAATATCCGCTCCTCTGTGCTGACTGCATCCAATTGCCAATAGTAGAATGAATAGGAGGCGTTATTTTCTCGTTCTTCTTGCTGTAGGAGAAGACAACCTCAGGAAGAGGGTTATCATGTTGAGTGTATTTATACATCCTCACTCCCACATTGTATTTATGCTTCATGAAAATCCATTGTGAGGTCCCCCGAAATGATTGAGCCTTTCTTGCTTCCTGCGTTATAAGATGCATTAGTCTTAGAATTGTAAAGGTGACTGTAAGAGAGGCAAAGGTCAATCGATCAATGAAAATATATATGTACTTCACTGCACTTTGTAATAGAACTTCTCTTCTTGATATCAGTATTACATCTAGTTTAGTTCCATAGGTTCCCTCATAAAGCTTTGAAATGGATCTGCCGTTCATAACTTTGGATGAAATCAAAGTGTATTTCATCTCTATCAAATCCACCGCACGAGAACAGCCTTCTGAATTTAATTTAAACGCTTTGTGCGCAAATCCTTGCTTCTAGGGGACGCAACAGCAAAGGTTAGTACTACACACAGTTAAACTAATACACTGGTCAATGATAAAGCACAGATCATAATTGAGCTCAAGTTTTACATCGTCACCTAGAGGGATAATTAGGAATGATGATAAATTAAAAGTGGGAGCTGTGGGTAACAGTCTATGAAATCATATTCAAGGCTGCACCACGTGAAGACCACACGTAGTAGCATAATTATATCATGTCCAAAATTAGTATCTGGTACTTGTGACTGACCTTGGCTGATAATAGATTGAGTAATGTGTTCTTGTATTAGTTCACAGACAGTAAAATATCACAAAAATGCAGATTTCTTGGACAAACGTTAATCAACTTTTTACTGGGAACATCTAGACATATTGGTGAGGAGGTGTGTTCTATGGCAATGATACCATTTAAATCATCATCTGCTTAACTTTGAATTAATGAGTCCTAACTGTGAGATGAGACACCATATTTATTGCCACACACCATTCAGTAAATGGCACAGCCTATCGATCTGACAGATTTGTATAGGGATCTTCTCTTAAACATGATTCATATGTACGTTATTCGAGTAGTTAAAAGCTTGAGGGAAAAACATATGGTTACATCTGTGATCCTAACGTGCTAAATGTTTTGTAGTTCCCGGTTGCCTCAGTCCTCGGCCATGTAGAACTATTTAATGTGATTATCCTGATCACTTTTGTAAGATAGGATAGCAACCCCATAATCACTGAACAAAACATGTTGTAACCTGTTGTGTGTGCTTATAGCAACAGTTCTTACAATAATACACAAACCAACATTTGAGTAAACGCTAAACTAGATCATTCTACATATCACGCAATTGTGTCTGTCAGCTTTGCAGGGGTAGATTTCCAGGTATCCACCAGATCCTGTCGATGTCTATCAATTTGTAATCCCACAATACAAAAAGTATCAATGCACGGCCCAATCTCACATAAATATTTCACGGGGGAATTCAAAAGGGCAGCGTTGGACAAAGTCCTTGCAGTTCTAGGAACTCTGCCATTTGATAGCTGTTCTGATATAAGATACCCGCCATCTGTATCACGGCGTATTGAAGCTTATTGCTCTCGTTATCTGTATCCGGTGTGAGGGGGGAAGTCACCGTGAATACCCGCTCCCTGGAAATCCGAGAACAAGATGGCCCATTTTTACGAGTTGAGACGACTCATATATCTTCCCTGTTATTAAATCCCACTTTCTGTATGGTCCATGTGGCCTGTATGGCTCTCAAGATATTCCCTCCAGCACGTGTGGGCATCTCTGTTAACGGCAGTAAGAGGGGACATGTGCATGGTGTATGACTGGTCGCCTGAGGCGTCTCATACACGAGTAGTATTGAAAGTGTACCTTGTATCAGGTGGCGCTATCCATTGCCAACCTATGATGACACATACACAGCTCGGGGCGTCCACCGTATACTCAAAGGCGTTTCTAGGTTTATTTTCTATTATCTCTTAAAACAGAGGTTGCCGTATCACTGTCTTTTCCCACTTCGTCCAACCTTATCATTGTTGACATTGTACATCGTTGTTGATGTTATATATATGTGCCCGTCTGGTCCCCCCATGTTTAGAGTTCAGAGCCACATAACCTCATCCTATTATTCTATACTCCTCCCAATACACCATTATGCTCCCCTCTCCAAATCCGGGCATGTCCATGTCCTCCATCTGAATCCCTAGTAGCCTCCTTAACCACGTGTCCATACTCATCCCCATCAATCCATGCACACACCCTCCCACCCCTCCCACCCACCAACCCCTTGGACGCTCCCTTATTATGGCTTTTCAATTACCAGGGCCGTGGTCGGATATCAGCTCGGCATCATTCACTGCAGGCGTCCTAGAGATTACCATCGTGGGCAGGTATCGGGTTGGTGTGACCGTCCTCCAGGGCCTGGCTGTAGGACGCTGTACTTTGGGGGGGGGGGGGGGTCTATGAAGAGGGCGACTCCTGTTACCAAGCCCACTTTCCAGTCACGATTAGTTCAGAAAAGGCATGCAATAAATTTTCATGTAATTTGAAAATTCCATATTATGTTAGAGAATCTGATATAATTTGAATTCATCAGCAGCCTGTTTGATATAATAGGGCTTGGTTGGTACTGAAAACAAATGACTGTTGTTTCTGATATAATGTATCTAGTCCAGTGGCCTCGCTGTTAACTAAGGCTGTGGACAAAACGGCAGTGGGGTATACGGGTGAATGACAATGAACCCCTTTTAGAACTAAGAGCAGAAACATTATGGGTGATATCCATTGGGTGAATGTATCCATGTAATATCAATGAGGATAATTGCAGGCCTAAGTCATAACGGCCTTCATTGTGCATTTTTTACTTTGTACATACATATAATTATACACTTATTTCATCAGCCATGTTCCACTAGGGGGCGACCCTGTAGGGCAGCCTGATGCAGGGGCGAACCCCTAATCCTGCCCCTGGACCCCAGAGGTTTAACATGGGTGCAGTGACACCTCTCACAATATGTCAATAATCATATAGAAATAATACTCCCCTGACTTTGAAATTCCTCATGTCTAGATGGAAATAGTACAAGTATACAGGCCTCTGATATTGGAACAATCAAAAATGATTTAGATCATGATAAATGTGAATATGTGGATCAACAAGGGAAATGGGACCTCCGCGGGGGATTTTTAGTACCAACTTTGGCCACCAGGGGGCTCCATATAGCCAACAATGTTCAAAATATCATAAAAATTGTTCTATACTACTTTTTGATGGAGAATACAATAAACCACTTTAGAAAATTCCAACTTAAGTGAAAACATTCCATATTTGGAATGTAAAAAGAAAGTTTTGGGGTCTAAATTGGTGTTTTTGCACTTATTGGTTGCCATGGAAACATAATTTTCATTCTAAATTGAATTTTTCAAGAAATTAATGATTACAGGCCTCATAAAGATTTCTATGCTGAAAATGAGTGTAAATCCCATTTTAAGATTAAAAGCTGTGACCAAATGCTTGAAAAAGTTTGGATATTTGGGAATTTTCATAATTATGCTAATTAGATAGAGATATCTCTAAAACAAAGTAAGATAGAGCTTATTGGCATTTGAGATTGGACAGTGCCCACACATATTCAAGGAGCCAGTTCTCAAAAACTAGAAGTGGTACCTGCTAATGAAATATATCACTGGAAAGCTGATGATCTCAATTTTATAATTAAGTTTAACCTTTGGAGGACCCTTTTCCCTCGACTGTCCACATATCCTCATAACTGCTGAGGCTAAAATGAGGGCAAGAGGAGGGCTGCAGGAGGGGGTGAACGGGTGCGAGTGGGGGACTGGTAACATAAACAAAAACGGCCCATAAGGAGCACCACACTAATTAAATCTAGCCTACTCCACCACAGGGGATGGTGTTAATCTATTATTACAGGCCTGAAAATCTTATCTCTGGGGTAAGTATCCCTCCTCCAGTGCCTGGTCCTGTCACCACAAGGGGGTGGGGCTTCTCTCACCCCCCTTTGCTGACCAAGAAAGTGTGGGTAGCCAGATCTGCCCCTGTAGAGAGAGCAAACTACCCAGGTCGACACTAGCGCCATCTACTGTATACCACTGATGAAATGAGTGTATAGTAACCCCATGTCAACATGGTATACCGTGTCAAAATGACAAAGATGAATCTGCACACATAATTATCGACATCTCTCTGTCAGAGAAATACAGGATATGGTACATCTTTCCATGGGAGCACCGTCCCTTTAGACTAATGGTATTATGAACTAGCTGCATTTGACATTTCCCGTCCGCGTTCAGAGTCCAGTGGTATCAGCTTACCCATCACGACTTCCGCTCAGCACTGCTCACTCCCATATCCATTTCCTCCCCCTCTCTCAAATCATTGCCCCCCCCCTCCGCTCCCTTCCTCGTACTGGCGGGTAGTGTAATGCATCCTGTCGTGTCGCACACCTATTAGATCCCACCCTTCTCACCTACTGCCCTATTAATTCACATTGACATTGTGAGCTGACAGGTATACATGGACACTGCCTGTGTTCAGTTGTCAGGCAGCTGTAAGTAGTATACGAAAATGTGCATTTTCAGTGGGCGCCATATACCTACGCCCTGCGTACCCCTTATACACCTATTTATACGTATAAATACTTGCTGACGGCGCATGAATGTGTACTAGGAAAGTTCAAGAAAGCTGTAAAAGCTCCAACGAAATGTGTACCAATGTATTTGCCCCCTCCCCAAAGGTCACCTCTCCTTGGACGGCGACAGGGTTTAGGCATTTACTCAGCCCACTTGCCACTCACTTCATCACCAATAAAGGACGTTGGTATCCTCCTCCAGGGGGTTACAGATACAATATGGGGCAGCTTCTCCCTCCTATTGTCCCTTAACTCTTCCTTTACCACGTCCCAAATAAAGGCACCTCTCCCAAAACCAGATTGTTTCAGATGAAATTTAAATGGAATATTAAGATGTAGGGGATGGCCTAACCTTTCAGAAATTGAAAGAATTTTGTAAATATTCTAATTAAAAGTACATCTATGACAAAATGAACAGTACCGAATGACCAGAAAGTAAGGTACCCTAAATTGCTCTATGTGTTCAAATTAGGGAGATAAAGCCCATATTTGAAATTAAATTTAGCTTATTTTAGTGCATATGTTGCCATGGCAACTTATATTTAGGCCATAATGCATCAAAATAAACCTAAACTTTTGGTACTATCTTTTTCAGCATGAAAAATTGGGCAAAATCATTTTTCACCCAAAAAACAATATTGTTTGACATTTTTCATGATTTTTGCCTTAAATATTGCTCAAATTATATTGAAAATGAGATAAATCTCATGCAAGTTGAGGTGCCTAGCATTTTTAGAATAGTTAATGTAGGTACAAACCGATTAAGATATGCAGAGACAATATGCCATAGACCACTGTCAGAAAAAATCATGAGATTCTACAAATGTTTAAGCAAAGTACAGAGGGCCAAAAATCGGCCAAAATCGGCCAAAAATCGGCCGATTTTGTGCCAAAAGGCGCGATCGGTCTTGAGGGGTAAATTCGCCAAAAGGCGCGATCGGTAAAGGAAGAGTTAAACGTGCACCGCCCCCTTATCTATAGCACAATCACATTTAGTGGGCTATGAACACTAAAATCACAGCCCTCTGGTATGGATAGACTTATCACCTGTCGGTGGTGATTCACGTGAGGGGAGACCCCTCTCCTCCCCCTGACCCTACCACCCTGGCCGGCCACCTCCTCACCCTAGCCGTCCCTGCCATATCCCCTGCCCGACCAGGCCTGTCGGAGCGCGGCCACCCTGGAGGCCATCACCCGGAGGATGGTAGCAGTGTGCAGTAAATCGTGTTAGAGGACGTGTGCCGCAATTGGGTTAGGCGGCCTCCTGTCCGCCCCGGACCATTCTGACGTTTGCGTTGTTGGTGGCCGTTAGGCGGCTCCTTAGTCGGCAACTGACCACGCCTGAATTAGATTAAGGCTTACTCCTTTATATACATTGGGCCCAGATGGGAGCGTTGGGTGGGTTGTGGGATGGGGGCGGTGGGTAGTGACTGGGGTTGGGGATGGGGTGTGGGGAGTGGTGGGGGTGAGGGTGGGTGAGTGTCAACAAGCGGTGTCTGATTCAATTCCGGAGGTTTATGGACACCCGCTCACCGCCAACTACTGCACTTTGGAGAGGGGTCTGGGAGCCATGAGCTGCTCGGGCTGAGGGACTGTGGGGCGGTGAGCTGCTCATGAGGGACTGTGTGGTGAAGGCGGAGGGACTCAGAGAAGTGCACCTGACATGATGACTCTGTTCCTGCAGCTAAACAGGCCCTACTCCCGCCTGATGCCGCCTACCTCGGCCCACCACACATGCTATTTCCGCCCTCCCCAGGGGGCTGGGATGAGACGCCTGCTGGTCTCCTCCGCCTGTGTCCCCACATCCCCAGCTACCGCCATCCTTCATCACCCACAGCTAGAGTCTGCCCATCTCACTTTGACAAACCACCAAAGCAGCTAAGGTGCACCATATATACTATATGGAGATAATAATTATCTCGGGCCACGGGTATCTTTGACAACTGTGCTCTCCCAAAGATATTATCAATTAATAAGATCCATGGTTCAGTAAAAGATAATACGATCCTTCAGCTGCTTTAACCATTTCTCCCCAGACCCATCAAAAACATTTCCCTCCCTCATACCTTCCCTCCCCCTTCCTGCTCCCCCTCCCCTCCCCTCCGCGATTCCTTTCACCCTCTATCTCTCCCAGGAATAGCCTCTCTACAGTGGTCCTGTTCTCCCATCGTCTAATAATTAAACAGGCAGGTAGTTCTCTGTAAACTATACCACATCTCGACCACCCCCTACTTTGACTATACCTCCATCCACCACCTTCCCATCCTCCAAGACTATCACCATCCCCAACACGGTGTCGGGCGGCTTTTCATGAGCCGCAGACAGTACACACCGCTCTGTATGATCAATGCTAGGTGTGACTTAATGCTCTGCTATCCGGTGACGGCTGTGGACGGTGCGTTAGGAGCAGGGAGTGGAGGGAGGATATGTAGGAGAGTCCGAGAGAGTAGAGGTTGGGTTTGGGGGGAGGGGGGACCCGCCATTACACAGCAAGGTATCACCGGATGCAGTGATGTTAGGCAACCGATACGAGGTATAGGATAAGCTCGTGAGGTGCTTATCCAGTTGTATACTTCATGGTCTATATTCATACTTCATCGTGACAGATGTATATCTGATTTAAGGCGGCCCTCACGCATATTATCATGTCCTATATATATGAAGCCCAGGCATCATATCCATAATAAAGATGTCTATATCAATAATGTACCTAACCAGATGTTGGTGGCCGTTAGGCGGCTCTTCATTACCACCCAGTCTCCTCAGTAAAGTATACATCAGGCTAATAGGACAATAACCGATAGCAATATGAGTAGAACCGAAATACAAACGGGACTCTATTTCCCTCAGGCCTCCTTACCCTAAGAGCAAAATGATGACGTGAAAACATACGTTTGTAAAGGATTTGAATCAGGAAATGTTCTGTCACTCAATTTCATATCCACACTGTCGAAGCTGGAAATAGTTCATAATCCTAAAGGACGTTACCCCCTTCCACTCTGTAACATGCCAAGCCATAACTGATATGGGAACAGGGCTTTCCGGATTACACTTTGCATGACAGACGGCCCTGATCAGGTGCTCAGCTCACAAATACAAGGTAATTGCCCCAATACCGCAATAGTGGATTGCAGGAAATCTGACTAGAAGAGATCTACCACCGCCAGCATTTTCTATTTATCCTCTGCAGGCTTTCGTCAAGAGCACCTCTTCTGAAATTAGAAATGCCTTTCGCCACTTGAGAACAAGCTGAAGCCCCATACTAAAAGCCATATTAGTGAGTTTAATCGCGCCCTATCTAATCTAGGGTAATACCCTTAATGCAGGGGGTAGCAATCACCCACGACGAAATAGCATTTGGGGGCTGAACGTGATTACACTTGTTACTGTTCTGTTCAAACCACAGAGGTTGACAAGGCATCAAGAAACGTTGGTACGGGCTTGGTGGTGATGGAAAAAGGTTATTTTTGCGTGAAATACAATCTCTCATATGGAGTAATGCATCAGTCAGCAGGAGACTGCTGATGCCGTCAGACAAACAGAAGTTAACTTTGGTTTATTTAAGGTTAGGACATGTATTTCCTTTCACTCACGTCATAGTGTTTTAATGATGGAGGGGGCAGGTACACAAGGATTGCCCATCAGTGTATTGCCTTACCTGTCCCTGACGTATCCACTTACCGTTCTGTACGTGACGTTTCTATTCTCATGTCATGTTTGGCGTCACACTGATGACATAACGGCATTTATATACGTCATAATGATATGTTACAATCCAAGACAATACTGTGAGGCAGATATAACCGTATGAGGTGTCAAGCCGTTGCAACAATGTATTCAATTCCAGCAAGCATTGCTCTGTCATCCTTATGGCAACACAGAATCAATCTAGTAATGACAGGTAGAATTTGCCGACATCGGTCGCAAAGAGGAACATTTCTATATTGAGAAACTGTTGAGATGAGCATCACACGTCCTTCTTCCAAACAATAATAACACACAAGAAATCCTCCGCCATTCAATCTGTCAAATAAAGAAGACCGACAATTGTGACAGGGAGCGATTTCCGCGATCATTCTTTGTAGGCCCCTAGGCACAAAGGCCCATTCTCATACTGTTAGTGTCACGAAAAGGCGTGTCTGGTCTACTTATGGTGATGTTTGATTCTGTCAGGAGCCCCCCGGATACCTCCTTGATAAACTCACAACACTTCCTGAGCTCTGCCCCCCTGACATAGTGCCCAAGTCCGCCACTTAACTTCAGGGTAGGTAGTTCACTGTTGTCTTTGTATTGATCGATCACCCAAGACGCCAATTGTTTTGTGATACTTTTTAAATCTGAGCTGCCAACTTCAACAATGGCTATTCCCTTAATTACTCGAATTGTGATTAATTTCCCTTTATTCGACCATCACCCGTTAGAAATGCCATAATTTCCCATCGGCATTAAAAAGGAAGCTGTCTTTGAGGAGGGCCGTCATAATGGCCACCTAACTGCAGGTGCCCAGAACCCAGCAAGGCCATTCAACAGAAACACAAAAGAAGGATGATAAAACACCCTTCTTATGTGTATGTAAATGACTATATAAAATAACAGTCACATAGTTTATATGTATTAATCATAAGCCATACTCCAGTGGGTGATTTTTATGCGTCAGCTCTCTTGATGCCCACGCTTCCTGATTGCCGGTAATTCACAGATGCTTTAAGGCATTGCTGGGTGAAGGAGCTTGCCTTAAGATTGTGTCACTCCATAGAATCGTCTAAATGTGCACCAGACTGAACATGGTCCTTTAAAGAAGTAAATGGTAGCCGCCTTGTGAGTAGATGAGTCACATCGATGTGGGTGTTCTGTCGGCAGGGTGATTAGTGAATAATTAGGTCAGAAGGACACTGTCACCCTGATCACGTCTGGTAATGAAGTTTGTGCTGGAGGAAAGGTATGTGTGTGTGTGTGGGTGGTTGGGGGGGGGGGTCTGATGACACCCACACACGTTTAGGGAGGCTGTGTATTGTTACTTAAAGACCTGGCCATGATAGGAACTGGGTGAATGGAGGCATGTAGATATCTCACTATACCAAGGAATAAAAGGACAGTATTACAACTCGGAAATAGTATAGCATTCTGATCAACTGCTCACTCATTACATTCATGAATTGTACATATTTTCTTTATTTGAATATTTGCAGCTAGTAGTTGTTACTGCTAAATGACCGAAGGCTGCGGATTCATTCCGCGATTTTGACTTGAAGTTGGAGCTATTCCATGAAAACAAAACCAAAACAGAGCCGGACCCCCTTTTTCTTGGATCAGTCTAATGATATTTTGATCCACTGCCACTCAGCAGCACAACATTTTACGCAATTTAGTATCCCCAGACATTGTCCGAAGCAGAGTTAATGAGAAAATCTCTAAATATCACATAGTAGGGCCCTAGCCATTCTGTTCTTAATATACTGTCTCAATGGCGTGTTGTTGTCAGCTTCTCCTCAGCCGATGCCATGTGGCGACGGGATACACAGAGAGGCGTTCATTTCTTGCATTGTTCATTTGCAGTTTTCAGAACAACATAATTCTGTATCAGCAGGTTAACCCATGTGCACTTTTGGAGCCTAAAGCATTTTCAGAGGACATGTTCCCCCGGCATGTCCCTCACCTCAACAGAGGGAATTGATACACTTACCGGGTAATTGATGTATGACGTGACCCAGGGGCCATAAATGGTGGTTTCTTGCTCAGACTGCCACCGATTGGTAATACATTGCAATGGCAACAAAGCTATCATTAGCTCAAGGCATTTCTCCCCTCTCTTCTCTGTTGTCCTCTGTTGCTAGATCCCATCATGGCCCATCTGACGGCTTTGTGCACCTGTAATCGCCTTAGCCTGTCCACGTTTAGCCTTTTGATTCATGGCTTTTATATGAGCTGATCGGAGCCATACTGAGGCCTGAGATTAGACATTGTAGTGCCCCTTCATAAACACCTTGTATTATCTCATCTTAGGTAGGATCGCTATGCACGTGTATGCTATGACTTATGTTTTTCTCCCTAGATTAAATCCATGACGCTTGGTTTTAGTGTCGCAATGGTAAATAAGATGACTTACACAGCATCACTTTAACTAGTCTTCAGGCGGGAACAGGCCTTTATCCATTCCACAGATAAACCCCCTTTAAAGAAGCAAAAAAATTATAGTTTTTGCAACTAGGAGGTTTTTATTCACAGTGCGTTTAAACTCCCCAAACCCAACCGATGTAGTAAAAAACATAAGAATATTAACCGAGATTATCTGTATCATTCTGTATGTAATTGTATGCTCATGTATATCATTTGTATAGTTTCCATCTATATATCATTCATTATGTGCGTAATAGACCGAAAGGCAACACATCTATACAGTAACATAGATTCACAACAGAGAACTAAAAACATAAAATGTAATAGTTCTACATCGAGTAAATAATAACACTGCAATATTAAACCAGACAGACCTATTCCTACACATTGTTTATAATTTCTTCAGCCATCTGCAAATCCATGTGGAGAGCCTCAAAACCAAAGTGTATAGACAATGGGAAGCCTTTCGTGAGGAGAGTCAGATTCGGATATTAATCAGAGTTCTTCAATCAGACCATAACTCGATCGCGCTCGGTTAAATAGAGATTGTTAAACGAATCAATTGCACTGCCGTTCTCAGAAGATTGGCCTGCCTTGAGGAGTGTCTGCCCCAAAATGGAGTTTTATAATGAGCGTGCTGCAGCCAGCGAAAAACGGTGTCAACTATTTCTTACCCCTCACCAGACCATAGTACACAGAGTTATGTTCCTTACTGATTTACTGATTTACATGTCTAGCAAATAAACCACTGTAGATCAGCCCGAGAGAATGCTTGAGGGAATACAAGAATACCACTACAGCTTTTAAGAAAAATACCAAGTGGCATGGAATTTGTTCTGACTTTATGGAAATAAAATAATACCAATGGCAATGCTGCACTCAATTGCCCTTTTTGAGCATGCAATTAAGACTTTGAGCCAAGGAAGAGACGGAAATTACTTGCTTGTTATTTTTGTCCCGTTTACAAGTGTAACTGGGCTGCAGGCAGTTCTGCAGGAGTGACTAGCTTCTTTGAACTAGTTCTCAACCAGGCAGGGTAATCGCAGCCGGCTAGCTCGACCATCATTAGGAAGTTATTCAGAGGCGAACCCCAGCAATTATGTAACTTGTGTATAGCTAATCTAGACCTAGACATGCTGGGGGGTGGCGCAGGAGGGAAGGGGCTTATAGAGTCTGGGTTTAATATGGCGTAGGGATTCTATTGTCGTCTCCATGCTTTGGTTGCTTAACCGGCTGTTGAATTCCTGCAGTGCCGTTTTTGATCATTTTATCAAAGTATAAATTCCTTGTTGTCAACACATTTCAGTGTATTTCCTTACAGATGACGACTATCCTACCTCACTTTGCTAACGATACAGTGCGGTAGCTAGCTATTTTGGGAGCCATTTTATGAAATCATAACTTCTTGTCGAGACAGGGAAAACCTTTGATTATTTCTGATATTACTGATTATACCTTACTCATTGCATTCATTCACTGGCATGGGGGATGATGTAGAGTCATAGTACGTACCTTCCATATCAATCTGAATTGAAAGTCCTCACAAAGAGAACGGGGATCCCTTTCACAAAAGCGGATGATAGATACAGACTGATGTTAGTGTGATCACTAGCCTATCATGTTTAATATGGGGCCTCTGCGACTATTGCCTCACACCATAACTGCACCCATGCCTCTGGCGGATTTAGATAAAACTCTCACCTCTTGCATTGCATCCAGAGAGCTCTATGACATTTGGGGTACCAAAGCTGACACACGGTAATGCTATCTCCCCCAGCAGCAGTAGTTGGCTTCGTGTATTTGAAGTGGGTGCTGATGTTGAGTTACCCAGGGAAGTATTCAAAGAGAGTATTTCCTTTTTGACGTGCATGTTGATGGGGGTTGAGGAGGTTTTATTAGGGGAGAGTTGTAAATGTGCACGGTCTGTAGCAGTCGAGTGACAGCACTTACAATACATAATGCATTTGTTGCTTCATGCTTTGTACTCAGGCATTTGTCCCAACTTTCCATCCATCCTGTTTGAGGAGCTTTGCGCCACTATCGTGGAGTGTGGAGGTAAAATGCCATACAGGTGGGGAGGGGGGGGGGGGGGTTGACATTCTGTGTCAAACACTTTGAAGATGGAGGGAAGCGTCAATGTACATAGAAAATGTAGAGGGAATTGTCTGAAAACCTTGCTTAGGTTGTATACCCAGATAAGTCACACCCTTGAGACGGCCCACCTTACCTAATGATTCAAGTAAAGCATGGCTCGGCCCGGAGACTCTGATAGCGTCGATAATCGCGATGAATCGTGACTACATAGTGGTGAGTATATCCCACCTCATCCGCCGTCTGGTGACATACTCTGTCCCAATGAGCTGCTCCTTGTGAGAACATGAGCAGCTCGGTGACAGCGGCGGGAAAAGGCGAGCTGTACAGGGCGGCATGCATACATCACATGCGTTAACCATTTAAGGGTCGTATAGTTCTTAAATGCAGTATGACTCTGGTGCATGAATGGATCAAGCCCTGGTAAGTACCTGGGGTCTGATTCAGAACGACTGACGTATTGGTCAGAAAAATAAAATCGTCAATATTGTCATATTTTGCAATTGACTAGGATACTCGTCATCGTTAATAGGTGGTGCATGCTTATCTATTTCTGTATATTTTAATATGATTTTTTTCTGGAAGACCCCCTACCCTCTATACACGAATACCTCCTTTGCTTGTGACTTTTTACCCGACGAATACGGCAATCATTCTGAACCAGACCCCTGGCCAGGGCTGTATTCATATGATATACTGACCCGCTGGGGTTGATACACTCCTATATGGGCGTCATGATGTATAAATGCAGCCCTGTCGAGCTGCATTCAAGACGATAATGGCCATAAGTATGTATCATAGCATTTTCCAGCCCTTACCGTGTTAAGCTGAGCCGTGTAACCCACACCTTGTAATCAGAGTGGGCTGACGAGCAGCTCCCTGACCTCAAATGGCGCCATAGATATTCCACTCCCTGAGCAGCTCAGGCTGCTGGGGCAGGGGGCGGGAGCAGCTCTGCTGGAGATACAAGCACGTCAGATGGGAACGATATTCTAATCGCGGCTCTGATATGAGCGTTTGGCTAAATTGCTCATTTAGCGGCCCGCCTAGGCGAGCTGCTCCATCGATTGATGATGTGCTGGTGTCAGTAGTGATAAACCAAGTGCTCAGCTGCTGCTCATGCTTCAGTGGGAAAACAGACACAGGTCTGGATCATCAATGGGACAGACACGCGTGGGTCTGTACACGAACACGTCTTTCTATGCTGTAGGTTATAGCTGTGCTTGATGTTGAGGAGCTGGGGGTAGGTGGTGGTGAGGAGGGTCATCAGGATGGCTGTTGGCTGGTGTTGTGATGTTGACGATGCCGGGGGTGATAATGGTAGAGATATGCGAGTTGTCGGGAGACCCAGGAGTTGGTGATAAAGGTATTGATGCTAGGGGGTGTCTTGTGGCAATGGTACACTGCGGGGGTAGGAGGGGGTGGTATAAAGGGAATGGTATTCGCTTCAATTCCAATCAATGATTCCCCGTTTCCCACCCCACCCCCTGCTCCCCACAGCAACACACACATGCCAAATCCTCACCCACGAGACCCATAGAACAGTTCATATAAACTCCACACGTCATTGCTTTTGATCGCAATTTGCCAGGGACGCCGAGCTTAATACCCTCAACGGAACTCACCAGGCCCCCGGAAGTGCATATGCACGCACCGGAAATCGGGACCCGCGTTCCTAATGGTGCCCGTCGTCGGGAGCGCGGTGGCGGCGCCAATTAGGACGAAGGTCGTATGACAAACGAGCTGTCGTTAATGTACCGATAAGCTGCCGATATTATCAGTGGCACTACATGGAGCAAAATGAATATAGAAAAATATCCATGAGTACATAGTCCCACTCCCTTGCTTGTGTTTTGCCTTTTGCTTTTATACAAGGCAGCATATTCGATTTACCACCGCCCTGATCTCCATATCGCATTTAATGCTCTGTTGCCACATGGAATTACAACATGTTTTCCTTTGTCTAGTTAATGAGTCGTCCTATAAAAGACTTAAACAAGTCCACTTACAGGGCTGACAGAAGGCAACACAAAGGGACATGCAAACACAGGCCATATTGATACCATCAGCCGCAATCAGGAGAAAGCCACACGGAATTGGCTTACATAAATAGCCTGCTCGTTATACCAGATTGTGGTGGCTGGTCAGCAGCGGCACCATCCACCTCACACATGCTAGAAGGCGAGGTCTTGATTGATGTTGGCACAGGGAACGTGGTCACATTGATTGAAGAATGTTGAATAAAACAGTAATTCTGACATATTTTGGAGTAATTTGTTATGTATAAGCCTATATAAACGCCAATATTTTGGAGTAATTTGTAATGTATAAGCCTATATATATGCCTATATAGTCTAGTACATTAATTGTAGTCTTTAGGATAGGCCAAAGCTGGGCCAAAGTAGAGGAATCTTGACATGAGGTTTAGACGACAAGCACGACGCGAAGCAGATGGTAAATAGTATCCTCTCAAGAATCTTGACGTAACGTTTAGACGACAAGCACGCCACGAAACAGTTCAGATGGTAAATATTATTCTCTCGAATGGCAATAAAGAAATCTTACTGGGTGGATGTAATCTATTTTACTTTAACTTAATATCATATATAAATGTGAGGTCCTGTTAATGCACCTTATGAATTGATGGAATGCAGTTGGTCCTCTTACTCCATATCATGTCAATGATGTAATACGATCCCTTTCTTCTCACAATCTGTCTAGCCATGTATAAAAGCATAGCGTAGTATGTACATTGACGTGGTCGAAATAAGCGGATCAAAACCAAATAACGCGCTCAAATCACCCAACAATCGTGTAAACTGTTGGTCGAGTGAACTCCGAACGCCTTATCTTCATACAAGTACTAGTTTGATATTTGAATCTAAGCTATCCGTTGGCTTACAGTTGCACTGGAAAATTTATTTTATAAGTAATGCGGCAAACATTCAACACTGATCTGGAGGTTCACTATACAGATACCTTAATTGAACGATTAATACAAGGGGGCCTTTCGGCTGACTAGACTGAAACCACATGGTTACATAGTTTATATGTATGGCCATGTGAAAGGCATATTATATGGCTCTCAATTTCTATCTGTCATGTGAGCCCAAAGGAATGTTCATTATTCAGTACACGTGGATTTGTCCAGAGTATTTGAACAGATCAATAGAGATTCCGCAAGTTTATCATAGAGTCATTTTATAATTTTGGCCGATAAATCCTCATAGCGTATTTCCCGTTTCCTTTACAATATATAAATAAGTGGACTCCTGCGTCTTGTTGAATTGATAAGGGGGTTCACGTATAATATAGCAACTGGTGAGGCCTGTGTAAAAATACCACACAATGTACTTAAGAGCTTTTAATAATCTGTACCCTTATACTCGTTGATCTTACATAGCCTAGCATATTAATCCTGTTTGTTTTGGCTTTCTTCACTATGATGGGTCTCTTCCCACATGAAAGGCCGAATTACAGATCCCTGATGGGATTTGGCGGTGCCTGTGTGCGGCTTACACCGCCGTACCTGGGGACGGGGGGTGGGGGGAGGTCTGGTCCGTGAGGTGTTATCAGATCCTGCCAGGATTACCCCATTGTGCCGCATTGTTCGGGTCCCACCTCATACCATGTTACTGTTTGCACTAATACCCCCTCAGCCACATCCTTTGGGAACGTTCACAAATGACGTTGACAGTTAGGGGGTGGGGAGGGGAGAGTCTTTAGGTTCAGTGACGAAATGTCACAGAGGCGGCCATTCATTTGTATGGAAAATAATGACAGAGGGTGGAGGGTGGGTGTGGAAAAGCATCCTAACAGGTCCCAAGATTGGTGATTTCATTTGTGAATTTTCCCTTCCCTGCAACCAACACCCCTAGTACCAGTGCTCCCTCCCCCAACCCATTCTCATGCATCCCTATAGGGTGCAAGAAGTGTTATTATCTATGTAAATTACCGGTTATTTAAACTCAACCCGCCGACATGTCCCGCAGAGCTACATGTGAAATCCCAGCCCTCATAGTAATATCCACCCACCGTCTCCCTGGCTCCTTATTTCTGCCACCTCTCTAATTTTGAGCACTAGATGGGAAACTTAAAACGCCAATAAAGGAGAAGCAGTGAAAATGCTTAAAAGAAAAACACGCAAAGAGCGTGAAATCCGAACCTCCAATGTTTTCAAGTGGTGGGGTTGCCCCCCGCCTATGGTGCAGTTCAAAAAGTGAAGGGAGAATCATCAAAGTTACTGGTGCTCTTGTGTCCTTTGCATCTTTTTCTTTGAGACACAAAATCTTCCGTTCTTGTATTTCTACAAATTGCTATTTATTGCCCATGTCCTGTGAGAACTATGATTTCTTTCCCAGAAAAGTGGTAAGACTGGTGAAGTCAATTCACTTTGTTTAGTGGGCATTCGTAATTGACCACTAAGAACGGAATTCAACAGAAGACATAATTAAGGGAAGATTCATGTTCAGACAGTTACAAAGGGTTCTCGTTCACAACCATGTTAAACCCGTTCAAGCGTCTTAATTCTCAAGTTCCTGTATGAGAGATATTATTGCCAATTGAAACAAGAGACGTCGTTCATATAACCCCCAATATGAACAGGTTGGAGACTGACCAGTTTCTTAGTACGCCCTAAGACTGAATGACAGTCCACAGATCACAGGGTGTACCAAGAACTTGGTACACTCATTTATTGTCACTTTTCTCATATTTCCATGCCAAAATGCATAATTCTGAGGCCACTATAGGATGCAGACGTCTATAATCTATGCATGCACCCCTTTTCATAACTAAAATCGGAATATTATCTAAGAAATGGCTTTATCTACACATTTTCCTTAAAAAAATGTTTATTAAAATCAGTTTGCTAATTTTTTGTTAAATCTGCTAATAAAAATGAACCCATAGGATTAAATCATTGATTGAGGCCCACAAAATGACGTTTTTGTTTTCACTTATTGATGTTTGATAATGTAGGAAATAAGCCAGTTAATGTAAATATAAGTATGAAATAGTAGAGTGGTTTCCCTAGTCCCACTAATTACATGCACATATAAGGGTCACAGTCCAGTGACCACAGGTAAGGTACATGAGTACTGGGCTGTGATTGGCCCTTTTACCTGTATGAGCAGGGGTCATGGTCCAGTGAACACACCAGGTGTACCAAGATTATAGTACAGCCCAAGATGGTGCACAGTACGATAATCTTGGTACATACCCAATGGAAAGGGTGTACTATGTATTTAGTACGTTCTAATAACATGGTCCTGGCCCCAACCTGATGAAGCCATTATGAAACATTTTCTATAACATTGGACCCCTATGTATATATCAATCTGCTGATATCCTTGTGTGCTTTTTGCACCTGGTTATTTCCAATAGGTGTGAAATTGAACTGAGCATTATTTGTGTCGTCGTTGACTGTATGATGATTCATACCTTTTTATCCACATACTCATCAGTGTCTCCTTGTGTGGATCAGCTGTGTATTTAAGTGTGATCTAAGCACACCCACACTTAAAAAAATGTATGTAGTAAAACAGGGAGAATAAAGCTCTGTCTCAATGGTTGAGTGAGTAAATGGAATCCCTGCACGTGCTTTTGAAATAGCTTCAAAGAGACTTGGTGAAGCCCCTTCGTGCTCCTACCCCTACTAAACCAAACTAATCCTGTGTAAACTGATTAAACAAACTCAAACCGCGAAGCCACATTTCTAGGTGGCTTCCTTTGACAACAGTTGAAGCCACGTGCACGTGATAAACACTCCAGCGGTCTTGTCGGCGCCGCTGCCAGGCGCGGCGTAGCGGCGTACGCCGGGGCGCCCAGGCATCAGGCGGGCGCCGGGCGCTGTGGTAATTAGGCCGAGGGACATGACAGGAATGCTGCAGGAATTAGGCGCTCACCCAACAGGGCGCCGGCCGCTAGGGGGTTACCGCAACGTCGCGCCGGCACCGGGGCATCCCGCCGACGCTAATTAGCGACGCGCCAAAAGAATTACGTCTCATCAGGCGACGTCCTACTGCCAACGTCATAACCTTAGTGCCATCCATTCTGTGCCTGCCCTATTGCCATAGCAACCAAGGAGGTATATATACTTTTAAAGAGGAGTCCTAAATCTGATCAGCTTAGTTTGGGTTACTACAGGTTGACCCCTTTTTGTGTTGGGCGATCTATATATGTCATATTCTATTCTTTAGATGCTGGATGATCATGCTGCAGTGTGGCTGACTTTGGTGACTTGAGCTGCTCAGAGCAGTAGGACAGTAGGACACATCCCATATGTTATAAATTAAAGACAGGTTAAGGTAACATGATACAACGGAATATGGATATTGGTACACTTATACTACAGTAATCATAGTACTAGTGTAATAGTACCTATGCATTAATTGTTTCTGTGATATGCATTGCATTGTCCCGTTACCTAGTGCTTGGATGAAGGTTATAGGGAGGTGTAGGGCTACGAGCAAGGAGGTGTGGAGAAGGTTAAACGCGCACGCTGTGGGAGCACGTATTTACCGAGGCGACTTGGCTCGTGGGGGATAGGGACAAATGAGTTGCTCGGCCTGCTTTGAAGTCCTGGAAGCCACTGGGAGCAACTCACAGGCGTGGCTATAGGAAGCTATTGTCGCATAGGGGAGTAAAATGGGTCTGATATGCAAAACTGTAATGACTTTACCGAGTGCGATCCATAATTGAATTAGCAGTCCGAACGTGTGCCGTTTTATACAAGGTCTTGCCAGCTTAGATCTAACTTTGCGTCAATTTTACATTCGGAGGACTGAGCACGCCCACAGGCAAAAACTCCACTGCCTTCTAAAGCATTGTTCTAGGGACAACAGCGGAATGTATTTAGGTCTTATTGAACTGCACCTCTGTCATAAACCAATAACTGGAACTTAATGGATTTCGCAGTTGTATTTTAAGATCCCTTTCTCTTGGAGATGATATTTATTCTACAGTTACAATACATTCACATCATAGTGAATGTACACATCGTGTTATCCATAACTATATAGGCCAGTCAATGTTCACATACGTATGTTCCCATATAATAAGGAGGTTTAGATCACGGCGTATACGGCAACGTGTGCGTCTTCAGCAATACTATAGGATGGGCCCAGTGGGCATATCTAAACACATCTCTAATGTTGCATATCGTATAGACCCTATACTAATGGCTCAGCTCTTCAACTTATATTCACCATACCTAGTCATTAGTACACATCGCATATCCCCTACACCCAGGCTGGTTGATCTTTCCTGAATCAGCCAGCCCTGCCTCTGACCTAGAATCTACTCCCGACTACTGTCTGGATGTAATCAAGGCAGGCATTGTTTGCTACAGTCCCTCAGAGGGGCCACCTGTTAACTGGCACCCCGACTATATAGAGGATCCAGGCCTGGGATCCAGGCTGCTATGTGTAGGGCCTGTACTTACACATCAGGAGCACATTAGAGTCTTATACAGCACGCCAGGCTATACTCTAGCAGATCTCCTCCAGGGTGCAACTTTAAGCCCCATGTAGGCCCTCCAGTACAACCTCATAATCCTATATACAAGAGCAGTCACACACAAAGGGGGGTGGGAGATTCCCTTCAGGCCCAACCGTTTTGAGGATGGGACATGGGCCAATTTACGGGTCATCACCCCCGGCTATCAGGATAGACGTGGGCATGTACATTGGTTCAGTGAAGTGTAGACTGATGTGGGTTGGTCATGACCTTCTGTGGGTTGGTATGATAGCCTTTGACCGGACAAGAGTCGAGGTGGACGGTGGATTCTCAACGGCTGTTTGGGCTGCTTTTAAAGATCATGTATATATGCTCGGACAAAGCGTTGCTATCATCAGTATGTTGAATAACATTTAATTTAACTATCTGGAACGTGGTTACACCACTGTGACCTTGCATAGCAGTTCTTTTATTTACTGTATACATACAATGGTGGGTGTAAGTCACAGTTGGAGAGAGAACTTTGGTTAATGTTATAGTGCTGGGCAGTCTTGCCCTTCAGTGGAGGCACTGACAGGCCATATACCAGTGAAGACCCCCAGCTCTGGCAGCGAGAACAGGCCCGCCTCTAGAGACCGTCTGGGCCTGGGTTTGGTCATGCAAGGACACCAGGCGGGCACCACATGGGCCCTATTAAATACAAAGTCAGTGGGTTCGGTGTTAGGGACAAGATGTCGGTGAGCTGGTGATAATTCCATTGCTGCATTATTCAGCGACCAGGGACGGCGGTGGCGACGGCCTCCGAGCCTCCCTGACGGGATTAGAGGCGCCCGGTAGCCTCCCGTGTAGCCCACACCACGAGCAGCTCACCCCCAAATCTCCTTTAGCGCCTCCCGCTAGCGGCCTGCTCCGAGCAGCTCACAGAGCAGCTCACAGCAACTCAAGACCAACCTAGGCAGCTGAATACAATGTTACTACAGCAGCCAGCAGCTCACTCCTCAAGCAGC
Organism: Harmothoe impar; assembly: GCA_947462335.1. NCBI lineage: Eukaryota > Metazoa > Annelida > Polychaeta > Phyllodocida > Polynoidae > Harmothoe > Harmothoe impar. The sequence continues at coordinate 86,150,994 of OX381704.1, read as the reverse complement.
ATATACGAGTTGCTCTGAGCAGCAGCTCATGCGAGCGGCAGGCGTGAGCGGAGGTCATGAGCAGCTCAGGGAGTCAAGATGAGGGTGGAGCAGCTCGTGAGGGGTACCTGGCGCGTGTCAGCTGTTGGCGTGTGGGTTATCTGCTCGGCTGAGACAGAATCGCATTATTTGCTGGTATGATGTATCGGGGCGGAAAGGGCCGGCACGTGACGCCATCACCACCCAATGATTTACCAAGATAGCGATATTAGACACCCCACCTCCCATTGCAACGCCGCCCCTACCCACCCCACGTTTCCTGAAACCCAGGCCTCCTGCCCTTGCCAGCCAAATGAATTTGTTTGCAGCCCCATGTGCCAAGCAATCGTCGCTAGGGGGAGTGAGTAGATTGAAAGGGGAGAGGGGAGTAGGGCAAAGGAGGATTTAATATTGTGTCTCTCCATAGTTGGCTGAAGATGGAACCTACAGTAGTCCATCTTTAGTTCATATAATCACACGTTAATGTTTCATGGTTTAGATTAAATAAATAAATAGCCTAGCTAATAATCCACAAGAGCAAACTAATAGTAAATTTACTATGAACAATAACATATCCCCATAAAATATGGATGTGAGTCACCAGAACGAATATACATTGCATGGCATTCGGTCGTATGTTCCAAAGTTCATTCATGAAAGAATAGAAATCTGCTTACAAAGTACACACTTCTATTTCAGGAATAATGAGTAGTAAAAATAATATACGATAACTTATCAGGACAGTTGTAACTGGATACATCACAGCATTTTGGCGTTCAAATGCCTTCGTCTGGCGGCGGAATTAATAGCTGCATTCAGTCAATACCACTGTGGGTAAGAGGTTACACTCCTCCCACACCACAAAGATGAGACCGACTTTAGATGTGGTTTGGTGGGGACGTGGGTCGTCACTGTGGGTGCCGCACGAGGCGCCGTGCCCGCGGCAGGATTCTACCGCAGCAGTTACCGCAGCAGTGGGCTGCCAGAAGTTGTGGCCTTTGCCTACTCAGCCCCAGGCCCCTTTGTAGCCAGTCAGCAAAATAACAAGCGGCCCCGGAGGCGGCCCTCGTCTTCAGGTCACTGAGCAGGTGAAGGTCAGCTCGCCGAGCACCTCAGATGGGAAATACCAGAATAGGCAAAAGGACACTGCCATCCGAAGGAGGATGGCTTTGTTTTCAGAATCAGACGCCGAAGGCTGCCTTACAGGCTGGCTAGCACTGTGTCTATATGTATAGGCATATGGCCTTCAGTCTCCTTTGTTTCTGTCCTAGCTTGCTGCCGGTCCAGTGCACATTGCCGGTGGCCTTATTATGTGTTTGTATATATGGTTAATTCTTACAGTATATAGCCCTCCATCCTATTCTTGGCATTGGTTATTGCGTTTGAAGTAAGATCATATCGCTGGAGAGAGATAATAACCATACTCCAATAATTATACATTCTTGGGACAATAATTTTCTATCCATAAATCTGCAATCTAGGCTCAACTTAGGCTTATCTATAGGTGCCGTTTTAATTAGATGAAAAGTACCAGTCTAAGTGCACCTCTTGTCCTCTACATCGGCCTCAATAATTAACGTATAACTCTCTATCAAAACCCACAGTTAACGTGAATCTTTCACTGCTTCAGTATACTCTTTAAATACAATGTCCCCACAAGATGTTTCCTTATAAGTACTACTACTGTAGCAGACTGCCTCGAGACGTTAACGCTTAGGAGGATCCGTAAGGGAGAGCCTGCTCACCCGACACAACTAAGTAGCATATTACCTATGCATGGGTTTTGGCACTCTGGTGGGGGGTGGGGTGGGATTGGGTAGTCAGGGCATGCCTAACACTGGTATGGGTAGGGTGGGCTCGACGTGGGTGGGTGGGGTGGGGCCATGCTTAACACCGGTGAGATCTAGTAGTAATAAGGGTATGCCTGACACTAGGAAGTGAGAGTGAGCTTTCATACCGGAGTTAGGCATGTATTGTCAAAACTATCCTTTCAGGAAGGAATCAGACAACAGTTGTCGAATAGGCCTCGCCTAACTGCAAAGTGGGTTAAGAGTTACTCTTAACCCACTTTGCAGTTAGGCGTGTCCTATTCGAGATAGCGAGGGTGGAGGGGAAGAGTGAGGGCCATGCCAAACATTTTCAAGTAGTACTAGGGTTCGGCTGGTAGGGTAGAGAGCATGTCTATAACATTGGGTAGTACTAGGATTGTGCTGGCAGGGGTATAGGGGGTAGAGAGCATGCCTATGACATTGGGTAGTACTGGGATTGTGCTGGTGCATGGGAATATAGGGGGTAGAGAGCATGTCTATAACATTGGGTTGTACTAGGATTGTGCTGGTGCATGGGACTATAGGGGATAGAGAGCATGTCTATAACATTGGGTAGTACTAGGGTTGGGCTGGTGGGGGTATAGGGGGTAGGGGCATGTCTATAACATTGGGTACTACTAGGGTTGGACTGGTGGGGCTATTCCTCACTAGCGGGATACCAGTGCTGCCACAATTGGGGACACTTAGAACTAGCAGTGTGGGTCTCAGGGGGGGGGGGGCCAAACATCAGGGGGAGAGTGGAGCAATGATTACACTAGGCCTCTACATGTGTATTATGCATTGGTTGTACCTGGACACACCTTTTATTATCTGTCCAATATAGGGTTGTGGTTAGGACAATGGACTCATGTCTAGCAGTACCTAAGTTCAAATCCCCTCAGGCTAGGTGTGTTGACCATTTTAACCCCATTGGTTGCAAAAGCTTGCACCAAAGGTTTTGGCAAAACGTTTTTGTAAAACATTTTATGAACCTTTGCAAAAGGTTTGGGTGTAGTCTTTTGGTAACCACTTTTGGTAACCATCTATGTTACACTAAAAGCCACACCAAGGACCGAACCCGGGACCCTTAGATTGGGAGTTCCAGGCTCTCCTGGTTGAGCTATGGAGGCTGCTGGTAGGTGCAGGTACAAAATGTAAACTTTGTTATTGATTATCCTCATTAATGATCAATGCTAAATAATCGGGACCTTTAGCAAACCCGACGTAGCTCATTTAACACAGACGTATCCTATCCTTTCAGCACTGCTACATCTGCATTTAATAGGGGCCTTTAGCAACCCACATAAAAGCTCATTAAACACAGACGTAGCAGTGCTGAAGACATAGGATACGTTTAATGAGCTTTTACGTGGTTGCTAAAGGTCCCTAATGAGCTTTTACGTGGTTGCTAAAGGTCCCTAATAGCATTGATCATTAATGAGGATAATCAATAACAGAGTTTATGTTTACCTATTGTACCTTGATCTACCAGCAGCCTCCATAGCTCAACCAGGAGAGCCTGGAACTCCCAATCTAAGGGTCCCGGGTTCGGTCCTTGGTGTGGCTTTTAGTGTAACATAGATGGTTACCAAAAGTGGTTACCAAAAGACTATACCCAAACCTTTTGCAAAGGTTCATTAAATGTTTTACAAAAACGTTTTGCCAAAACTTTTGGTGCAAGCTTTTGCAACCAATGGGGTTAAAATGGTCACCACACCTAGCCCGGAGGGGATTTGAACTTAGGTACTGCTAGTCATGAGTCCATTGTCCTAACCACAACCCTATATTGGACAGGTAAAAGATTGCAGGTGTCCTAGCATGCAGGTAATGTAGTAGTTCCACTCTCCAAGCAGAGCTTTAGCCCCCTGATCTGGTCCACATGATTTGCTGAAGCTAGTGACTGGAAAGGAGAGGGTGCATACTGGTACCAGTCCAATATGGCGCTGTCCAGTGGACATCCAGCTAGTGCGGAATAGGGTAAGGGGCATGTCCATAACATTGGATGGTACTAGGGTTGGGCTTGGGGGTAGAGGTGCTTAAAATTGACTGGTCCTAGGTTCGGGCTGGCGGTAGTCGGGGGCATGCCTATAACAGTGGGTACGTAGTACTAGGGTTGGGCTGGTAAGGTATAGAAGGCAGAGAGCATGTTTATAACACTGAGTAGTACTAAGGTTGGGCGGGGGATAGGGGCTACTGGGGAATGCCTGTAACATTGGGTAGTACTAGGGTTGCTGGGTAGGGGGCATGCCTGACATTGACTGGTACTAGGGTTGACGTCGGGCTGGCGGTGGTCGGGGGGGGCATGCCTATAACATTGGGTACGTAGTACTAGGGTCGGGCTGGTGGGGCCGCTGCCAACAACCACATGTACGCCTCCTGCCCCGGCCCATCGACGATTGCAACGTGGTAGATTTTCTGCCTTGCTGCGCCCAGGCCGACAGCCTCCTCCTACAAAGGCGCGACAGGCTAAGATCTGGGCGCCCTGTTCAGGGGTGGAAAGGAGCAGGGCTCTGTCAGGGCATTAGAGGTATAGTGAAAATGTAGGGGAGGGGGGTGGGAAGTGGGGGGGGGGTGTAGGCTGAGGGGTACAAAGGTCTCCTGGGGCCTGCTTTACAAGAAAACTTCGCCTCTATTGAGCTACTTATTGACCGGTTGTGACGTCATTTACACACAAGGCATCGTATATTAGACAGGGGGTATTCGATATCTGTGTGATGATTGGCATGAAACATAGTACAATGGTATTGTGTAACCCCAATATTCTGGCCATATATGAGAATGGACGCAATTTTGCGAGTTCTGAGAATGCTAGATGTCGACGTTCCTTGTTACTGTACTTTAATTACGAATATAGATATATAAACGTGCGGGGAACATCCCAGTATATTTGTCTTCTCTCGATATATTATACATAATCATACTCGTAAATACTAATCATTAAAGGAGAATTGATAATGGAGATAAAAGATGAACTTAGAAAGATGGGAAGCGGAAACGAAAGATGGCGAGGGGCGTGGTGTGGAGTATAGTAATACATTTATGTCTCCTAAAGAGCCTGGGGTTAATATTGCCAGAGGCAGGGCAGGCTGATAGTGGTGGCAATGTGCTGGGAGGAAAGGGGTCTGGGGTCTGACATTAAACGCCACACCGAGAGCCCTGGGTCCACTGATACGTGGCCCACAGATAGCCCAGCTGACACAGTCATCACTCCAGCCCTTAGTAGTACTAGGAAACACTCACATGATGCAGGCTGATCCGGCCTGGCTCAGGGGCTCTCAACTAAATTCACCCAAGTCACTGCATTTACCAAAGTCAGTGAAAACTGCAAAGATTGCTTTATTAGTCGGTGACGGAGTAACCTTGTTTATGACGACGCTCAGGGACTCGGTATTTCTGCCATTTAAGACTAAAGGCAACAAAAACGGACAAGAGGCCAGCAAGAAGTTGATTTGCATAATGTCAGGCCTGCAGTGATGTGCCCAATAAAACACAAGGTTTCTGCTGATTTGTGAAGATGAGGAAAGACAAGACAGAATTGGCCGGAGATGGACTCCGTTTGAAGGGGCTATAGTTGACAAGAAAGGGAGGAAGTTGGGAGAATTTGACTGAAAAGGACAAAGACACAACGATTCTGGAGGTTTTGAAGAAGATGAACTGATGAGTAATCTGTGTTGTGTGGGCACTTTAAGAGGATGAAACTATTAAGAAGGACACATCGACACTGGAGGAAGTAAGCCGGCACGTAGGGAGGCAGTCATACAAGAAATCACTTAGGCAAAAACAGCAGAGGAACTGTGATGATGATGGCAAAAAGAGTTACAGAGAACACAATGGGTGAAAGGAGAGTTTGGATGCGAAGGAAGGAGCATAGTGATTTGATTTTTCTGATACTATGTGCCAAACTGAGATGGCAGGCTATTTTGTCAGGATTATTATAGGTAATTCTGGCACGATGACAGAGAAGCCACATGAATAAACGGCACGAATACAGTATATAAAAGAAAAGAAACTGGCCATATTCGTGCGAAATAGACCTTGTCATTTACAGAACATTTATAGAAGACTGTCTGCATACAGCCAAACACGTAAGATTCAGTCAGGGCTGGCTTCCGCAGTCATTCACGTAATGACGTGCAGCATAGTTATATGCTTTGCGAATAATGGCTCCACTGTTATAAATGCTCCTACTGAGGACAACTTGTATACACCCTAACTAAAACGAAGTGACATTGCACAATTCTGATGTCATAGAGGAAAGGTGACGTCTAATCGTTTTTTGTGTGTTTTCCTGTCACTTATTAGCAGCTGTGTGATCTTCTTCTATATCGAAATTTGGCATTTGTTGCTTGTATCGTTTGTGTCATTGAATGGTTAATTGGTCTTGTGATATTTTGCGAATTACGAAAATGCCAACTAGCTGCACACCCACTCTGATGTTGACATTATACTAATAAACCTTGTTAACTAATAATAGTACTATAGCGTAAACGCCACAACTATCATACAATCTTTAGTTAGTTAACACTCACATTTCAATATCTTTTCTTAATAATCTAGAATGCATTGCTTACAGTTGTCTGACCTATTAAAGCTATTATGACAATCAGATCCTTTGCTGGGGCCCTTTGAAACATCAGTTGACTTTCATTTGAATGTGAAACCTTCACAGTCCGGTCTAAAGACTAAAGAACTAAAGTGACATTTAACGTTTTTTCTCTCCACTCTATTCACTTACACGGACACAGGCGATGACAGAGGTGGAAATTCAAATACTGAGGCGGGCAGATTCATAGCCATAATTCCTCTGTGTAGAATGCAGACCAAAAGCCGTGTATTTGCCTTTGGCCTGTTAGTCTACCTTGGGTACACTTAACTCGTCACATGGTCTGCACAAGGAGTGGGCTGTCTGCACACAGGGGACCAGACAGTGTCACAGTTCCTGCAGACATGAGGCCAGCACTAGTGGCCGGAGGATGTAGGAGGGAGACAGACACAAGGGTTACAGCCATAGATTGTGGGCGTCCTGTGATGGTCAGCTTACAGGATAGGATGCTTAAAGGCCCGGCAAGCTAAGGCGGCACACCCCGACAAGATCAAAGAGTGAAAGATGGAGCAACCAAACCCCCTCTATACCCCATACTGCTCACTATCATAATGTAGGTTCAGACCGAGCAGTTGGTTCCATCAGGCATGTAATAGTGATAGTGTTGCTTGCTGGTGGTAGTAGTGGATTCTAACATCAGTCAGCTGTCAGTTGTCATTATGGTCTTTTTAGGTTTATGCTATGTTGTCTGCCTGGGTTTCACCTGGACTAGAGCTGGGCTAGAGCCGGGCTAGAGCTGGGCTAGAGCTGGGCTAAGTAAGTTCCCAGGTGGGCAGGCCCATCTGGGCCCCACCTGAGGCCCGTTTGGATGTGTTGGCTGGGTAGTAACCTCATTTTTTATCCACTTACACAACAATAGTATTAGATCATACAGAATACAATTGTAATACATGTAGTTGATAATCTTTAAAATCCCATGCACATACCATGCATGGGATATTCTTTACATCACATAAATCTCTCATGTTATTGATACATATCAGGACAACATACATGCAATTTAATTTCTCTAACACCTTTTACTGGTAACTATTAAGCCATGAAAGTTCTAATGAAATATTCTCAAAGTCTCCAGTAATATCTATTGTGTTAGATGGATGTATTCTCCCTGTCAGTTGTGGCCATTAGTCGATAAGAAAAAGAGTCCCTCTGTGAGCATTATTGCTGAAGCGGAATCATCATGGGGGAAACAAATCTAATCAGGCCTGGGCTCATACACATAGGGAGTTTTTTACACTTCTTGTTGAGGCTAGGCTGGGCGCTGACATGTTGATGATGGCAACATCATTGCTGACAGTCCCCCCCCTCTCCAACCCACCTCTTCCTGCACTAGCACCCTACTACGGAGGACCACAGTGTGGGCTTTGCACTTGGTTGCTTGTGTCCCATTCGGGAGGGAATAATTTACACTGCTAGGAGTAAGTGATGTAGCTGCACAGAATAAAAGGAAGCATTTTTTGGTTTCCAGCAGTACATACTGCAGGTTACACTACATTGTACAGTAGCTGTAGGTCAATCCAAAAGAGCCAGGGTTCGAATCCCAGTCAGCCTTCCAGTGCAACAATAAATGTTTTCCCCTTTGACTTTCTAACTTATTTCAAAGGTAAATCTACCTATATTTACATAGCAATACTAATCTTTCAATTTTGAATAGGTTCATTAGTGTAATTAAAGTGCATTCCAATAGTAATGCCTATTGTGCCCAGGTGTCATGTGAGATAGTTGTGATCAATACTGAGATTCCGTAGATTTTAGGGACATTCCGGTAATGCAATATAAACCGATGCAATTATGCCATTAGCAAAAAGATAATTTGCTAATTTACGCCGGAGAACAATATTGATCTTTCACATATTTTTAACACTATTGTTGCACTTCCTATGGCGGGTAACGTTATTTGCTTCTATAGTTTCAGAACCCGTGGAAGCTGTTGAAAGTCTATATTTCATACACTGACAAAGCCATGTTTTCGCACAGCCATTTACACTGTGTGAAACCAGGCAGCTTATGTGATGCCAACCAGAGGCATTACATGCTCTTTGATGAATCACTGAGAATACTGAAATAGAAGGAAGAATTTATACTGTCTCAATTATCAATTGGTACCCGGTAGTTCCTACTGTTAAACCTGCAACTCTTTTTTATTGCCTAAAGACTTTGATATTGAGTGATAGCTAGAGTCAATGTGGGTAGGGAGCATGCAGGTACTGAGTGAGTATGACACAGTCTAACAGAGATGCTCAGTACTGAGCTGCTCTCATTTTACCAGAGAACAACTTTGTCTGTCTGAGAGTACTCAATGAACTCTCTGCAGTAGAGCACTGCTCGAATCCTTCCTGATCTATTGAATCCAAAGCAAAACTGAGTTCTATTTAGTCTGTAGCAGGTGCTGCTTTGTGATTCGATTGGAATAGCTGCATTGATCGCCAAACAAGAAGCTAACGTAATTTGGTTCTTTTCCTTATAGGGCTGTCAGATTGGATATTGTTACTGTGAGAAGTGACTTATAAATATTATCTTTTAACATATAAGAATATTCTTTCATTATATTAGGTTAGTGTTTCCAGTACAGGATTGGGTGCCTATACTCGTAACTACTACTACCACGTTCTATTTTATGGGTATCAAATTCTACAAGTGCATAAAAGCTCTATTTCTAGCAAGCCTCTGAGACATGTATGAATAGGGACCAACTGCCGTAAATTAACCTCCATGACCAACATCCTATAGTTAAGAATGATGGTTGAGATTGTGGTGGAGCCCTGTGGACAGTTTCGGGACATTTGGGAGCTCAGTAACTTCCCCTAGTATGTGTTGGCTCAGGGCCCATTAAAAAACGTTTGAGTAAGATTCTAGAGGTAGACACATGCTTGACGTAGTAAACACTCTCTAGCTTCCACGATTTTGGAGACAATCAAACCGCCTAAATGACATTGAAATAATGCTATTGACACCTAGGTTGATCATTACGTCGAATACGGTATTAGCCTTTACAATCAGCAAAGAGGCTTTTTATTTAAAGTGTTTTGCTCTGTTAAAGCTGTTATGACAGATAACAACTGCTCCTTAGTCTTTCGAAATATCAGTTGGCTTTCCTCAGAATGTGAGATCGCCACAGACTAAAAGATTATACGATGACATTAAACGATATTTCTCTACACAACATTCACTCAACATAACAGGACAGAAAGAGACATGCAGATACCAAAGTGGACATAATTATTTGTAACGATATTTCCTCCATTCATAGTGCACACTGGTGAGCGCATTCCTGGCCTTTGGCCTGTCTGTTTGTCCTTAAGCTATGCCATTGTCATAAAAAAAGGGCCCGCTGCACATAGGATGGTAGGCAGTGTCCCATTTCCTGCTAACATAATTTCAGCACTACTGGCTGCTGCAGGATGTATAGGAAGGAGACAGGCAGAAGGGTTACAGCCATAGATTGTGGGTGTCCTGTGATGGTCAGCTTCCAGGATAGGATGCTTACAGCCCTGGCAAACTAAGGCAGCATGCTCTAGGAAGATCAAAGAATGAGAGATGATGAAAGCAAGATTCCTCAATACTCCACCCACCCACAACTCTCATGTAGGTCCAAACCAATCGGCCTGGTTCCATCAGGCATATGTCATTCCTGCCCAGTGCCAGTAGTCAGCTGTCTGTTTGTATTATGGTCCCTTTAGTTATCTTATACAGCCGTATTGACATTGTATACCAGTATCCAATAATGGATGAAGCAGTTGAGTTTCGTTGCAAAACGCAATAAATCCATTTCATGAGCACCTAGATAACAGTGTATTAATGCTATTAAAAGTTTGATGACGGGAAATATTTCTTCAATTACTAATGCTTATTCAATGTTAATGGGTCATAAATAAAATACCTTGCACTATAATTCATAGATGAGAAATACCCTTAAACCTTTTCCTTTTTTTCCTCTTCTGCAAAATGCAATTAATCCCAAAACGCGATCAAATTCACAATGATCATGATAGGTGATGTTTCATATTCCTTCCACACTTCGGGATAATAAGTGTGCTTTAAACAATTCCTTGATACACATTACCACAATATGATAAAACTAATTTAATAGCTATCTCTGCCCATCATGCATATAAACAAGTCCAAATGATACATTTTCAAAGACCCAAGTGACATATTTTGTGTTAGATGGGTGCATGGCTGAGCGTGGCCATTAATTGACAAGAAAAGGAATAAAACGTCCATCCATGAGCATTACTGGTGAAGCAGAGTGCATGGGGGATTTATCAAGGGAGAAACAAAATGTAATTAGGCCTATGGCCCATACATGAAGGTAGTCTTTTTACACTTCTTGTGAAGGCTGAGTTGGATGCTGACATATTGATGCCGGCAACATCAACGACACAGTCCCCTCAGGAAGTGAGAGTGGGACCAGATACAGCAGTATCCTCCTCCCCATAAACACCCCTTGCATCCTGTGCTCTCTCCCTACCCTGGAGCAACGCAGACTGGGCTTTTGGACTTGCTGATATGTGCCCATGTGGGTGGGGGTATTGTATACGGTCCCCGGATAGGTCTCTCTGAGGGTACACTGACTACTCTGGTGATGCCTCCGTCTGTATACGGTAGGGTGGAGACCTAGGGGGTAGGAGCGTGAGGAGAAGCTGGCGTATGTAAATGAAGAGGGGAGCCTGTCTGACCAGTGGCGAATGATATGGGCAGACACAAAACGCCTGTCCATCCAAATATAGTCCAAGTTGTGATTTGATGGAGCAAAGAAAGGTTTGATGTGTGTCTGGATAATTGAATGGGGTGGTTGAGGCTTGAGAAGAAAACTATATGAGATAGTTGTAATAACTCTTGATTATTTTGTGGACGATATACAAGCATAGCAGTTGTGTTTTACTGTAAAGTGGTCCAACAGCGAATCATCACAATAGCAGAAAAATATATTGCTAAGTTACATAAACTGTATGGATCTAGTGATATTACAACACTTGATATCATAATTACATATAACCTCCAATACTTCCAGCATCAAATGCATTGGGGCTCTGTTGATACAATCATAAAGCAAAGCTTTCGCACAACGTAAAACTAGGCAAAACCTCTGATGCAAGCCTCCAGGCAGGCACTTCACCTCCCTTGGTAAGTATGACAACATGATGGAGACTGTATTCGCAATTAATGAGAATTCCTGCTGAAAACATCCAACTTATTGGTTTCTTCCCTTCACACTTTGAGTGATAACAACAGTTAATGTGGACCTTGGGAAGGTACTGAGCAGAAGTGAGCAAAAACTAGCTCTTCTGTACTTGCTGATCTCAATTTACCAGACTTGTTTGCCTAATAGTACCCATTGAACTCTCTGCAGCAGTCCAATCTTAGGAGAAATTTAGTTGTCTCCTGGTCTAAGGGATCCAAAGAAATACCACTGCTTTGTGATTGGATGGGATAGACTAGAATAATAACCAAAACAACATGTATATTTGTTCATTTCTATATGGGACTGTCCGATGAAATAATAAGTCTTACTGCATATCTCATAATAAAGAACCGTAACAATACGTATTTTGGTTCATTTCTATATAAGACTGTCAGATGGAATTGTACATCTTACTACATACCTTATAATACAGTCTGCAGTGAGACATCTGAGAAGATTCCTGTAGATCCAATGCTTTATCATTAGGTAAGGAATAGGAATATCCCTAGCTCACAGGGATGAAAATGATGTTAGCTATTATACATCTAGCAGAAAGCATACATATGTTTTCTTCTACTAATACCTCAATGTGCCTGTTCAGTATAGACGTCATCTCTGCTCGCTGTGAAAAGTGGAGATGATGGTTTCCATGGCAACAGACATGGACATTATGGAGTTTCTGAGAGGGAACAGTTGTGGGGATATACTGATCCCCCCATTTCTGCCACACTTCACAGGGTGATGCTATACAGGGGCCTGGCAGGCTGGAATCACTGCATATCAGGCAGGGACAGAGACGGAGAGCGATTTTCATTACAACTGTCCGGGGAGTCTAGGGCTAGGAATATTAAGTACGGAGATGATCATCCTCATGACGAACAGTTGGCTGAGCACATAACAGACATAGTTATTAACACTAATTAGTAGATAATTATATTAGTTTATAAATTACTTTAGGCAGGAGTGTTGTATGGGAATGAGGGCTATATCCTTATCCGTTTGCCCATTGAATTGGGCCAACAGGTAAAATATTGTATTGGAATAATCGCAGGGGACGATCGTAAACCCATCATATTTATAAGCAGTTAATAAGAATATTTCAAGCAACATCCGATTCATTGCTACGTGTGATACATGGAGATTGAACAGCAATGGGTTCCTTAGACTGACAAATGTCCCTAATACGTTAGCCAGAGCCTATGGGTCCCTGAACAGAGAAAAAATGACCTATTATGCATTTTATGCATTACATTTTGTCAGGATTTGTAAAGGAGTATCTGTGGGAAGCCTGCTCATATTGACTATTTCAATGGACCATACACTGGGTTAGAGATGGCAATTGGGATTCGTGAGACTCCCCTGGGACAGAGAACAAAGAATAAGCATCTCATTTCTAATATTGTATAAACTACAGCCTAAATCTATCCTCACAACAGACATGTATACCCGCATAAAGAGAATCATGTGGAAACTTTATTGTAGCTATAAAATTGATAGTTGGCCCAACGCATACATATAAAATGATGACACAAATCCCATTCGGGCCGGATAAACCACTATGATAGGAACAGGTCATAGATAAACCATACAAGAAACTGGAGTAAATGCATCTATCAGGAAAGCTATTACCTATTTATGTAGGAGCAACATATAACAGCATCATCCTCTCATATAGAGCAGATACCCTGGATCTTGGTCACACGTTATGTCATTAATGTCACTTAATGTCATTCCCCTCTTTACTGTATGCCTAATAGTCCCCGACATGCCCTGGGAGCACCAGTTTGTTTATTTTCTATAGTTAAGCCACCCAACAAAAAGTTGGTGTACGGATTTAGGTTTTTAGAAAAAAGGATGTACCACCGTAACTACCGTACGTTACCTTTACAAAAAAAGGATTATAAAATATTAAATAGAATGAGAACCTTAAGAAAAGCACCAAGATAAAAACTAAAGAAAGATGAAGGGCTCACTATGCGGCTGAACATGGGGATGAGGATAGGAACATGTAATTGGCAGTCGGGAATTAGGGCTGATTCCACCTAATGGCCGGCCTTAGTGCACCCCTACCATTCCACTGACAGTTATGGCAGAGCTGTCTGAAATCTCCCCAGCAAAACACTCTGTGCTGATTGGCATGTTTTCAGACAGTTAATTGTCTCTCGATGTCGGGAGCACGCAAAAGGTCAGCAATGCCAATCTTAAAGGCGGCCTCCTTGGTGCAGGCCACCGTCAGATGTCGATTGGTGTTAGTGTAATTGCCTTTTCAGAGCTGCCCCCAATACTAACTGGCATCTTAAGGTTGCATCGCTGACACTATTTCTACAACAGAGCTAATCCAGTTGGAGCCTATAAAAAGTGACCTATGTACTTTCTTCAGTTTAGGTTTCATGTGGTTTGGTCTTTAAGGCAATAGTTGTGGGCTCGGCCTATATTCCGTCCTCTCCAGATTTAAGTATCTTATTTCAGTTATCATTGGGCAGCACAAGAAACTATCTTAAAGGGAACAGAGAATTCCATCTAATGATAAGAAATGTTTTCTACTAGTGTAAGCAGAAATGCACGACCTAGTAAGAAGAGTTACAATAATTGCAGTGCTCACAGAAAATGTCAGATGGGGGATTCCCGCGGGGGTTACCTTCAGGAGCATGGTTTATAGGTGTACAATCCTAGGAAACCTCTCATCATGGTGCTTCTTTTACATTACTACCTAACCTAATTTATGTGTATTATCGGGAATACTGATACATCTGGGAATGACACAAGTATAACCTAATGAGAGAATAGAAAAAGGAAGGCAAGCATGAACTAATTCAGCCTCAATATAGTTATTTCCCACAGTCTTAGAAGCTATAATCATTTATTTTCCCATTGCGTATTTCCAGGAACCTGTGTAGAGGTATCAATCTTACAATCTTAGTAGTTATCAGTGCATTGTTGATATATCCAAGGGTCAAAAGATAGAAAACATTCCACGTGAGATAAAGGTGTTTGCTATTGCATGGTCACTACAACCGCCTATATATCACTCGCGACTTTCCCTTGTGCCAGCAACCTCTAGAATATAAACTTCGGTGGTGTTATCTTACTTCATGCTCTAAGACCCAGGCCAGTTTATACTCTCCCTCCCTTGAAAGGGGTTACCACGTCTGCTTACAGCTGAATCTTATGCAATGCCCCTGCCGTTACAAAGGTTGCAACTGCTTCAAGGCAGAAACACAGATTAGGTTGGACACGGAGAGAGCTTTGAGTTGACCATTGGCCTTTCAGTCAGCACCCAGTAGGCTAGTGTTAGGCAGTGCCTGCAGCCTTCAGGAAAGCCCCTATACAGACTACTGACCAGCTGACCACTGGGTCGGCTCCCAATCACAGGGAGTGGTAATGACCCTACAGACCTCACCACTGAGGGCTGCGGGTTCCCACAGGCTTCAGCTGACCAGGATACTGACCCTACAGTCTCCCTGAAGCGGGGGCCAAACGATAATCAAGTGTTACAAGTCAATAATGTGGACCCCCTCTCCCTCTGCCGACCCAAATAAAGAGCAGCTCCCGAGCAGCTCCTGTGTGTGGCCTCTCACTCTGAGCTGCTCTATACACAGATTACCTTACCCGTTAAGGCTCACTGCCTACTCTCAAACGGCACCATGCGGCTCGCGTCCCATTCTGCCCAGACCTCCCACGCTGCCTGTCTATTTGCTTTAGGATCTATTGTTGAAGTGTTTCCAAGCTTACGCAGCATATTGCTTTGTACAGTACATTGAAAAAGTAATGCTTTGTATTCGGGTCTCCATCTTTATATCAACAGTTATTCATATTAGAGGAAAGAGCAATGCTCTTATTCATGCAGAACATAGAGAATATACAAAACAGTCAGTATCCACTGCTTCTATTCTTTATTATACTTGTCTTTGTAGTATTTTCACTAACTACGCAAGTATGGAGATCACCACTGAGCCCTATCCCGTACAGCTGTCCCCTAGGGACGCCCCCACTGCGCACAACTACTTCCGGTCGTGCATTATGGAGCTATAATCAGGTGAATGACATCGGATGTCTATATTTTCCCCTGTGCCCGAGCTATATTCTTCTCTATGAGTTGCTCGGGTTGGCAGACTGATGGATAGTCTCCAGGCGCAGGGATATGTCACTGAGGCTATAAATAATCGTGGGTAATCAACTGTGGACATGCATTACACACCGAGGCCCTCCACCACCCGCCGACGGAGACGGAGGCTAAAAAGCATATTATAAGCAGGATTAAAGACGTACAGCTTCATCTCCGAGCGTCTCCCCTTTTTAGCCAAAGCAAAGATCATTCTTATTGATTTCCCTTTTTAATTCGATATAATAAAGAATGTAGCCATTAGTGACAGAGTGGATGTAACTGCTCTATTGGTTAATTCACGAGCCTGTCATGGGGAAGGGAGCTGTGTATGAAGATGAATGAGCGCCGTCTGTGATGGGCGTTATGCCATCAGGAGTCATACATCCAAGTACAATGTAGTTATACCACTGTAATTAGCACCCATCACTTCTCCCCTAATCCACCACTGCTCCCCACAGACGGCTTTATTACAACTCCGAGGCAATATATTCTAACGGCCTTATAAAGCATGATTCAATTACAGAACATTGACTAACCGGGATTTTACGATCGCTGGACGAGTTCGCAGCAGAGTTATTAGCCCATTTAAAGCACAGCTTGCCGTCTTGGCTGGAATTAGGTCCTACAGCCAATGGTGTCTCTTGAGTGGGCGATACTGGGTGGGATGGGGGAGGGGGGGGGGGCAGAGTATTGGCTACGGTTATAGCTACAACATGACCGAGCCTCCAGGGGATCGATAGCCGTTATCATTGAATATACAAACACAGATTGGATGTCCACCACGCACGCTAGCCGCCCATCGGCCGATTTGTCACCTCGCCGCTTGAGGGCGCCACCTGCTCAGACCTGCTCCCCGGTCACGTGGTCCCCACACGCCCCCAGGTCTCGTGACCTGACGCTGCGTGACGGGATTCGTGGCCAGTATGCAGTATCCACCATTCCCTCCAGTGGTGGTTTTAACACCATGTTTTGTAGGTGGGTGGGTGAGTTTCTATATGCATTTTATAGTCGGGTTCACTGAGGGAGTTTGGGAGAGATGGGGGAGGTGAGAAACCTGTTGAGAATTTAAGAGAGGGTGCAAGGTGAGGAAATAGATAAATACACTACTAAACATAGTAGACGGAGGTAAGGTGGCTTACTACAGCCACAGAGAAATAATCTTAGGAAAGAGGAATCTAAGACGGGGAGGGGGGGGGGGGGCAGCAGAGAGGAACACTAGATTTAGATGGGGTGACTGTTGGAGGAAGTACTTTGCAGAATATACAAGGCACAATGGTGCAGGGGACGTGAATAACACAATGCTCAGTCGTAGGGAAGCAGAATTGGAAAGAGCAAAGGTTTAGGAGGCAAAAGGTGCAGGAAGTCTCGGGTGAACGCCTGGTCGTGACGTGCATTGCCAGAAGGCAGAGGCTGAGGTTGGAGAGGGGGGATTGGGAGACTGGAAGGGAGGAGGCAGCTAGAGGGAGTCAGGGGAGGGAGTGGGGCGGAGCGACGCCGTCCCTTGCCTGATCGTAATGACGCGCTAGCATGGACTGCAGCAAACAGCAGTTTAGCTTACAGAACAGTAATTGCTGCCTGGCATGCACCACCCGGCCCAGCCCGCGGCCATGTTGCATCTGGCGGCCGGAAGTGACGGAGCAGAGCGGAAGTGACGCGAACTGTCGGGACCAGACGACAATTATCGGCCCCGTAATCAGCACCTCAACGCCACCTGGACGGTGTTGTCGGAACTAGCCTTGGGCTTTAAGTGTGGTCGCATTAAGGTAGCTTTTGGTGGGGAGTGGGTGAAAGCAAAAGTCAGATAGCTCATTGAGGGCTATGGTTATGGGTGCGTACGATCTGGAGCTAAGTTAAAACCAGGAGGTGGGGAATGACGAGAGCGTTCTCACCCGGGGGGAACCCTTGCCCCCCCCCCCCTCACACCCACAGCCACTTTTGACCAACCCTCAAAAATGTAAAACCAGAAAACCCAAGTGAAAATGAGTACAGAGAGGTTTTCAAATTCCCTACTTTGAAACTGCTTGCCACAACCCATGAAATAGAGTCTTGAAAGCTGATTGACTGAAGCGTAATGCAATATCATATAATGACATTTGAACTGATAAATACAATTTGGGATACCGTCATATCGCCAGACGTTAGACATCAGTACCATCGTATTACTGTCATTCTTATGTAAGCATAGTGTCTAGACAGTCCCTCTTTGTTAAAACACACAAGGGCATGCATGATAATACACTGGAGGTCGGCACCATATAATTGCCCCACACAAGTATATACACAGATATGGTGATAATGCCTATGGCAGCAGCACCATACGCATACACTATGTAGACAGATATGTGGTGATTTTGCTTATAGCGCCTTCATTATGCAAGGTACTGAAAAAGGCAATATATCTGACATTTATGTCGACGGGCGACACTTCCCATGAGAGAACGTCCGTCACTTACCAGGTTATATGCCCATTCCAGGGCTAATGTGCTGTATTGTATAAGTCAGGCAGGCCGCCCGGGGCCATTGCGGAATGCCCTCGTTACTCCTATAGCATAAGGCGTGAATAACACAAAATGCCTTTTTGATGACACAGCGCAGAACACGGGCATATATGCACATATATATACCCCCTCCCCTCACACACATATATACATTACCACTGACAAAACTACAAGTATTTCAGCAACCCGCAGGACCCTTTAATCATAGCTGATACGCCACAGGCACCTTGCACAACCTACACTTGTATACACCCAGGGTCTGATCATCAATTTCCCGCCCCTCAGGGTGATTTACAGCGTCTCCTCCTGGGTGTGGGTGGAGTTTTAATGACGGTACAGCCACCCCCTCCCCGGCCGGCAGCTGTATACAACCTGCTGTGGCGGCTCTGCTGCCGCCAGCCAAGATTCAAAGTGAAAAGCTGCATCTGTAAATGCTACCAGGCGTCAGTAACGACCAGTTGGAGCTGCTCAGGGCTGCCTTTTTGAGCTGCTCTTGCCAAAGGGAATTGCTCACGGGTAGTCAGTGGTAGCCTGCTGTCTGCGACAAAGAAATAGGAGGGGGTCATGTGTTTACTAAACCGTTATGTATCTGTATGGAGAACCCAATTCTGATTGTATTGTGTATTGGGTCTATTGTGTCTGCCATAGAATATAATGCTACTTAGGAGTGACACATGTATACGCGGTTAGTGACCATGCGGTGTGTAGGGGTACACAGGTCATGTATATGAACTCTGCGGGTTCAGAAGTATTCAGAATAAGACCTGCAACTCAGGGAGTATGCTTGGGAAGAACAGGTCAACTACAAGTTGTGAGGCCAATGTATGGTATCAAAGTGTGGCGACCCTGTGCTAGTCACTTGTTCTGAGTAAATATATTATTGGTTTGAGACAAACAACCTTTTTATCAGTCTGTAAAGGATGAATATATGCCGGGGCTCTAGCTGCCTTAGGCATATATATCCTGCAGTGATAGGATGGGGACGAGAATGGGAAATAGGGAAAATCCAAATTGGCCGGTAGTGGCTGGCCCGCCTGTCAGTCCACCATGGTACTGCTCAGAGCAGCTCAGAGTAAATTGGGGTAACTAGGAGCAGCTCACAACCTCACAGCTCCTCAGGGGGTGGCATGTACCATTGCCGACCAGTCCAGGAGCAGCTCGTAGGTCGATACGTCACGGCGTTATCGCTGTAGTAGACACTGCAGACTACAAGGTCCTGAGCCCGGCCGACCTATGACCAAGCCCTGGTATCAAACCATCTCTATGGGATACCTCTGCCCCCTACAAATACCATACTCCCCACCCAGACTAGCGTTTATACCAACAACCTGCTGTACTCCCACGCCCCTTTCAGAATTAGGCATCAGTGGGCATGTATTGGTATTGTTGCAATGGCTTCTTATCGTATTTTTCCTTTTTGTTGAACTACTAGTGTACGTCGCACAATTTACCCATCTTTGATGTGTTCACAGATTGTACTTAATATTATCATTTACCTATGTTTTCTCACACCAATTAATTACTTAATTACTATTACCCATCCCACACATTCAAATACATGGACATGTATCATACTAGATATACGCATTCTTTGCTGCTGCTGACAACATCACCCATGTTGCCTCACGTTATCACAGTTAACGACGTTGCCTTAAAAGGACAGAGACACTTTAGCTGCCATGTACCGGTACAGTGTATAGTGGCCGTTATTGCCCATTCTAGCGGCTGAAGATGCACGACTAATGTAGGGGTTATTGACGCCTGTAGCAGTTTGACTGCGGCTCGCGGGGGGTCCCCGGTCTTTATGTAGCCTCACAGGAGCCGGAGGCAGCCTTGTCCAGAACCAGCCGCCATCAAGGCCACACCCGGAAGTGCGCCTGTCCGCGGCTAAGGGCCAGCCTGACGCTGATTGGACAATAATGTTCTCACTCTGGGACCCGCGGTCACTGTGCAAGGACCTGCCGGTCACAGCGGGCCACGCGTCAGCGGGAGGATGCAGGCGTCGGTTGGGGTCAGAGATGGGTGGGAGGGGGTGGGGGTGGGTGCACGAGGGTGGGAGGGACTGGTAGGGGAGAGGGGCACTGGCGGGGGCGGGGGCTGGAGGAGACTGGAGGTCCTTATAAACGACAGGGAGTGATGGAGGTGGCGGGTGGCGTCCGGACCCCCATACAGTCCACCGTCGGGTTGGAGGACCAGGATAGAAACAGAGAGTATATAAGGGTGGATCAAATGAACTTGGATGATGCGTATACAATTAGGAATTGCCATCGAGAGTAAAACAAGAAAAGATGGATTAAAAGAAGAGAGATAGGGGGGTTATGAATAATTATGTATGGGAGAGGAGGGATTGGATATGTGCTGGGAAACTTTTAGAATATGCTACATGGTTATGTACCATATTTGAACCCATTAAAGGTAGGGTTTTAAATGCTACATGATCCTCATAACCTCCTCCCGGATTTGACCTAGTTCATATAAGCTCCTGAGGACGTTATACAAATAACCTCCTGGATATGATCCAAACCTCCGCTCAGGGGCCCCAAAACCTCCACTCGTGCTGTTCAAGATGGTGGTCGGAGGTAGGAGAATATGGGATATAATCTACGGTAAGAACAGTTAAAGGACAGGAAAGACGTTAACATGAGGATTAAGGCCCATAGAGCAGCACGAAGTAATTAATGGGTGCCAAGAAGGGACAGGGAAAGAAGGGATGACAATGCCTAATAGCATTGAGGTACATACACAATGGTATAACAGGGTCAGTGAGGAATGTATATAAGATATATCCAACTTCCCAAGGCTTAGTTATACTGAGTAGCTGAATATGCACAGGAGAATGGAGGGGACCAGTAAAGAAGGGCCTGGTGGACTCCAAGGCCATAGTCGTCAATGACGCTGATCACGGGCGAGGGATGGCGGCAGATGGGAATTGGTTAGGGGAGGGACAGGACGTGTATGTGACGGAGAAGGGAAGAGAAGGGGTGGGGGCGAATCGTGGGAACGGAGACCAGGCGCCTAACTGGGTATTGGTACCTATCAAGATTGACTGGCGTTGGCCGTAGGTCGGCCAAGGTCATTTGTAAGTCTGCTCGGCATAAGTCGCAGTTATCTGCCGGGTGCCGGGGATAAACCGGAACTGGATTTATGGGTAGGAGTAGGCCGGGGTCGGCGGGAGTGATCCACTTGGCCCACGTGTCACCTTGATAGTGCGGGATGCGGCAGAGGGAGAGGGTGAGGCTGGGGGTGGGGGGGGGGAGGGGGGGAGGGGGGGTAGGATATGGGGGGGGGGAGGCGTGACAGCAGCTGGACTCAGAGAAGATGGGGGGAGGGGCAGCAAAGAGGCGGGCTCCACAAGGGTAAAAAAAGAGGGGGAAACCATAGGAAGGCACATCGCGGATGGGAAAAGAATGGCTTTGTGTTGGGTGAACCAAGAAGATATGACCAACATTATGGTACTAATTGAGTATGCATAGGGCATCAAGCTTATACAATGTAACATCATTGCTACAACTAATCCTTCTCAAATACCGCGTTTATGTGAATTTAACAATGCAGACCGTTGATACCGCTAATTGAAAATCGTTTCTAAACAAACACAATATTACCTGTCATTCATCCATCAGTTGCCCTCTGAGGGAGAATCTGTAAAGAATTTTCTAAATGAAAAAGAAAATAAGAGGGAAACTGTCAGCAGTTGTAATGAATTCAAACAAGCCGTGGGTAAAAATTGGATGGCTATGATACGCTGGGTAACTTTCAGTGGCAGCTTCTATCAGCTGGAATGAACATCCCGCGTTAACCCTCCTATCTACCCCTGCCCCCCACCCCCGCCCTCCAGCTCCTCCAGTCCCCTTGAGGCCAGGCGCCTTGACGCCCCACCCTGCCCTTATGGAATCGATGGGAATCTGGCACCTCAGCCCTTGGCCGTGTATAGGGACCCTGAAGACGCACACAGATTGAAAGTGACACATGTGGCTTGGGAAGATTAGAGCTTGGCGTGGCTAAGGCCACCCCCGGCCCGTCCTCCCCTCTGCCCTCCTGACCTCCCAGAGGTGCCCGGCGCACGGCCTCGCCTTCCTATACTACTCACACCTTATAATCCAGCCAGACGGAGGCCCTCCCTACAGCTTGACCACCGGCCACACATCACATTGCGGCCACCTTAGATTAGACACTGGAGGATTCACAGGGTATTAATCCTACGACCTTGGCTGAGTCTAAATATTTGCTGCTACTAGGAAGCAGTGCGTCAGTGGCTCCTTACTGCATTTAATTTGTTCCACATTCCGGCCAATCCCTCAAGCGTAATTGCGGTCCAAACCAGTTTACACCCCGACTCTTTATTATTCTGATGGGATCATTTAAATCTATTATTCTATTCTATTCTATTCACTATTCTGAATGTAACATAAATTTACTTTATCTGAAGACAAGCCTACCATGGTCAACAGCTGGTCAACATGATCATATATCTTCGCCCTAAGGTTCAAAAGATCTTTTGGAATATGAAATATATCCACCCTTGACAAGAACCATGCTCATGTGTAGCTACACCATAGTAACGATACCTCTGTTAAGACAGCTATAAGTTGCATCTTTAACCTATTGGCAGTTACCAAACTCTTGCCCCTTTGGCTAGGGTCTACACTTCCTATGGCGTCTGTGGACTGCACGACTATCCGTCATACTCAACCCCGATACATTATCTGGACGAGAAATACATTGCAAGAACCGGAAAGGCAATCTAGGGTCAATACATCAACATGGATCAGGGTCCTTCTATAAGTGCACTGTCCTGACTTCCTCCACTAGATCTTGGCCCCAAATAGAACCTTAATGTAGTGTTCGATCATCAACATGTTTACACCTTGACAGCAATCGTCCAATTTAAATATATATAATTATTTTCCTAATTCGACCCAATAATGCATTTCCCAAATACCTAGGCGTCCAGATATCCATATTTATTAACCCTACTAAACATTGAACCAGTATCTACCACATTGTTAATTATCAAGATGATCTTCTTGGCCTTTCTCCGTGTTTCCTCCAAACAGCTCAATATCTGTACACACACGCCCTCTATCGACAGTCACACACAACTTCAGCTTCCTCCAGCCAATCAACAGGGAGTTTACGTCCTGATCTCTACTGCCCTTCTCCTGACCAATCCCCGCCAGGTTCACATCCTAGCACAACCCTAGCTGTCTCCTAGCCCAAATCAAGAGGGGCCTTTTCTCTCAGATGAGGTTCGTGAGAGCAGCTCGTTTGGCCATCTCCTCCTGATAAATGAGGCACCAAACGAGCATGAAACTGCCCCTCGGGTTCATCAGGCCGCCTCTTGTCGCTGGGGGCCCCGGGTCCCTCCCCCATCACTCCCGGGAGCGTCAGGTCGGCAGCCCCTTCACACCTCGTCCCTGTGGGCGCGCTCACCTCCAGCATTGATCTTGGCTCTGGTTGATGCAGGGGTGGCTGTCTGTGAACAATGGCCAGATGCCGTGATCAAGGCGCCGAGCACGCGCCCCGCCGTCATCTGGCACGCGGCGCACGTGCTTCCTGCGCCGCGCTGACCCAGTGTTGTGTTTCCGCCCTACACCAAGCCGCTGGTGGTGTAGCATGTGGGGCCACTTTGAAGCTCACCATAGGAGCCTTCCCGTCTTTAATCCTTCATATTTCTATGCTCATTCTGTGTGGGGCCACTTTGAAGCTCCCAATAAGGCTTTCCCCTCCTTCTTTAATCCTTCATCTTTCTGTCTATTCTGTGTATGTATGTGTCTCCCTATCGCTGTTGGAGCCCACTATATATATAAGTGTTCCTCCCTACATGTCGCATCCCTTTCTCTTTTACCCTGCTTCCCATATCTCTATGTTCCATTACACTATCACAGTGTTTTTGTATGTCGGATTATGTACAGGACATTCCACTCAGGGGTTTATGTGTCCTACATCTCATATTTTCCAGTAGAAGTGTTCTCTACCCATGTTTTCATGTACATTAGTTGACGCCATGTAAAGTTGTAAACCTACTCTGTGAGATTTTAAGCGGGATCCCCCGGCACTGACTACAATACAGAGAAGGCTAGATTAGAATAGCACGAAATCCATCAGACTAACCTTAGATCTGACCCAGTTTTTGCCTATAGACAACTAGATATAAGGTTGCTTTCTGCTTGATGCATTTTAAAAAGACCACCTCACCTGACTTCCCCACTGAGAGCTAATTTGCCGGGTAGAGAGGCCTTCAATTCCACAAGGCTGCTACCACTGCTGACAAGGCTCCTAATCGATTCCTGGAGCATTAGCTGTGTAGAGAGATGCTTGCCTTGTCTTCCAGACCTTGGGACCTCCCCACTCAATACGCCATTCAGGTCTCCTGCTTGCTTCTAGGCTAAGCGTCCCGTGACAACATGGAATTCGCATTCTTTGAAGTGTTAAGATTACTACTTGTTGAAATGTAACTGTAGTGCCAAGTCACAGTAGCTAACAGTATAAGGGCATTCTGACCTTTATATTTAAATATGAAAACGGGTATATCATAGAATGCACACCTGGATCTTTCATAATACAAATTTTCCATGTGTATATACACATAATGTGTGCTTCATTAGCTGAATTATTTGATACATCAAACTTCCGTATGTTTATCATCGGATACTATTTAGAAAGCCAGGTATATGGAACATTATATAGAATAACAGCCCTGTACAGTAAATACCCTGTGTGCCATTTTACTATCACTAGTCATTGTGCCTGTCCATAAACAGGTTTGGAAAAAGCTCACCACAATACAGCACAGGGGTATGTGCTGTACATCTTTTATATTAATAATTATCCCAGCCTGATAAATACCATGCTTTCTTTGGGGTTGCAGATGTGTTATGGGAGTCCGCAGGTGGACAGGCAATGCATTGTAATAGGAAGGCTTATTTGATCATTAACATTATAGTGTACGGCATCACCCAGCTGCGCTTCCAATTGAAGTTAATGACCGATCTAATAAAATAACGTGTTCAATTGATTTAGATGATAACGAACGCGTGCAGATTTTTGTATGGAGTCATTTGTGCTGAGAATGTAAGTTTACAGCTATTTTAGTACCTCAGGTACTACTCAAAGCACCCACTTTGTAAGTTAATTGGTGAATGACAATAGTGTAATCTTACCAATTCAAGGAAATACTTTCATCATCTATTGTTGGTTCGCTATTCATTGTATCCATTCTAATGAATTATAAATGCTTGAATACAAGCCAAGCACAATTGTGGTAGATTTCTCATGTCATATTTAGAACCTTTCTTTATTCATCAGAAATTATCATGTCAGACATGATAATCCCCCAGTCACAATAATGTTTCCCGATGGACCCTTGTATGAGTTATTTCTCATCTGAAATCTGCTGTAACATAGTGGTTTTCTTGTCGTTTTTACCCTCAGATGCCGTGCACCTATACCACTTACTATTCTCCACTTATTGGGGCCGGGCTCTGTGGCTCCCCCAGCGGGCTCTGTTGTCATCACACCCTTCCCTCAGACACCAGCGTCCCTACTCCCCACCCAGATCACCAGGGGGCGTAGAGTAGATGACCCCTACTTCTTGATTGAATAATTTATCTGGACACTGATTAAATTGCGAACACGACCATGAGCGCCCTCCACTGCTGCTTCCTTCTACTTTTACCGTCAGTCTTCCCCTCTCTCTCCTTCTCTCTTGCTCCTTGTATAGATAATTTTTCCCGTGTGCCTCCTTGTCCCTGTCTCTCTGCCATCCACGTCTTCTATTTACTCATCACTCCCCTCCCCACCTATTTAGACCTCGGCCCAATGGGGTTTTACTAGGGCGTGATGGAATCCAGATGGAATTCCCTCTTCCCCCAAAAATGTCCCACCATTCTCTCATCCCACCCTTGCCCCCTACCCCCTTTACATCCCTTGCCATCTTACTGACCATTTAGGCTCCACCCTATCTTAGCCCTGTGGAAAAGGGCCCCAGTGGCGTTGGTTATGGTCCTGAGACGCTGGTAGTTGGCTGGTAGTCGGACACAGAGGGGGGAGGCGTGGGTTGATGTTATTGGTCGCTGGTCCCCATCAGGCTGATTAAAGACCACTTGTTGTCCAAGCTACCTGCCGGACCCAGCCATAAAGTGGGCCGTGGACCACGTGATCAGGGTAAGGGAGGGGCAGAGGGACCTCTCCCTCCCCCTAAGGACCTGCTCCTCCAGGCTTCAATTCATCACCAGCTATCGCCATATCGCAGCGATAACCGTCGGCCGCCACTGTAGACTGAATAAATAAGACCCCTCCTTGTAACCAGGATAGGAACGTGCCTCGACTTTGTTGGTGTATTTAGTGACTTAGATTCAAGCCCCACTGGGGACATGAAGGTTAGATTCCACACACACAATGGCATATTGTGCAAATACTGTATACAAGACAACCCCTTGTATTCCACATACCAGAACGTTTTAACGTTGTTGTGAGGTGAGGTGTATGATTGTTACACTGGTTCATGGTTCCTTAGACACAACTATTGCTGCTGCATAAAGTCTGAACTTTAGGGACGCTTTAGTACCTCCTAAAATTACCTACCCTAAGTTTATAGAGACCCGTTAAAGTTGGTCACTTTATCAGCCTGGCCTTTAATGGGCATTACAGATTACGTTAAGCTGTACTGTATAGCCATTAATGAGGCAGAAAAGATCCACCAAGTCCTGAATTCATGCATCATGTCCTCCGCCTCCCTACAAAAACGTCCTCCAATCAGTAAGTGTACCCGTGTAGTTTCCTTATTACCTCAGCCATGGAGGCCATGGACTTAACATTCTAGGTGTCTCTAAACCAAAGAGTCACCTCTACATTAATGACCACAATTAAATACGCACTCCCAGTACTTGAGTACAGGATCAAATGAATGGCGATTCCAGTTTGTTGGTGTGAAATGGGTCTTTTACAGACTCATGTTAATTAATGTTAATATAAATTCTGTAATAGACCCTGAGCAGAAAGCTATAGGCAAATCGTGCCCTGCTCACATCGAAAGAGTAGACCTGATTTATGTTTGTAGCAACATTAGGGACATTACGCTTATATCAAAGACATAACTGATATCATGACACATACTTCCATCTATGTTTAGCTCACCAATGAATACCTCCACGGTAAATGCCACACTGCCACTGTTAGATTTAAATATCTTATTCAGTAGCCGAGTGGAGAAACAAAGTCCTTTTAACAGAGGATATTGCGTATGGGATATCTACTATGTAAAGACTTCAGTGTGCTAGCTCATACATTTGGGGAGGTATTAAACTCAATATGATGGGCAAGTACCTCACTAACTAATTGAGTTTGTTGTACACGAATATGATAGCTCAGTAAAGGCCTAGTTTTATCCTTGTTCATTATGTTATTGCGTTATAATGTACCAACTCCGTGCTCTCATGTCTGGCTATACCGTAAAACCTCGCGTATAAGCCGCGGCTAGTACGCGAATCAGATCGCTGGTGAGGCTTATAGGATCGGCGCAGAGTCGGGGTTCGGCTTATACGAAGGTTTTTGCTATTACGGTACAGTACTAAAGTCACCATAGGCAGATCGCTGGTAGGCTAATACGTGAGTTAGGTTTATACGCTAGGTTTTACGATAGTCATGATTCTATTAGATAGGAAGAGACGTGGTAATGAATACCTGTGGTGTATGAGAGGAGAGGACGGACGGAAAGCAAAGAGAGTTTCTATTACAGCACGCCTCCATGGATATATCGCATTGTAGTTCAAATACTTAGATATATGTGATTCATTGACATCACGTATATTTTCATGAAATAAAATTGTTGTCAGTTCAGAAAGGAGACTATTGCCTTCCCATTATACGTTCTGTGTACCGGCATGATAAAATATAAGATATACCTTATGGCCACCGTCCACTGGGAAGTTCGGCCGCCCAAGCCCATACATTTTCCATATAACTTCGGCCGATTAGAGCCCAGTGGAGGGTGGCCATAAAAGACTGGTTCAAGCATGTTTGGACCTCCAATGCTCATATTAAGTCAAGGTAGACATACTGGAGGATGTGAGGAGGGGGTGAGGGCTGGAGGAGGGGTGGGGAGGGCTGCAGCCTGGGGGCGGCGGGCGTGTCGGGTCTGGTGCCCGACTGACCATGCTCTGGAGGCAGGAAGGGCAGGCTCTTATCAACAGACGCCCGTTTTCTGGCTGGGTAGACGTGTGTGCCAAGACGCCTCCACTACCCCTTCTCCACCCCTCCCTCCCTCCCTCCCACCCTCCACTGACTCAAACCCCCACCACCTCCTCCCCATCCATACCCACTGTCCTCACTAACCAGGAGACGGTCACCCCAAAGCCTTCAGCCTTGCCGCCCCAGGGCCAAGCCTCTATCCGGGGGCGCGGCAAATTTACTGCAGCTATTGATGGCACTTAGCGGGGCCAGCAAGAACCAATGTTAGGATAGGCGCCTTTTGGTCCGGCTGATCCGTTTACTCAAAGGCCGCAACCGACCGGCCACAGAAAGACCATTGTGTTGGTGGAAGATTGGGCGCTCAGGCCAAGGCTGATGGTCAAGTGATGTCTCGGCCGGCGCACTCGTCCGCGAATATCCCTCACTGGTGAATGGGCCTTGGGCGCATTTGGACATTTGCACCGTAGCCACCTCTGGTCCTGGCACCAGGCATGTATAATGCATTCAATCAGCACTCTACAGCAGGGTCATAGCTGCCTGACACACCGACAACGAGCTACGAGATAGGGAGAGTGTTGCCCTTATTCCCCTTTTCGCCCCTAGAAAGTTAGACTTCTATTTGGATTTACCAAGGGAACGGACTATTCTGGATACTGGCTGCAGAGGGACTCAGTACTTGTTCCACCAACACCAGACCCCCCCCTATAATAGCTTTACATTTTTATTCGCTAAAAGTGTCGATATACACGGTACAGGGAATCCAGTCGATGATTAGATTCATTTATCAGACTTCATAGACCTAGAAGCGAGGTTATCATATAGATAGCATAACAAAGCACCTTGATATTCACTTAAGAGAATCCAGACGGTGAGACAGACAACAGGGTATTTTCATCACTTATCTGTATGTGCTTCGTCGGATATCAAGTGGGAGAATTAAAGATAAATACAACATCATGCCTGATAGAAGAACACCGCACATTGCAATTAATACTTTATTTTAGTACACCATTTTACCTGGCAGATGCACGATTTCCCAATAAATCTCAACACCGTTCTCAATGCTAGTTAGGGAACAGTTAAAGTTTCTCTAAAAACGCAATGAGACTAATTGGCTGTATGAATGATGAATCCGCCAAAGTTTCCAAAGTATTCACATTTTCATAATGCAGAATTCTAAAACTTTTGTTGCAATGAATAAGATGTTTTGACTTGCTGTTCTGTGTCTGGATATAAAACTACTACACGTGGCCGTGCATAATGATTCTGCCCACCTAG
Source organism: Harmothoe impar (assembly GCA_947462335.1). Lineage (NCBI taxonomy): Eukaryota > Metazoa > Annelida > Polychaeta > Phyllodocida > Polynoidae > Harmothoe > Harmothoe impar. The sequence goes on along the minus strand of OX381704.1, from coordinate 86,121,308 downwards.
TATTAACTGTTCGACAGGCCATTATAATGCAACTGTTTGTGTATACTAAAATTGATATCATTTTTGTCTTTTCAGGTAAGCTAGATTCATATCCAGAAAGGAGATATATACAGAGACAGTAAGTGACGTCCTGAGATTTCATACAATCTTTTGTAAATCATTGCATGTCTCGTGACCTGTGCCGATGTGTCTTAGTCACAGACATAGCCTGCTATTCAGCAGACATATTAGCCAGCGGAGAACAAATAACAGATTCTATAATACTGTCTATGATCTCAATTATGGATGCTACAAGCCTTTCCTGAGTCTTAACTCTTCCTCATGTACAGTCCCAATGATATTTTGTATGACACAATCCCGGAACAATTCTGTCACCTGAGAAAGATATTCTTATTGGCTTTGGGACCTTGCCCCCAAAGCCATTTACACCACAGAGGACTAGCATAGGTCCCCTTGTCCATTGTTAAATAAAGCCCTAGTTGGTCCTTGACCCTTGCCCAGGCCTGGTTTCCCCATGTGTCTGTACAGATGTGTGCAAGACTAATCTAACCTAAATCAGTTTTTCATCTACTGCATGTAGAGCCAGTATACATTGTGGCAAGGCCTAGACACCTAGTCCACAGCCATATTTTGAGTTCTTGAATGTGGCTGTCAATGGCAAGGATTGGTACCAGCCTAATAACTATTGACTTCTATGTTATGCCAAGCTGTCAATGTCAATACCAATCCCCATATTATGCACATGCATGACCTATACTATAGAAGTTGAGTGGTCCAGGGTGGCTATTGAAATCACTCAAGCCCACCCAAAGACAAACTATGAACTCTGACATGATTACCCCCCACCCTCCACACACACATGCAACAACCCTGGTCATCAAAATAACATTTTGCCATCCTTAAAGAAAGGCCATCAGCAATCCTGCCTCTGCTCCCTCCTCTTCCTCCCTCACTCCTTCCACTGCCCTGTCCTTCTCCTCCCTCTGCCCTGTCCTCCTCCCTCTGCCCCCTCCCCCTCCCTCTGCCCCCTCCTCCTCCCTCTGCCCTATCCTCTAACAATCCTATAAAAAACCCAAAGCCACTCCAGCTTTTGCTGTAAAGTCCTTGAAATTGTCCCCTTGTTTCATTGCCTAGGAATCATTACTCATTGTATATACTACTAATCAGTTGAAGGCAACGTCACCTTAGATATAATTGTATAATATACTATGTTAAAGACTATAATTCTGTTGCAATTGTCAAGGAGGCCTAACCTGAGTAATAAGCAGGGGAAAGGGATCACAACCAATAAACAAAGAAAGGCATTGTATCTATAATACATAACAGTAGGCCCATGTTACGTGCGTGGGAATATGAAATAATGTCTTATATCATATGTGAATTGCGTTTGTTTCAATAAGTATAAGCTCCACCTTTGTGGCGGCCCACGTACTGCAGCACTGTATCAGAGCTAGCCTATTCCCTCATAAACAAAAACACTGTCCCCCATCCGTCTCTATGTTATTTTCATGGGACGTAGTAGCGTCTTGCTGTATTATCTATTATGTAAATGTGACCATCAGTATGACCTACACTGGAGGACTATGCCCCTGCCTGCCGTACCCTGATGTCGTCTTGCCTCCTCCTACATCAACGACACCATATCAGCCCCACCACCTCCTCCTGGGTATGATCCGCCCAGTAATGGCCTGGGTGTAGTGTTCAGCCTTCAAAGGCCTTGGCAGCTGCTTTCCTCCATGGTTTCCTCCATGGTGCGGCAAAGCCCCAAGCTGGTGGCTTTAGTATGTACATGTCCGGCCATTGTTGACAATACAGGCTTTTTCCGGTTGGCGGCCACTGAGATGCCATTTAAGAAAGATTCAGCAATAGACTGTATTTGGTCAAAGTCGAATGGAGTCTGTGTATATGTATGGGTGGGAATCATGTTCACCATTCCTGTTGCCTTCAAATGGATCATCTCCGTAATAAACATCATGTAATTACATAACTGTGAAATAGTATATATGAATAAGAGAAACTAGATTGGTGCGAGACAGTGTATACAATACGACCTAGGATTGTAATGCCGACTAGAATTGAGTGTAAATAATTAAAAAATTATGTATTCGTATTTTCAATAAATGAGAAAAGAAATTGTGTGTATCGTAACATGTGTACCAGATAGTGTGACACTCCATAGTACCCGTCCATAATATGGCCCCCCGACTTAATCATTAGTACTGACAAGCTACATAGTAGAGGTGAGAAAGAATGGTTCACAGAAAGTGCTTTGTTTCCCTGAGCTATAATTCAAACTGATAAGATCCTGTTTTAGTAATGAGGGAAAACAGTGCTCCACAGATTTCTATTCATCAGCATCTCTATCAATTCATTTTCCACGTACATTACACATTCAGACAAATGCCACTGTCTTTATATTGTATGCCGTACATGTGAGGAATATCCTGAATGAAATATTCCCACCGTATAAATGATAGTACACCCAGGCAAGAAAGTACAGGGGGTATTGACTATTGACCTTTAAGCCAGCCAAGTTATAAATAGAAAAAGGTTGCGATTTGTATTATACAAACAGCATTGCCACACAATACCATGAGAATACTGTGACAAAAGGGCTACTTGAAGCGCCCTCTGTTGGAAAGGTCAACGGGGTTTAATTACGCCAAGCACATTTAGACCATCATACAATGAACGAAGCAAATGAGTGTCTATGAAAGGTCATTTTATTCATATTACGCATAGTGATACAGAATCAGATAAGTGTTCTCCTCCAGTTGAACCTTGTTTTCCTAGGACTGGGCACTGATATAATTATCCTTGTTTGTGTAGTAATTCAAAACCACTTTATGTATTTTACCATGTTTCCTGATTGCGAAAAGCATGAGAATAATTAGCTATTGCTCGCAAACAGTAATCAGTATGCAAATGGCTCTATCTAAATAACATTCAGTACCACTGGCTCTTGCAACTGCTTTTGCAGGGCCCTGATATATTGGTTTATTCTAATGGAGAAGAATTCAAGTCAGAGGGGAGTGTTGTGAAGCATTACTCATTTCAACCCCATTGCTCAGTTGGTTATAAATATTCACTTCACGCATACCAGGGTAAATTGTAATATAACTACATTCCACTGTTATTTTTAGTAGTTATCAGGTTATGTTCATAATTCAGCAGTTATTACAAGGTCAAAATACGATAATGAAGTGAAACATAAAATCTGCTTTTACAGAGAAGGAAAAGCGTCTTTCATTCACTGACGGATCCAACGAATCCATACGTCCCTTTAGAAGGTCTTCTCGCATTCTGTATACATAGAATACATACATGTATGTCCATGACTCGTCTTATGATGTTAAAGGCGAAAGTATTTCATTTGGTTCATCGCCAGAAAAATTATAAGAAATACTGCATGAAAAGGTGTTTACCTTGCAGTGCATTGGTCGGGACAGCTTTAATAGACATCTGTATCGAGGCGAATATTTCCCAATGCTCATGTTGGAGATTTATTGCCCATTGCATTTTAATAAAGATGGCAAAAATGGAATATTACGCACAGGAAGTTCTGTGTCAACAAGTGATTTGTTCAGGAGTCGAAATCAAAAAGCACATGTGAAAAGGCATTGCACAGTCCTGCTAAGAACAAGCATGCTATAGGAAGGCGTCTTCCATTTTGCATAGTGTTTTCTCAAGCTCCCTTCATATGAAAAAGGAAAATTTGATTTGGTGACTAAGAAGGTTTGAAAAGTATGGAATCATAGGTAGGAATCTGAGTTTGCTAACAAGCTAACAACAACTCTAATGTCAGAGACATGTGAACCCTCTGTGGTGCCCCAATGGGTTGTTTAGGTCCTTTTTGATGTATGTAAATGGTATTAGGGTATTAATGTTAAACTACTGATTTATACAGATGATACACTGTACTGGGTTGCACACCTCTGGTTCAAATACTGACAACAGCAGCAAAGATACGAATTGCCTGAAACAACTGTACAGACTTGTTGAAAATTAATTTTGTTTGAATGAATCCAAACGTAAATGATTGTTAACGTTTTTTCCAGTCTGTTGAGACACTTTGGTATTAGGACCAAGGGAGAAAAACTAAAGTTTGTAACATCTTTCAACGCCTGAACGTAATATCCCCATGTCAAATAATTAAAAAGTAGTTTAACATACCGATCATAATAAATGGGGAAGCTCGAACCTTTTTTCAAATTAGATCCTTATATAAATAAACGTAGCCTACGAATATACTACGTTAAACTGACTGTATGCCGGAGTATATCATACAACGGTTGTAGCAAAGATGTACACAGTATCCTGCAAAGGACCTTAAGCAGATATCTGAAATATTGCTTAAAGCTACCTATCCTGAAAGGCTGAATACAGAGATGATCAAACTTTTCAGACATGAGCTGCTCAAATGCCTGTGTTGAATTACCCATCTGAGCATACTACTATTTATATGGCTTTTTTTTGTAATGAGGGCTTCTAAAAAACCTCTCAACCAACGTGTCTTGACTTTTAGACCTTACCAAAACTGGCACTACCCCAATTTGTACCCCACCACCTCCTGGGCGGCTAGGGTGAGGTGTCAGTGGTCAGGACCTACAACAGTCGATACGGCCGGCAGCGTTAACTGCTCACAGAACTGCTCAGATTAACTCGTTGAGCTGCTCCCCATTGCTGTCCAGCAGCCAATAGGCCTTAACACAGCCTGACAATCACTCATCGGGCGGGCAGGCCGCGGACAAGATGCCTGGTCAGCCCCCTTCTAATGGATCCCCACTAAATTGCTTTATTGATTACCCCCAGCCGGGATGGGTGTACAGGGGGGTCCTTGTAGTGGTCATTGATCAAAAGGCAATCCCAAATTCATCGCCCTGGTTGGCCCAAGTAAAGTGCAAATGATAAACGGTGGGGGCTCCGGATTCATTGCTATCTGCTTATTGGCGGGGCCAGAGTATGGATAAAAAGGACGCCAAACAGAGCCTACTGAATATTGCTATTAATTAGCATCAGTTAGGATGGCGGAGTTAAAAGGCAACATCAATATCAGCGGAATAGATTAATCACACAGTAGGGAGCAGAGAAGTGAACCCGCTGACAGTTTTTGAAGAAGGCACTAATATAATTGGCATAAGGAAAATATAAATAGCATTCTCCCAGCGCTACTGGGAAAGGCTTGGGACAAATTGCTCAGAACGACCCTGATCCGCTAAGCCATTAGAGAGGGTGACTCTTGCTGGTAGGGTGGATGCATTCAGCCAGGCTGAGCGGTACACTGGCGGTACTGATGTAATCTATGGGAGATCAAGGCAGCGTTGGATCGGCCTATTGGACGTAGAGCGCTGCGAGATGGTCTTCCCTCACACCTCTTTGGGTAGGACATAACAATGGCGGAGGGTAGCTGTATAGGGGTGGGAGGGGTGCTACAGCAGCTATAGGAGACAGGTGCAGGGTAGTGACTGCTAAGTGCCTGGTACTGGAGGACGGCCGACTTGGCCGGGAAGGCGGCACAATAAGGTAGTTGTACCCAGGGTGATTGGGGACCATTATACTGACCATCAGGGTTTGTTTGACCGTGGAGGAGGGAGGCCATTATTGCTCAGCAGCCGGGGCGTGGACCAAGCCATTTACTGTAGTCTGCTGGTCGGAAGTGGTCTGGCCATTACGACGCCTATATGAGGAGGAGCTAAGGGAGTGGGGAGGAGTTGAGTATAGGGCCTGATCCCCGCCCATCTCCGGTTCACTGGCCACACTATCCCCTGGTCTCATCCTCCGTTTCACCCATTCAACCTGGGCGTGAATGTAACTACTACTATCACGCTTACAGAGTTAGATTACCTGTGCTGTCACTCACTCAGCTAAACTAAAGCTCTCGCATTGGTGCTCTATAGAACCCTTATATCACTCATCCTTCTATTCTATATTCTCTAACAAAGGGTACTTTCCTCTTCTCACATAGCTCATAATATAGTCCTCGCCTATATGTAATTTGCTGCTGTCAGTATTGGTGTCAGGTTCCCCTCCTCTCCTTGAGTAGATGCTGTCGGTATGTTGGGATTAAAGTTCAAGAATCTCTGTGATGTGGCCTAGGGAACAGGGCATGTCAAATACTGATTTAAACCTAATCTCAGTACCCCAGCAGTATTGGCTCAAGCTACTCACTACAAGCAAACCTATCCTAAGACATAGACCAAATCCCTCTGTGGTATAAGGGGAATGAGTTGCTCGGTTGCTGCTCACCTTAGCCTTGGCGCACTGACCTTTGGAGCTTCTCTCACCTCGGTGTGTCTCTGGCCGTCAAGACATGTGTCTGTGCTGTCTAATCCCCACTCCACTAACACCTGCTCTTCACGTGTTGACATGGACCTGGCCAGAACTGCTCACTACCTGGTACCTCTTGTGGGGCTCTAAAGGCCTCTTCACTAGCAGGTCCTGTAAAGGCTCTATTGGAAGTGTCTCCTACCAGTGACATAAACACTCATACAGGGATACAGGATAATCTGCCTACACGTTTCCTCTAGACCTTACAGATGCTTCACATGTATAGCCTCTCGATCCACTCCCTATTTAGGACCCTCCCTTTCACCAGCCAATCGGCCAGTTGCTACCATTCCTCCACCAGTCCACACAGAACCACAATAAGGCGGTGGGGTGGCAGTGAGTGGGAATAAGCAGAAGGAGATGTGAAGGGAAAAGAGAGGAGGGCTGAGGGGGTGGGGGCGGCCTGCCTGGCACTCATCAATTTTCGTTGATAGGCTGATGGGCGCGCGGGCGGCCGCCAGCATACGACCCATAGACGTAGGGCTGATTAACATAGGTCCTAACAGGCGGCAGGGCCCCCATGCCCGTCGGCAGCCGAATTATCCGACTACTTACCGCTGATACCCCTTATCGGGCAGCCGACTACTGTGTAATTTCATCCCATCTGCAACCTGGGATACACCCAATGAGAACCTGACAGTAAGCTGGTGGTCTCAGTCCTCGGCCTCTCCGGGCTTATTACATGGCGATGGGCGAGCAACTCATACTTGGCCTCCTTGAGCAGCTCAGGTTGGAAGATATAGATGGGGACTGACGTCTTCCTTAAGGCCCCCGCCAGGGACTCGAGGGGCGCATCCCCCTGGAGCATATTTGTACTTAACACTGGGACCCACGTGGAGGAAGAAACCACTTCGCAAAGCAGCAGTTGTATAAAAGCTTTAATAAGAAAGCATCCCAAAGTGACAACTTAAGTGGGAATGAAATGTGACGTGTTTTCAGGGGTGCATTATTTGTGCTCCCCTTCCTGCACCACATCATGCGATCTGGGGCTGACCGCAGGTTTTGGGGGGTGCTGTGTTGAAAGAAGGGATAATTGAGAAGGAAAATGGGGTTGACACTCGTGGGGGTGAATTTAAATCACTTTGAGGTGATTTGGTGGACAAATATCTCATTGCAGCAATGTAAACAGTGTTTCCTTTAGTGAAGAACACCCAGATTTGATAATGGCAAAAAGGCGGCGCTCCGTTTCAACACAGTTTCCTTTTTACTGGCAGGCGCCGAGCAATAGGAGGTGTGGCTGTTGTGGAATGTGTACTAGGAGAATGACTGGAGGCTAGAGTGGGACATGAGACACACAGGGGAGGGACAGTGCTGACTGGCCGCCGGTTGGGTCTTGATGAATGACCCCGGAGGTGAGCCCCCTATCGCGTCAGGATTTGTGATGTGGACCCGGACAGGGGAGGTGACATGATGAATCTTAGCGGTCAGATGTCCACGAGCTACATGGGATCATTTTCTACCCATGCCTTCACCAGTTCTAGCCCCTTCCTCCCACGCCCCTTACTTTCTCCCACTATACATACTATGTCCTATCATATCATACGGCTGTCTCCGATGGAAAACGATGGACCTGTATTTCACTTTATTTGCTGCCTAATAATCTGATTATGTTCAACTGTGATGATTAGCGAGTGGTCACTATCTGTTGTTTTTTATCTTGAATTTTTTTCTTTTCATATCTACAATGTTCGTTTCTTTTGGGAGACGTATCGGAATGTTGCGCAGTCTATCTATGTCAATAAAAAAATCAAACTCAAAATTAACACCTTCACTACTATCCCGATCCACCTTCGTCCCGCCCTCCCCCCTCCCCATCTTCCCTCGTTCTCTCACTTCGCTCCCTCTTCTGCTTCTCTCCGACTCTCCTTACTCCCTGTATCCATATCCAACACCCCTAATATATGTCGTTCTTCATTCACCCTCACAACATTTCAGAAGTGGCGTGTTTGGGCACGAGGCAGTAGAGTTTCAGGGAGCGTGCCATAAGCATCATTAGCAATCAGGACAGATCGCCCCTTTGTCACACCAGGCGAGCAGCTCTGAGCCACTCGCTCCTACTGACCCATAAACCACAATCTACACTAAACGGTGCCAGCCTTTTTTGTGGCCTGCTCCATAGTATCCATGTTTATCTGCACCACCAAGCCGTCCGTCAGTCTGTCTCCAAAGGGCTATGTTGTACCGCCCCTCAACTCAAGAAGGTATATAGCACAAACCTTACAAACAGACCACAACTGCTGGTGGTGAGCGTTGGGGCTGGGGGCATACATAATCTAAAACCAAGAGAAATCTGAGGAAATTTACATTAAACCCAATAAATTGCAGGGCACTATGAGGAGGTTTGTGGATCACTGTCTGTTATCTCCTTCACCAAGTAAAGCAGCAAACTGCATTTTCTCAACGATTAATGGGTAGTAAATACTCGGTAGCCCTCGTGAATAAAAAAGACAACGACTCGTTATGTTTACAAAGAACCTACATGTTATAACCTTTGATGCCACAACATTAAGGACGATAGTTAATGATTTTTGTGTACTAACACACATATTTGATACAATTGAGGTAGGGGACAGGAGCATCCAAGGACTACTGTACCAAGTTCATTTCCTAGATGTCTTTGAAATGTCCATATGTAGGCTTCCTACTAGGGAATACAGAAGCCCTGACACAAACTGTTCCTGAATACCCTCCTAGACGGAGTAACGGATGATTGGCATCCCTCTGCGTATTCTGGTAATGTAAGGGGTTTAAGACCAACTGAACAGCAACTCTGCTGTGATTTCTCTGATAACCTAATCAGAAGAAGCCCTATTGCAGCTTTAGGGATGGGCGTGGGGTAGCTTTGCCTTGCGTCAACGCCAGCCACCACAGGGCTAAAGTCACATGTGCTGGAGGAGGACACTTCTAGTCTCCATGCCTCCTGTCATGCCTCCTGTGTAAACACATGATGTATATTTTCTCCACCTGCTGCATGTTATCTCCTCCATGGTTGTATTCTATCCAAGGATGCTACTGCCGCTACATGTTCCCCGTCACTACACACTCACAGTGGTTAGCTGCCTGGCCCTTTCTCCCATTTCTTCTCACTCAGAGCCGAGCTGCTCGAGCTGCTACCTTCTTGTCATGGTGTGCATTGTATGTTGCCTCAGCACTTGGTACAAGGATGGTTGTTATGTGGCTGTGTTGGTGTATGTCAGTGCGGGGTGTGTGGCAATGCGGGGTGTGTGGCAGTGATGAGTATAAAATTGATAGTGTGGCAGTGAAGTTTGTGGCAGTGAGGGTGTGTAGACGTGAAGGGGTGTATGGCAATGAGCGTTGTGTGACAGTGAGGATTTGTGGCAGTGAGTGGTGTGTGCAGGGGGGTGGCAGTGGGGGCTGTGTGGCAGTGAAGGGTTGTGTGACAGTGGCGGTTGTGTGACAGTGAGGGTTGTGTGGCAGTGGGGGGTGGGGGTGGCAGTGAGGGTTTTGTGGTAGTGAGGGTTGTGTGCCAGTGGGGGTTGTGTGACAGTGAGGGTTGTGTGGCAGTGGGGGGGGGGTGGCAGTGAGGGTGTTGTGGTAGTGAGGGTTGTTTGGCAGTGACGGGTATGTGACAGTGAGGGTTGTGTGGCAGTGAGGGGTATGTGGCAGTGACGGGTATGTGGCAGTGACGGGTATGTGACAGTGAGGGTTGTGTGGCAGTGAGGGATATGTGGCAGTGAGGGATATGTGGCAGTGAGGGGTATGTGACAGTGAGGGTTGTGTGGCAGTGAGGGGTATGTGGCAGTGAGGGGTGTATGGCAGTGAGGGGTGCATGGCATCGCGGGTGTGTGGCAGTAGGGTTGTGTAGCAGTGAGGGGTGTATGGCAGTGAAGGGTGCATGACATCGCGGGTGTATGGCAGTAGGGTTGTGTAGCAGTGAGGGGTGTATGGCAGTGAAGTGGGTGTAGTAGTCAGAGACGGGGGTGGCGTAGAGGCTGTGAGTTGTGGCTGGGGGTTGTCATCTACCCTGAGTATGTACACTGTAACGACACCTGACGGCAGGACACGCCCACCACGTGTAATTGAATTAAGTGAGCAGCTCTCAGGCCGGACCGAGCTGTCCTCATTTGTGAAGCACGTCGTGCCAGCTTCACTCACCAATCATATAGAGCAGCTCGGCGCAGAACTAAGGCAGAAGTGGAGTGGGTGAGAGTAGGGTGGTGGTGGTGCACTAGCGGCTGGATGAAAAGCTGTCCTTGTGCCAGTAGGCCGGTTTACTATATGTACTTAGAAAGTCTCGTTTTAATGGAAGGAAATATCGTGAGGGGATATGCCGAGAGATGACAAGGAGGGATGGCAAGGAGAAACTATTCAATAATAGTAGCTGATGCTGAGAGAGAGGAGGGGTGAGGCAAGAGGATAGAATTTAGTTCTACCCATAACTTATTTAACTTTATATAACGTTTTGAGCCATAGAGAAACGTTGTATAACGTTGTATAACGTTTTTCCCGTTCACCGGGTATCAGCATGTACGTGTAAGCCTAATACCGGCGCGGTTGTATCCCGTTATTTCCCTATAGGTTAACAACCATGCACCAGCAGCACCATGCAGTCTTATTATGCATGACTTTATCCGGTGACTGCCACCATCACACTACATGCCATAATAACAATTGTCACACCAACCATCGGCTATTTACACATGTTTCGTAGCAAGGCTGAAAGTAGCCCTTCATTGGCCCCGTTGTCGACCATGGTTCCACTAGACGGTGTCATTGCCAATGGGGAGTATGTACTGAGTGTAAGTGCTGAGTAGTTATACCTCTGAACTCACCATCTGCACTTCTGCTCCCTCCATAACCACAACGACATGAGCTGCTCACACCTGCTCAGCATGCAGGGTTCAAATTCTAGGTCTTCGTCTGCATGTGTGTGTGTGTGTGTGTGTGTGTGTGTGTGTGCTGGGGGGGGGTGGTGGCAAGCAGTAGTGTGAGTAGATATGGATCAGCTGCAGTATAGAGCACCTCTCTCCCCCCTCCCTCCCTTCCCACGCACCTCCGTCCTATACCTTTAACACAATGGTTAAACCTGAAACCCGCTGACAACGCCTGGCCCCGTGCCCCTTTCACCTTTGAGCCGCAGCCGGGCCAGGTGCTCGGGCGGCCGGTGCGGCTTATGAGCAGCTCGCCGTCAGGGCGGCTGACGGCCTGGGCGGGGCGAGCTGCTCATGTATCGATTACACGTCACCTCGCCGCGCTTCAGGTGAAACCGCGGGATGGGTCCGGCCAGGACGCATGGCGCGCGGGAGCTGCTCAGAGCGGCTCAGGGAGCAGCTCACGGATCACATCTCATTGTCATAACAAGGCCTTGACACGGGAAGCCTCCCCACCCCGCCGCGCTGCCCGCAGTCCTCCCAATCCCGGCTATAAGCACTGCGCGCCAATTAACTGACAAAGTAGCGAGTAGCTTTATATTTCTATTTTTATAGCGGGTGTTGAGTTGCTCATCAGGAGTTGCTCGTCGACATTTACCTTGTTTTAGCCACATAAATAAACAGCAGCCAGCTGTGATCCTATGTCCTCAGCCTGTATATATACCTGTATACATACTTACTGTGTGTGAGTGGTGGCCTCCTAGGTGGACAGGGACTATGATTTGGTAGACTTACATCCCTAGGCCCAATAGGAATTAACTATACGTATATTTAGATCATCACTTATACTTTAGTAGGTTATATCTAGAAGCCCTACGTTAGCACAGCAACTCTCATTCGACCAAAGACGCCTGTGTTTTCTGCACGCTGGGCAGCTCATGGTGAATATGTATGAGAGACTTCTCGTCGGCTCGAGCTGCTCTATGTAGCGCGGCAATTCCGCGGCAATGTCGGGTGTTTTTCTACTTGGAATTGGTCCTTTTTTGTGTTGTTTCCGTTAACCTGTATATCAATGTTACCGCTGCTATATGAGCGTGATGAGGCTGTGGAGAATGCATAGCGGCGAGCAGCTCACTGAGCAGTTCTCAAAGCTGCTCCTGGCTCTCCATGCATACACGCGCCTTATACTACATAGCTGTCGCCCTTACAGCAGCGTTACTGTCTAAGTAGTACACGGAATCGCGCCACAGCCTCAGGCACACCCTACAGCACTGTACAATGTAATACAATGTAGATAAGAAACACTTCTATTCTCAGCCTTATAGCGCTACAAATATGAGCCATACATGTGCGGTGCGTCATTTGAGCCCACTTATACATGCATATGATTCTATGTATCTGCGTCTCTGCTTTTCGCATTGTGGTTTACCATAATTATGTATTATATGTAATTTTCTACTATCAATGTATCATTGTACCTTGCCGCTGTGATAAAGCGCCGAGCGCTCTAAAATTACTCCATATAGAGAAACCCTTCCTATTTCCTATATCCCATTTCAGTGCTTGATGGAGATGTCAAGACCCCTCTATCCTCGGCATTTAAAAAAAAAGATGCTCTTTTAAAACGTGCGCTTTATCGCGACATTACGGTATACGTGTCTATCTCATCCTACTGTTACTACGAAATCTCCCAACAAAATACATGGTAGTATTCAGCGTAGATTTGCCCTCAGAATGCCCCCTTGTCCCGGCGGACTAGCCCGATTGTATTAGCCTACTGTGCGGGGATATCTTGTTTGCTTGGTTTTTATTTGGGTCGGTGGCAGGAGGATGCAGGGCGCGGCACCTCCAGCAGGGCATTAAAGGGCCACCCTGGAGGAGAGTACTCAGGGGGGATAACCGTGTTTGTAGCACACCATCCTGCGGCTAATAACAGCATCTCCTGTACCCGGATAAACCCAGCATGGCGCTCACTTAGAACTGGAGGAAGTTATCCTATGGATACTGACTTGGTCCTAACCATAACAGTATATGGTATTATATGATACACTATTACTGAGCATTGCTGTTTATTCTAACGTCAAAATGCTATAAATCTTCTATATGATATATATGTTCAATATCACTTAATGAGGTAAATCCCATCTATGACATTGTGCACGGTTACCCTGTATATATCTTTCGTGTGGGTGAACTCAGTGGGTAGAACAATTAACTTGGACTCCGCAATGGCACTCTGTTTTGTAGAACTAGAGTTGACGTACATCCTGTAAATGTCATGCTATATATAATCCCATGTAGTATGTGCTGTAAGCGAACCCTATCCCCGGTAAAAGCATAGAGGCAGGATTCAATTTACCTCCGACCACAATCACAATCGTCCTTGAAATGACCTCAGGGCTCTGTTATCTAGAGCATAAAGCAACCTAGATACCACCTAACCCAATCTTAATAAATCTCCACCTAACTCCGCGTAAGCCAGGCGAGTCTCCCTTCCCTATCTGAATAAGACATGTTGACCTTAAACTAAATCTCATTGCCAAGTACTTATCCCACCTTTGCCCCGACCGCAACTAGGGCTTATCAGCTGGCTATGGTAGCCCTTGCATATTCCTTCCACACTATATCCCGCCCTCATCCCTCCCATGGCCCCAACAGGGCCTTAACAGGTACCCACGAGGACTTTATGGTCTTAAGTCGAATCCTGCCCCTGAGACTGTTTACAGGGAGGCGGAGGAAGAAAGCGAGCAGCTTATATGAGAGCAGTGGTGGTATGCACTGTAGTGATAGAGCGAATGGGGGTTGGATTGGGGGGAGTATATGGGAAATGGGAGGTAATGTCCCGCATGCAGCTGGAGTCCAGCCACAGACTGGGTTAAGTACCTCCAGGTCCATCCGTGGGATGAGGAGAGCCTGGAGTGGTCACTGGAGGAGCTCAGGGTGGCCCCTGGGGGTAGGCCCGAGGTGACAACTGGCGGGGGCTTGGCTCACCATGAGTGGACATGAGAGTGGCCATTGCCCGGCAGCCAGGCGCCAACTGGCTGTAGCAGGGTGTGGTACGGAGTGGCCGTGTGTGTGTGGGGGGGGGGGGGGGGGGGGCAGGGTACGTCCTATGCATGGTCAGATAAGGATTAATAAGCGACTACCGTCCCACATCAAATAAGACCATGTACTAAGTGAATCCGTAAGGGCTGACAGAAGAACAAGGTCCATTACTGCACTGTTATACCAGTCTACATGGGTAATGTTCACACGGTACTACATAAGGCCATAGCATTATAATTATAAAACAATATATAACACTCGATATTCCTGTCCACTGTCCCCAAAGCCAAGCAAATTTAATAAGCAGTGCGTTAGAACTATAGTAATGGCTTATGTAAAGAAATGTACATGGCGCTTTACTTTCTGAGCTTATAGATCCCATCACCACCACATACCCTTGACATTACTTGTCTTTTACAGAGGCACATGCAGACACATTGAAAGTACTGTCTTAGCAACCCACCAACCCCTACTTCCTAAGGGCTCAGATACTCTGTGTGAGACATACCTTTACATAACACCATATGGAAGCCCACCGCTTTTAATGGATACACTTAGCGACAGGAACAAAATCAATAGGGTGATCAAGGGTGTTTCTACAATAGCTTAGATTGTAGAGGAAGGGTCCATACTCCAGTGTATCTACTCCTGTCCCACGTTATGGACTTAGCCATCCACCCACCATCTCCCTTTCCATTTCCTATCAGCGACGTTTTGCTAAATAGCCTGGGGCTCATTTGTTGGATCGATTGTAAAGAAAAGAAGCAGGCTCTGTCAGTAATTATTAATAGAACACGGGAGGGGCTGGTGGGAGGGTAACAAACAGTGTAGGGTAGAGCTAGACGTAACCAATCACCTGAGGCTGTGCTAGTCTATGTAACCAATGTTAGTCTTGGCAGACTTACAAATCCACATGCCATTCACACATGCTTTAGACTATACCTGCAGGCAATTATCACGCTACTGGGCTACACCTAGGCGTGAGCGTGAAGGGAAGGTGGATGATACTATCCTAGACTGACATTGGAATTACACAACTGATAATTCACTTATTATGAAAGAAATATAGAAAGTTATTACTATCATGGACATACAGTGTTTTATCTGAATTTCAGCTAATATAAACAGCATGTAATCGCCGTTCTCGTAATTTCTTTCTGCAGATTGTTTACATGCCTATATCTATCTTAACCCATGCATGCGACCTATGCCAGCGGACAAGACTAAGCAATGCATGATAGACTGGTGATGTTGGATGAAGCTTAGAAATACTACATCCTATTAAAAAAACACCCATCCTACATGTGGAATGGGAAGCAGCCATGCCCATCTCCATCCGCTACACTACCTCGTTGGACTCAATGGAAGCCATATAGGTAGGGCACAGCTGAGGCAGCGGCATAGGAGGCCGTTCACACAGTGACTTTTTCCCTGTGATTACTTTCAGTCGGTGATCAAGAGGTAGGGTGTGTTTTTTAGCAGGGTAAAGTCACCTGATGGGTTGGCTGGCCTGCTGCTATACTGGCCATCAGGCCACATTGCTTCAGTAACGACCAGATAGGCCAAATGCCTGTAACAACACTCAGTCACCATCTTCAAGGCATATATTCCCTTCACCTTCTCCTCAGATGCACATTGGCCATCCTCTACTTATACCCTTAACACCTCCACACCCATAAGGAGATTGTTTCTATGCATATTTGCACTCAAGGGCGAAGAAATGATAGGACTGCAGAGGCGTAATATTGCCTGTTATAGTTTCACCTATCTCTGCTTACACAATGCGGACAATAACTAGAAAGTTCAGAGCAAAAACACTCCTGGAATTCCTTTTTGCAATTACACTAAAGCAGGACTTTTCTATCCGCAATAAACTAAAAGGAATCATCACTCCAGTCAGCACTTAAGATATGGTAAAGCAAGGCAGATTTGTCTGCCATGTCTTAAAATAATACAAGTGTGGGTGTTAGATGGCAGTAATGCATAATTCTTGGCCCCGCGTTTGAGGTGTCTTGGCCCATTCAGCCCTAGCCCGCCATAGCCTATGGTAAGTGGCTATTGGAGCTAGACATGATATCTCGTCGTTATTAACCCTTTTGGCACACGGCATGATGTATAAGGGAGCAGCAGGCTGATATGGATATGGGTCAAGGGGGCTTCTCACCCAGCATCATTAGATGGTGTGTTTAGCACGGCTGGGGTCAATGTGATAGGGAGGCCATTGAGGGGGCCGGTGGTGGGCCATTTGCCCCATGAATCCTGGAGGTATACCGCCTGGAGGTGCGGGGAGGCTGCTCTCCCATGCTCTGATATGGCACATATAACCTCCAGCAAGCGCTGATATAGTTGCCAAATAAGTCAGGCTGATAGTGTCACTCGCCCATTTGAAGCTAGTCTATGAAGTTATGAATAAACCATGGAGGCAGGGGCTCGGCCTCTTCCACGACGACCATCGCTAGTATTAACCCTTTAAGCACTGCATTAAGGTCGTCATGATAAACCAACACCGTACCGGCGAGTAACTCGCCAGCGCTGCATGGATGCACCATGCAGACCATTTGGGAGCGCATCAACCCCATGGCATGCAGCTCTGACTCACCTGGGGTGACATTTATGCATGACGACAAACCCTTACGGCAGAGCACATTAAATCACTATGTCGTCCATAAAGGGTTCATACTAATAGCAGCAGCTGCTCCGTCTACTGCGGGTAGAGTGAAGCATAGAGAGGGCGAGGTCAGATTTAATTTTCCGGTCCCGTAAAGACCATGACAACCAGCGAACCTGGCGGTTTGTCTTGGATTTTAGGTTGTTATAAGGCGTGTTTTCTACCTGCGGAGCACAGTACAAGAAGTCTTAGCTGATGCGTTCCTATTTAATAGCAGTTAAGGTTTTTGTCCGTGAACTAGAGGAATGACTTTGGGATTTCCCCCATTCGGTCTCCATGATAACAACATCTCAGCCGACACCATTATGAACATGTATTTAGGATCTTTCCCATCAGACATCCATTTTTAATCTAAGGTTATCATTGTCCAGTAAACCTGATGGTTGATGGGAAAATGATCAATTAGCTAATAGGCTTAGAGGTCCAATTTTAGACTTGTCACAGGAAGTGAGAGTCCCCCGCGGGGTACCAGTGGAGGCCCCGGCATGCATCCCTCCATCTCCGGCGGCTGGTTTCCGGCGGCAGGGGAAGGATCTTTGACCCAGTGGCGGGGTTCAACTCGCCCACCTTCCGGCCCGAGCCGTGTCTGATGGACCCTCAGATACCCATCACGGTGTCCCTTATAGTGAGTAGAGTAACAGGGGATGGTTGTGGGGGGAGGTGAGTAGAAGAGGCTGCCACTGGGCTGCAGGGCGACTGGAATTTCACTCAATATTCCATTGATGTTCCTCCCAAGTGCACTCGTTGACCACTGCTGACCACCGGCCTCGCTTTCAGGCGGCGCTCCTTGAGAAGAAACTCAATTTGGCCTCGGTTTGGAAGCTGAGGGATGGTAGGAGAGAAGGCTGTGTGAGGCTGTGAGGCTGGTTACCAGAGACATGTGTCAGTAGTGCAGCTCTTACTAGGTTACTTATACAGGGTTACATACAGGGCACTTTTCCTTCGCTGGAAAGAGTCTTCTCTGTAGGTAGATATAATGTGGACCAGCCGTTGTGGACGCCTTATTAGATACGCTACTTGATGCATCAACGATTTTATATGACGTGGTTAGATTGTCATTAGGAACGAGGAGTATGATCGATTTTGTTGTTTGACGCCTCATAAGATAACTATAAAATTACCGAGCGATAACATAACCACCGATAGGAGCCCTCAGAAGAATAAATTATTGAATAAATTATTGAATAAATGAACCCAAATCAGAAATACAATGACACATGTATACAGAAAAGTCTAAAGTCATTTATCCCTTTGAATGATATTTATGATTGGAAAGCGTACGACGCGGTTGTTGCTCTGTGATCGCACAGCAGTTCTCCAAGACTGACAGACATCACGGCGACACCGGAATCATGGTGACAGAGTCAGATGATGATAGCATTGGAGATAACATCACGTCAGGAACCCTGTAAAAAGCTGCAGACGGCGTCGACTGCTGACAGACGGCGTAATCTGTCAGATAAGAGGACAGGACCCTCTGCAGGGTGCTGGGGAATCACGGCAGATAGACTCCCGGGAACAGCAGTGTACTCGCACAGAGCAATGGGGATTGCTGTGCCTACATTGAGCAATAGAATAGAGAAAGGGCGATCGCTGTGTCCACATTGACCATACAACAGCCCAATAGTCATAAATGTTCCCATACCGAGCCGTAGAAGAGCCCAGCGGTGGCTGCTATACCTGTATTGAGCAGTAGAGAAGCAGAAGGGTGATTGCTCTGCCCACATTTAGGAGTAGAATATTAGAAGGATGATTGCTCTGCCCTGTGAGGGAATAGAACGGCAGACGTGTGATTGCTGTGTCAGCATTGAGCAATACAGTCATACCCCCAATATCCTTACATTACTACTCACAGCCATACCCATACTCCCATATCCATATACTACTCACAGCCATACTCCCATGTCACCACACTACGTACAGCCATACCGATACTCCCATATCCCTACACTAATCACAGTCATACTCCCATGTTACTACACTACTTACATCCATACCCATACTCCCATATCCATATACTAATCACAGCCATACTCCCATGTCACCACACTACGTACAGTCATACCCATACTCCCATATCCCTACACTACTCACAGTCATACTCCCATATCACTTCACTACTTACAGCCATACACATACCCCATATCGCTACACTACTCACAGTCATACTCCCATGTTACTACACTACTTACATCCATACCCATACTCCCATATCCATATACTAATCACAGCCATACTCCCATGTCACCACACTACGTACAGCCATACCCATACTCCCATATCCCTACACTACTCACAGTCATACTCCCATGTCACTTCACTACTTACAGCCATACACATACCCCATGTCCCTACAATACTCACATCCATATTCCCATGTCACTACACTACGTACAGCCATACTCATACTCCCATATCCCTACACTACTCACAGTCATACTCCCATGTCACTTCACTACTTACAGCCATACACATACCCCATATCGCTACACTACTCACAGCCATACTCCCATGTCACTACACTACTTACTGCCATACCCATACTCCCATATCCATATACTACTCACATCCATATTCCCATGCCACTACACTACTTACAGCCATAACCATACTCCCATGTCCCTACACTACTCACAGCCATACTCCCATGCCACTACACTATACCCCTTCGCTAGGTTAGTCATAGCCATATCCTTTGGTCCTGTGCGCTTGTTGGTATGTGCGGTTATTACGGCGAATATCTTATATGGACCTTTGGAAACCTGATAGATGACTGTATCCGAATTAGGTTTATGAAACTGGGTGTGTTGGGAATATGCTAACCAGGGCACTACAACTTCAGCATTAGATGAACGTGATCGGAATAACCTCTGTTTAGGGTACACAACCTGAAACCTACCAGAATTGTTGACTGCTAATATTTAACCAAGGTAGCAGGGGTAGGGTGAATAATCACATGGAAGGCAGATCGAGAGTTGGCTATAATCCTATAGTGAGCACCTCACTCTTACAGCAGTCAGAGTGTAAACCCACGTTGAGCTACTCATTCCACACAGGCCCTAGCAGCGGCTTGAGCAGCAGCTCATGACCTGACCAGTAGCACCCGGGTAATACTTGGCCCTGGCCTCTTCATTTGGGCGGCGGCGGGTGGGATTAGTGCGGCCTAACGCGGTTTACGCACGGCCTCCCGCGTTAACCCGCCCCCTCGGCTGACACTTCGCCCCACTGATCACCCGGTCACACACGGGAACAGCCATGATTCGCTCAATTACCCGCCCTCACCTCAGGCCTTGATGAGCAGCTCGCAGTTTCCCAGCTGCTCACCTTCTTCAAGTTCAGGGTGGCTGGGTCAGTACCAAAACCATTGCCAAGTGAGGAGCTCAGGTCACATGATCAGCGCTAGGTCACGTGACGGACACGCAACTTGGACATGAAATGCCAACTGGCGTTGTGTAATGAGCTTTTATGAACTAGCCGGGGAGGGTATGGGTGGCAGCACTAACGGAACAGGGTGTTGGGGGCCCGTGCAGGTGATGTTGGATAAAGGTCAGTGTGGAAGTGCAAAGGGTCATTGTTAGAAGCAAGGTGTGTTGTGGTTTCTTCTCGGAAGGGGACCTTCCTATAGATAGGATCTAGGCAGTCATATGGTGAATCAAAATAGCAGTTAGCAGTGTTTCAAACGTAGTTTATGTGATCCTGTGGTTTGTAATCCAATGGCATTCTATGCTCCACTGATAGATAGGGATCGCACCGCATCGCTCTGGTCCGTCATATCTAGAGGGAAATTGTGAGAGTCTCTTGCGTCGTGTCAGGAGTTGTTTCTATATGTCGGGTACACCTACTCTGTGACTTTTAACTGCTCAATAGAGTATAGCCATGTGTTTTTATGGACAATCCGTTCAGTATTATTGACAACAGTCCACTGTAATCTATTATGTCATTCTAAAGATCGTTTCGGTTGTTGATGGACTTCCACAAGCAAAACATTATGAAGATTACGGACTTCCACAACTGAAACAAGTTTTAGCAGTTTAAAATAAGTTAGATTACAATAGTCTGTTGTCAGTGCTTAATACATTATCCAGGGAAGAACAGGACTATGTTATATTCAACACCAATTGAATGCCTGGCTGTCTTCGGAGCCTTTCAACTAACCAGTCAACCCCAAGGCTGAACATACTGCACAACCAGGTAAAGATGGGTAATAGCTGAACATAAGCAGACCAATTTGTATTGGGGAATGTCTTTCCAGCTTTCCGATAGGAAGCCGAGGTGAAAGGCCCGATTCAAGTTGGGAAAGGCTTTTGAGAATAGTTCAAAATATCGTTATCATCAATATTCCACTACTGGTGAATTGATGGCTATTCCCTTTGGATACTTAATACTACACACATCCCCATTGAGGCACTTTATCTAGAGATAAACCACTTCAATGGTATGTTATGAATTCTGTATGAGGGAAACTGCGCTATCGAATCATCTTTCGAATGGAGAATACTACATCGCCAAGGGGAAACTTTGTTCCCTGTGAAAAGTGCTCTCTGATGTGTTAAGCTTGAAGCACCGGCGGGAGAAGGTTGTGTAGACACACATTGAAACCAAAACAACTGAAATATCATTCCCATATCCAGGAGGTAAAATTCCATAGGAAATGTATCAAGTAATGTCCCCTATGGATATGGACTGGAAACCTATTTTTCCCTAGACCTGGTAGTTATTGGTGGAAATATCATCTATGTCTGTTTAAGGTGGGTCAATGTGATGCCAATTTCGCCCACTGCGCCGTTTCCTGCGCAGATACTTTCTCTAGTTTGACTACAGACCACCAGGGGACCTTTGCTTCATATTGGCATAGATAATATGAAATGGTTAGAAAATAATGAAAGAAGTTGCCTGACTGGGGCGAGAACCACCAACCTTTGGATTTGAAGGCATGCATTCTGCCACTGTGCTATGGAGTCTGTGGTGGTGGCTCTCATTCAGAAGTCATACATAACTAGGCCTTAGTATATTTCCATTTCCTTTCAATTTTTTTTTTCAATGGACAAAAACTTCAGAAATATGCCTGGGACCATATGTTCAAAATGGATTCTCTAGAGAGAGAACATTAAAACCTATATCCTGAGAGAGTTATATAGAAATTTAGCTACTTTTCAATACTATTTTATGTACATATGTGGCAAAACACTATATATTCTTATTACATGAAACATTGACTTCAAGCTTGAATAACTCAGAAAACAGCTCGGGACCCTCCTATTTTCTCAGCTTTGTTGGAAAGTGTATGCTATTATGGTCTTATGGCAAAAACCTGATGAAAATCTAGCTACTTTTACACCAAGGTATTGACCCACCTTAATGTTGATACATCGAATTTCAGTATCGCTCAACATGGTAAAAGGTTTATACATTGATGCATAGATTATCTCGAGGGTACCCTGATCAAGACTGTCATACAAAGCTTCATATAAATCTGATGCATGCAGTGCCTCCTGCTTGAAGGCATTGGGTGGTCTCCATGGCAAGGGCCACTAGATCAGGCCTTATCACTAAACTATGACAGCATTAGCTGTTGGCAATATTTATGAGGTCCCATCATGATAAGGCCAGGTCACACCTTCTGAACGCACACCGTTAAATATGGGTATGGGATAAACATGATATGGATTCATGATACTGTTCAGTAGAAGGAACATTAGCTCTCAGACTAGCATTGGTGCACTCACAGAATAGTGTGTTATGTTTACACACTTATCAACACACTTTTCTGAGGCCACTTTTAACACACATTTTGGTGTAACACACTACCCACTACACACCCTTTGCCAAATGTGTGCTGATCTCAAAAGTGTGTTGCAATTTTGTGTGTAGAACTCCCTATGCATGTTCCCGTAACACACTGTTCTTAGAGTGTGGTGGTGTAGCAATAGAGGGATAAGGGCTGGTTGTGATAATGGCAGTAGTCGGTCACAATACCAACAGTATAGTAGTAGTTTCCCCGCGTTGGACCGTTTCCTCTAAGGACTGGGGCTTACATCACTTAGCCGTGGTTACCTGTATAGTTCCCGCTCTGGCGGTGCCCAGCCTCCAGGGCCCTTTTAACCCCATTTACCTGGGCGCCATAATGAAGTATACACTGCTACAACCTACCTCCAGTGGCACCACCCACCCCCACCAACCACCCACCCTTTAGCGCCACCATCATTCCATTAGGCGCAATGTCTTGGTGGGACGTTTTATGGTAATGCGTTTTAGCTGGTTGCTCCTGCGGATAGAACTGCCAGACTATATCATCTTGAAATATAAAGTCTCTGCCGCCTTCCGCCACCCTGGAGGAGCCTCTAAGTGTATACGCCCTGGAGGCAGTGCGCATTGAGTTGATGGAAAGCCCAGGAAGGTGACTACTGGTAATGCGATGTTTACAGTGGTATATGGTGGTATAGGGTGGTGTATGGTGAAGGTATGGAGGTGTCAGTTGTGGTCGTTGCGGTATCAGCTGACTTTGCTGACAGCTGAGAGCCGGATTAGTGTCAGCCCGAGGTGACATGATGCCGGATTATCTCTTTATCCACCACTTACCCATTATCACCTATATATCAGGAGCAGCTCTATGGGTGGAGGTATGACCCAGGTGTATGAGTGAGTTCATGAGCTGCTCACCTGTGTGTCCCTCCCATGGACTGACCTCTCTCACCTGTCTAATAAACTACACACCTGTCTGACGACTACTTAGTTACCACTTAGGCTCCACATAGCTGTCATGCCTACTTTCTATTTTCAGTGGCCCATGTACAGTTCGTGTGCTATCGATTTCCTCTCCATTAAGCGTTAATTATTCCACTCTTGTCAGGTATCTGAGTCACACCTTTATGCTTGGACGTATATATAGCATGAATTTACCATGTACTTATTAATCTGACATATACACTTGAGCCGCTCTTTCATCAAAACTAAATTGAGTATTATGAGTCGCACCTGTAAGCTTGACGTAAAGCATGAATTTACTTACTGGTCGGGCATACAGACACTTGATCCGTTGTTCCACTGAAACTAAATTGTGCTCTATTTAATCATAGAGGACCATCGAAGGCGTCTATCCGAATAGATGAAACATATACATATGATTTTGTTGGATCAAATTGGGCCTGAGCCGTTTCTATAAAGTAAAATTCATATTGGGTCAGAATCGAATGGTACCTCATTGGTGAATACGGCACTCCCATTGACTTAACCTCGTGAAATAGCCCTCAGTGAGGAACTCTACTCATGTACCTTTGTCTATGTCTGTACGCTCATAATAAGGAACATCATCACTCAATATACGCGCCAATCTGTAGTTACTGTTAGTATGTACAATACAACATTTGGTTAGAAATATGTTAGAAGGTGTGCGTTGTTATGTCCTTATAAAGCATACTTGTTACTGTATGTCTCAAGCAATCTAGGTTATCTATTGAATGAAATAGGTGAGGTTCAATGGATCACGGGGAACGTACATCATGTGAAGCATCGCCAAAGTATATTAGACTAATACAAAAGGGAAGAATCTCTGTATGAATCTATTCAGCTGAGGGATGTATAGATCTAGGCGCTTTCTGACTGATTGAGACAAGTACATTAGATGAAGGTGCGTGACAATAAGGTATACATGACATGGCATACCATCCATCAATACTATTCCTGCTGTTGTCTCCTAGTAGTGGGTCAAATAGTATTATATATATTGCATATGGAGAGGGAAAGCATTGGCCGAAGCAACCTGGTTTAATTGTTATCATAAGATAAAGCACGAGTCTATTGCTTATAGCAGAAATAAAACACGATTGTAGCTCTGATATTAATGAGGTGAAGGCACAATATCATCAACCTGTTTATCCGTTTATCCTAACAACAATAGTATATTTAAGATTGAGTTATTATTGTTGGATCATTGGAGTAATTCCACGCTCACGATTCCTCATTGACGAACATATCTGCTCTATTATTAGTTCGTTTTATTCAGTTTGTAATGTTTACCAAGGTTATGTTCACGATAACACTTTATTTCCATTATGAGACATAACATATACAACGCCATATCAGGTTCATGATCTCCCGCTACTAACTGTAATACATACATTGCACATCGAGTTTTGAGTCACCCTATACCTCTGATTGTCTACCTCTTAAATTAATTTCACATATGTTACTAAGCTCACCTTGTTTTGAGAAAGAAAAAACAGAAGGAAATGGAAATGAGATGAGCATCACTTCCAAGTAAAGGCACTTGTTTACATCATGTTTCTTATCAGGGCCTTGCCCTGGGAACGATAAGAAGACTACAGCTAATGGAGTTCTCAGATGTTATCTTTTTAATTGGATTAAGGAAAGTAAACATAGCAATATATGTGTTTGCCATTGATAAAGAACATTATGTACAGAAAAAAGGCAAAAAGGATTAATTAACTGCCACGGATCGTACATAAACGTAAGATATAAATTAGAAAGTTGGACAGCTCCTGAAATCTCTTTCTCCCTTGGGTGCTACCGGGTCCTGCACTAGGTGCTAAAGGGGCTTATGACAAACAGCTCTTTGAGCTGCTCACAGTTTGAACTGCTCACACAGCTGCATCGCGAGCTGCTCAATTTAGAATGAAATGTGTGACATCCCTAGATCAATAAGGATGAGCATGTTGGCGTTTTCTCCCAGACCTTTGTCTGCGTGGGAACGTTTATCTGCTCATCCCAGATGTGTCTGCGGCGAGCGGTGGTGAGCCGCTCATGCAGTGGGGCGACAATAGAGCCACTCGGAGCAGATCAGAGCAGAAGAGGAAAATAGGTCGATACTGGCTCTGTTAGAGGTGCGGTTCAATTAAAATGGGGCCCTTGTGTTGTTAGGTGCGGGAGGGGTTCTGGGGAAGGGTTGACAGGGTGCGATCTGCATTCACACAGTCCTCCACGGTCTCAGCCTGAAGGAAGCTGGAGTACGCGCCAGGGTCCCCCAGGCTGCATCCCTCTGTGGCCCTTGGGATTACAAGGACACCCTGGAGGGCCTCAGCGGCCCTTCAGAAGATAGTCTATACACAAGGAGCCACACAAGGTACACGTACACGACCTTGTGGTGTCCATATAGCTTCAAACACAGGGTATACATAGATAAATCCCTATTGTATCAATGATAAAGTAGCTGTGCCAGCCCTGAGAGGGTATTATTGTGAGCTGGCTGGGTAGGATCTGAGGTAGATCAAAGTCACCAGGTGTGGTCGGGCGTTTTGTCCTTAAACAGACAGGCCATCTTGGTACACAACACTTGTTATGTCTGGAGGCAGCTACTGACTCCGTGGCTGAAAGCAGTGTGAACACCTGTGTTTACCATTCATTGTCTGCCTATTGAAGAAGGCCTAGACAGCATTGGAGAAGCTTCAAGTGCTATAATTTCCCATGGATGAATTTCCAGATATAGATAAAGAGTATCCTTGCCCCATGCCAGGAAAGCTGCTAGAAAAGGTTATACACAAGGCGCTGTCTGCCCACTTGGAGAACTAGGCAATTTTATGTAAAACGCAATTTGGTTTCCGTAAGGAAAAGAGTACTGGTGACGCAATTTTCAACGTATTAAAAGACTTATATGCAGCAAGAGATGACAGCAAAATAACAGCTGCCTGCTTCATCGACTTCTGTAAAGCTTTTGACAGTGTCCACCACCCCACTTTAATAAAGAAAATAGTATCCCTAAACATAGGCAGAAAACTGAAAAAATGGTTGATGGAATACCTTGCCCATCGGTCACACTGCACTATAGCGAACAACACCAAGTCAGATCAGTCAGGCGTGGCCTTTGGGGTCCCACAAGGATCAATTTTAGGCCCTTTACTGTTTATTGGCTTTGGGACCTTGTCCCCAAAGCCATTGACACCACAAAGAGAGAGTTGGAAAAAGTAGCAAGAAATGACTAGCATAGGTCCCCTTGTTCATTGTTAAATTAAGCCCTAGCTGGCCCTTAAACATTGCCTAGGACTGGTATCCCTATGTGTCCTTGCAGGTGTGTGCAAGACTAATTTAACCTAGATCTGGTTTTCAGTTACTGCATGTAGTACCAGTGTACCTTGTGGTAAGGCCTAGACATCTTGTGAACAGCCATATTTTGAGTTCTCTAATGTGGCTGTCAATGGCAAGGATAGGTACCAGCCTATTAACTATTGACTCCTATGTCAAGCCAAGCTGTCAATGTCAATGCCAATTCCCATACTATGCACATACAGGACCTGTACTAGAAGTTGAGTGGTCCAGGGTGGCTCTTGAAATCGCTCAAGCCCGCCCAAAGACAAACTGTGAAGTCCAACATGATTACCCCTCCCCACCCCACACACACATGCAAGAAACCACATGCAACAACCCTAAAATAATATGTTGTCCTCCTTATGCCCCCTCCTTCTCCTCCCTGTGCCCCCTCCTCCTCCTCCCTGTGCCCTCTCCTCCTCCTGCTCCCTCTGCCCTCTCCTCCCTCTGCCCTCTCCTCCTTCCTCTGCCCTCTCCTACTACCCCATCTTTCCCCTCCTCCCCACTCTACCCCATTTTCCTCCTTCCTGTTACCTACTCCCCCTCTGCCCCCTCCTCCTCCCTCTGCCCTCCCTTCTCCCTCTGCCCCCTCCTCCTCCCTCTGCCCTCCCTTCTCCCTCTGTCGAAAACTCAAGATTGTCTGATTTCCTTGTGTGATAAATGGATAATAGGGTTTTCTAGGATGTAGAATCCATTTTCAGGCTAAGATTTTCAGTCCGGGAAATTTCCAAGATGGCTGCCAAGATGGCCACCAAAAACTCAAAATTGTCTGATTTCCTTGTGTGATACATGGATAATAGGGTTTTCTGGGATGCAGAATCCATTTTCATGCTCAAATTTTCAATCCGGGAAATTTCCAAGATGGCTGCCAAGATGGGCGCCAAAAACTCAAGATTGTCTGATTTCCTTGTGTGATACATTGAATAATAGGGTTTTCTAGGATGTAGAATGCATTTTCAGGCTTAGATTTTCAATCTGGGAAATTTCCAAGATGGCTGCCAAGATGGCCACCAAAAACTCAAAATTGTCTGATTTCCTTGTGTGATACATGGATAGTAGGGTTTTCTGTGATGCAGAATCCATTTTCATGCTCAGATTTTCAATCCGGGAAATTTCCAAGATGGCTGCCAAGATGGGCGCCAAAAACTCAAGATTGTCTGATTTCCTTGTGTGATAAATGGATAATAGGGTTTTCTAGGATGTAGAATCCATTTTCAGGCTAAGATTTTCAGTCCGGGAAATTTCCAAGATGGCTGCCAAGATGGCCACCAAAAACTCAAAATTGTCTGATTTCCTTGTGTGATACATGGATAATAGGGTTTTCTGGGATGCAGAATCCATTTTCATGCTCAGATTTTCAATCCGGGAAATTTCCAAGATGGCTGCCAAGATGGGCGCCAAAAACTCAAGATTGTCTGATTTCCTTGTGTGATACATTGAATAATAGGGTTTTCTAGGATGTAGAATGCATTTTCAGGCTTAGATTTTCAATCTGGGAAATTTCCAAGATGGCTGCCAAGATGGCCACCAAAAACTCAAAATTGTCTGATTTCCTTGTGTGATACATGGATAGTAGGGTTTTCTGTGATGCAGAATCCATTTTCATGCTCAGATTTTCAATCCGGGAAATTTCCAAGATGGCTGCCAAGATGGCCACCAAAAACTCAAAATTGTCTGATTTCCTTGTGTGATACATGGATAGTAGGGTTTTCTGGGATGCAGAATCCATTTTCATGCTCAGATTTTCAATCCGGGAAATTTCCAAGATGGTTGCCAAGATGGGCGCCAAAAACTCAAGATTGTCTGATTTCCTTGTGTGATACATGGATAATAGTGTTTTCTAGGATGTAGAATCCATTTTTAGGCTTAGATTTTCAATCCGGGAAATTTCCAAGATGGCTGCCAAGATGGCCTCCAAAAACTATACCAGCAGCAGTAAAACCAATAAAAATCAAAAAGATTTAGCTAAGTGCATGTAAGTTAACTGACCATGCAGTATTGCTGCAAACCATCACATATGAATTGCATTAGAACCCTAGACACACCAAAAAGCATAAATCTATGCCCCTTCGTTTTCTCACCAGTAGCTCATAACAATCCTATAAAAACCCAAAGCCACTACGGCTTTGCCGTAAAATCCTTGAATTTGTCCCCTTGTCCTCTTTATAAATGACCTCCCCCTATGCGTTGAAAATTGCAAGATAAACATGTATGCAGATGATGTTATAATTTATGTTTCTGACACTAACCCGGCCGTGGCCACACAGCTCCTCCAAGACGATTTAAACAGAGTGGGTGATTGGTGCAATCTGAACTCCCTGACTATTAATACCCAAAAGAGTATGGGTATGTTTTTCGGCTCGGAGGGAAAGGTGTCTAATGCTGGGAATCCTGTCATTAACATAAACGGGGCAGTACTGCCTACATGTGCTGTGTATCCCTACCTAGGTATCGAGTTGGACAGCAGATTAAGCCTGACCCCGCAAATGAACAAAATGAAGAAGTGCTTTGGAAACAAGTTATTTAAATTACGTAACCTTAGTAAAAAATTGCCCACTAAAGCTAGTTTAAAAGTTTATAAAGTCATGATGCTTCCTAGTTTAGAATATTGCTCCTTTTACACAGGTAGCGCGCATGCAGGGGAACTTGTAAAGATACAAAGGTTACAGAACCAGGCCTTGCGAGTCTGCCTAGGCAGGGGCATACGCAGTATAAGTATATTTAATCTACATAAAGACTGTGACATTGAATTGCTCGCCCGGCGTCGTAAAATACAGTTGCTCATGCTGATGTGGAAGAAGGCGCATGGTGGTGAGGCTCTAGAGCGGGCTATTGTCCGAACCAGAGGAGACTTGAAAATACGCTTTGAAAAAAGACGAGCTAAAACTAGCTTCTATCAAAAGTCTCCTTACTATAGAGGGGTCTCATTATGGGATACATTAAAGGTAGAAACCCAGAAGCTCGCTACTAGGCGCCGCTTTAAACATGCAGTAGAGAAATTGCCTTTGCTCGACCCGGCTTAAATACACTTGTAGCTCTTATTATTATCATGAAAATAATGTGTGCCTCATTAATCACACCACATGATATTATTGTCTAATTATGATACCCTTTGTGCATCGTTGGACCCAAAGAAAGCATGTATTTACTTCTTGTGATCGATGAAAAACGTTCTGCTGCAGAACGATTCCGATCAATAAACAAATTCAAAATTCATGCCTCAGCAGAGCTGTCCACTGCCCACACCTCAGCTGGACGCCTGTGGTGGTGAAATAAAACAAGGGAGGGGAGTCAGATGGCAAGAGAATGGCAGGTAGTTAGCGGGGAGGGGGTAGGTGAGCCCAGTCGGCGACTGGGAGGCCAGCACGGCCTCTTCTCATGGCAATCAATGGCGGTAGCAACCAACCCAGAGAGGAAACATCTCATTCACTTGGTGAGACATTCATTTGCACTAGGCACTTCCGGCCAGGCGGCGCGTGGCTGGGCGCCAGGCGACCTGGATATATATAGTGTTTAGCCCTTCAAGGGCCGAATAGTGCATTAATGCATTATGTACTTTGGTCGGCATGATACATGAATGCAGCCCTGGCGAGGTAATCATGCCGACACTGCGGGGTCGATACCCCCGCCCCGAAAGCCAAGGATCGGCATGATGCATGAAAGTGGCACCGGCGAGTTACTCGCCGGGGCTGCATTGATGCATGAGGATGAGTATACGGCACTTACAGGGCTAGCCTAGTGAGGGATGTAGAGGTATCCCAGCACGCTACATGTGCCCCATATTAGGTCAGACGCCTGTTTTGTTAGGCTGAGAAAGGAGGTTGAGTATATTGCTTCTGGCCTTGATTGTCCTTAAGAACGATCTAATATTACAAATGAATGGTGAAATATGTTTTATATAGACATCTGAGTTCAATATTTCTGATGCAATAGATTACATTGTAATAACTGCATCGTGTGCATTATCCCAACGACAAAGCTTACTGCGTTCTTTTTGACCCACTTTATTTAAGGCAGTGGATGCTGGCATATTGGAAATTGAAAGTGAACACAACTTTTCCATCGGGGGAGAGTAGTATTTTGTCGCTGATCGTTGCCTTCATGTAATTTTTAATTACAGATTTACAGATATGAAAGTCTGCTTTAATCAATGTCCCCTTTGAAGGGATTACAAAGAACAACCACAATAAGACTTACATCCGTGCCAATCAAGGTTTATTATGGACCCCCTTTTTATCTCAGGGTTGGGGGATGAATTGTGTTATGAATAATCTCTGTTTCTTCTGTAAGACAGCTTTCCAAATGCAAGTCACTTGCCTATCCCTTGCTCGCGGGCATCCGCCTGAACCAATTAAACTTCACACAGCGACTGACAACGCTATAAAACAATGAAGCCATTGTGGGAGGAACTATAATTAATGGCTTGAAGCTGGCGTAATGATAACAAATATGCATGGAAATTGTTGCAATTCGCACGAGTTTCATTCGCCTCAGCTGGTCCCCCTACTGTGGGGCCTGATGTTGTAGTCATTGGTGATTTTTCTTGTCCTTACCTCCTGCAGGTTTTCCCACGCCCCTCCTCCTACTCCTCCTGCTCTGCTCCTGGGTGGAGGGTCTGTTAATGAAACCTCACAATCTGCAGACCCATCCGGGCGGACCGGAAGTACACTCTGCCCGCGTTTTGACGCCTATACACGCACCAAGAAACGCATGGCTGCTTCGTTCTTTTGACGATAGGGTGTTTTGTTATAGGTGTACATTACCAGTGGGCATATTGGTATATTGCTTCACCACCATGATCTAAAATGGGCAGTGCATCGGTGTAGAAAGGATTGGAATGGTGTGAGCTGATATCATCTGAAAATCTTGATAAGTCTTAATCTTAAAGTTTTAATAATGTAATAATTATGGGTTAGGGGATTATTATTATGCTATTTCATGGTAATTTAGACGTCAGATGGCCAGAAAGAGTTGCCCTAAGTGGGACCTAGGTTCAGCCAGGAGGCTGGGGGAGTAAAGTCTAAAACAGCTAGAGTAAATGTATGTAGAGTCAAAACCAGACACAGTAAACTAGGATTAATACTATATATTGTTTCATAAACGGTACACACTTTGAATGCAAGCTAGTCACAAGTCAGCAGTAATAAAAGATAGTTTCCCTAAACTGTTATAAATCCCACCAAAAAGAGCACACTTGGGGCTTACCTTCTTGATTGGATTCCTGGACAGTTCTGAGGGAGAGGGCTATCTCAGCCCCCCTCACCATGGCACCAACCGTCGTGGTGACTCTTCCAGGAACCCACCCAAGAGAGGGCATTCGGAAACCCATTCTCATTACAATAATACCCACCGAATATAGATGGTGTCATGTGTTGATATTGTTTATTTACTTCTTTAGTAATGGTAAGTACTATTAAGACTATAAGACTAAGACTTACTA
The DNA here is from genome assembly GCA_947462335.1 of Harmothoe impar. Taxonomy (NCBI): domain Eukaryota; kingdom Metazoa; phylum Annelida; class Polychaeta; order Phyllodocida; family Polynoidae; genus Harmothoe; species Harmothoe impar. The sequence goes on along the minus strand of OX381704.1, from coordinate 86,088,958 downwards.
AGACTCTACTCTGGGGCCGACCTCTCTCTGGGGTCGACCTCTTTCTGGGGCCGACTTCACTGGGGCCGTTTTCTCCTTGGGGCCGACCTCTCCAGATACCCATCTGAATATCGTTAGTTTTTCATGAACCCGTTCCTTGTCAGTGTTAGATACCTGTAGTATTAAGGATTATTTCATTTTTTATTATTATTAAACTACCGTTCTGCATTGAGGCTATACCTGTAAAGAATCCTTGTTTACCTGTATAGCAGATGAAAACCTGCCAACACTATTCACAAGAAGACTACAATAACGCAACTCGCAATTTCCCTTCTGTCTGGCGTGTAGGGCGTATACGGTTACGTTTCATAGAAAGCACAACAACTAAAACATGAGATGGCCTATGGCGTTAAGATTTTGTCAGTTTTCAAATCTGTTTTAGAACTTTTTAAAGGATGCCTGGAAAGATTACCCAATGCTCATAACCCTACACAGTCTATGGAAATACAACGCGAGCAGCTCCTACCTTTTGAGAGCTGCTCGGCTACCTAAGGGACTCTCATTTGGCAATGGGTCTTTATTCCTAAGCTGTTTTATCGTTGTGGTGACTGAATGGACTGACCGGCCCATTGAGGATGCCCGAGGAAATCTGACAAATGACATGTTCCCCCAACAGTCAGTAGCTTTTTCGGTCCAACCAGCCTGGGGCCTCAATTATTCCAAACTGAAAGGACCAGGATTTCCCAAATGATTGTGCGATTAGTATGGTAAGTGAGATCGGTTGATTAAAAAGAAAGAGTTGTTCAATAGATTACATTCTTTTTGTTTATTAAGGGGTATTAACTGCACCAATATCACATTATGCCTTTTTGCCCGTGTTTAATAAAAAGTATTTAGATATAACTAACATAACCTTTCTGAGATGTAGACAGGTAGAGCACCATAGCTTCTTGTTGTTATGGCCACATGCAATCTGATACTATAATATGTATAGTGTAACATGTATAATTATACGTTTAGTGCTGTGTATATGAGGCATGCTTTATCAAGGCTGTTTATCAGTATAGATGCAACTATGTGGTACACAAAGAGAGTATGCCTACTGAATTCAACTTTACCTACCATATCAGGTGACCATACCTCACTTTGAGATCTTATAACACTCACCCCTTGAAGAAAAGTGATCTGAGGAGGCAATGAAGAGTGGCAAAGTAAATGAAAACCCCTGTTCATTGTCGGTCGTCTATGGCTCAGTTTCAACCGTGGTTGTGTGTAGTCAATAAGACATAATTCACAGCCTTTGGCTGTTTACAATAATTATGTATGTGGGGAAGTTGTGGGGGTACAACACAAATGTATAGCTGTAGATCAAGATACAAAAGGCTATATATTCTGTCAGCAGTAATGGCACTACTGAATAGGGCATTAACCATCTATAAGGAAATTGTCGATTATTCGAGTTTCAATTCAAGGCGATCAAAGCAGGATGCAAATAAATCATGATATGTTTTACAATTGGAATGTAAGCTTTGACTTTTAAATTCTATAATTGGATGCAGTTAGGGGTTTAAGAATGAGAGGAAATAAAGTGTAATAGTTATGTTAAAATGAAGCAATTTGAAACAAACTGTCAAATATGAATTTAGATAATTTAGGAATCACCCCATGGCCACGCACTGAATGTGTATATGACCATGTTAGCTGCCGTTTCTATATCTATATGTGCTCAATGATTCCCGAGCATATTATTCCTATCTATATACCCTACTGCAGCTAATAGTAGGCTTGCAGTAAATGGCTTGTTGACAGATGGAGAGACAGAAAAGGGACATCTCTCACCAAAGCAGTGCTAATGGGATCTAGATGTGACTACCTGACAACTACATGATGTAAACAGACAGGGCATCAACCTCCTCTATGTGACGTCCTACAAGGTTTATTTGTCACATTTGGCCAGATGTCTCATCAAATTGACTGGCTGCTATCTAACCCACCTTGACAGCGGCACAATTGGTGCCACCACTAATTGTGGCTAGGGAACAGCTGAGTCGATGGGAGCAGATAAAGAGTGCCCATATAACCATGAGCCTGCCTTAGTATTCCTGTCGATGAGACACTATATGAATATATACGTTGGAAAGTACTTTACAAAACAAGTCTGGCCGTGGTATATCTTTCAGTTGATAAGTGTACTGTTAATAGAGATGATCTGCGTTATATTAGCTCACGGTATATTCTGAAGTCTAGGAAAATCATTTCAAACGTATAAGGAGATTATTACTACTAGAATGGTAGTTAACTTAAAGAAAGTGTAACCTTAACTTATACTCTGCCTGGCTGTTTGGTCTATTGTTCTTACTGTAGGTTATATGGCATATTCTCCTCTCTCAGACCCCTTTGTGATGTTTAACAGCCTGAGGAAAGTGGCCTAGTTCACAGGAGGTTATGTGTATAACCTCCTCAGGAGGTTATATGAACTAGGTCAAGTCTGGGAGGAGGTTATGGGGATGGTTTCCCTTTTAAAACCCTGCCTTTAGTTGATTCGAACCTAGGCTGGTAAATTCTCCAATCTGATGAACTATGCCCTAACAGGTAGGCCACAGAGGAACACCTGTGTGAAGGAACTCATAAGAACTACTGGTTACTTATCTATTGTTCTACTCATAAGATATCATTGCCTAAAATTGTGTTTGGCCTTTTGGTGATTTGAAACCAAGACCTTCTGCTTGCAAGTCGAAGGACATGACCACTATACTATAGTGCCCAAGCTGTAAGGTATACACTCAGACCTCCTACTTAGGTTGCCATGTTAAGAGGTTAGCACAGATATACCTGGTGGAAATATTTAGAACTATTTTCACTATTTTATTGAGGAAAGAGATCACTATTGCAATAATGCATTGATATCATGGGAGACTATCTGTATTTCTTACCATTTTTCCATTTTTCTTTTCCAAACTTGATGAACAATGATTTGACATTTAAAATGATCTCAAATTACAAAATATATAATGGTGACCAGGATGTGATTAGAACCGGGGACCCTTTGCTTACATTACCCTGTGCCCTATCCGTTTGACCACCAGGTAACTTGCAAAGTTGGGTGTTGCTTTAGATAATTAATCATGTTAGCTCATGGGGAATCGATGTGTGGGTTCGAAACCCAGGTTATCCAAATGAAATCGAATTTCGAAAATCATGTCAATTCCTTATCAAAACATGAATATATATCATTTCTTGATCTACTATGGATGGAGGGTGGAGTATAAGTGAGAAAACCTCCTTGGACCTGTAGAATATGGTTCATAACCTCTTCGGCTGCGCCTCAGAGGTTATGTACCATATTCTACAGGTCCGCGGAGGTTTTCCATCACATATTCTACACTGCCCTAGGGTAACGTAAGTAGGTTCCCTAATGACCTAAACATCAATGGCAAGTAATTATACGTAAAAAGGTGATTCTTAGCAGCAAATGCAATTATCTGAACTATAAATCTGACACTGGCTTGTATCTAAGATCTGGCTATTTGATCAGATTTCAAGCTTGAATTTGAGCAGCTGAAGACTAGACATGAAAGACCCTCAGCTGGTAGGCCTACAAACCGGTCTCGGAGCTGAGAACCAGATGTTCACAGTCTCAAGCCAGGAGATTGGAGGGGATTGGGGCAAGGCGTGGCCAGATGATTGAGGCATAAATGCAGGATAACTGTTAGTTTGTTCCTTGGTGCGGGGATGATGATCAAATTAACAAGAGGAGGCTGTACCAGACATGGTGTTCCTCCCATGGGAACAGGTATGGGGAAGTGTTGCTGCCTTTGGGTGGAGAGGTGGGGGGGGGGGGTAAAAAATTTGGACCCCTTGACGAGGGGGGGTAAAAAATTTAGACCCCTCTTGGGGGGAGTCAAAAAAATTCAACCTGTTTTGAGGGAAAAAGTCAGCGCGTTACTATGCTACAAAGATGCGCGATTTTTGGCCTGCCGGGGTGGGGGTAAAAAATTTCGACCCCTCTAGGGCGGGGTGAAAAAATTTGGCGCGCTCCGCGCAAAATCTCACCACCCCCCCTGTTGTTAAAAAATGAGCACTCCTTAATCAACATGAAGTTAACTCATAGTTTCTCATATATAGTTCCGAATATAGGGAATCATCGTTAACAACTTTTCATTTCTCTCAGATGGAGTAGGAAAAAATCATTAATGTACTGGTCGGGGATAATTAAATGATTGCTAGGTATTGAACTGAATTGCCCTTACTTAGAAGCCAAATAACGGATACGGTTAATTACTTATCATACCTAATTAGTGCCATGCACTGTCTCATGTCATTTATCTAATAGGTAGGTATATGCATCTTGATATAAGCAATCTGTGGCTTCATTTAGCTACCGTTACTCATAAACACATGGTGATGTAATTACTATTGCAGTATCGTGGCTCCATGGATGAGCCAATATTTCATTAATCTTATTTCTCTGTCATTTATTAGTTTATCATTATTTTTAAAGTTCATCGGGATCCTTCTAGTTGATGTGTCAGATTCTCTTTCCACTGACTAAGTACTTGTAAGAGTTCTGTAGCTTAATCAGTTCTCACAATGTTGCGACTGACTATATCTTTGAATGCAACGCAAATAAGATGTTAATTGAATTCCCCCTGTACCATTTCTACCCCTCCCCTTACATGAGACTAGTGCATGGCTCTGGCTGAGGAGACCTGGTGTGGCACATCAGCCTAGACGGGGTGAGAAGCCACTCTTTATGGTTGCTATGGTAATGTGAGCTGAGAGCGACAAGACAAGGATCGTGTATGGATGATAAGAGGGTGGAGGCTGGGAGAGAGGAAATCAAGTCAAAGACAGTCACAGTTAAGGCCTCAGGGGCAGGATAGATATTACTAAGCACATTCCAGAGGAGGGCACAACCCGTTTGAATTGATCACACTTAAACAGAATATATGCCCCAGCGTAAAGGGATCTGCCTATTTAAGATCAGATACCATGTCCACTATTTTCTGCGTCCCTTAGCATGCCATTAAGCTGGTGTAGGAGATGTAGGAGCATCTGATGTAAACTGCTACTCTGGCATTGAAACTAAGAGGTACATTATCCGGTTGATTAGTCTATAACCAACACTCAAACACTGCCACATCACCGCAAACCTATTCCCATGAGATTAACACCTCATCTGGCACAGCTTATTGTTTCAATCTGCTAACAATCCCTCGCAAATTCGACCATCATCCCCATACCCGGGAACAAAGAAACATGGCTATCCATAGTTGTTCTGCTTCTATAGTTGGATGATCTGCCCTCTTCCCGCTCCCTCCTACACCCCTCCAAGCTCCAGTGTTAAGGCATAGACATCTGGTTCTTAGTGCCCAGGCCAAAGCGCTAATAGTTTCTCATAACAGTGTCCGATTTGAAGTTCAGGCATTGGTTTACACATTACATAGCCTACAAACTGCCTACCTTCGGGCTGTCTTCGACAATGATTCTTTAGAGCTTGCAAGCCTTTAGAGTGTGATAAAGCTTACTGTCTGGCCTCTATGGTTGCCACAAAGCCCTTCGCTATCTATAGCATAGCTTCCTTGCACCTGTTTGCACAGACACTCCATTATGCTATCAGTGGCTATGGTGCCTTTGGTTAATGATGACTTTAGACAAAGCGTCCATTCCCAACCCTACATCTCCCCTGTGGATAATTTAGATTTAATGGGTTGTTTTGGGAATAGCTAGATGCATGGCGAATATGGAATAGAATGTATACATGCCAGCAGTGTACTTCCTGTCCCCTCAAAGTTACTTTTTTAATGTTATCATCTTTAATTATGTATGTTTTACTGTTGTGTCATCAAAAGATACTTAGTACCTACCATATCAACATAATCAGCTTATATGTTTGAGGTGAAGTATTATCCAATAGTATATTCAAATAGGATCTTACCGTAAATGACGACCTCCTACAGGATACATTCAATAATGCAGATTCATGCCGGGAGATGCTGCTTAAGAATAATCTCCTCAACCTGCAATATTTAGCTGTATCAATAAACACGTGTAATTAGTGAGATAGGCTCACTTATAACACACTGGTGTTAACTCAGGTGCTGTATAAGCCCCAGGCACGATGCTGCACCATAGGTAGAAGGTTTATTATATCAGTGTCATAATGCAGAGGTAGCCATATAAGCTTCTTGCAGATATCTTTAATTTATTTGCTCATGGTAGGATTATTACTAATCTGACAATCAACATCTCAAATGAATCACCAGATTTACTCTATTTTTACTGTGTGTAGCATGGGGAAACATGTATGCCTGTCTATGTCTGTATTTTCCTGTGGTAAGTATGAGTTGTATGTAATGTGAGATTTGTCAGTTCAAACAATACTGATACAATACTGATGTGTTTACCTATAATATGAGGGAGATGGATACTTCTACATCAGTACACCACGTCTATCATTCATGAAGGCTGGTTAGTAGAGGCCATGCATTATTAGCATCTACACTCTAAGAACAGTGTGTTGTGGGAACATGCTTTAAGAGTAACACACATAAATTTGCAACACACTTTGAGATTTTACACACTTATGAATTGTAACACACTTTTTGTCAACTCACTTACCTGCTTACACACTTGAGGTCATAGGGGTGTGTATCATATACAAAAGGGGGCAGCAGCAGTAAAGGTCTATCATGTACCTATGCTACATTCTTACAGCCATATAGTAGCTGTCACAGTGGCTCAGTGGACTAGTCTTTGGACTGAGAACTTGAAGATCCCCGGCTCGATTCCCAATGGGGCTGACCGTCAAATGGAAATGTTTATTTTCTAAGAAGGACCATAATATTTTAGCCCCCCCCCTCAAGAAGTGTCAAATTTCTCTTCCCCTCAGGAGGGCTTGAACTGTTTTACAACCCCCTCCCCAACCAATCCCCTCTACTACAATGAAAGATATGACACCTATTTACTTTGCAATGAGATACATACAAAAACTGTATTATTTGAATCTCATTGAATGAGCAAACTCACTCGATCCATATTGGAAATAGATGGGAAGTTTATTCTCTTCAACTATACACACATGCTCTTTGAACCAAATAACCATCCCATGTAAGACCTCATTAGAGGTTCTGCAAGGCTGTAAAAGCATGGCTTATCAATAGCTGATTAACTATTGTCTTTATAATAGATATAAAGCCCTGCAAATTATTAGTCAGTGCATTGGCATCCCTCAATAAGGGCAGTCTTTGTATTGTCTAAGAACCACTTCCTGTCATAACATATCAATACCCAAGGGTAAGTTATATAGCTTACTGGTAACTGGTAAGAAGTTGTGTGATCTTTGAGAATACTTTGTGTCTCCTCACTGTTGTGTGTTCTGGTACCTATTTGAGTGGGGAGTACACCATGATTGTACAAGGAGATTTGGTGGCCTACTGAGCAAGTGGCCGGACAAGTGTGTGAGAGGTCCTGGGTTCGATCCCCAGAGAAGACCTGGCACCAAATCTTCCCAAGTGAAACAAGTTGTCCTGACAGGAGTCGCGTCTGTAAGTGTCGGTAGACAGACTGCGGTGAACCTTCGGTGTCCTGGTCTCCCATGAGACTTGCACCGATCCACTTCAACCCATAAAAGCATAATACACTTGCGACTGGTAAAGATATAGCAGATATCAGTGTTGACGAAGGTGGTCCTAGCCGGGAGGGGAAAAGGCTACAATGGACCACTGGAGACTCTGAGAAAAGGTTCTGAGAGCAGCCATCCCACGCTATCTGACAGTGGTACGGTCATGGCACATTGCGCCACAGTCACCAGTTGGTTATCAGGTGTGTCAGTTTTGCCAGGGTCATGAGCTAGGATGTGTTCAAAGTGGTTGACTATAATTTGTTCACTGTCAATACAAAGTCAGTTTTGATATAATACTTCTATTCCCACTTTTCTATATATTATGAGCGGTTCAATAAACACTTTTCCTAGATATAAGAAGCATTTAAAGTGATACGCACAGTATATGCACAGTATGAACATGAATAGACCTGACAAGAAATTAAATAAATCTATACTAATTTAACTCTTAACCCATATAGAAAGTAATCATACTTGATATTGAAAAAACAATAATTGTCAAGGGATTCTAACCTGCATGGATAGGACTCATGTGCCAGCCCCTAGACCACTCAGCCACGGCACCTGACACACTCTTTAAGGTGTAGAACAGCTATTTTAACCCCCACCTCCTCAATACCATGGCTTTGTACACCAACACACTTTTTAGATTCAACACACTTTTGCCAAAAGTGTGTAGTGTGTTACTACAAAAAAGTGTGTTAAAAGTGGCTTCAGAAAAGTGTGTTGAAAAGTGTGTAAACGTAACACACTGTTTTTAGAGTGTACAATCTTCTTACGCTGCCAAACATCGGCACCCACTGAATGATGTTATTCCTCGCTTGAAACCATATGAGATAGTACAATTCACATGCATTCCATGGATAGTGTGTTTCAGGCAACATGGTCCAAATAATTAGGGTAGGTAGGTTGAATTTTTCATCTTTCTATTTACTTAATTTTTTTATATTAAAAGAATCAGTAATGAGTGGTGAATTGCCCCGTGGACTCGCAGGAAGACTCCAGTAACTAGGAATATCCAGCAATTGTTGGATATTCCTGTTTAAAAGCAATTGCCTGAGGTCAAACAATTAAATGGGCCATTGAAATCAGTGGGAGCTTGTTCTTCCTGACCAAGGATTTGCTAAATAAGAGCCTGCTGTGCTGCGAGAGTGTACCGGGGCGGCCTGCATTAACGTTTGTAAATAAGGAACAGGCTGTTTCCCTGGCCCAGCACTCCACCTGTTAAATGACTTGTTGATGGATGTAGAGAAAGAAGACGGTGATCATCACCGCAGTGACCATTAATGGGATCGTGACTAGATGACAACTGTGCATGCACTGACGTAAATTGATAAGGTCTCAATCTCCACTACATCACTTCCTACTAGATTTATTATTCGCATTTTGCAACTATTTTCCTCTACAGACACGACACTTTATCACATCCCTATGCTGTACAGGCCATGGTTGCTATACGCACAGCATGAGCATTAGTACACCATTCCATTGACCTTCTTTGGGCAGGGGAGGGGGTAGGAGGGGGGATGATCCCATTTTCCTTAAAGACTATGACATTTGAAGGTTTAAAACCCCTCTTCTTTTTATGAGATGCTGACATTTGTTTCCGCTTCCCCCTTGCAAATGATTGCATGATTGCAAAAAATAAATGTCATACTGTTCTACATGGCTTGCTATAGGGACGTGATGTCAGAAAGAAGATAACATTGATTTAGGGTATACAATTACAGACCCTTGAATGTAATGTGGCACTTTATCAGCTAAACAAAACCATAGGCCTAGAATAGGACACTCTCACTCCCCTCCAGACAAGACCACCAAATAGCCTTGCTAAAAAGCATTGAACAGTTCCTTTTTTTTACCAGAAGATAAATGGAACTAAGTGTATTCTCTTGAGAAGAGGGAATGCAGGTGTGTGTACGTTTTGTATACTGAGTGCAGAGACCAGGTGGGAGCCATCTTGAGGGTTTGTACGGTGGACCATATATATCATATTATGTTCGTTATAGGGGAAAAAAGCATTGCTGTACACATTGGTTATGCTATATAGGCTACTTTCTTTTGTTCTCACCCGGCACTATATTCTAATGCACAATGCACAGTCACATACTGTACATATCGTTATTGTGAGCTATACCCTAGAGCTACCCAACCTATCATTAAGTAAGGCTACATTTTTAAGAGCCCCTTCAGCGATCCTACTGTCTGGACAATGTCATCAGCAATATCATCCATCACAGATGATAAATTTATCATGAGTGTCTGGTAAGATAAATATTACTCCTACTCATGGGTCTGATGGACGACGAGCATGCCCCGCAGAGAGGTTTGCACTCTCCTACTGAGAGGGACACTTCTGTTATGGTAAAGCTTAGTGTACTCATTGGAATGTATTATCTTTTTAGCAAGATATCACAACATATACCTAAAGAGGCATACACCCCTGCTTGCTTTATTATGCTTAGTTTACAGTTCAAACGTATACTATCAACAAAATTGATATAGAATATGATATATTATATATTCACGATACTATTGTCTGTATTAAGTACAATATATATTTAACTCAGTATAACTCATTCATACTGCTTCGTGTAACTGCTCACCTGCACGTCACGTAAAAGCTTTCATTGAATAATGACTTCATGTTTCCCCCAGATGGAGTAGCAACATCTAATCAATATATTGGCCGTCTGTAATTAGATGATCTAATCAGTTGATGTATTGAACTAAAATGGTTTTAATTGGATGTCATATGGCAGCTAGGCTTGAGTACTTTTCATATATTTCATGTGATTTACGGCTTCATGTGTTACTACACGGAGATATTATCTTCACATAATACACCTGGCTCCACTGTATGAAACAACATCTATATTGATTTCATTGTCATTAGGTTTACTATGAATGAACAGGGTTTTGGAGTTTTCCTGTTAATTGATGTGTCAGTTCACTACTACTGCCCTGACTGAGGATTCACCAAGGTCGTATTATTCTAGCATTTCTAGCAATGTCGCAGCGCACAATTCAGCCTTAAATACAACACAAAATAAAGATATTAATTGAATTCTCCCTGCACCATTTCTATCTCTCTTACATGGAGACGGAGTGGGGCTCTGACTAAAGAGGCTTGGTGGTGCATCAGCCTTGGCTAGGCGAGAAGCCATTCTTTATAGTTGCTATGGAAATGTGAGTAGAGAGAGGGACAAGACAAGGATGGTGGATGGATGATGAGAGGGTGGAGGCTGAAGAGGGGAAATCAAGTCAGACACAGCCGCCGTTTAGGACTGAAAGGCAGAATTACCAAGCACACTTCATGAGATGGCACACCCAGTCCAGATCCATCACATTATGCAGGCTAGAAGATCATTAAGTGCACTGGGCGCAATGAGATCTGCCTTGTTAGCAGCAGATCCCATGCCTTCTTACATCACCATGCACTTTGGGTGTTGTGGGCTTTTCATGAAAATGAAAAAACAATAAAATAAATGTAGATAATTTAGACTACAACCCTAGCTCCCTTTGTTACAAACAGATATTCACAGCAATTAGACTTTGGATAGAAAAAATTAAGTGATGAACAATCTGTCAATTCAGCAGGTCTAGATTGATTCTGGATGATTCAAAGACATAAGGTAAGATCTCAATTATCCACTTCATTAAGTTAGACTCAACTCCACAGACGCCCCAACACAACCACAGTTCTCCAAACCTCTTCCCATGGGGGTAACACCTCATCTGACACGGCTTCCAGTACTGATCCACTAACAATCCTTCTGAATTTGATCATGATCCCCGCAACAATGTCCTGGATTGCTTCTCACAGATGTTCTGCATCTTGATGCTTCACCCTGTTTTTCCTCAGATTATCCTCAGACACCAGGGTTTGGGCCGTGAACATCTGGTTCTCAGTTACCTAGGTCGGGTCACAAAGCTATATGACTGTATACATGTCCTTTCAAGTTTGATACTCTGGATTTTTCGGCGTTAGACCATAGGCAGCTGGTCGGAATTGATGGCTTTATCAGTGTCATGGGCTCAAGACGCTGTATTTTAGGCCATTTTCCAGACAGCTATTGACCATTGGTATATGTTTAGACTGTACCCCATGTCAACACTATGTAACTCCCATATAGCCTGATAATATAATGTACATATATCTGGCAGTCCACATTATAGTGTGGTAATTCCTTTACTAATAGTAGTGATCTGTTCTCTATAAGGATATCCGAGCCTTTGAATGTAGACTTACACTTAAGGAGTCCTGAAAGGAACTGCCTTCTGTCCCTGAGGCACCATATCGTCGGCAGACCGAGCAATAGGTCAGGGGCAGGTTACAATAAGGTCACAGTAAGGTCACAATAGTAGGTACCACTAGAAGCCACTATCTTCAAGCTTCCTACCATCTCTGCCATATCCGCTCAGGCGGACGAGCAGCAAGGGACTGCCTCCCTTCAGGGTGTCTTTCACTGTGGTGTTTTAGAGGCCACTAGCTTTTAGAGTGATAAAGCTTACTGTCGTCTGGACTGGCTGGATTCCACGGGGTCCTCCGCCCTTAAAGACATTGCTCCCTGCCACCTGTTTGTCTAGGAACTGCTCCAAGCTGAATACCTAGCATACAGGCACCCCTTTAGATAACGAGGATTAAAATAAAGCTTCTACTCCAAATCCCATGTATCTTCCTTACAAAATGTTTACATCTAATGAGATCTTTCCCGGGAAAGATATTTTGTCATCTAACTGAAAGTATATGTCCTTATTGTATTTAGGTTACGTCGACTTATGCCTTATCCAAATTAATATTGGATTTCATTAGCTTATGTTCGATGCGGCAGATTAAACCATACGATGATTACTTAGTTTCTCAAAATGGATATACATAATTATGTATACAAATTTATGTCATGAGTTATTGTTTGAATCCCTGTTATCCTGCAATGGACTTTACAATAATGTATAATAGCTCTAAGTTGTGTCTTCTGACAACAAGCCAGTATTTGTTCAGGTGCTGTATCGACACCAGAGTTAACGTTGCAACATGGGGAATATGATCATCTCATCAGTATCATTAACAATGCAGAGGTGGCCATTTACCGGGTAAGCCTCTCGCAGAGATCATTAGTTTATCTCCTCAAGGGACATCATTAATTATCAGACATACCACATCTCAGATTGATCTTGAATCACCAAATCCGATGACAAATTTAATCCGCTTTCTTTAGTCTGGTATCAAATAGAATTTATGTTACAGCAGCAGATATCTTTTTATTCAATTGGTACGTTAACATATGCATTATGTAGGCAGTTTCTGGAAGTAAAGTGAACAGTGGTGAAATAAATTATCATGACTTCATTTTGCGATTGGTTTAAGCAGGGTATTTACCTACGAGCCTAATATTCTTTAATCTTTTTCCTGGCCGCCCCCCATCAAACAGATTTTATGTGCAAATAAATTTTATCAGAAAAAACAATATTAGGACATGAGCACAGACACATTAAACAACAGCTAGGTCTTAGTGAGATGACATAGTATCATATGCAGGCGATACATATCTATCGAGCCGACTTTATATCATAGCAGTGCCTAAATGGCCCCATAACTATCTGAGTTTAAGCTGTGGTGAGAGGGGGTTATAACACACCACCACCCATCTAAAACAAATCAATAAGGAACCCTCATTAACTCACATCTCACACTCCCTAAAACAAACGTGAGCACTTATACTAGATATGAGCAGCTCGGTCAGAAGGGTTGAGCTGCTCTTTGAGGGAAGAAGAAGTGTGCCGCATGCCCGGCCTGAGCTGCTCCCCAGGCCGGTAATTGGAGTTGATGCTCCCCTTTATAAGCCTAGGCAGCTGATTCCCAAGATAATCTGAAGATATTGGTATATGAAGTGCTGCCGGGCGCACCAATGAGAAACTTAATAAGCTCCTTTGGCAATATTATCCTCATTGTCTGCGGCAATCTACCACACCTCATCCCTCTCCCCTACGACATGTTGGGCTTTAGGTTACTTTTAATGCGCTTTTGGAAATCTTGATAAAATTAGGGAAAGCCCAGCAGAGCAGGAGCCCTGGTTTCATTGATTGGTTATATTGTCGCTAAGTTTCCTTCTGAAGAGGGGGAATTACCGTGATGTGTGTAGGTGAAAATAAGGTCCTTTGTTCTTTCTCCCGTTCACTTCATTTAAGGGCACACCTTCCAAGAGCAGGGAAAGGGTAAAGTGGTTGTCCTTTTCATAAAGACCTATTTTATATCCCAGCCCTAAGGCCTATAGCGTTTTTAATATAAGCTATCCATTGTTAATGCGGCACTTTACAGCAGGTTTACTCGTTTCAGGAGGCTTTAATGTCAGTCCAATTTGTCATGCAAGCACATAGCTTTCAGCAATTTCTGTGTCGGAATTCACAGGGGTAGATCGAAAATATACTAAGGGAAAAGACATGACATTCAAGTGGAAAGCGGTCACCTACTTAGTAAAACATGCACAGAATTTATAGCAGCGGCAAAGTGAAGTACCTTTATAATCGAATTAGATCTATGGCTTTTTCGTACTGAATCTTCTACCTGTGTAAACCTCGACTGTTCTAGCATATAAGGACCTTTAGATTCATAATAATGGACGATGGGTGCAATCTTGCTCCTGTAATAACTCTAAGGGCTATCTACCTAAAACTTGGATCTAACCCATAAATCCTCCATGTAATCTTCCATTTTTTATGTAATTGTGCAGATAAGACAGCATTCTCGTGTAGTATCACGCCCAATAGCTGACTGATGGTGGCTCAGTGCCATAACCCCTTCTAGTACAAGCCTAGAACTGAATTTATCTGTTTTTCACAATTCACACTTTGTGATTTATTACTCCCATGGTATTCATAATCAAGCTTATGAAGCTCCTTTGTGAAGATGAGAAAAACGTTGTTCATTATCTCAACCTCTCGATATATTTTCACGTTTTTCCCTGTTGGCAGCTAACAGTCCATGCTTTTATCATTTGACAGTTGAAGTTGAAAGCCTCAAAGTATTCTTAATTGCTATTCTAGTTAAGTAATAGACATAATCTATTGCTTTTAGTCACTCTAGTCTCTTTTCTCATGCTAGTTATGTTCTATCATATGGGAAATTCCAACGGGATTCAAATATACTATGTCGACACTGCATGATTTAGATTTGGTAACCAACTGTTATTTCAGTCCAGAATAACGCCTCATTATCACACTATAATATACGTTTATCCCCTGGGACGGCTTTCAATCTCCTATCTAATAGCTTAATGAATACAAAGAATGTAGTAAAATAACAACCATTACATCGTATCAGATGAATGTGGTGGTGATTGCCTTGGGGATTAAGCTCCAACGTCCGCGAAAACATTGCTATAGCGGACATCCATACATCCAATACATTGCTATAGCGGACATCCATACATCCAATACATTGCACTCATACAATGGAATGCCATATAAAGGCCCTTGATGCTCCAGAAAAGAGGGAGAGGCTAAGACAGGCAGTATATAGGGCAGTGGTCAGTCAGCCGGCTGTGTATAGAGCCCGGCGGGGGTAGGTTAAGGGTGGGTGGGGGACTAACATGGAAACCGTTCATCTCCGGGAGGTCAGGCAGTGCAAGACCATACCAGCTCCCCTGAAGCACCAGAGGGCCACCGACAACACCAGTAGCAGCACGCCATAACCCGCAGCCTAACCTCACCATTACAAGCTGCTCTGAGGGACCCACCTATAGAGACGGCCATATAGGCCTCCGAGCTGCTCCCGGGAGATGCTCATGGGCGTGTCCAGCCGGCGGAAACATAACCTACCTTTATACACCCACCTTTCACCAACTCAGGAAGGGAGGGAGAGAGAGCTTGGGGGAGAGGGAGGGAGGGCGAGAGATTCAGAGAGAGGCCGAGGGAGGCAGAGGGAGGCAGAGGGAGACAGAAGGAGGCAGAGGGAGGCAAAGGGAGGCAAAGAGAGGCAGAGGGATGTAGAGGGAGGCTGAGGGAGGCCGAGGGAGACAGAGGGAGGCCGAGGGAGGCCGAGGGAGGCCGAGGGAGGCCGAGGGAGGCCGAGGGAGGCCGAGGGAGGCCGAGGGAGGCCGAGGGAGGCCGAGGGAGGCCGAGGGAGGCAAAGGGATGCAGAGGGAGGGGGCTAGGGCTACAGGCCTGGGTAGACTGACTATTGGTGAGGTGAGCAGCTCAAGATGAGCATGTAGAGGGCGCTGAGCTACTCACACGTTGACAGTGATATGTGTGACCTTTAAGGCGTGAGTAGCCACGTCAAGATGACCTGACACCTGTAGTGTTATTTCTGCAGCCCGTTTAGCTAATGACGTTGCAGCTCTCAGAACTCTACATGAAAACAGACCGCGAAGTATCTCATTTTGATGATAGATGGCGTGTAGCTTGAGATTGGCGGCTCTCTCCATACTGATCGCTGTTTTCACGCAGTTTCATTTGTACCTTCCGTGATGGTAATTCTTATATCTTCCCTGTCCTCTTTTTGTTCTTTCCCTCAAAGGTATAAGAATAATGGTTTTGGCCATGTATTTTATATTGTTCGAATGCCAGTGGCCCATTGTATTGATAAGTCTGCATTATCTCAATATCCAGCCTGCATTCATAAAATGCCCAATGTAACCCAAGCCCAGTCTCACTGCCATCCACACCACACGATCAACAAAGCGAAACAGCACGACACCCAATACCATCAATATCCTGATAATAATTGCTTGATCAAACAGTTTTACTGGTCAATGACTGTGCCCAAACCGTACAACCGGCCGTGCCCCCCTCCCCCCGCCCGTCCCTGTCAGGACTAGCCTCCACTCAGAGCTGTGGGATCTATCCTGCCAAAGTAATCTAATAGCAGAGGAGTACAGACACCATGCCACTCCTGCTGATTGACCATTTCTTTATTTCCCACAGGACAGCAGTGTCCGTTTAATTATGTGTTCTGGGTGGGCAAACAGTGCTCATTCACAGCTTTACAACGGATGCCTCGTCATGCCTTGTGTGAGCACGAGACTGTGTACTTTGGGAGACTGGATCCATGTCCAGGCCTTGTCAATGGTTAGAGATGCACACCATTGTACTGACGACTTGTCATCCTCAGTGCAGCACACATGCAACACTTAAAGAACAGCACCGCTGGTAGGGACGGGTATTTACGTCTTAGGGTATCTATGGCACTGTGATTGGCACACAGCAAAGAGCGCTTATGATAGTGTTCAACTATAATGGTCTCACGCATGCAGACAGTGAGTGGTCGGCACGCATTTGGGAATGAAAATGATTCAAAACGATAGACGTTTATCTCCCGAATAAAACATATATAGTATACCACACTCCCTATGGTATTGAAGGAACTTAAACTGCAGTGACAGTCCAGTTCAAGATATTTAATATAGAGTCATATAGGATAATCTATTGTAATTCCCTTTCCCACAAGGTTCTACGCAATTTATCCCAGACTTGATATATAACGATGAATCATAAAACACTGCTGTCTATAAGGGCTGCCGATTGTGTCGCGCCCAGACATCTGGATGAGGTGTAATAAAGTGTTTGGAGACACAGATCAGTTGTGTCCTGAACAGCCGCTGCCTGCCTCAATGCCTCATTTCCATATACTACTGACACATTCATTTTGTATTCCTGAGCCGAATTAACATACAACAGAGGCTGCAGGTGGCACTTTTGGAGTTGGGATTTGTATAAATACATGAAGGCGAGATTCAGGAAGCAGGTTAATAAATGCAGTCTAAATCTAATAAATGTTGTAAACCCTTTAAGGGCCGCAGCATGCTTTAAAAGTTCTTGAGCGGCATGATGAATGAATGCAGCCCTGGTGAGTATACTCGCTAGGGCTGGATTCATGCATCATTACGACGAATGGCATAATGCATCAAAGCACTATATGGCGTGGTCCTTAAAGGATTGATAAATGCATTCTAAATGTAATTACTTCTCTGAGAAGTATGATAACTCTGTAGCCATTTCAATCCGGTTACATTCCCTTTGTGATATTGTAAACGCAGCAGTGTACGCCTGCTTCTAAGGAATACGAAATCAGTTTATGCATTAACCCGGATAACACAGGAAACCCAAGAGGTACAGAGGAACACACAATATTACACAAATGTAAAAATTAATGTAAATGCTTTTATAAAAGTTGGAAAGTTGGAAAAAAAGTGTGTGATAGTATTATGGATAATGTGGATTGTGTACTGTGCAGATTGTCTTCCGTTTTCATTGAAATGTAATGAAATCATCTAAAATAATGTAAGGTTTGGCTTGACAGTGATCCTGTGTGAAATGCTACTCTATCAAAGGAAAGCTCTCCCTCATGCAAGAAGAATGATTGTGTACAATTTAGATGAGGGAATATGTACATGGAATTTGCATATAATAGAATAATGTGGATTGCAGCTGTGGAAATTGGAGTAATCTACATAATTATTCCTTGAAGTCCTTTGAAATCAATTATACAGAATTTCTTGCGATATAAGTAAAATGAAATAGGAAATAACCAGGTGGTATTCTACAGTGCTGTGTGGTCTAAGGCTGCTGTCACAGCAGGAGGGGAGGGAGGAGAGGTTCAGTAGGGAGGGATGAGGGTGGGACTGCTGCGTGATTGGACCTACTCCAGCAACCGATGGTCCCACGCGAGCCTGCCATATTAATACAATCACGAGGCAAGGGTGAAAAACGGCTCTGGCCCCGAGGCAATTTGGGTGTGGGTGCCCGAGGTAAGCGGACAGAGGGGGTATGCATGTTTCCTGTCCTACTTACAGAGTGGAAGACCGTCCGTGCCGGCCCTAAAACCAGCCTATTAGTCCAGCCAATAATGATGTTACTGCTTCTGGCAAAAAAAGGACACAACCCCTCTGCCCGACAAGAAAGGGCAGAATCAAAACATTTTAGTGAGCTCAGGCATAAGAAGAGTCGTTTTGTGCCCCATGAATGCAAGCATCTGTTTTGGACATGATTCATGAATAATGCCATTACAAACATAAAACATCGCCTTGTCCCTACCTTGTCCCTGTGGGCGTTATCAGTTATGCTTTGATAAGAAGTATGTGTGACACCAAAGTGCTTGTGATGTAGGGTGAGGGAGCATGTCGATTGGAGACCAAGGTCTGTGTGACTTAAACGGTTAAATGATGGCTATTGGAGATATAAGTTACATGAATGTATATTCCCATAGATCTACACAACCAGTTGTCCATAATAATGGCATGAAAAAAAAACAGCAATGATTTATCTCAGGTAATCTACACACATTGATTGACCCTCTGCCAGTTGCCTACAGAACGCGCTATTACCCAAAACCTATAGTTCCACAGGCTGTAGTCTATGATGGCCTTGAGTTGTAGGACAGTGGTGTATGGTCAATGCCCCAGGGTGGGCCCCCGTGACTGGTGTGAGGGGTGGGGACTGCCCTGTGTGTCTGGCTGCTGGTCAGTGTCTGAGGTTGTGTATGTTCAGCCTGACACCGACCAGCACACGCCCTACACGCCCAGTCGGGACCAATGTCACTATTGACCGTCCTGAGAAAACGCAGACCACCCCAGGTCAGCCTGGGGAGAGCCACAACCTGTCACATGCACTACCACCTATCTCCCACCACCAACACTACCCACCACTACCTAGCAGATGAACCACCAGCCTCTACGGCAACCCCAGCCTTAGTCTCAGAACATTACTGACTTGCCACCTAGACCTCAAACTGATGACTTCACAGATCTGATGTTCAAGATTATATTCAACTAGAAAAGCATCATCAGAATGGAGAAAAACATTTTATCATACATTAGTAGACACTCGCGATCCTTTGAAGGATGTTTGACAGCGGTGGAATTGAAGGTCAACGGGTTAAGTTGTGGGTCCCTGGCAATATCCGCCTCATGTCTTATAGATGGTGCATGTATCATACCCGAGTATCATACACATCCCTTTGTATACAACTATATGTCTAACAAAAGCAACAAAACATAGGACCTTTTTCTGTCATTAGGAGTCACATCGGCAGTAGCGGTAGGGTCTATTTCTTGTGGCGAGCTGCTCAATGAGCAATATGAGCAACTCCTAAACACGACAAGAAACTAAGTTTTGTCTGTCAATGCAAGGTAAGAGGAGATGTATTTTCTTCATCTGTTATTATTTATCTTTGCAGATCGGTAATTATAATATGATATCATAGAGAGAGTTATTTAGGAAGTAATTTTGTACACAGCTCATTTTGCTGTATCAATGCTAGCTTTATCGTATTACTCTAGAGTGCCATTGGGTTACCTGCTTTCAAGAGGTGATTCAATGTGTTGTTTTTTTAATCTGACGGAGGACTATACACGACAGAAGTCATTTTACTTAACTCTGAAGGGAATGAGATGAGGACGTAGTGGTTTGTTTTTCCTCATTGCTCAATTTGAGTCACAGGACAACGCTGAGACGTGAGTGAACTACATGCACCTACCCCCTTAACACAGACATAGGCAATGTACAGTGCCCCCTCCCTCCCCAGACCCAGTGTACACCATCTGTAGCCTTCACAATCTGCTCACATTCCCTCCCACAGGAACAGACTGCTCTCAACTTGCTCTCTTGGGTCAGTCACTTTTCCCCTATAGGCAAACCCAGAGCAACCACCCCCACCCCCTCTCTCCTTCCCTCACTCTCCTCCACCTAGCCTGATGAGGTAAAGTGCTCCATTGCTGTCGTGGCTGATTTCCTTGTTTGTTGTTCAGATAAAGAGGCAGTGGTGGGGCTACTGGGGTGTGGCTGCTGCGAGTAGCCGGACACGACTTGATCTCCTGCTGGAAAAGCGGCCGGATCTATAGACACAACGTCTCAACGTTAATTGGCGCCCTCAGCCCCGCCGTCGCCGTTGTTGCCAATGGTGGCGGTGGCGGCGCCGATCGGCAGTGGCGTCACAACGTAACCGTGCAGGGTCTGACCATGCAGCCACCCTAACAAGAAGGCAGCAAAGTAGCAAGTCGAATTGCAATGCCCTCATGGTGTTAAATCACTATCGCTAGTTTTTATATAAGTGTTGGCTGACTATGTTTATGGTCTCGTTTGCCACCTCCTGTCTCCCTTTCTTTCATGCTCTGCCACGGTGTCTTGTATTTCTGTTTATTCATCTGATTAGCTCAAATCCCATGGCGCAATTTATGCTAGAAAGTGTCCATAATTTGTGTGTGTGTGTGTGTGTGTTGGGGGGGGGTCCTTCCTCCGAAATATCAGTAGATACAACGACAACGGGAGGTGTAACTGCTAATAATATATCGCAATTTGGGCCCGTGCTCACAT
This sequence comes from Harmothoe impar, assembly GCA_947462335.1. Classification (NCBI taxonomy): domain Eukaryota; kingdom Metazoa; phylum Annelida; class Polychaeta; order Phyllodocida; family Polynoidae; genus Harmothoe; species Harmothoe impar. The sequence continues at coordinate 86,068,041 of OX381704.1, read as the reverse complement.
CTAGATATTTAGAGTTTCCCTAGGTGGACCTTTTTTGCGGTTAAAATTGCATTTCCTTTTGTAAATTGTACAGTCATATTGACTTGAAATCAAGGATATCATTATTGCAATGAGTCATTATGACTGATCAATTTTTATAATTATTGCAACAGATATGTCCATATTGCAGAGATTTAGTGCCACATATAATATGCCGTGGGATTTCGCATCATCACTCTTGCAACCAAACCCTTGAAATATGTAGTATCAGCAACACTACAAGATTGAAAGAGGTGCAAATCGCAGATGACTGTTAAGAGGGCATAGGAAGCACCGTGGGATTTGAGTTATTGACGAATAACTCACCCAACACCAACGCTCCCTCTCACTCAGAATTACTCACTCGTCACTCACCTTGTTAGTCGTCTACTGCATTCCATCACATGCCCGAGGCTTGCCATAGCTCTTGCACCAGTCCCAAGAGGATTGGAGTAGGGGTCTAGTAATCTAGAATTCTTGCTATTGCCACTTCCCCATCTTCCCCACACACCTTGTTTCTATAATCTACTACGTGTTTGAATAGGTGACATCCAAAATGATCCCTTGTGTGTTGTACATGCCCTGTAGGCGCTAGACCCATACCAAGGTCTCGTGCTAAGATCGTTGATCATGTACTTCCTGTATATCCTTTGAATGGTTATGGTGTGGCTGGTATAAGCTGCCTTATAGAGACAGGTGGACGTCTCCAGGTGGGGGGAGGCCCTGGAGGCCTCCCATCCGTCACCATATGTGACCCTGCATACGCTGGAGGAACTCCATTCCCAATACAGGCCAACCAACTGCAGCGTCCGACCATCAGTCATATTGCCCTCCAGTACCCTCCAGTACCAAACAGCTCATAGCAAGGGTACATGCATGTATGATATATGACCTCCCTCAGTATACATGAAGGTTCAGAGGGAACCAGAAACAGACTGGAAAAGACATGGGGGAAATGAGATATTTAGTAGAGGACATGGCATATGGAAGACAAATAGGTAAAAATGGAGGGTATTCCAAAGGGAGGTTCTCAAGGGAAGTGTACTGTAAATACCAACTATTTTATTAGCTAGAAAAATAGCAATAGTAAATGAACTATCTATTACATGAAAACTGTTTAAAACACTGATATATGCTAATTAAGGAGTGGGAAGTCCTATTCTTACATCTACTATAGCAGTCATTTTTACACATGTTCCACCCCCTGCCCTTGCTGGCGGAGGGGGTCGAAGAGGGCAAAGAAGGCAAACGCCCGCCAACTTGTAAGGCGCTTAATTGATTCTTCCGGCGCGGCATGACAGGGGTGGCGGCCATTTGATCGTATGGCTGAATTCCCAAGTCAATCAGCATCCTTCTCCAGGGTACGTATGTCTACGCCTTAAGGGAGGTTTCCTGTTAGGTAGACAGAAAAGAGACAGAGCTAATTACCAACCCCAAAGTGCGCCTCCATTTGCCTGACGTTCTGGTTAAGGCCTGTCCAGCATAAAGGCTGCGAAATGACATGATCAATGTTTGGCTATGCTGAGGTATATGCCACGTTTTGCATGCATTCCAGACACAAGGTATCCCATGACCTTTGCAGAGTGTCAGTACTCTTCTGATACTCTGATAACAGAGCTATATAATTATTGGTATGCAAAGTACTCACTGGAAAAGAAATGGGCAGGCAGTGATGAGGTTTTGAAAGGGATCCCAACACCCATGAGGCTATCAATGCGACTGTTCCTTTGGTTGAGAAAAAGGATGTTACTTTAGTTTTATATTAGCAGGGGTTAAGTATATGCATGTCAGTGTATAGCCTTTATGTGTGGACACAGTGTAACAGTATATGTCTGAACTGTTTCCTCATGCCACTCAGTGGTCGACGTATGTCTGACTCTCTGATTAGAAGTCTACGAGGAAGAGGAAAGAGAATACTACTAGACTTAATGATCAACTACCACTGTTCCATAAAAACAGCATGCAGAAAGTTAATCGGGAAAATGTCTATAGACTTAGAAAAAAAAGAGAATGTACTTATAGCTATGTTAATGGAATAGCGAGAAGTACTAGCCAACCAAGGCAGATATAAGTTGGTGTATATTGTAAAGTAAAACAAGCCAGCTGCCTAACAGACCTTTGACATGCCCCCGGAACTCCTGAATACAGATCACATGTATCTGCCAGCAGCTTGTATTTAAGTCCATCCCAGATACTGTGTATTTCTACCCCTTAAGACATGCGCCACCCACAGTCACCTTCACGTATATAGAGTGTTCCTATCCCGCTGTCTATGCCATACAGACATTGGCGTTTGCTGCTCCCTGCTGATCCGGTTATGATATTCACCTTGTCCCCAGGCAGGGCGGCAGGAGGAGGCCTCCGCCCCGGGGAGCTGTCGGACACACGTGGGGCCTGCCTGAGACAGGCGTGGGGGCTCCAGGGCCGCCATGATGTTTGTATGGAAGGCACACCGGCCCAGACCCTGGAGCACAAAGCTTGGGCTTAGACAAGGGCAGGTGACCTTAGCCCTGTTGTCCACCCCTGCCGTGCCCTCTGCCTCCTGGTCAGGGTTGGGTCGTGCCCTGCACACACGCATTCAGCTCAAATCACATCACGCCTGCTGGTCGTCTTCAAGGTGGTGAGGGAAACGGGGTAGGGGTAAGATATGGCAGTTAAAAACAGCTCGCGATGAATTAAGTCCTCATTAAATTAAGCCCTTCTCTGAAAATGAGTGATGAAAAAGTAAGACTGCAATATATAGGTGCATATATGATGTATATATGTGCAGGGTGCAGGGCGTATGTTATTGAATCATAAGGAGAATATAATGGCATAGACCCCATACAGAGAAGGAAGGATAATATATGGATTGAGAATATCTATCATCCAGGGTACCCTTGCATGTAGCTCAGTACAGACGGCTTATAACAACGTAACCGAAGATTGAAGAGAAGCACAAATAAACTGATAGTAACTGAGTAAGAAGGATAGATAGACTTATATGTCTATACAGAGAGATAAAGATAGGGACAGGGTGAGGGGGATAGAGAAAGAGAATGGGAGAGAGAGATGCAGACATAAAAGACATATCGAGTCGGACAGACAGACCATCAAAAGCAGACAAAGACAGGCAGAGAGACAGGGATGAGACAAACAGACAGACGATAAACATATGTTGGACAGGTAACGGCAGATCGAGAGAGAGGTAATATAAACTGCAGCAAAGCAGAACGTGTACCAGGGGATACAAACAGCACTGAGTAGGCAGTTGTTTACCGGCATACACTTTCCGTATATGGGAATCCCCTCACAGCACAGCACAGTGTTGAGACGGCAGCATCAGCTTAGGCCCGACCGCTGCCCTCTAGCGGATTGCCCCGCTGGGATATGGGATTAATCCCAACATATCGAATTACATTATCCCCTTCCAGATATAACACTGCCATCCAATAATCCGCCTGTTCCTTCCGGCCGCCACATAACCGGCTATTTTGAGCAACACCCTGTTTTAGCTGTTAACACTTTCAAGCCAGCATGATGCTTCAAGGTTTATGTTTATCTGTCGTCATGATGCACTAACTCGCCATCACTGCATTGGTGCATCATTCTGATCCTTCGGGAATGCATCAGCCCTGCAGGGTCGGTGTAATGCATGATTCAACCCTTGGCGAGTTTCTCTCATGTGTCACCAAACGCACAAAGTGCATTGACTCACTATACTGCGGTAAAGGGTTAATGGCTAGAACCCTGCCTAGTGAAGGCTCAGAGAGGATGTACCCACGGTTAGCTTTGGGTTTGGGTGCAGTGAGGGTGGTTGGGCGTCTGGAGGACATGGGCTGAAGGGAGTAGAGGGGTAGAGGCATAGAGGGGTAGAGGCGGAGAGGGGTAGAGGGGTAGAGGCGGAGAGGAACTGATCTTTGGCTCTATCAGTTGAGATCTGACGCCCACAACCCCTGACCCCATCACAGAGGTTTCCTTCCTGTGACAAGCAGGGGGATTGGACCAGGCTCACCAGACCTTGGATGGATGGAGGGTCGGTGGCTGCGGCCTGTGCACATCACAGCCCGGTCTGTATAAGTATAGTATAGTATAGTATAGAGACACACATACAAGGAAAGGGGGATCAGTGTTACACTGTGTGTAAACTATATCTATAGCTTTCTATCAGTGAGGGGAGATATGTGCTCTGTTGTACGTATATGTTATTCATGAAAACATTATGTTATACAATATACCTACACAGAGAACAGGAACAGCATCAAAAGGGAGTTCAGGTTGCCTCCAGAATGACTCCTCTCTCTAGGGGAGTCCAGGTCGCCCAAGGGAGTTTATGTGACTCTATGGCTGACCTAAGGGTGTCACCTGGGGGAGTCATATAGCTCTCTAGGTAATATAACTCCCCCAGGTGACTCTCTTAGGGGAGTCACCTAGGCTCCATTGGGCGACCTGGATTCCCCATATTAGGGGAGTCATTCTAGAGGAAACCTGGACTCCCTTTTTACGCTGTTTCTTCTTTATGTGTAGTTGCGGACATCCCATCAAGGAAATAACCATTGTTCATCATATCTCTTACATGCACTACAGCCGCACAGTCACCCCGAGCTGCTCATCAGTAAGGGATATTGAGCTGTACACAAATAAGCATACAATAATAGTGAGATGTATTACAAACCTTAAAGATCATTAAAGATGTGTCAAAGTGATAAGGGAGATGTTTATCTATTACAAGCTAGTGTTGATTACAACATTACAACGTTGTATTGGTGTTCTGATGAGAGAAACAAAACATCATCCAATTTAATATAAATCAGTGTGTAGACAAAAGTAGTCAGATTGCATTATCATTACTTATTCGAATGAGGACGGCCAATAAGTCGCTCATAGACTGTCGGTGCACACTGATAAGAGATTTCAACAAGATTGCTAATAATATTATTGTCCTATTACTATTAGAGACTGCAGTATCACGACATGTTATATCAAATTTCATTATTATTGTCACTTGATATAGGTAATAAAGCTACGATAAACAATGACTGTACTGCCTCATCCTTCAAGTAAAAAGCTTTCCCCCTTTTCGTTTCAGAAAAACTACCGTCCATAGCGACTTTCTACGGTGCTCATTTCCTTAGTTATGACCTGTCATCTCGTGGGGATCCTATCATCAGCAGCAAAGACGAAATGTCCATGTGGTTTAAGACACGTCAACCCAACGGTCTTCTATTCTATACAGGTAAGATCTTGTCATATATATGTATACGATAATGCAACTTACAATTGATGCTATTTATTATACAGATTAGCTTTAATGTAGGAACAACGCTATGATTAATTCAATATTATCTTACGTTGATCTAAGTGAGGCTGTCGACTTTACACTGCTTTCAACATAATCTTAGCAGAACCAGAGGCATCCGCTTGTTATTTGGCTACGTTTCAGGCCGAATAGCCCATAAGAGGCCATTTAGACATTATAACTGTACAAAGAATGTGATTTTATGTTTCGTCTGGAGGAGCCGAATTGAGCATACGCATGTAGCATACATAAATAGGTTTGAAAATATTCAAACAATGTGTGTGGGAGAATTTGTTCACTAAAGTTAAATTTGACACGCACAAAATCAATTTATCTAAACATTCAGAGTTGAAATTATGTACCAAAACCGTATATATAAAGGTAGTAGTTGCGGCGATGGCATAGGTCATTAGCGTTTGACATTTTATCTACCAATATATTGAGTAAATAAGTTAGTCAAGTTGTTAGACGGCTTTGATGAGTTACATATTTGTTATTAACATCTGGATGATTCCCAAGACAAAAAGCAAGGGATTAATCGTCTATACAAAAAGAAACTTTTACTAGCGCACAGGTAAACTTCTTTAACTGTCCTTTCATCAAATTGGATGCAACAGGGAGTACTTCCGTCTTCTTTGTACTACCACTGAAAAGAGTTCCATGACATTATTTATCAGTCCATGGTTTTCCCCTGTGATCCAAAGCATAAGCCTGGATTCACTCAGATTCAGCGAAGATGCAATCAAAATTAATTCGAAACAAAAAGGTGTCAACGTGATTCTGTCGACGAGTAACTTCTGCAGACATAAAAGGCCAACCGTGTTTTACTCAAAGTTGTATACGTGTCACACTATTGTGTTGTGGCAAAAACCTAACCTTGTGCACCGACAAGGAAGCCCGGGTAGACCAGAGAGAGTAGACACCCCCTCCCCTGGAGTCTGGAAGCCATTCTCTGACCGGAACTGCACTGAGCCTTATCAGCCCTCTTCCGGTCACACTACCCTCCCACTTGCAGGCGCCGCGGCAGCCGACGCCCACGGCCACCAATTACTTTACCACTGCTTTTCAGAAGTTTTCTTTCGCCTGGCCACTGGGACAAAAATGATTTTCTCAGAAGAGGGGACATGATTGTGATAAAACCGCCTGCTGGACCGTGCTGTCGCCATGATTAAAACCGTCGTCGACCGTCGTACAGCTACCTTAGAAATTACAGAGATAGCCAAACGTCCTCATCGAGGAAATTGGATCGCATTTACTTTAGTTTTGAGATAAATTGTTTTATAGTGACTTATGGGATTTTAGCAATTGCATATCAGAGACTTCATAAGGGAAATGCGATCTTGATGTTGGATGGAGTACCATTTTACCATTGCTAGGATAGGAGGATAGACTCACAATTATATTGTGGTACTTTATATGTTAATGTTAAGTCTGTAGAAAGCAGTTACAAGTTATGGGAAATATAGATACATGACCAATCCAAGCAACTTGGTCTGAATTATCTAACAATGGAGACCCCCTGGGGCATACACACCATTCAAAGGCGAGTGAAATGTGTTTTCAACAGAAAGAAAATAGTCAATCGAAAACAAAACAATTCTATTGAAAAAAAACTGCGCCCTAAAAAAAACCTGTCGCGGAACAGAGATCTCCAAATTAAACGCGCAGACAATACAGCCTTCTTCGTAATCATGGACAGTTCACACAACGCACAGGAGACCTTCAGATAATTATTAAACAATAGGACCACCTACCCAGGTTTGAGGAGGGATACAAACAAAGCAAAGACTCGTACACCGAGAACCCAGGAAACTAAACCCTGGCAGTAGTGACGGCTTAGGACACAATAATAAATGTCAGGTGGCAGCACTGTCCTATATGTAGAAAATGATGTTTTTTATAAATATATTTCACTCACGTCTATGGAATCCTTCATATACAGTAATTGCCTTTGTTATAAAGTTTGTCAGAAATTGTTATGGCGTCCCATTTCAAATAACCCATGGCTTCTAATAAAAAAATCCCTCATAACTGATGAGTCATAGGCATAGGAGAACATCTCATAGACACTCATATACCCCGTGCCCTGAATATTGAAATACTGGATGAAATTCCAGATGAACTGTCAACCGAATTCCAAACCAGGTGACTCACATGAAGTGATGGGAAAACCACCGGGGCAAATTTTGCTGTGGGCATCACTTGACATGGTGTAATCTGAATACAATTAGGTGGCATACTTGAAGCGATTACCAAGGCCCCTCCATGGTGGCTAGTGGTGCGATGGTTTAAACCTGCCTGTTATGAGTGATGTATGAAGATGGGTGAGGCCCTGAGAGTCATATTCGCAATGTGAATCTCAATGATTGCCTGTTACCCAGCCCTGGATATGGTTACCCCACGCCATGGGTGCTAAGGTATGTGTGTGTGTGTGTTTCAGGAGGGGGGTGTTGTTAAGGTGAAAGTGGGGGATTCTGAACAGAAATTGTGGGATGATCTGTTCGGGGATCTAGTGTTAAAGGCGCTAAACGTATACGTATGTGGAGCTCCATGCTCCTCCTTGGCACGGGCTAACTGACCACAGCACGGTGGTCACCTTTCTTATGATGAATCACAATGACAGGGACTGGTCATCTGTCATGCCTATCACACCCCCAGGGGGCACGCACACCTGCATCTCCTGCATAGCGCTATGTGTGTGTGTGTGTGTGGGGGGGGGGGTCTGCTTAAGGCCTGTTGACCAGTGGTAGTGTCGGACAGCCTTCTCCGTGGAGGCCTGGTCAGCGGCTTAAATATGGATGCACTTCTGTGGTATCCTGGTGTCAGGGACGACGCGGCCAATACGGTAACAGCTAGTGTATGTGGATGGGATTGACAGGGAAGGATGCCCTATGTTTACTTTTATGGCTAGAGTCATGGAAGCCGCCCACACATGGGGCTTCCACATAATGAAGCCATTTACCTTTGGCCAAGTAGAGAGTCGGAGAACTACCTTAGTATTTTCATATTTGTTCGCTATCACCAGCAATTAGGCGTTATTCCTATATGGCCATACCATCGAGAATTGATTTTGGCAATCCGTCTTGTGCTGTAGATATAAGAAATTGCCCTACTATGTCTACTATATTGGACAGCACAATTACAATAAGAGTTAGAAAATCCATTACATTATGGTAGTCTACATGATATCAAAAATGCGGATACATGTATAGGGAGGTCTGAGGGGTAAGCAACTATTGGTATGGATGTTTTCTGCAGAGAGGTCTGTTGTAGGGGGCTTCTCCTGCCCCATACGATATCTCGGCACTATTTTTTTCTTCTGTGCGGTGTGGGCTTGTGTAAAGTTAAAGACTATACACTCCAACGTAGATTCCAGAGTTGCGTGTTAAGCAGGTTGTGGTGCTGCCGCCAAAGTTTGACATTTCACAGGACCCGACATACTTAAGGTTCTGAGTATCTCTCACCAGTTGTTTAGAAGACAACTGGCATAAACACTTCTCACTAAGCATCTTACCATGAGTGCTATGTTTGTGACAAGGGGCATAACTTATCTTTAATGGCATGTGTACTGCAACGAGGTCTGATATATAGGGTTATTATACGATATGGGCGCACACCGACCATTTTAGGTGATATTCGCGTTCTGATATTCCTGCATAGCGCACACTTGGGAGGGTGCAATCGTTCTGATATTCTGGATATCAGAACGATTCTGAATGGGGAATTCAGAATCGTTCTGATATCCTGAATATCAGAACGATTCTGAATGGGAATCGGCAGCCATAAAATCCGAGGTTCTATGGAGACTCGAACACGCTACATCAAGACTTGAAGTCCGATGTGCTAACCACCACGCCGTGAAGGCGCTGGTAGAGGTAGGTGGCGAAACAAGGAGTCTACAGGCGGATTTCCAGCCCTCTAGGACCATTATTTACCGAGTTACAGCAGAAAAGGCATTTTTTGGTCTAGTTTCTTTGAAAATCCAAATTTTTTTCTAATTTCTTTTTTACTATAAAGGTAGAAGTTGGACTTTACTTAGCCTTTCGTTAAAATAATTCTAGGGACTTTTTTTCACATAGAAATAGGCATTTTGAAAAAGGTTCGTTTCCACCCAGGATCGATCCTGGTACCCTTGGTGTGTGAGGCGGCGACGCTAGCTGCCATGCCTATCCGGCTGTGGTGGTTGTGGAGGGAAACGCTGTGTATATTGCAGTGTATGAGGGAGCAGTTAGTTTTTAAAGCAGCAGGTCGCGCGGCGTAAGTACAATCCTATACGTTAGCACTGAGAGTATGTTGGATTTGAAATAATGACTGATCCCCTGGAGATTGAGGCTATGACGTCACCAGGCTCCACCAATCAGCGAGCAGGGTTGGTGGGAGGTCAAAACAACATGGCGCTACTGGTGTACAAGTGATATTCAGTCAATAATCCTTCAAAATGGCGAAATTAGGACGTTTTAAAGGTAAATAAGGACATATTAATCGGAATATCGTATAATAAACCTAATAATATATGAATATCACCGAACTTAGGGTATGTATTCATGAATAACGACCTCGGTGCTACGCACCTCGGTCATTATTCAAGAATACATACCCTGCGTTCGGTGATATTCATACATTATTGGTTAAATGCATAGCGGGTATATGCTTGGTGTCACATCTATTTGATATAATAAATTCCCAACTAAAGCTCTAATGATAAGAATAGTAATGTTTTGTTCAGAAAGGTAGGAACCTAACCTACATTATAGAAGAGGCATTACTCGATCAGCGACTGCTCGCTAAGACAGCCCTTTATTGTTCATGTATTCCTTTAATCAATGTTAATGGAAAGAGGCCCCGTTGAAAATACAACAAGAAGCCAGGCCTGGATCAATGCTTTAGCATCTTCAAATCAGAGTTGAGTGCTGGGAAATTTGTAAAAAGTCTGTGACCTGCCTGAAGCAATCACCACATGGCTGTCGTGAGCTGCTCTGTGTAGATTGAGTTGCTGACGCCTTTATTGGGCTTCTCAATGGGAACCTATATGGGCTCCCCTCCAATACACTCTCATATACCAAGCACATGTCTCCTCATGTTAATTTCTCCTCACCTTCATAATAAACCCATGGAGGTGGAAATATATGACAACCCAGATGTGTATGCGACTGATGCAAGGCGATGGTGCCGAGATTCCTATGGATACTGGTGTCACAGAAAGAGGGTTAAGGTTGGATCTACATTTAGGAGGAGCCACTGTTGTGGTCGCAGATATGTGTGGGGTTGAATAGAAGGTCCCACACAGTGTGATCGCAGCCTGGATACTGATGGCATCCGAGGTCTACCAGAGGACCTCCAGGGGCGGAGATTGGTATTGATTGGTGTACACCTGCAGCTTTAAGATGCTTACAAATGTACCGGAGGAGTTTGAATAAAGACCAACACTTGGTGGTCTGAGGTCTAGTGTCCTTTACCATGGGGTTCCTCGTGTGGTTGGATAGGTCTGGTGGTCGTCGATTGAAGAAAGTGATTTAGATTTTTGGATTGCTGTGAATGTACACATCAATGGGGCTTGTATGGGGCATTGGGAGGTCAGAATTAATGGTAACGTATCTGAAGGAGACATGCTGAAGTCATAACGAACCTGCTTTTCATGGTGAAGCCACAACAAACTTGTTTTACTATTCATCGCATAGCATTGTCATTACAGACACTGTTCATTGTTATCGCATAGTTCTGGCATAGTTTTTATCGCATTGTTTTCATCGTTATCGCATATAGAATACTGTGTTCAAGAGATAGGCATTTCCAATTTTACGTAGCTGACATGTATTATCATTCTTTTTTGGTCTTTTATATGGAAGGGCATTTCATATCCCCAGTCCATAAATAGTGTTTAACAAACTTGCTCCAATATCGCTCGCCATGCCAACACTTAACTGCAGCAGCAAATGGAGTCTACTCTGGACACCTCGCACCCCTCACACGGCCATAACACAGCTGAATATCATTGACCAGCCTTTTTATATTTTATCACCACAGCTACAAGAGCCGGGCCCATAGGTGGCGCGTCGTTATATACACGTTAATATGATTTGTCGTTGGGTGAGCCGACCCAGCACGGCACCATATGTCGGTGGGTATGGGCGGGTGGAGGCAGGGTCGAGTTGTGATAGAAGATAATCGCGTGTCGGGGTTGGGGGCCAAGATACCCCTGTAGGATTTGACGAGTAGGTGCGACGCCCTCGAAAATGTGACCTGCCTGACCGACGCGACCCCCAGCCTGCTGCGTGTGAGTGCATCCAGGCAGTCTGTTTTCATCGGAATGGAGACGATGGGGTGGTAACAGGGTGAGGGCTATATCCAGGGTGAACCCCGGGGTGAACCCTTAGTGTGTTTGTGGTGTGTATATTATAGGGAGGGTACATAGTGTTGACGCTGCGGCTGGTGGTGGTGAGAGCTAGAGGGTTTCATAGATGCAAGACATTCATGTGAATCTTTATGATATGGGGGTGGAGAGCAGGCAGGGTTCACTTGGTGTACACTGTAATAACCATGTAGGAGTATGGTTAAGCATACAGCTGATATAGTGATATACTGGTAGGGGGTTTCATGTTTATCAATAGCCAGCCTTCGTATATCACTATCTCGTATATTCATCCTGCCATTACCAAGGCTTAGAAACTTTTTACAACAACAGCTTGATTATTTACTATTATAAAAACCCAGTTTGTAAAAGATAAGAAACTAGATATATGGGCGTCACCATTTAGTCTCAATGCATTTCCAATAAGAATAAGACAAATAGGCAAGCTTTAGACTCTGCATCTAGTCGAAGGGCACTTCTAATGAATATGCTAGTACTTGTAATACGGAAGGTGAAAAACTGGAATTCTACAGAGACAATAACTTAAGTCGCAGAATGTAACTGATTATAACACCTAGCACAACAACAGCAATTAGGGACTAAATGAGATACCCTGCACACTTTATAGGGTTTACTATAACTTTAAGACGAGAGGGGTTTACAACATACAGACAATTATAACACCATCTAGTATGTTACAACGGTACAATAGTTATAGACAGAAATAAGTGAAGGGGTGCTAAAAGGGGGCAATTTTATTTCAGTATAGCCGTTCAAATATCGGGCACGATTTTAACACAGATCGGAATCTGGAGGGATAATGGCCTAATCGACAAGTGTGACCTGAAACATTAATTGGATAGTATGTTATATAAAGGAGCAGTGTACGCATCAACAGATTCTATAGATACTGACGATGCTGGTGGTACGATGGCTAGACCATAAATCTGACATGAATGGTGAAAGGTGAAAGGGCATGGAATTTGGGGAAGGAGGGTGGAAAGGTTAATATGGTGGAACACGCTCAACATGACTGGGCTTGGTTTAAGGCTTGTGCTGAGAGATATGGGTTATGGTCAAGAGGTCTGGCAAGGTGTTAGGGCAAGGTGAGACGGGCAGAGGGAAGTGGGAGGCGGGAGGAGACGTGTTAAGTGTTAAGAGGGTGTCCCTGAGATCGCCTTTCTGTCATTATCAACGCCTGATGATCAAACGCCGGCAAGTGCGGGTCGTGCCTCCTTATTGTGTGAGTCACCCCCTGAGGTGTTGTTTGGCCGGAGGTGGGGTGTGAGACCAGTATGGGTGTTGGATGTCAACCCTTTAAGGGCAGCATACTGTTTTAATATCCTTGGTCGTCATGATGCATGAATGCAGCCCCGGCGAGTAACTCGCCGGTGCTGCTACATTCATGCGTCATGCCTTCGGGGTATGTATCAACGCCATAGGGTTGAAAGTAGCTAGTCACCAGGGCTGCAGTCATGAATCATGCTGACAAAGGGCATGCTGCATTAATACACTATGCAGCTCTTAAAGGGTTAGGGGAAGTGTGTGTGGCTGGCGGTGCTGACCGGCTGGAGATGGATGGATGGGCGCGCTGGGCGCCGCGCCGTATTCCACTCACAGCGTACAGCCAGTGATGGATGTAGAATTAAAACCTTCAGATGTGGCCCTAAAGAAAAAAAGCATCCGTCAGCCTACCCCTCCTGGACCTGCCCCTGCTCCCCCACCACCCAGTGTGTCCCGGGGACTCCTCCAGGGCGGCTGGTGTAAGCTGCGGGAAGCCCACCAGTAGGGCGATGCATTAATATAGTGAGGGAAGACCACCGTGCTCTCAGATACCTTCCTTTGCTGGACACTGGGCACAGGTCAAATCCACTGAAGTAAGTCGACTCCTACGGTAGCCGATCCTTATGTCTTTGATATTCATAGGGGCTGGAGGAGAGGGCAGGGTTACCTGTTGTAGAATGCACCCCGCCATGGAGGGCATGAGTATTGGGGGTTGACCCTGACCTGGTGGCTTCAACGCCCACACTGCCCGCTGCATGTGAATGACCGCTAATTCCATGGGGAACAAGACAGGGGGCTGGTCATAAAGACAAGAGGACAATGACATGAACAGAAAATGCCATTCCATGGTGTACCAGACAAGGAGGAGGGCTTGTGGTTACTGTGTTACATGTGTCTCTGTGATATCATGGATGAGGATAGAGAGTGGAGGGATGCGGATTGTGGAAAGATTGAACGTAAAGGGTTATCAGGTTATGGGGTAATGTGATTTCAGGAGTTCAGAAAAATTGATGGAAATTCTTTTTTTGATATTTAGTACCGAAACAATAGCAGGGAGGTTCAATTATCGGTTGTCTTTAATATTGGTTCTTTACAGGTATATGTCAGGGTATTCTGTCAAAAGTGTACTTTTAAGTATCAAGTATGTAGATTGGTTAGGTTGTATACAAGGATACATATTTTTGACTTCATGGTAATAATACCATATAATACCATATGTATCAAGTATATGGGACTTTCCTGGTGGCCAGGTCAGGCAAAACGTGCCCTATCAAGGGGCATGTCTAGGGCTGATGGGGGTGACCCAAAATGGGGTATGAGTGTGCTGTTAATGGGAAATGGTGATAAAGGCACGGCATTACTTATTCACTTCACACCTATCTGTATTCTACATGAAACACCTCCAAGAAGTTAAAGCCAGTTAATGTACCAGTCCCCAATCTCAACAACGCAATTCCCCCATTTAGCCTTGTTGAATGAGTACTCAACCAGCAGCATTGAATGTAACAAATATAAAAGGAACTGAGCATTGGCAGCCATTACTTATTTATATCATGAACTCCAAAGGTAATAGCGACGCCTTAGGGATCGTCTAAGAATGTGGTTATTAAATTGGAAACCTGATTCAATGGCACGGAAAGTGTAGGCATAGGTCTCATAACCCCTTAATTTGTACTAAACTCTGGTTAGTAGTGGCTTTGGATGCTGGAGTACACTGTGAATTAAATTGGGATTAATATGATAGGAGAGTTTCATTTGGTACTATAGTTGGAGGCTCTTTTAAAACCGTACAGATATATATCACAGGCATTTGAATTGCAAATGAAAAGGTCGGTCGTTTCCTATTTTGGGATTTGTCTCATTTTAAAGATGTCCACTTTCCTTCAAATATCTAACGAGAGCAATACATGCCCTATGACTAGAATGCTATAGTCTCGGCAATTAAGTACCATGTAGCTGAATGAACTATGATAGAGTAAAAAGAACCCTTCATAGATTAAATCATTGGAATCCGTCATGTTGGGAATGAATAAAATAATCCGTAGCCATTACCATTATTCGACTTATCATTAAATATCTCACATGTGCACAACCGCTACCACCTATATAGGACCCAGGTGAGTTGAGCCTTAAAGCAGACCCAGATTAGGTGGAATCTATCATGGTTGAATGGCTTAACTAAAGTTTAGCCTAAACGATGAGATACCTAAGCCAGCAGCCTAATTAGTGAACGCCTCAATGCCTGCCATTACTAATTAGCCTCGTCCTGACGGTAGCCCCTGCCGGCACAATGACGCACTAATTCACCACTCCCCGGAGAGGCCCTACGTTTTGTAACTCATATTGAATTTCTGAATATAAGATAGAGATAATGACCCGCATTCATGAGCCCAAATGCAGAACTGTGTTTACTATAGTAGACTCTTCTTTTCTCTCCACACACACCCTTCAGTAGATAAGCCATGCTCACTTGTTGTTTTATTCCTAGGGATGAGGTTAGTGTTTGAATGTGTTTATCTTCTGGGGCGGTAACAGGAGTGTTAGCATTAACTCAGTGGAAGAGCTTGTCTTGCTTTATGAGTCTACACAAGGTGCCTCCTGGGCTAATGGCATACAAAAAGCCACTATTTATCACCGGCTCGAAGTCGTGAGAGAAAGAGCCATTTCAGCCCATGGCCTTCTTTTTAGCCAGCAACAGTTTATAAAACTAAGACGATTTGTGAGCCTTCTTACAATAGAACGTCACCTACTAGATTATACACTATTCCTTAAATGAATCCCTATTTCTTCCTATTCCCTATTCACAGCCCTGCAATGTTGAAATATATCATCAAGAGTTTTCTATTCTGGCATTCACATGCTTGCCTTGACATTTAAGTAACAATCACAGGTCTATTTCCCTGTTTCATCAACCAGAATGGAAATGTAACGTTTATACTAATATGTGAAAAGTGGAATTCTTAATATCACCGTAGACTCCATTAGACTTGACCTTCAACAAATATAGGATCTTTTAAGGGGCTAGACTTCCTTAATTATTCTGAGTGTCTGTAACACATGTAGTATGTTAATCTGCCAACGTCAGATGGAACTAGATGTGGGATATGGCGTTATGGAATGTGTGACGGAAATGTTTCTAAGATTAAAGTCGGCAATTTGAATCAATGATAGTTTACAATATCGATTCCATTCTTAGCAACATGTTGATTTAATCTCAACAGCATAATTAATAAATACAATGATAATATTTCCCAGCAATCTGATGAGACACTTCCTGTATGAGAAGATGTGCAGATTTACCTGTTTGTACCGCCCATTGCTAGTGTACACCCTCAGAAAAGTGTGAGTCATTGTCGCTAAAACTACCCTCACCTGAGTGTCAGGCAGTTTTAGCAACAATGACTCTCACCTTTCTGTGAGTGTAGCGCTTATCATATTTTAGGATTGGACGGGTGTTCGGCATATCATATATTCCTGATGTACATCAATACAATGTCTGCTATCATGTTGTGATAACATAAGGCAGGGTATAGACACCACGGCCTGCACGATTTTGTGTCAACATCCCAAGGCAAACATACAATAAAGCCATTGGAACCAGGAGAGAACAAGCCATGGATGAACAAGACAATCTGCAGCATGGCTCAGATTGGACTTGGCAAGGCTAAAGCCCCAGATATCTACACACCATATTGACCGAGTGACCAGGGTGAGCAACTCACCCTTATTGACCCCGGGTCAATAGAGAGTAACTCGACCTGTTACTATGGTGTTCAGTATCCCAGCCACTGGAAGTAGCCGATCTATATGACACCAGGTCTAATCTTACTATTGCCAAACTATGAGGGTAAAGACAGCTTGGTTCTGGATTTACAACTGCTTATTGACTTGTAATTGCTTCTTTGATACAAAAATACCTCTTCAAGCAAAACATCTTCCGGCGAATCTGTAATACTTTTCTATCTAAGAAATACAGCAATTGTGATCGTCTATTTCAATCAGGGTACTTCAATACGTTTGAAAGTAGCCTGATTGACTTTTTCTATCAAGGATCCATCAATGATCAGTTATAGCTCAATCAGTAGAGCGGGGAGCAGCTCGGTGGCTGTAAGAGTCAGCACCTCTGCAGTCCTATGGAGACGGTGTTGGCGGTGTCGGTAGCCGTCCTTAGCGAGTCCTTGTGGCGAAAGGCAGTGAGTGAGTAACTCAGAGTGAGCGGCTCGGTCCCCGAGTCCATTACAGATGTCTCGTGACCAAATATTTGCCGGCCTTATTGAAGTATGGGGTGTCCGTGTCCGTGCGGCCAGCTGTTCACTTCCAGCCTCCCTGGGCACACACGGCGTAATGCCACCCGGCCACGACCGTTACACCCAAAACAACGCCCACCGGCACCCACCAGGGCAGCTGGGGCCTGGGGCTCTCTGAGCAGCTCTGAGTCTGAGCAGCTTGACTTGAACCACTCAAAGCCCTTTCTAAACTGGTTTAACACTCAGCAGTCAAATGCCACTATTTAGAGAATAGACTAGAGTGTGTTGTGGGTCTACAGACAGTCAAGATGTGCATAGAGAGTTATCTTTTGTCTTCATGTAATGGATACAGAACTTATTTATATTATTATGCGCAAATTGGACCTTGGTTAGCCTGAGAAAGTCACAAATGTAAAATTCAATTCTAACGTTGCACCCATGGTGGCCTATGATGACCCTTTGATCGACCCTTAATTGGCTGTTATACGAGGTCTGATTACGTCGTAGATAACCCGAGAAAAGGATCATGGGTCATAATAACAAGGTCTAGACCAATTATCATTCGCCCACCCTGCGCTGTCACACTAAATCAAAATGGCGTTAATAGTTCGATTCAAAAAACATTCCAGTGTCTTTACATTGTCGGCCAATGAACCATGTAACCATGAGACGATGCACAGGTAAGGGACAAGGCCGTAAGTGTGACTTTGCCAACGATACTGTATCTACCTCGCCATGTGTATATCCATTTTGGAGTGCTTGATTGGCAGCTGCCGCCCCTATGTCTGCCCTTTTCGATGGGGTAGTAGACTGCATTGATTGGGTACCGTCACTGCTGCGTCCTACATTGATTGGGTAGTACGGGATCTTTGATTGTTGGTTGTACATTTCAAGTTGTTGATGGAAGTCGTCGGGAAATGCTAGCCTGCTGTATTGAATGCATAAAATCTTATGTAGTCGATGTCTACCTGAGAAGATCTCAAAAAGGATGTGAACGTGAATAGAGCAATTTGACATGCTCACACATAGGGTCTTTCAGGTCTCGGCACATCCCTTTGACATGCTCTGAGAATCTTCAACGTCTAACGCAGGCCCATATGAGCATACCCTATACCCTTTCACAAACTACTTTAACTTAGCTAGTATCCCAGTGGGCACAACACCACTTAGTAAGTGGCTAGTAAGCCCTGCACCGCAGTGCTTACTAACCCACTCAAATGATATGCTAGCTTGCCCTACAAAGCACTCCATATGCAGCCCTTATTAACCACTTAATCTGCAGCACTTATGAAGCCCTACAAATTAGGACATATTAAGGGCTACAAGGCAGTGCTTAATAAACGTTTTGAATCCTCACTTAGTAAGGGCATCAATTGCATTTATTATTAAGGGCTTATTTATGTGCTAAAATGATATGCTAGATAGCCCTACAAGCAGTGATTTTAAGTCACTAATCTGTAGCACTTATTAAGCCCCTCCATTCTCCAGCTATTAAGGGCATCAGATGAGGTGTTTAAAAAGGGCTTAGATTTGTACTAATATGCAATACTGCTGCAGTACTGCAGATTAGCACCTCATATAGCTATGACAACCACTCTTACTGGGGGTAACTTTATTATGGGGATCATCAATTAGATGTTTCCTACAGTGTCTCTGCCTGAGATATCCTAGAGGTTGTCTTGTAGTACATCTCTTTAACAGATCAGTAGCTGCTCTGGAAATACATAAACATGAAGGATTAATATAAAGTAGTCATTCAATACATTAGGCAATCTTTATGTCAGAGAAAGTGAAACAGAATTTATATAAAGGGTACAGATGCATACTACTCCACATCAGGCCCAATGCATATATGGCCACACATACAAGTCACCCGACATTATAGTGGTAGGCTATGGTAAAGATTCTTTACCTCCAACTATTTCCCTCCTTTCTTCTCATTTACAGAAACACACAATAAAATCTTAGGAACTGATTAGCGAAGGAAAACTTTAAATACTTACCAGAATAATGCAGCTGGTGGAAAGAAGCTAGTGCTAGTTGTTGGTGTGTAGGCTCCAGAGGCTAGAGTTGGTTTGAATTTGCTGGGCTGTCAGTTGGAGAGGACTAAATCCCCCCCCTCCCTCCCCACCATCCTACCTCCCCCACCCCTCCCATCCCTCCACCAGCCAGGGATTAAGTCAGCTGTGCTAAAAATAGAACTGTTATATTTTGTTAGCAGCAACATGCTTCTCCATGCAGCCTCCACTAGTAGGAAGTAGGTCAGCAGACATTAAACTTTGCCCTGCTAGTGAGTGTTGCCCGAATGGCTAGTGAGTGCTGCAAGTTATAAATGAGTGAGAGAAGTTATCAGGAGTACCTGCTGCATTAATACAACCTTCCACTACATCCCCAAAGCCTTCCAACACCTTGCTGCCTTTGTAGCCAACTATCCTGACTATCATCCCGTGTATAAACTTACAATAACCTGATAACAATACATACTTCTCCACCTTTCTCTCTTGGCTGTCATCCCATGTATAAACTCAGAATAACAATACATACTTCTCCACCTTTCTCTCTTGGCTGTCAGCCCGTGTATAAACTGAGAATAACAATACATACATCTCCACCTTTATCTCTTGGCTGTCATCCCATGTATAAACTCAGAATAACAATACATACTTCTCCACCTTTCTCTCTTGGCTGTCAGCCCATGTATAAACTCAGAATAACAATACATACTTCTCCACCTTTCTCTCTTGGCTGTCAGCCCGTGTATAAACTCAGAATAACAATACATACTTCTCCACCTTTCTCTCTTGGCTGTCATCCCGTGTATAAACTCAGAATAACAATACATACTTCTCCACCTTTCTCTCTTGGCTGTCATCCCGTGTATAAACTCAAAATAACAATACATACTTCTCCACCTTTCTCTCTTGGCTGTCATCCCATGTATAAACTCAGAATAACAATACATACTTCTACACCTTTCTCTCTTGGCTGTCAGCCCGTGTATAAACTCAGAATAACAATACATACTTCTCCACCTTTCTCTCTTGGCTGTCATCTCGTGTATAAACTCAGAATAACAATACATACTTCTCCACCTTTCTCTCTTGGCTGTCATCCCATGTATAAACTCAGAATAACAATACATACTTCTACACCTTTCTCTCTTGGCTGTCAGCCCGTGTATAAACTCAGAATAACAATACATACTTCTCCACCTTTCTCTCTTGGCTGTCATCTCGTGTATAAACTCAGAATAACAATACATACTTCTCCACCTTTCTCTCTTGGCTGTCATCCCATGTATAAACTCAGAATAACAATACATACTTCTCCACCTTTCTCTTTTGGCTGTCATCTCGTGTATAAACTCAGAATAACAATACATACTTCTCCACCTTTCTCAACTCACAAGTGTATAAGCCCTCAGATACATTCCTCATCTTTCTACCTGCCCCTCCTGTCTCTCATTTGGTACATAAACCCACAGACACAATATAACCCACCTTCCTACCCCTAGCCCTAAAAACTAACAGGGCTATATATAAATGGTACCTAGTTTAGACACCAGATGGCATATACGTTGCAGTACTTTAAAAGCTTTTATTAGTCACCTGATAAGGGCTTACATGCAGCTTTTAGTAGACACTGCACAATCAGCTCTTATTAAGCCATGTTCAAACACTGGCTTATAATCCCTTAGTGTAGAGCTCTTAAAAATCACATCATAAGCAGCCCTCGATAAGCACTGGTTCTTAAGCACTGCAGTTATAGCTAATAAAAGTCTATATGAAAGCTTTATGAAACACTGCAAGATCAGCCCTTATTAGGCCATGTTCAAACATTGGCTAATAGGCCCTTAATATGCAGCTCTTAAAATGCACATCACAGACAGCCCTTAAAAAGCCTAATTTCTGAAGCCCTTCAATCATAGCCACTATTAAGGTCTTATATGTAGGCTTTAGTAAGCATAGCAAAATTAGCTCTTTTTAAGGTATTCCAGTCACTGACTATTAGAGGCTTAATCTGCAGAGCATATTGAGCACTACAAAAATAGCCCTTAGTAAGCACTGCTGCTTCTGCCCTGCAATTGCAGCCACTAATCAGGGCTGCAACGAGGCACTTAATGAGGGCTACATATGCAGTGCTGCATATGCATCAAGTATTAGAAGCTTAATATTTGGTGCTTCTATAATCATAATTTGGGATGGTCTAAAAAGAGCATGGAAATGTCAGAAATATGTAATTTCTTAAGGCACTATGCATCTATGACGATTTTGTAATGGTTTTGTTCATTATAGAGGATTTCATTTTATTTTCTTCAATACCAGTCAAAGCTTGACCAGCTACTGAGTGTTGCCTGAATTACTAGTAAGGGCTGCTGGCTCACTAGCCACTCAGGCAACGTTTACTAAGTGGTGTTGTGCCCACTGGGATCCTCTCTACATTACAAATACAGGTGACGAGACATGAAGGGGTCCCCTCTCTACTGTACTTCCACTCACTATTGTACGCAGGGTTTGGCGTGGTCTGTAGAGTCTGGTATGAGTTAAGCCAAGTGTAAAACATAAAACTTCACCAAGGCAAAAAAGATCAAAGGAACAAAATTACTGACAAGTTGAAATAATTAGACCTTTAAGACCATATGCATTAGGACGTCTAGAATGTCTACTCCATTAGCTCTAGCCAGCGAAAGGCACATCCAGACAAGACATCAAAGTGATGTTCTGACAAAGAGATCCCCTTATGTATTAGGAACATTTTGTTGAATTATTAAGTGGATGCCTCGTAGTATATTTTGAAGGATTGGAAAATATTGACGTTGAGTATGCACTAAGTTGTAGGTGCTGCATGGTACAGTATTGCCTCGTATGCAATGTTTTCGTTTAAACTTTTTTTTATAGTTTTGCTATGATAATGCTTATCATTCACCTCATTTCTTCTAATTTGTAATACATATAGAAAAAGAAGAAGGTTATACTATCTCTGATATACAAGGCCTATTTCTGGTACATATATGCATATCAAATGGACAAATAAAATGGATGTTGGTTTCACCTTAACTCTTAACCCTTGCACCCACAACAATTCTCTTACACTAATTACCAGCTACTGCGGTGCATCTGGCGCATACGGTAATCTTCATATACTATTGAAAGCTTGGCCATGTGTGCCTTGTGCATACTGCCATCTTCATAATTACTACTCACACCTTGGACATGGGTGCCTGGTACATACAGTCATTTTCATATACTACTCACACCTTGGACATGGGTGCCTGGTGCATACGATCATTTTCATATACTACTCACACCTTGGACATGGGTGCCTGATGCCTACAGTCATTTTCATATACTACTCATACCTTGGACATGGGTGCCTGGTGCATACAGTCATCTTTATATGCTACTTATACCTTGGCCATGTGTGCTTGGTGCATACGGTCATCTTCACTACTAGCATCTTGTACCTTTTAATGGATATTTCTAAAATACTACTATCTTGGCCTTCATGTTTGTATATCCTACCAAAATGAATTAGTGATTGACGCCCAAGAATTGACCAGAAAAGTATACACTCCGTGTTCAGCATAACACCGATCTCACAGGACCAGAGTAGTGCTGGTGAAACTGGTGAAATGAGACGGCATTGAGCCCTAAGCCCTGTATGTACCGCATGGGGTAGCTACAACAGTGGTGGTGTGGAGAGGGGAGATTCGTTGTGGGATTGCTGCAACCCGGGTGGAGGAGGTCGCGGCCCAGCAGCCAATGTCCTGTGTCAACACAGCAGTGGAGGGCCCATTGTTGGCCAAAGTATTGTCCTGTTTGAAGCCGGATATTTCGTTCCTACCCGAAAAATGTTGTCCCCATGCAATATGCATGCCGCGCCCGTCCACGTCTATTAGAGATACTAATGAGGGTATTGATAGGAGTGGAGAAGACGGGGAGGAGCCCAAAACAATGTATCGAGCCCACAGAGCGAGGCCCCAACCAGGAGGCAGAGCGCCAAGCATGTCAAATATGCTGAGACGTGTGCACAGGGGGACTGCTTAATTAAGCCATTGATTAAAGCTAGAGGTGTGTTTGAAAAGGGATGACAGTTGGACAGATACAGGCAGGCCGTGGTAGCTGGGCACACTTTGCTATGGCATCACATGGCTATCTCAAGTGACAGCAATCAAGGCTACTTCTCTTGATACTGATGCCACAATTTTAGTAACCATCCCAATCATTCCAGCAGGCTATTATAAATGTCCGTGACTACCTCTTAGTGTGGTGGGGTTCCTTGTAACGATGGCAGTTATCATTAATGGATGACATTTCACACTGAATTTATTTTCTCCTCTGGTGGGAAAAATATAAACCGGGTGTCCTCAGAGTCTTTTTTTATATCCCTAAAGCATAATTAATCAAATATTTGTCTGTGTAACTGGCTTAAAGCGGAGTTCACATGTTGGTGCTCTATAGCAAAAGCCAAGGACTTAAGGGGTTTATAGGGACAAAAGCATACGCTTTGTTGACGGACAGTCCTTCAGACACCAGGGATCAACCGACGAGACGTGCATACCGTACCCTTGTGGACGGGGCGTTGATCCCCCACTCCCTCCTGCCTCCCCCGCCCCCTCCCTCCCTACCCAACGTCACTGGCCTCTCCCCAGACGCACTCCCTCTGCCCAGCTGCCAGGGGGTGGCATGGCTCGGATGGTCGGCCGCCGACCGGGACCCGTCTCCCTGGGGGCACTGAATCGACAATCGTATCGGAGGAGCACGGAGGGAAAGTCGCAGAAGTGGACGATGACGAGCCGCATATATACCACCCCACCCCCTCCCTCCGCAACACAACCCCCTCCCCCAACTTCTTCCACCCACGTACCCCGAGGGTGGTGGGGAGGCGCGGTGGGGGGGGGGGGGGGGGAGGGCGCCGCCACTGTTTGTATGCGGCCCACATTGGGGTAGTCGGGGGCCACTCTCTTCCGGACCGGAAATGGAGAGTCGGTTCACGTTTCCGGCGGCGGGCGACTTTGTGAGCAGTTCTGAGCAGACCCAGAACGAGGCTGAGCTGCTCCCTCCGCCGGGACCCGGCGTGCCGACGGGCAGACTTAATGTCACTGCTGGGAACCAGCGCAGGGCGTCTTTCTGCTATACACTGGGGGCGGGGGGAAGGAGATGGCAGAGAAAGGAGGCGGAGGTTGATAGTTTGCCTTATTTATAAGTGACGACGCTCATCTGACAGTCAGATTATACCATAAAGCACGGAGACTGCCCGTGGGAAAACATGGCAATTGCAACAGCCGTTAGCGCACAAAAAAAACGACGTCAGTTTCCATTACGTAAACGCGATCTATGAGGACTCTATGAGAGAAAGCGTTCCGTCGCTCTCCAAAGCAATGTCTTTGACGAAGTGCTTTTTCTATGACGGGATCCCATAATTGATTCAAGGATGACATCGTTGTGAGACGCCATTAGTAGGTGTGCAGTGTGCGAGTCCATTAGCTAGTTTACAGGAAAGTATGTTAGTGCAGCTTTTATGGATGTATATCCACGGGATCTAAGTTCCCAAGGTTCCATCCTTGGTTTGATCCTCCAACAACTGAAATAATATTATAACTAGTCTTTAGTACTTCAACTCACATTGAGCACCCCCTGCTCCTCAATCCAGGCACCACGCCCCCCCCCCCCCCCTCCATACCCCCCCCCCCCACTCCCTCTTTGGTCCCACCTCACACACACAAGTACGGGCACCAAGACACACAGCTAGTGCTGTTCCTTCTAAACAGCAGCTGATCCGAAGTCTGAAACACTTGTGATTCCCTCAGTAATCTCCACAGCACCACCAGCATATCAATCCGCGGCTCACTGAATGCGGCTTGTCCTGGATGGCGTTGTGACTGAATGGGGCACTTGCCAAGTGGTTTGGGCTGAGGGCCGGCTGTGCCTAGTCTTAATCAGTGAGCCCAAACTTACTAGTCACAGCCACATCAAAGCTACCACCCCCTCCTGTACCCTCCCCCTTACCTTCCACCCCTCCCTATCCACTCACCCTCCACCCAAATGAAACACGCCCAGATCCAACTTCCTCAACAGTCCGCAATCAGCCGGTGCTTAAGACGGAAGGAAAAATCGTATTAACATTAAAGTGGAGTGCATGTGAAGTGGCTCCAGGGGAGTAGAGTGAGCAGTAAGTTCTCTCCTCAGTACACCGTGGAGGACTCAGGAAGGGACTTTGTCGTGTAAAATCATCATAAATTACGGCCCAATAGTTACTTCTGGCCATTGATCGTCAAAGTCCTGTTTTTCTCTTAATATGAATTGGAATATGGTAACTACATAATGGGTACCTGAGACTCAAAGGTTGAACAGTGTATAGCATATAATGAAGGTTGTCTATCAGTTAAATCCTGCGACGTTCATATATCATGCCTAATTTTACTTAATTGTTTATCTGTCTGTGACTTACTAGAAGTAAGAAAATCACAAAAGAAGGCTTTCAAACTTAGGAAAAATAAGTAGCTGCCTCCGGAGGTATAGTGGGGGAAAAAACATGCCACATCGCAGTTATATTATTGGGAACTCACGCTCTTTTTGATAATTGGCTGACAAAACAACAGTAGGAACTGTAATAAGATTCTTACTTCAGAAGCCAACTACCTCTCAATTGACCAAAATACAAGAAGATGCTCAGCACATGAACAGCGGTTCACACCTGTTTACTTACTACTGTAGTAGGACTAGTCTAAGTGAGGAGTGAGTTAACTATTAATTTATAGTATTTAGTCTATAATATGCCTTCAACACATAAGTGACCCGGGGCATGATGTAGGCCTACATGAGACCTCATTCATCATAAGCACTCGCTGATGATAACATTTCATGCAATATTAGGCTCCAGTTTTATAATCATGATATTTATCATGAATGTATAATGTTTGAATTCTGATTCCTTGACTCTATTCTTAGATAGTCATGATCAGCGTGGTGATAATGATTTATGTGATTGTCTTCTTACTACTCGTAAATAAAGAATACTATTATTCTTCATCCTATCATCTTGAACACAACAAAACAAGCTCATACCACTCCACTGATTGACTGATTCCGGATGGGGACCAATTACTTACCAACACGAGGTAGACAGTAACGTTTCCACACGTGAGCTCTGTATTGGAAGGCTCCGTCTGGAAGGCACTGATGTGGAGTGTAAATACAAAAAAAAACAAGGAGAGGAGGGGGTGAGAAAATAACACCAAAAAGTGATATGGACTACAGGATTGGTGTTGGGTCTGTGAAAGTAGAAATTGTAACAACAACAGCCAGTTATTCATTAATGAGACAAGCCGGGGAGTGGGAAGATCCTTAAAGCCGATGGCCCTGGATGGGTATACGTGCCGGGAGGAGTGCAGATGGGCCCTGGAGACCCCGCCCCGTCACCCCCGGGGCCTGTGGGCCCCTACCCACCGACCACCCACCTTTGTTCCCACGTCCACGTCGGCCATCAGTCTCTCCAGGTGCGGCCGGCCTGCCAGCCTCCCCCGCGCCCTTGTTGCATGACCGGAAGCCAGTGTTTACGAGCACAGCGCCCATTACACCAGGGGTACAGGGTGGGTAGCCTATAGAAACGACCTGCTGCCGAGACAAAGACGCCTTCCGGTCCCCCTTACAATATGCTTCACTTCACCTCGGTCCAGCCTCTGATAACTAATGCATTAGCCACCAGGATGCAAGAACTCTGCTACATCTATGTTATGAGATGCTCATCAAATATGGCCCTTCCCTTCCTGATAGTGCTTGGAACTGTGAATAAATGTATTCCTGCTGACGGAGGCTGGAGAGGCAGTCGTGAGGGGTGGGGATGAAAGAAGGAAGATTCTAAAGGAGGCGGTGCTATCAGAATATCTCCAAAATGTCCTCTACTTAAATTCTAATGTAGGCAGCGGGAATAGATAATGATGAGTGACTTTCAGGAATATGGCGTCTATCATCTACATATAAGAGGAGCCAGACAACTGATGCTCTATAAGATAAACTACGTAGTTTGTACGGGTTCCATATGCGGATAAATGGCTTCATCCTTCATTACTCTGATGCCTCATCAAGATGTAGATCCTATTAGTATATGTCGTAGCAGCGTTAACTTCCAATATGGTAAACTCTCTGATGTGTTTAGGTCGTCATGATGCATAAAAGCAGCCCTGGCGAGAGGAATCGCCAGAGCTGCTCTCATGTATCATACCGAGCTTTCAGGAGTGTATCAATCTCCTAGGCTCGGTATGGTGTTTCAATGCAGCCTTGAAAAGTTACTCACCACTGCTGTATTCATGCATGTTAATGACCAGGAATATGTATACATGTAGTGCACTAAGGCACTATGCGGCCCTTAAAGGGTTAGAGTCAGTGAGAGCACCATGAGAGAAGATGTCGCCTTGTGTTGATAGAAGCCATTCAAACATCACTGTCAGCCATGGAGGCAGACAGCGTGTAATTAAAGTTTAAAAACTGCTAATGTGTCAGCCAAGTGGCAGAAGGCTCTCTCATGTTCAGTACAAAACACCGCACAGATACCAGATGTATTCTACAATAGCAGCATTTATTAGCCCTGTCTTGAGACAATCTCTTTGGATACACAAGATCAATAAGTTGCCGTGGTCCATTGGGTAGGCATAATATCATACAGTCGCCGGTCCGTTAGGAGATCACACAATTACTGCTCACATTGGTAATTTGACGTGCTTGACTGGGATGTTCTTGCCTTGGTTGGATTATATAGAAATCCATGGTGTAACTAGTGTGTATGACCAGGTACTAGGAGGAGTATACAAGTCTAGTCGGATCTAAAGTTAACGAAGTAGTTCAGAAGTAGTTCATTTTCTGTGCTACTCATCTAATTGTCGTTGCAAAAAGTAAATTTAGATTCTTTGGTATTCGTGGATAATGGACTTAATATCGCAAATGTCAACTGGTAGCAAGTATTGTAATTACCCCAACGAGACGAAACTAAGAAGTTCACACACAGAAAAGTGAGAGTCATTGTCGCTAAAACTACCCTCACCTGAGGGTCAAGCACTGCCTGACTCTCAGGTGAGGGTAGTTTTAGCGACAATGACTCTCACTTTTCTGAGGGTGTTCTTATGTCTGCATTCCGTACGGAGCAACCTCCGCCCATCGCTATGAATTGACTCCCTTTACTATTCACTTCATTAAATAGCACTAGTTCTTTAAGGGAGTTCAGGCTGTGAACAATTGTGGTTCTGAGTTCAAACCCTGCAGACCTGGCTGTGGAAATAATCATATCAGTGGTTTTAAGGTCCTCCGTGTCAATTATATTAACTTCTTTATTAATTTTCATTATTAATCAATGCTCAGGTGCTTTTAGACTTCGATGGCTTCAATTGTAATGGAGACGTGTAATGATAAAATGGAGATAATGAGATTAATCTTTGAATTGGCGAGTTTTGTGTTTTCAGGGAATCGTACAGGGAAAATAGAGCTAATTTAATTACAAAGTTTTACCCATGCTTATTAGATTTGTCTATAACATTTTATTTAATCCGTACTTAACTTAAAGATAACGGCAACAACTATGGATTATTAAGCCGATACCAATAAACGAAAAACTGAATTGTAAGGTTGTTACCCCCATTGACATTTCAACAGCTACCTGTAGGCCCTTTTAATTAAATGTAAACGGAGAGGAGAATACACGTCATAGCTAAAAAGTGAACAGATTAGTTGCAAAACGCAACAAATCCATCAAGTGAAGCACACATTGTCTACGATGAACATGTACTCTGAGGCAATTATAGTGTGTTGGTAACTTAGTGACCCTGATGACATAAAATATAAATTACCCTGGAAAGATTGTTTAAAGATTGCACCTAATTATCCCTAAACCATAGGTTTATCAGATTTTGGAAATGTATATTGTATTTTGCATTGAAGTTACGCATTCTATCATTGAAAATACTATTTTTCATCAGGTGCTTGGGTCTGGCGCACTGGCTTGTATTACTTTGATAAACTGTATTAATCTACTGCTCAGGTCAAAAATTGACGAGGTGGCCTTTATGAAAAAAGAGGCATGCCTTATACCTACTTTGCTTTTGAACTCCCGTTCCTGCTAAATTTACAGAAAACGCAACTTCGACACAACTGGCCTAAATCGCAACTATTAAATCCGTAATTCTAATTTGCATACCAATAGCAAAACCAGGGTGTGACAATCCGGGTCCTCCCCACTTTTGGCCAACCACAAAAAAGGTCATGAGATAAAAGGGAGTAAAAAAGGGTCAGCAACTCCCTTTGTCGCCCCTACTTTGAAACTGCTTACCACGTACCTCAATGTAACTCTACCAACATTAAGCAGCCTTTATTAATGCCTGTTTCTTGCTGTGTATTTGCAGGTGATGGAGACGACTTCATGAATGTGGCGCTCCGGGAAGGTGGTGTGCTGGTGCACATCAATCTTGGCTCGGGGCTCTTTGAGACGGATATTAAACCACATAGGGGCAGTGTGCGTTTTGACGACAACCAGTGGCACCGGCTAGTCATTACAAGGGAGGCTAGAGAGGTCAGTCTGGTCTTGTTTGAACACCTGTAGTCAACACTGGACTCTCATGTTTGACAGCCATTAGAACTAACGTTTGCAGGATATGTTTAACCTTAGATAATGTACCCAATCAATTTTGTTTACTGAATTCATTAGAGAGTCTGGAGGCAGTTTCACGCATAAAATCTCAGATCAATTAGATATGTATGAGAATTATAACAGGCATTGGTAATAAATAGGTATAAAGGAAGTAAAGCTAACCAACTCTTTTTAGAATAATGAATAAATGGAACAGGGGCAGAAAGAAAAACTTGTATCGTAAACACCATAAAAGGTCATATGTCTCACACCAGACTGTCCTTTCCTCATATCGTCTGACATGTCAACCGTCAGTCCTACTTTTATTGCAAACCATGGACATAATATTATTTTTATCCAAGGTCCTCTTGAAAATGTTGCATAGGTATCCAACCAAGTGATGGACTTGCAAAACATCACTCACAGTGCACGTTAAACCTGCGTGCGCCATTTAGCAAATTGTAATGAGATTGTGAGCTACCCAATGAGTAGGAGGTGGAAGGTAATGGGTGTAGGGACCCCAGATATTGCCGACAAGGGCTGGAATACTCCCAGCTTCCCATCTACCCCTCCTCCCCACATCCCTCTGGCTGCCTAATAGAGGCAGACCAGGATACAAATTGGTTCTCTCGCCTCACTTGTAGATTATCTTCTTGAAATTTGATTTAGCCATCATTGAGTTGACACAATCAGTGCCGACAGGTTACATTTCACAGCGCCAGCTCCAGTAATGAGCAAGATCACAAGAAATTACTTTAGCATTTTGCTCACATCTCAGAACAAGTAGGTCATCTGCTCAAGTTGAGGTCTTCATTTAGCCCTCCCTTTGAGCAGCTCCCTTCTACATGGTAGTGCCATCAGTAGAGTCAGTAGGGACACATGGGGCTGTGGGCGCCCAATTGCCACAGAGAAGCAATATTTCCCAGTGACCGTTTAGCATCTGAGTCTCAAAGCCATGCTATACCTTCTCTACGTCTAAGGATGATTATATGCAAAGGATAGCCACACAATATGCCTTGTCATCTAATGACAGGCAGGCAGACTTGTCTTTCCACTTTGAATCTTAAACAAACTCATGTAAGACTGTCAACTTGTGTATGTTACCTGTTAGTCCAGGATAGGCAAAAAGAAAAGAGGTTGTGTCATGTTACATAGTCTCAGTATCTAGAGCAGACAGGGCCTTTCCTTTTTCAATATGCATCAAGCCCCGGTAATTGACTGGGTAGGTTTTTGTACTGATACAGGTACAATAGCATCTATTCGCAGATCTTTGTTATTTACGATGGTTTTACTAAATAGGAACTCGATTTTCAATTAGAATTGGGAACAACTCAGAAAGTACGAATAATGAAGGTGTTGGTCCTGGTCTGGACTGGGAACTCTTTGTCATGACTCACAGATAGCAAAGTCCACTGTACTTATCCCAATATATGATTTTCGTAATGATGAATATATGATTTCAGGGTAAGCTAATTTACTGAGGTAGATGGGGGTAACCTGAACCACACCTATCACCATCCTGGCATTATGTAGCTTCACATCTAGACGTGTTATTCCTCGGTAGCCAAGATCCAGTTTGTAATTAGTTTCCCAACGACAGGAGTTCACTGAGTACACACTAGATGCTAGCCAAACTCCACAATGAGTTGTTTTTTTGCCATACAAACTCTGACAGGATGTACTCTCCAGGAAATTAGTCTGGTCAGTTTTCAGAGTTCCATATTTATACAATGGTCAATGTGACATATCGCGATTTGTGAAAACAGACAAAGCCCCATACAGGTGTTGTACATTTCATCATTATTTACTACTTTAACTTGTCATGTATCACACAAGGCTATAGGTAGGAATGACTGAAGTGTATCATTAATTACTCGTTTTAATGATGTAGGTAAGAATGATTGAAATGTATCATACTGAGTGGGGTTTTATATTAATTACACGTTTTAATGAACTACACATTAGAAAAAAATTGATGTATCAATTACTTTTCCTTTCTGACGTCACAGACCATGGCATATATGGACATGCTGTATGCCATGGGGAATTGCATACGTAGCTCACATTGGTCTAACACATATCGAGATAAGAGACATGTCGCTATAATATGACGTGCTCTGCAACCTGATCTATAGGCTGATTAATTCAAAGGTGGGTAGTGTCTTCAGTACGTTTGGATAAAGTTCACTCAAACATGCATAGGTAATACAAGCCGTAATTGATGATTATGTCTTGTTTCAAATTTGAATGCCAGTGTAAATCCAATTTCACTAAGTCGGATATCCATGTAATGCCCCATATGTGGAGTTGCTCAACTAGTGATAAGTTCTGAGCTGTTCTGAGCTGCTCCCAGTAAGAGAAGGTCAGTTTATGGTACAGGCCATGAGAAACAACACCCGATAGGGGAGATCACTAATGAAGAGGAGCCATTTTGTATTCTAAACACTCCATTCCCGCACACAACACAACTTTACTTTAAGCCTAGTCAGGTTCTTCGTGTTATACTGTTGGTAGTACATGTATGGTATTGTGCTATCAACAAACGAATGTTGGCATTCTCAATCCCCAGATGTACGTTTCCATGGTTTCTTTATACTTAATTGCCTGTTCAAGTGAGAGGTATTCTTAGGTAGATCTCCTCACAGTCCATATGCCTGTGGGCGGATACTCGTTTTCTATCCTTTGGCATTTTAAGAAATAGTGTGGGCATCAGACGGAGAAAATGTTAAGGACTTATGTAAATTTATGGGTGGTATCCAGTTCTCCATTATCATCCAATACTGTACAGTAATATTACATAGCTGTATTATCAGATTATATTGTTCGGAAAGGTGCATAATTATGCTGTTTATTAATTTGAAAAATACATACATGAAGCATACTTTCTTCTACTTTCTAACCGTATAGCATGCACGCATAGGCCTATCAACTGTATAAGTTGACAACAGCCAAAATAGCCCCCTCTCCTCATTGTCTGCAAATGTAACACACTTCTCCTTCTTATGGCACCACATATATAAATAAAGCAAACTGCTCGCAGTCCTGATAGAATCTGTGCTGGAAATTTCTTTGGCGGCGCTGGCAAAATGGCTTATTGTCACTCGCGGACCCCATGTGGCCAATTGCGCTTTTGAGCTCTCGTCCCAATCTTCCCATACATTTGGGCGCCTCCCCGGTCTGAGTGGCGGGGCTGGGGCTGGTGAGTTTGTGGCGCTGTAGGCGGTGTGTCTATGGGACAGGCGGTTACAGGGGTTGATGTGCTGACAGACCGTTCCCGCCCCGACCGTGTTAAGGCCCAACGCGCCCGGCAATAGGTGTCTACGGTTGGCGCCGCGCGTGGGAGTTTTATGTTCATGGAGGCAGCAGGGGGAGGTGGCTGGGGTAGGGGGATTGTCAAGGGGTTGTGGTGGGATGAGATGGGTATGGTGCAAGTTGGACAGGGGGTGTAGGACGTGATTGGCTATGGTGTGAGGGTTAGTGAACCCGCACGGGGAGGGGCCAAGTAAGCCCCCGGGATGCCGGGTGTGGAACCGGCACAGTGAAGGACGAGCGACTTAAAACGGACTTCAACGTAGACTGGTATAGTTAAAGTTTAATGCCACACAGAATGAGGTATGGAGTTATGGTTCAGTTACTTTCAAGAGAAGCAAACAGAGATGTGTACATTGGGTCAGACGTTTTTGTTAATAAAATGAAGTAATGAAAATCGAAGAAGAAGCTTTTCCCGGAAAGCTTAATTTTGGATAACTCTGGCTTCATAGGCAGAATTATTACAAGTAGGATTATCCGAGAAAATTGTAACGGGGCTGTAAGATGAAGATCTGGTGCCACCCTGCCAGGTGGAAATGTAGTTGATGTGAGGGAGCATGGGGTTCAGTCGTCATGCTTCATCGTAGAAAACATTCCACTAGGAGAGGTAGCAAGGAAAGGAAGAGTTTAATAGATTTGCTTGATTTTCACGAAGTATGCATGAGTGATGGTGTCCTGCGTTTTAGCGCAAGGTGTGAAGATGCGTTAGCTATGTGTGAGCTGGCACACATGTAGCTCACGTATCCTTACACCTTACCCAAGACTACGTTTCCAGCATAAGGTTCTTAAGTAGACAATATGGTGAGAATGAGTCAATAGAAGAAAGATTCGCCAGTTAGGGAACAAAGTGACAGGGTCAGTAGCACTGTGAACTGTTGGGGTGTAGAGGTTGTTTAGTAAATTGGATCTCGTGGCGGAACAGTGTATAGGAGGGTCATTGATAAAGAAGATTCTCAGTCTCCTCTGCATCCAAGTAGGAGGCTAATAGGGTCGATACACTAGAGAGTCACTGGTTACCCCTGACACAAGGGGATCCTGTTAGTGAGGTAGCCTGCTACTGGGGTCAATGGAGGAGGTTGTAGACCAACAGGAGGAGGGATGGGAAGGGGCGGGGTAGCGCTATCACAGGCCTGTGGCAGTGGTAAAGCACTAACTACTCGGGACAAACCACTAAAGGTTATTTATGCCCTCGGGCCCTGATTACACTCGGCCTGCATTCCTCTTCATTCCGGCCCGGTGTCCTACACGCAGCCGGCAGGGCGAGCCGAGGAGCCCCGAGCAGCTCCGAGCAGCTCCCGAACGGCTCGCCGCCGACTTATCCGGCGCTCGTTTGTCTTGATGATCTGTACGGCGCGGCGCTGACTAAGCCCGGTCGTGCGAATAATTCAGACAATCGCCAGCAATTCGGGAGCCGTGAAAACGCCCACAGAAAGACAGGCGAGGTCAGGCGGGGCTAACCAGACATTCATTGTGCCACTGTCAAATGAAGTGTCACAAAGTCCAAATATTGTGTCATCAATCAGGTCAGGCTGGAGGAGCAGCTCACGAGCAGCTCCCTGTAACGGGAGGGGCATGGAGCAGCTCGGCTTTATTGAATGCTTAATCAGCACCTCATGTACCCTGCAGGCATATCAGCCGACAGGCCTATCTCCCACAGGTCGGGACGACTGTCCACACACCCGGTAGACGCGTCTAGTTTATCAGCCACCAAGCCTCCAGTGTCCGATTCCTCACCAAAACTCGGGCATGTTAAATGGCCCAGACTCAGTGGGTGGCTTTATGTCATTCAGGTGTATACACACCATGGGTGGGGGCCTCTGCCTCCCATCTAAGGAGGCAATGGGGATTTGGAAAGGGAGGAATGAATGATACTCTTCTGGGAAATGCACCCTCGGCCACTCCTTAAATAAACAATAACCTGATAGAATTGAAGCTATAGTCCGGGTGGGGCTAGTATTGCTCCACTGATTTAGTCTCAATAGATCATTGCGAAATAGCATTAAGAAGGACATAATAAATTGTTCAAGGGGTAAAAGGTTAATAGAGATCATTGCCCATTTAGGTTTATGGCAGATATAGAATATCAGTAGATAAAACACAGGCATCAAAGTTGCACTCCAATAATCTAAATGGATCGCGCATAAGATATTTTACTATCAAAACAGAGACGTGCTAAAACATTTCAATCTGGATTTCTATTACGCCTAATGGCCATGTCCATTTTCCAGTATTGCCCTCTATTCATCAATCAAAGTGGGTTGTGAAAAAAACCCACAGAATTAATGGATTGAGTCTTGATATGCACTAACGTAAATACATCGTATCTTGCTACAACAGTAGCCTTTGAATATGAATTATGATTGTTATCCACACGCATCACACATCAATTGACATAAAGTAGTTGTACATAGGACAGCCCCAGATTTGTATTACATAAAAAGGGAATTCTCAGCAGGTATACGCCAGTTTATATTTCCTAGCACATACTCTGTAACTCTTCATATCAAAGAGCAAATACTACAAGGTTCCACTGGCCAATTCCCTGTCGCCCCTGGTGGTTGGATTGCACTGCCCATTACCCACAGCGTTCACTGGAACATGTTATGTAGAACAGATTAATACATAGACAAATGATAACGCCCGTTGATACAGTCTCCCACGTATTTCAAAGTGGGTGCGGGGGCCATACCCACGAAGTCTGGGTCTGTGGCCATACAACACAATATGTTATCTACACTATATAATTATAAGAGAGCCGCACTCTTAGCATTCTGTGCCCTTTTCTTGTATACATGTATAACTATCATACAGTATCACTGAAATGAGGGCTAAAAATATGAGGAGTATCTATGCAAGCTACCTGTGTGTTGTAATGGGTTGAGATGCGGTCTTTTTTACTTAGAGCTCAGAGATATTATGTGTATTGTCATATATCATTGAACCCGCATATATTTAATCACTCAGAACATAACCCAATGTCACATTAGCCCTATACCTACTTGTTGACCCGTACCCAGGTCCCCTTACACATGAAAGGGACTCTAGCATAGGGCGCATAGGACTGTGTGGATATATGCTGTATCCATCTTTTAGAGCCTTAAGCCACCATTGGGACCTCCCTACCCTGTCTGCCCTTCGGACCCTCTCCATGACACTGACCACCCGGTCGCTACACAGTGCTACATGCTCCTCGGCGGTTATCTCCAGAGGGTTTCCCCCCTTCAGTCATACATGCATCCCTATAGCCGTGCTAGATGGGCCGGCATCTAACGGCCAGTAAAGTACATAGAGTGGGTAAGCCTGCAAGAGGGCCGCTGTGATGTCCTGCTGAGCAGTAGGCCCAGTTGATTCATACAAACACTAGTGACGTTCTACAGAGGGAATGTATCATGAAGCCACCTTTAAGTCAGGCAAGGTGCTCCCTCTTAATGTTCCATGCCCATATCCCTATCTCATCCTACACTTTGGTAACACTGTCTCAAGTCGGTGAAATATTAATGTAATCGCCTACTCGTCTCTCTGTGAAGAAAGTTTCAACTAGATCGAATTGCACGTGGGACGTCGTATTCTGCTGTTCGGTTTTCTTACTTATAATCCACGCTCACTGCTGATGTCTCTTTTCACTTTCTTAGAAGAAAATGTCATACTTTGCCTAAGTTTAATTACAACATCTGTTTGTTATAAGATAAAATACATCCATGTTTTATTTGGATTTCCTCCTCCGACACCTACTTCCCGCCATAAAGAGTACATTGTAACCAAATTGCTCCCGGGAGGGGATTAGCCACACAGGACCCAGATTGCAAATGTGCTTTCGTCCATCCCTGAACTGAGTCCATAGGAAAAACGAGGGATTTAAAGCAGCTATAAACAGAAACCCCCGCTGCGCACAAATGGTGGTAGGCAGGGAAAGAAACTACTTCTGTTCCGTGGATGGGATGGGAAATTGCAGCAACGAGCCGGAACCCATGCAAACGTCAACAGCTCTGTGGAAGGACTCTGTTTTCCCAAGCTCTGCCAGTTTCGGAGCCGTACAGGGCTTCCCAGTTTACGGCTCAATTAATTAGATTGCCTGACCCGTTTTTTGTTGGTGTTTCCATCTCTGTACAGATAAGACCTTGGTGTCTATACATAGCATGGGCCTGCAGGCTGCCCAACTGTCTGTTAGGGCCGCGGAAGCCACCCACCAGGTCGCCCTCTACTGATGGGCGCGGGAAGCCACTTCTTGTGGCTTCTAACTGGGTCAGAGCCCTGACAGACTGAGCAGCTCACATCAGCTCACATCAGGCCCCTTCCTACCCCCCTGCTCTACCCCTGCTGACGCGGAAATTGAATACTAAACTCCGAATTTAATCAGGACCAACTCATTTCCATGTCCACTCGCCGACCCCTCCCAGACCTGCCTTGGGTCGTGTCGCGGCAAAGATAAAGCGAAACATAAAATCAAATATACCCCAAGCCCCCTGTCGTGCCGTGTGCACTCGTCCCCCCGTTAGTGAGGAAATAGGGCGATGGGATCGAGCCCCTGGCGACTGGGAGCGCCCTACAGACTAATAGGCTGGAGCCCAGGGGTGTGGGCCAACACTGGGAGGGGAGGTTTACTGGAGCAATCGGATGCTAATTTCCAGTGAATTTGAGCTGCTCCAGGAGAGGGTTGTAGATTGGAGGAGGGAGTAGCTCAGTCCTGTGTGTGACTAGGGTGTAAGTAAGGGCAGCTGGGTGTGGGCCTCAGAGCGGGAACCGGTCTTAGATGTACGCAGGAAGTAGGAGAATTGTTGTTGAGGCAATAGGGAGGTGGTAAGAGGGGCCGGCACCGAAAGGGGAAAGGGATCCGATGTAGTCGTGGAGTGAGGCGAATGCTAAAGGGCGGGATTGGCAGGAACTACCTTCTAAAAAACCTACTGAGGCAACCCACAGACCCTGTTTCTATACACATAAAACACCATATATGCCCATGCACATCCCACATATGTAGCCATGTAGAGGATATATATGGCTAAGTCATGAGGATTAAAGTGAAGGTGATCTATAGGAGCGACAATAAAATACAAAACCAGAATGTCACATAATCCTCTTCCGCCACTGCAGCATGTACAGGGTAGATTAGGTCCATGAAGCAGGATAGTTAAAGCAAATCGGAGGCTACGAGAGAGAGAGGCTTACGAAAGTGTTGTTGAAATATGTGTGAGCCCCTCTCTGAGCTCAGGCGGATGATGCCTAGCATCGTATAGATATCATACATGATGTTATCCAGCCCCGAGTGCAGAGGGACGAGCAATGGAGAACTGCTCGCCACTGTAATAGAACTGAAGGCCACTTCTGTTACTCCATTGCTAGAGCCACTTTTATATTTCTGATGTCATGTTATTTCAATTTAACCAGAAGTCATGTCAATTTAGTTGATGTCATGTTATTTCAATTTAGCCAAATCCCTTACTTGTATGCATTACATAGGCTCTGTACACTGTACGTTGTAGATTGGGGGAAGTACGTTGTCCTCCGTTACAAAGTGACGGTGTACAGTAGACGACTACTATATGATTGGTCTAGACATGATCACAATCAGATAATTACCCTTGATTGTTTACCGAGTAATGTACACCGTCATCTGCGGTAGCACTCAACAGACAAGCAAGGGCCAATCAAAGGCCTATAATCATATGCCAATTGGACTTTGAACATTTCAGTGTACTGTGAAAGTCGTCTGAGTACAGCTTTTATGAGTATGCAACCGGCGGAAGGCGTAAACAACCCAACGGAAAACGCTAACAACCCCGACAGAACATGTTAACAAACTGACAGACAGCACAAGGGCTCAACCTTTATAAATGTGAAGTGTCGAGTAGGATATAACTGCACTGTTCCAAATATTGGCATCGTTTTAGGGAGCCGATTTTTTTTTGCAATCCAGGCTTCAAAAGAATCTAACTGGATGTGATAATACATTGAGGAAACACACCTCCATTCTCTCTAAAACAACTCTCAATCCAATTCTCAGATCTCAAAGGAGCTTCATCTTCCCTGCTGTGTAGGTGGTGTGGGCGGAGTGTTCTAAAACAGAAAGTGACCTTTGCAGTGGGAACGGAAATTTAATCACATTTTCTAACATCTACTACAATCTCCTTATCAATATCACCCAGGAAAATATGAGCGTCAGCCCGGCTATGTCACCAAAAGCATTCTCCTGGGATGTAGGCAATTGAGAGGCTGGACTCGCTCAAAATGGCTGGATAGTCTGGCAATGCTGGACCCTCTTTCCAAAACTGGACTCTTTGAAGTTGAAAGAGAGGCTCCGTAGGCTCCGTAGAGTCTCATATTTCACGAGGAATTTTAAATCGTGTACAAAACAAGCCTTATCTATTGACATCTATTGATATCTCTATCCAGTGTGTACGCCTTTATAGGGGAAGGAAGATGAAGCTTCGGGTCGTCCTTTTCATTGAGTATATTGAAAAACACATTACCAGCGATTGTAGCAATTCTTAGATACAGTAACTCTTACACATTAATTTTATTTCACTTTAATAGGCACTGCCGATACAGAAAAGTAAGTCTACAATGCCACAGTGCCATTCTGTCACACCCAAGGGTATTATCTAACTGTCGGGTTCGTAACGGACATGTATATCGACTGACCCATACACGATTACAACCTGATCGTGAGTTGCTCATTAGGCCTTCTGCAGTAATTCTCACTGCTCCCACTCCAACATGGACATACATACACCCATTCCTGCAGGTGTCCCTCGCCACTGCTCACACTCCTGTATACACTTTCATTAGGCTGTATTGAGGAAGAAGCACCACACGCATGTATAGGGCCTACATGTATATCTACACAGAGGCAATTTAATGTACAGTACGCTGTACCATATATCATTGTATTACAATACTCTATATCGATTACAATACCCTAGATTGCATATTATATGGGTAGCTAGAGGAGGTTGCCATTCTACAGATTAAAGTAGAAGTATACATAAAATATACTATGTTACACTGCATTTCTATATGACACCATGGTAGAGTGTCAATGGCCATATTAATATACAGGTGGCAAATATATCAAGACGACCTTCTGTGTGTATACTTATAATGCCTGATTTTTATTAGGCTTGTGTTGTGCCCTGCTATGAGCATTTCGAATTCAAAAGTCGTATTCACAAAAGGTTTGCCTTATCATACTATACCTTGTCAATAAAATCACTATCGACTCTCAATGTGTTTTGTTCTCTACCTAGGGCAGCATATTCAGTGATATAAGGCAACCTCGGTAGAATAATGGTACCTTGCTACTAAGCTTGTCGACGGGTTGAGCAGTTAATCAGATAATACTCAAAATTATGTCTGTAGAAATTAAGGAAATTACACTTTAGCTACCTGCACTGACCACCCACACAAAACAAATTAGTGTAATCACCGTACCCATTAGTGAGATCTAATAAAGATGCCAAATATAGACAAGACTACATAATTGACCTTGCTGTGGGACAGTCCTAATAATCATCTGTTGAGCTGAAACAGATATTTTGGTAAGTTTTGTACTGCTTGCGGGATATTCAGCATACTATTTCTATTCAGCATACCATTTCAAGCAGTGAATTTCAGTTAGTATTAAGTCAATGACAATTATATAAAGCAATAGATATTGAAAGATATCTCAGACGAAGTCGACGACTATTATATACGTCTGTTAACACTGGTTAGCTGGTCAAAACATAAACTTCCATTCTCACCAGTGAAAACATATTTGGAGATCATCTTAGGGAATTTAGGTAGTACAAAGTTACAAGTCGACGTAGGCCAATTATAATATACACGCAATATGTATACATGAATCAATAGTACCTCTGCTTACTCGCCTAGCTAGCAGTAGCTAATATTTCACAGTGGAAGGAAGAAGCCACTCATTAGTTACTCTTATCTCAGTTCAAACACACCGCTGGCAACCAAAACTGGCAGGCACAGATCTACCTACATTGCGGCTTCATCAGGGGTAGTGTCATACTCATAGTCCATGCTGTGTAAACTAGCAGGCTTGTGTCCTGTAGTGTGGGGTATGTCCACTTGTGACAGCCAGCTACAGTGGATGGAGGCGGGGGGGGGGTTAACCCTTTGGGGACGGCGCGATGTCTTAGTGCTCCATAGTTATGTAGGCCGAGGTGGTGAGTAACTCACTAGCAGAGCATATATGGACCAAGATAGCAAGCCGAACACGTATGACAGTTTTGCCTTCACTGGTCGACAGAGGAGCATGGGGCATTAAAACAGTAGGTTGCCCTTAGAGTGTTAAAGGTAGGTGGAGGGAGGAGAGGGGGAATCCCTGCAGCTGCAGCTGTCAGCTGGGTGTGTGAGATGAGCACATGGAAACGTGGATCCAAAGACGCAGATCTATCAATATCCACTGCGTTAATGTGGCACCTCCGCCTACCCCACCCCCACACACCCACACACCCACCTCCACCTACCTCTTAGGCCTACACGCCTAGGCCGGATCGATATGGACGAGGGTTGCTTTGGGGAGAGGGAGGCGAGGGGGAGTAGAGAGCAGGGACACGGGAACAGCTATTTGATTATTGCGAATTCAATTTGGCCACAAATACAGATGTGTCGTTTGTGCAAAGGTTGGCTTGCTCTTGGGATTCTGACTAGGATCCAGACTACACTATAAGAGGCAGGGGGTGTGTGTGATGGGAGGAGTGCTGAATGTGTGTTTGGGTATGGGGAGGGGGTGTGCTGAGAGGGGAAGGGACGTGTTCTGTGGCAGTCCTTAAGCCCTGAAGTGTTTCCCATATTTCAGCCATTGTTTACTGAGGTGACTGATACGGACCTGGGGAAATTATCTGTGCTGACACAGGATCTTTGAAGGGTTCTGTCACAAATGAATTCTGATTAGTTGTGTTTTGTTGATACCCAGAAGAATAGACAGGAGACATCATTAATGTGAATAATATATGAATGTAGCTTATTTTAGCCTTTGCATTTATGGTTCACTGCTTTGCAGACCATAATTTGATACATGTATTGACAAACACCAACTACATGTATGTGGGTTCCCTTTTATCGTTCTTTACTCGTTGGACCCTGTGTTACATCACACTCGTAGACCGTTCAATTTCTGACTAGTGAGTCACTGATGCTATAATATATTTCTAAGTATAGGGAGTAGGTTAAGGTTAGATGTATTATGAGTGATGATATAATCAAATGTATTACTAAATGCCATGCACATTAAGTGATTGCATCAGTGAGCCCAATCCCATGTAACAGATGAAGCTATATTTACTGGGCCAATTGTTACAATCGTCTCACCAGTTAATCTACTCCAATAGCTATTACTCACACTCACTACCCAGAACATATATATCATATGACATAGCTAGTGGTTCTACCATAACCCATAAATCTGTGGGATACAATATTGGCACTGATTCTCTACTCAAACATACATCTCCCCCACTTGTATCTTCCATCACCATCAAGGGGAAGTGCATTGTGCCCATCGTTATGTGGGGCTATAGGCAGGACGGAAACTAAGGGGCAGAGGTTGGAGAACCCATAACCCCCTTCCTGTCCTCCTTCCTCCAGTAGCCTTAAGTCTAAGGCTGTGAGGACAGAGGTATACACAATGGCTGGCGTTTGTCACAGAGCCCCAGGTGCGCCACCCTGCTGCAGCGGCCGAACCCTGGCCCTAAGGCTTTTATCAGGTCGGAAGCCGCCACATGCCGCCTCCTTAGAAGAGGACTATGCAGGTACCTGCTCCCTCCCTCCAATCTCCCCTCCTCCTTCCTCCGTGTCTATGGAATGGAGCCGCCCATAAATATAGGTAGTACATACCTGAAGTTCACTGCCCTGCTTAGAGGTTGTCATTATTTCTTTAGGCCAGGTAAAAAAGATAATGTTCCCTTTTGGATATCCCAGGAAGGAGGTGCTAATAAATAATAGTTGAAGCGGAAAACATTTTTATATCATTTATGTCGTTCATCATAAAACAAGTTGTGTCCTCTATAGCCTTCTCTGGGGACATATACTACATTCAAAGGGTATTGTAGCAGGAAGGGGTTCTAAACGTGCCCATTTGGGTGGGTTCCTAGAACAGGAACTATGTGGGCTAGCGCAATGGTCAGGGGACTCAGATCGTCCTCTATCTCGGAACCGTCTAGGAATCCATTCAAAATAGAAGACCCAACGTGTGCTATTTTGTGTGCTCAGACCAGGCCTACAGTAGAGACATCTACTGGCTCCACGCTACACTACAGGTCCGAGTCTACACACACAGAAAAGTGAGAGTCATTGTCGCTAAAACTATCTGCCTGACTCTCAAGTGAGGGTAGTTTTAACGACAATGACTCTCACTTTTCTGAGGGTGTAGGTATCAAGATGGCCGTGCCTCTCGAGTGTCAGGCCTTCACCCTAATACTTCTAACCCACCTGCCGACCATCTCCACCAGAACACTGTGTTTCGGCCTGTGGGCCCAACCCAACCAGCTTTAAATATTGACTTTTAAGTATGATGGCGCACATACACGGTTGTATTAGAATTGTATAAAACATAGTGTTTAGGCCCCTCTAGTTCTGATTGGGGGCCTAAGCAGCTATGCCCCAACCTTTTCTTATGTGGGAGAGGTACGGTAAGGGAAATGTGTGTATTATATTATAGGATATATTTTATATCAAATTTTGGAGGGGCCCAAATATATTCAGCCCCCCCCCCCCTTCTCTGTCCCCCTGGTCCTCCCCTTTGCTACGCCACTGTTCACTGGTGTGATGTGTTCCACGTGTTCAAAGTATCCAAAAGTATTGAATAACCGCCACTAACACAGCTCCCTTTGATAGATGTCTCTAAGAAGTCAGGTGACACTCTAATCAGAAGGTGTGCCAATTGTAAGATCAAAT
Organism: Harmothoe impar; assembly: GCA_947462335.1. NCBI lineage: Eukaryota > Metazoa > Annelida > Polychaeta > Phyllodocida > Polynoidae > Harmothoe > Harmothoe impar. Next base: position 86,024,045 of record OX381704.1, on the reverse strand, counting down.
TAGCTATACTTTACGAAGTTGCTGAAACTTTCCTTTCCTTACCCTTTGTCAGATAATATTATTAGCCATTGATCAAGGAAGGTCTGATTAATGATATTATTCTTGCAAGGACTCATCAAGTTTGCACCTTCATTCCAGTTGTTTTGAAATATACTTGCTCTTGAATCAGCTGTGGATGAGTACCTACAATATCACAATTTGCAGCAAACAAATATAACCGAATGTATGTTTTATTATAAATCCGTATAATTAGAACGGGGTATCACATGTATAATGATTAAAGAACTTTCCCCACGAGCCAGCTCTAAATCATTGATTGTGGAAGGCGCCAACGTCTGTTGGGGTATCTGCGCCCCTGTGAGATCCCCCCTTGGCTCAGGCTGTAATGATAACAAGGGATTGTTATCTGTATGATGTATGTCCCAGCCCAGTGGTGTTATCAGTGATCGATACCGGCTCTGCCCGAAATGATTATCTTCCCTCAAACTGTGCCCACGGCCATGTCCAAGTAGACTAAGTAGATTCACTATACGGATGTAGGCAGCCATGCTGTAGCAACACGCCTTGTTATGGTTAAACCTTTATGGGCTGCATAGTGCTTTAATGTAATGTGCCCTTTGTCGTCATAATGTATACATGATTGTAGCATCGGCGAGTGTACTCGCCAGGGCTGGATTCATGCATCCTGTCAGCCCTATCGGATTGTATCAGGCCCGTAGGGTCTGCACGGTGCTTGAATGCAGTTGTAGACCAGGGCTGCATTATGCATCATAAGGATATATAAAGGCCACTATGCATTAAAGCATCATACGACCATTAAAGGGTTCAAATGCCCGATTCTTACTTCCCCTCCGCCAAGGGTCGGAGTGGGGCGAGGACCCATACTCAGGATCTTGTATACGCCACATGGGACTCAAAGGATCAATCCCAAGGGTGAGTAAGGATGGTGTAATTGTTAACAAGCCCCTCATGCTACATAATGGACACAGCTTTTGAAATTACATCTATTTTTGCTTTCATTCAGCTCGGATACATTGCATATGACGTAAATGCCATCAGCTATATATACAGCCTGTAATATGACTGCTTTTGATATGCTTTCCGTCAAGCTCTACTGTATGTTCATTGGTTTCGTAATACTTTTGTCAATATGTGAAGGAATATTAGATGTATGAGCGAGATCAGAAAAGGAGGGGATAAGAAACAGGGAGACAGAGTGGGGGCGGGGGCAGGCGATTGGGGCAGGCAGAGGTGAGAGTGAGAACACGTAAGAGCGTGGGGAGATGAAATGAGACGGGGCTGGAAACGGTAGGGAGAGGTAGACATAAAGGGAAATAATAGATGATATTTAAATCTATGTATTTCTGTTTATCTCTCACTGAAACTCTGTGTGTGCCTGTCTCTACATGCATTCTGGAATTATGCTGTGCTGATTAACCCCATAGTGACGGACATTCCACCCCACAAAATGATCTCGTGATTACAGACATTGCCCCTCACATATGTATAGAATATTCGACCTCGTTATATTCGGACATTTATCTCCATGATGTATATATACCTGTATTAAAACAATGTGCCCCCACAATGATCGATTGTACCAGTAAATTATTTAACCGCACAGTGCACGGTCGAAATATTCCCACAATGTAGCTCTCGTCTGTATGTTTGCCTATCTCTCTGTGATTGATATACTACTGTCTTTGGCTGAACCTAAACAACATTGACATGTAAATCATAGAGGAGAAGGTATACCACCTATACATCAGATTCTGTCTGACCTTGCTGTACTCACCCTCCTACATCCCAGAGCCAACTTATCCCCTGTGGAGACCACAGAGCCACAGCTCTACAAGAATGAAATTTGAAAAAGCAAATCCTATCAATGCTGGGAACGATGGGTTACAGAGGTCCAAGGGCTGTTGGGTGGTGGATGGTGTGGTGCTGTGGCATTGCCCTGGCTGCCTGGACAGACTAATTACGATCTGGAGGATGGTGGTTGATTGTGGAGGCGTCCAGGCGCTGGAGGAACCCTAAGCATCTGTCAGACTGGCCACAAGTCCCTGCCCCCTCCCCGAGATGGGCCTGTCACCGGCACAATCGGAATGCCTTGACAGATGGGCACGGTTAGATACAGTACCGATTTCAGCGGTAGGATATTGATTGCCCCCTGAGGTATAGAAAGGGGAGGGTGTAGAGGGGGTGCAGTAAAAAGGACTGTGAATAGCATCAAGGACGTAACACATTGATGAACAGCGTATGATGGGATGTGTTGGCTGTTGCTTGTGGAGATAGCTTTTGTGGACTGGCGTAGGAGGAGTGGGGCGCCTAGATGAATCAACCTTGTTCCCAGACCACGCCGCTTTGATGGTTTTCGAATTTCTCAAGCCTAATTCACTGTAGTAATGGACTTCACAGTCTTTAATGGGGTTTTTGCTTGTAGCGCATTACGATTTAAAGCTGCCTGTGTATAAATAAACACAGGCCTACATAACAAATATAGGCCTACCGTATACATACATAACGTATACATAGCAGCAACGATATTGGCTTAGATATTGCAATATGTATGTTATCATTCTCCATTCGCTCTATCCCTTATTTCTTTTCCTGAGCTGTACTCTCACCCCCTATATTGCACAGTTCAAGGTAATGAAGATCTGTAACGGACGGGATAATCCACTGTTAGACCCTACTATTAATTCCGTGTAAATTGCAGTTATTGTAGCCTTTAAATTCCCGCCATTTTCCTATGCTACTTGCATGGCTCATTGGTTTGTGCCACGATTTACACCACTTCACTATGCTACTTAACTGGTTCCTTGGTTTGTGCCACGATCTCCACCATTTAACTATGCTACTTACCTAGCTCACTGATTTGTGCCACGACGTTCCCCATCTTACTCTGCTACTTACCTGAATCCTTGATTTGTACCACCATTTCCACCATTTCACTATGCTACTTACCTGGCTCCTGATTTGTACCACCATTTCCCCTATTTCACTATGCTACTTACCTGCCTCATTGATTTGTGCTACGACTTCTCACATTGTATTATGCTACTTACCTGGCTCCTTGAATTGTACCACGATTTCCTATTTCATTATGCTACTTTAACACCTGGCTCCTTAATTTATGCCACAAACCGCATTTTGAGTCCGTCCCTAGTGAAATGATCTATAGTAGCTACACATCGACAATTAAGTGAATTAGATGTAGTACCTGAAAGTACTAGAACTAGAAAGTACCTCGGACTAATATGTCACAATATGCTTCCATCTTCATCTATACACAGATATAAGAGGGGACATCTTTAATGTATCTAACTGGCCACATAATATCACTAATAACCTTAAAAACAGGCCCAGCTATATTAAGATATATTAGGCATATAATGGGACCAAGAGTCCAAGGTAAGTCCAGACCATTAATTGGGCTTGGAAGACTTTCCAAGGAATGAAATAAATCGCGTAAGAGTTGCTATACACATTCCATTGTTCAACCCTCTTAGTCAGGCTTAGGTTTTGTTCTTTTAATCAAGGATCCAATTAGTTCCAATGCATTTTTTTGTCTAGATAGCCGACTTCATCTTAAGTGCTCTGCTTTGGTGGTGAGTTCTTTAAGCTGGGCCTATAGACTGTCTATAAATCATGACTGAGGGTACTTGCTCTCTCCGAAGGTAGGTCTTTTGTGAAGTGAGCTTAAGATCCTTAACCAATATTCCCAGCATATTTGATATATTAACTGATTCTCATATAATAGGATGGGCATTCAAGTATATAACCTTCATGTATTTGCTTAGAATTTGCCACCTTTTGGATTCTCAGATAAGGCCCACCTTCCCCATTCAATATATTCACATACTCTGCCTGTCCAGTTAATCCCCTACAAATACAAACCAGAGGGGTAGGATGGTTGGTTCAGCTCATGTTCCCCATCTGCCTAAACCCCTTAGGCCAGCCGGCCATTGCATACAGATGGACACAGGTGTCGGCACCCTGGCACCCCATGTATATACATATCGTACTGACCTCCGCTGCCCCGGGCCTATACACAGGGACGGGTGAGATGCCTGGTTGGTCGGTTGTCCAAGTTGCTTTACACCCTTTGGATAACAACCAATGTCTGTTCAAGTGCTCTGATAATCTAATCTATGAGGTGAGTGAAGGCAGAGAGCATGCCCTTCCACCTTAATCTAAGCAATGGTTGTTTTATATCCCACAGGGGTAAACAGCCCAAAGAGAGCAAGGAGTAGGGGTGCGGCGTGTCAATGACTCAACAAAATCTATAACAGTTGACCTGTTAATTTTGGTAGCGAATAGGAAGTTTGTATACTGGGACAAGAAGATACAAGAGGGGGTAAAGACGGCGTCCTGTAGTGCGGCAAGGTGGGAGGGGCTGAGCAGGACGGACGGGCGGACAGGTTGGGTGGCGTGGGAAATTGAAGGGATGGGGTTAGGTAGCGGGATGAGCGTTATGATACCCAAGGCAGAAGCCCGGCTGCCTGTCAGTGGGAGATGGAGGAGCCGGGGTCCCGTAGAGCCAGCCCGCCCACCGGCCCGTCTAGATGATGACTTGTCACGCACGTGGCGCAGGGCGTCGGGACCCCGCCAATTGTTGATTTTGGCACCTAACTAGGTCCGAATCTCCAGGGCGGGACGAGTGGAGGAAAGGGAAAAAATAGTTAGGGGGAGAGGGAGTGGCCTCCTGGGTCCAGTGTCCAGGCGGGAGTAATGCGATCACATGTCTGATGGTTGATGACAAGGGGGCTATAGCCTTACTGCTGATGTGGACGCAGCAAACACGGCCACATCCTCCAATATCGCCCTTTATCAATAAGGCCCCTGTAGAAGGCGGTAAGACCCCCTCAGAGATGGTCCCCATCACCAGAATTGACCACCACTCCCTACCCACCTACCAGCCCCATCCTACACAACAATACTTCCAGCCCCGCCTCCCTAACGCCCTAGCGGTCATGATAACGCAAACTGACCAACACTGTTCATTTGAACCCTGCCTGGGTGTCCTCCTGTCCGTCCACCCCGCTGTGGGGCTTATTGTTATGACCACGTCTCCATTATTTATACGGACGCAGGACACCCCGGGCGGATCCGTTTGTTAAGCCAGCAGTCCCGCCCGTCTTCCTGCCGCGCCGGCCCTCCGGCGTGTTATTGAATATTCATCCATACTGTCATTGGATGCCGACCCATGCAGGCTGCACTGGCCTTGTAGACCCACCGACAAGACCGAAAATAGGCGGACTAAATGAAGCAAATACATCCCCTATAGAAAACAGATAAATGACTCCTGATTTGGGATGTGTATGGAGTAGTCGTTGACAACCATAACAAATCATACATAGATCCCTGTAAATAATATATATGATATACTTGAATGCTGGAGGTTAGCTCGCCTCACTCTCATTGGAAAGATCGAAGAGGAATGTCACTAAAATGCTATAGTGACAAATGCCATTTGTGCCATCTAAAGTTGGAAATAATCATGTTCAAAGAATAATCTGAGACGGATTTTGCCTATTTTATTAACATTAAATGCACTCCACCGGGTGTGTCCTTGATGAGTCTATTGTAGAAAACATTAAGTTACTAAGAGAGGCTTAAACTTTACCTTACATTCAGAGGTATTATATGCTTGCTGCCAATTGACGAGGCCAGTGTATGTAGGGCCTATTGACGTGATAGTCCATGATTCATGACCAGATGACCATTGGGAGTATATTCATTGTTCAGTGTATCAACAGAATTTTACCACGCTGCCATGTATACAGCATTCTGTGAAAACGCCATGTCATTATGACAGAACACTCTCATTTAATTTGTATAAAAAGACTTGTTGAGATCTTCCCTTTTATACCTTAATGGATTATCATATTCATTGTCCACCGCTACTCACAAATCAAAAACACGAATCCACAGGAGGGGGTTGAAAAGGAGCTTTGGACGTCAATGTGTTATCATTGTGAAGGTGTATGTATGAACATAATAGTTATGTTGATAAAGTTGATGTACTCACTCATACATATCGATAGAAAAGACATGAAATTATCTAAAGGTCTATATATACTCTATCCATTACGTAATATTGGACTTCCCCGAGGGCCTCTATCTAAGATGTTTTTCCTGATCGATCCTTCTTCTGTTCGTTCCTGAACGAAGCATCTATAGCCGCAAAGAGGACCCCCTTTGATGTTGGGCCATGCTATTGCTGAAAGTGGTATAGATGTCAGGCAGGTGAGAATGTCATGCCACCGTGAACAGGCGCACAGGGGGAACTCTCTGTTGTCAATGTAGCAACAAGGGGAAATGTCACCGCTTGGGGGACTCAGCAGTCTAAGGCAAATGCCAACCTGCAATGAAACGTCTCTTGCTTTGAAGGCGTTCCTGCTGCACCTTTTAGTGGGGTGTATAGGGGGAACGGAATGTTGTGTTGGAGAATGATCAGTTCCTTGTTATTTATGGGTCTTGGGGTCGTTCAGGGGTCTTCAAATGTCAGCTCAAATCCTCCACGCGCTTCAAACACCATATGTACTGCAGGATATGCCTCTTCCGGAGAACACTTACATTATTTAACATGAAGGGTAAGACTGCATGGCTGTGAGGGTCGATATCTAGTTTGCCGAGTGCTCATCATAGCATTTTCTAACGATGCATATTGTACACATATTATATCGAAGACTGGTTGAGTAGACATCACTAGATCAGACTACAATGATGTAGGATTCAACTTTCTAATCATGTATAACGTCTATATTATTCTGTTGTATGAAATTATATAAAGTTGGTTTACTGGGATTGTGTTACATTTACTATACGGAAGGGTTGCAAAGAGGTCACAGTCCATGGAGTATGGACACTGTGTCCCACGGGTTGGGGGTGGGGTGGTGGCATCCAAACATATAGATATAATATGCTTTAACAAGAAATGACTGATGTACATTATCAAGACGTAATACATGGAGTTTCTCCTATCTATCCCGATTAATATACATCCGACCTATGTTATCCCTGATATGATTACCTATCAATACTATTTTAATTGGCCATGGATATTGTAGGCATTTAAACAAGTGGCGACTCAAACGCATCAGTAGTGTATCAGAAACTTTAATGAATCTCAAAGTTCAACGGGCCTGCCGTTCATGAGGGTATGGCTACTGCTATGGCAATGGTGGTGATCCCTGAGTAAGAGTTGGAAAGCTTTATTTCTTACAGTGCAAACAAAACTACAGTTACAACGAACATTTATACGGCTTTTAAACATTTGCAGAAATCTGAGATTTTGTGCGTGAAGATGTGATAACATTTAACAGATATTCCTTGATTGTGTTGACCACTGTCCTAATACATTGATCTCTTTTCACGAAATGATTTCCCTTCACATTTATCCACACCTCACCTAGTGTGTTCCTTTAAGTATATCCATTTCAGCAATGGCATTTTATAGAATGTGTCCACAAACTAAGTTTACAGTCACTGCTTGTTTGTCCATCACCGATATTTGATTTGATTTGATTTCAACGCACGCAGCTTACAATGGATCGAGGTATATGCCACGTAAGTAGACACCATGAACACCATGGAATATACCGTTATGTGACTTATTAATGGGTGTTTATATGTACGGTTTGTATCCCTCTGTAAACATTTGTATTCATAGCTTCTGTACATGTCTATGTTTTCTTCCTGTACCTCCCTATTAGTCCCATAATAGACTCTGGGGAGTCATGTTCTTCGCTTTGCTCAGATGGGTAATAAGCATGGCAGAGAAATATAGTATCACCCATTTCTCATCTTGCTTGTTTTATCTGTCGATTAGAACATGTCCATTGTATTATCATCCTCTATCCAGATGTACTTTCATTGATTCTTTACGACTTTAATTAATAACATTGTTGTCAACATGTTGCAGAAGCCATATTTAATCCCAGCATGTTAGTGCACATTGTAAATTTATGTGTCTATACATTTGTATTTCCAAATGGATAGTGAACATTGAATTGGTTATGATCTAATAATGGAACATCACGCCGCAGATCCTTGCTATGATTGATATTTTCTAGACGGCGCATACTGAGACAAAAATGAAAGAGACCTTCCTTCCGCAGGGAAGAAATTCAGATCGATCATTTAATTATTTACTGAGATCATTCATATTAATTGACTCACCGACTTTAGAAATCATGTTCGAAATTGATTGATATGTTTGACATTTTGTCTCAAGAAACTCGTTCGTCTCCAGCCATTGAGTTATCCGAATATTGGTTCAATAGTTGGGATGGTCGAGCATTTGATATCTCCTAAACCCATTGATATTTTATGATTAGTACTAGACATGATTATAGAGAAAGTAGGTAAGGTGAGATTGTTCAATAATATTTAAGATCTTTGATGTAGGAGTTACCTCAATATTTCAGTGATCTGAAAATAGATGATAACGAACATAAGGACCACAGTCTCAGCATATACGTCATCTATACATCTGACCTGCTGACTATGCATCTTCCCTGCGATTGCCGCGAACGTCATAGGTTATAAAGAGCAATTCACATTCAATATATCATAATAAAATGCAATATTACAAAACCATCCACGTCGCTCCCTGTAAACCTACACGCCCCTCAGAGTAATCCCGACGTGCTTTGCGTCATGGCCGCCGACCAAGGGCTTCCGTTACGTGATGTCGTTATATGTGTGAGCTCAGACGCGGCGCTGATTGTCGGCGTGTTGATGGCATGTAGAAGGGCAGGTATGGCCCACACCTGAGAGGTGTGGTGTGTGGTGCTGTAACAGATAGCACCTTGTCATGATTATAGTGTGCTGTGTGGGCGGCCAGGTGGCGCAGCTACAGGTGGCAGACCGTGGATGGCTGCTGACTCCCAGCAGACAAAAATACCTTTATATTGTACTTGAAATTTCTTTTTCAACGTTATGCGTCGTTTGGCCATAGTAAAGAGCCATAGAGAAACGTTCTGAAAGTTGTATAATGGTTTTTTTGGTTGGTCATATAGGCATTATGTCCCGGCAATATTCATTTAAATGAAACTGTAATTTATGAATGGACATGCGGTAAGCTGTATGGAATGCTTAAATTCAAATGTCCGTGCAGTGGCTACGATAGGGATATTATCAAAAAAAGGGCTGCGATATCATGGAGTGGAGGAGTGAGCCATGTATACGTATATTGAGAGTGACAGGCGAAAGGATAAGTACACTCAACCCGCGCTCAGATAATCAATTACATTATAGCTTTGGATATTACCACATGCAGCACAGTTTTAACCAACTCTCTTACGATCTAGATACGTTTACAACCTGTTTACATGGAGGAGAGGATATGTTTTTGTTCTTATAGTGGTATCATATTGGGTAGCAGCAGGCAGACAGTTGGTAGTATTAGAGTGTGTCCGAGAGTAGCAGACGACAACTGGCGAAGACAAATTGGAACAGGTGATACAGTTCTATCATGAGGCAGTAAGTAGTGACCAGTAAGCTGTTCCTGTAGCATTGTCACAAACAGGTTAAACCCCCACCGCTCATATAAATAGCATTCACTTTGGGTTTATGCAAATGACCTCTCAGACCATGGTTTGTCAGAGGGAGAGCATATATTTGTATATTGACAAGCAATTAGCTACTTACCAGCTCTATATTTTGTCAGGGTAATCCATGAATACTTGCAAAAGTGAAGTATTCCAACAGAATTGTAAATGTGACACTTGAATTGTCAGAATAATAGGGTACAATTCCAAGAGTATGTGTCGAGTGGGTGGTTGGGGCAGTGTGATTGACAGGTTCCCTGTGTTGTTTGTGTATACCTGAGGCACAGAGCACGTGGGGCTGAGGTCTGAGTATATCTCACAGGCAAGGCTCATTCACTGCTATGTGTGAGGTACCCTCCCCCCACCCCCACCCCCCCCCCACACACACACACCCTTGTCCCTGTGTCGTAGTGTAAGGTCATTAGAACCGCCTGCAGATTGAAGGGTGGGGGGGGGGGGAGTTGCAGGTAGGCTGGGACCCAGGTCCATGGGGTGGGGGGGGGCACTCCCTACATTTTCTATAGTAACCATGTGTGAACATCACCCTGTGTAACCCTAAGACTGATACTATAGTATAGGTTTGTAACATAGTGTATGTACACTATACTATAGTGCTCAACATCTAAGAATACTGCAGGATACGAGGTGTATTTCTAAAGTTGTATTAAGTACACCCTTCCCTTGAAATCGTATCCACACATGGTAACCAAAGCTAAGGGAGTGACCCCCCACCCCATGACCTAAGAAATGTGGCCTGTTCAGTCTGTAGTGATACTGACCGGGCCCAGGTCTAGACCTCCACCTGAAACAGGCCTGCCCTCTGGTGAGAATATGACCCTATATACGACCTAACATACACTGGTGCTGCCTTCTGTTATGTGTATATTTGAACTATTTAGCCCCTCCCTCTGCATACATTATCCTTACTGGACGTGCAGTAAGATCTGCGGGTTTAACAAGAAGGTGCCTCAGTCTGTTGGCAATAAGAGGGTGGAGCAGCACTATTGGAAGTCAAATTGATGACTGTGGCCTTTACTAAATGACATCCTTCATGGAGCAAAGCCCTCCTCATTATTGCCTCCTTCTAAGCACAAGAGATGGAATACTGTTTGTAGAGTAGAGCAGGTCAGTCTACTTACAGCCATCAGGACCAAATGGCTAGTAGACTGGGGCTTAGAGGGGCCCTGTGATAGGAAAAGGAGCCTGCTGTTATGGACTAGCCGTCTTTTTGCTGGTCTGCAAATCAATGTAAAGGTTGTAGGCCGTGAACGTGCAAGGAGTGTCGGAGTGTGGAGGGCTGGGGAGCAGAGAGACCAGTCAAACGTGCCACGAGCCGGTGGGGCAGAAAATCGACCGGTATTTATGTCAAACGGGCTCGGCGATGAATTGCCCTATCCGATTTAGGCCCTGCTTTCACAAATAATTTGTCAACTGCTCCCCGCCGGCTACTGACTAAGTGAGGTGGCGTGCGTGCGCAGACCGCAAATAATGTGTGCTAATACGGCTGTTTGCTGCCTGGAAGGGCTGCATGCAAGAAGAAGAATAGGTAGGAAGCAAGTAGAGGGCCTAATGGGCATACCTTTCTTCCTCTACAGAGCCTTAAGGCTGTAAAGGTAGGAAGTGAACGTGATATTGCCTTATTGCTCAGAGTGGAGGGATCCACACAAATAGAATATACCTTTTAAGGTCCTCGGGCTTCAGGGCGAGCAGCTCAGTGGAACCCTATTATAGGTCACTGGCGAACAGCTCACTAAGTGATCGGCATGGTGTTTAGTTCTATATACCTTTGGGATGACCTCCTTTTAACTAAGGAGGAGCACAATGAGTCTGCAGGAATTATACGCATGTAGTTAAGCCCAACTGCTTAGTAGGTTAGGAATGGTCCGGTTGCCTACGACCCACGTGTATACTGCCTGGCAAATTATCTTGATGAAAATATAAGACATTGCACAAATGAATGTATGCAGATATTGGAACAAACAAGTTGTGTATCTTCAATTGTGCAACTAGACCTAAATGCCATTTGCTATTTCATCGCCATCTGTGATTCGATCATTTGCGGAAACAGCAATTTATCTACCTGCTTCTCGCTACTCAGAAAATGACAATCAGAGCCAACACCTCTTTATAACCCGACAACCGCCCAATGTTCTCAATTCGCCATTGTTCCACCCACACCTAATCATGTTGGCAGATTCAATCATTTATAATTTAAGGCCAAACTTTAGGGACTCGACCTGTTACAGAACCTCCCCTTCCCCTTGCACCTCCCCTCCTCCATGTGCTCCTCCAGCTCCTCCTCCAGGCTCAACTACCTGATTAATGCCCCAGCCACAGGGCGAGTGATGAGCAGGAAATAAGGCGGCCCAGCCCGCGGCTGGGTCAGTATAGAAGGGATGGTTAGACGGTCCCTACGCTCCATTAATATAGAGAGGCATATACAGGTGTGCTGTGGCCATTGCCCATTTTGGGAATATTCTGTATCGAGATACCCAAAGGCGTCTGTGACATCGCTGAACCAGTTGTAATTAATTGCTGTGTGATACCCTGTGCCGCCGCGTCTGGGCGTATCATGGGAATGGGATATTCTGGTACCAGAGAGTTTCTTTACTCGTCTACAGGTCGGAAATAGAACCATGAATGGCGTTTAGGCAACATGGAACCTTTAAAATAAACCGTTTAGTAAATTCTCTCCAAATGCTCTTCGTGTAGCCTGATTTTATGTCTGTGCATTCAACTGTCATGACGTCTATTATCTTTATCGTGTGCCTCTTTCCGTTTGTATTTGTTTCCTCTATGCCTTCTCTTATGTTATCTGTCGGTCTCATAGTCCTTCTGTATAATGGTGTCTGTCTGTCTGTCTGTCTGTCTGTCTGTCTGTCTGTCTGTCTGTCTGTCTGTCTGTCTGTCTGTCTGTCTGTCTCTCTCTCTCTCTCTCTTTCTGTCTCTCTCAATCTCCCTCATGCCTGTATCTCTATCTCTCTCATTCTCTTTGTGTTCCTATCCATTAGTCCCCATTTGTTTGCTCCTGCTGTCCCCGTCCAATGTGGAAATTGAACAGAAATAGGTGTCAGACACAGCTCCTGGTTTTAAGCGATTGAGGAACAATGCCTAGGCCGCGCCCCGCCCATGAACAACCACCAGGGTCCCATTAAACATTAACCCTATCCCTGGGGGAGTGGAAGTCAAAGAAGGGGTGAGGTCATAACGGAGGTTCAGTAGGGTGCTGGACGCTTAAGGAGGCAAAAAGGGGGATTTGTACCAAAGGCTTTGCAGCCGTCCTGTGTATTTCACAGCTGTTTGAGGCAGGCTATACTATATATCACGCACAGTGGTCCCCTCTACTCTCAGCCTAAATAGGTTATACACGTGATGATGCCACCTCCATCCTCCATTACCTGTTACAAACACCTGCCCCCAGCCCCAGCCGGAGGTTATCACTCTCCAGGGTTGGGGGATGATCCACAGCCCAGTCGTCCTGGACGGCGCTTGAGCAGCCAGTACAGGAGGAATGGCCCATCAGCATCCAATCATTTTCCTGTTCAATTTCCCAAATTGACTGCATTCAGTGGGCGCTGGTCGGCCCTATATCACTACCCAGACGGTGGGCGGTCAGGCTGCCACACATGTCAAGGCCGAGGCTGGAAACACCAGGGGAGGGGCAGGAGTAATTATCACAGCCACTAGTTGCATGCAGTATCTGATGTAGTTTTAATAGGCTCCACCAAGGGGGTACGCTAGTCCATGGATCACGTGGGTTGAGGATTTGTGGAGGACACCTCCTCCCTCCTCTATCTACTATTACTACATGGATAAGCCCGAGGTCTCACAACAAGGTCTCCTCCAAATACATACGGGCCAACCCTTTGCAATTTGCACACACAGGGTCGCAGGCTATGTATTAAATATGACATTGTACTCTTAATATTACGAATAAAACAATCAACAATCCTCAATAGAAAACTATAATTCTGACACTGCAGCTCTCAGAACTAAACAAAGGACGCCACGCCTATCATGTACTGCCAGTATTATTGGGCCACTAGGTATTCCTACATCTAGATAATATATATATCATTCCAATTGCATCGTCTTTCACAAATTAATGAATCTAATTTGTAAACATAGTGCCTAGAGTAGATTTGATACTTTGCAATTTATGACAGTGCTCGTTGATTCACTATGCTATATAATTATGTTTAGTATATTTTGCTTCTATATTCTCCACTTCATCAAGATCTAATTGGTATCAAATCATCTAGCATTAAAATAGACTCCTGTCTGGCCTGTCTCCTAAATGTATTACTAGATAATATGACCAAATGAAAAGCAGTTCCATCTCATTAATTCTGGACGTGTGATTCATATTATCCCAGTGATTAGAGCTATTATGGCATTTCTGAAAATCTTTGAAATCGGCACTCCAATCAAGAAATCACCAGACTCCCAACATCTAGCAATATCATTATGAAGATCAAGAGAACCATACAGAGGGTAATTAATTGCATGAACTGGTCATTGTTCTGAAGCACTTACAGAGAGAGAGTAAAAGGAATGCTAGGTTAGAATAGAGATATTTTACATAAACTATAATAACGAAAATATCAGGATTAAATATCTTCAAATTGAGTCCTTTCACACTGCAGGTATGTATACGATATTTACTGGCTGGGAACATGTTGTGTGAAATGCTGTGTGTGGGAGTGGTAGTACAGCTATTGCCTCTGTAAGGGCCTCTCTGGTTGCTTGATACTGTTGAGCATCAGCACCCAGTAGGGACTGACTGATTGGCTGAGACCCGATCCACCACGCATGACACAGGATAGGCCTGCAGTGCTATCACATGACTAACATGATTAATGTAACCAGCCCATCCAAGCAGCAGCCTGCAGGGCTTAGCCTTGACAATTGGGAATCACATGGCCACCCGTTTGTCAATCAACACTCCACCTCTTGTTACACGCCCAATCCCCAGATATGGTCTGGACTTGTTGCGGGAGAATATATTGTGTCTTCCCTTCTGTCTGGTATTCTTTTAATTAGCCAAAACTACGGAAGCCGACAAGTGTCACCTCTGGAAATTTCGCGGTTTTTGTTTGTTGCCATTGTCATTTCTGAAAGTCGTTTCCCTTCTAATTCATGGTGATGTCTAGGTTTGTTGTGAATATAATGATTTGTGTATGGGTATAGCTGCATGACCTATGGGGGCTGGGTGGTAAATTAGATGCTAATGGCCTCCATATATAGAACCTCAACTCAAGTTCTCCTTCCATTTTCTAAGCACGTTCTTATATATATGGTCAATTCTATCTAGATACAGTTGTTTGGTGTAAAAGTTGTCCTGGAATATTCATTTCCTAATCAGATTGAATTTGCAGTTAGATTGGCGCCAACCTGTTCTTTGTTTTTAATCCAAAGATTATCATTTTGCGGTATATACTCGTAAATACATGCTACCATGTGCATGCACTATTACCTGAATGATTTGGTATAAACCAGAATACGTTGGCATGACAGATAAATATAGCATTAATAAACTTGAAGCAGTTAAAAACATGCTGCTTATTTTCCGTTACACGGTATTGTTGGGCACCATATTAACGATGATATAACTTTAATTACACTACATGTCCTGTGTTATAACATGAGTATTAATATCCCAAACAAGTATCAGGTTCACGATAAAGTTGGGACAGGGTTTTTACTTAAATCATGAATGTGAACTAGGAGGTTCAACATCAGCATCTCTTGGGATTAGTGTCCCACGTTTATTAGAATGTGACATGCAAGAGATATGAACTATTCTGTTTACTGTTGAGACGTATTACATGTCCTTCATCTATGTCTATTACGAACGAGAAATAAGCTTAGGAAGGCCACTCCAAATAATACACTTGCTTCTCATCACTAAGCCATGAGAAATATGACGAGGGCGCTTCTTTTTTTTGCTGAGGCCTAAATTGTATAGGCTTTTGCAGGCTCTTGGAGAACCAAATTGACATTTTAGTAACTAAGAGATTAAGGATCTGCGAAAGCTGTAAATATGCATGTTTCCTACAGCCCATTACATTTGCTGTACTGTAAGCTTTAATTTGATACCAAATATGCTCATATTTGTCTAATTTTGTCATATTTTTCCCAAACATTTGCAAAAAAGAAAGTATATCATATATCAGAAAGGAGATTTCGGTGATGCACGCAGTGAGGAGAAACAAGTATATTATTTGAAGTGGCCTAAATATCCCATGGTCGTGACGCCTAGCCACATGCCTCAGTGCTAGGGCTATCGGATGGACACTG
This sequence comes from Harmothoe impar, assembly GCA_947462335.1. Taxonomy (NCBI): domain Eukaryota; kingdom Metazoa; phylum Annelida; class Polychaeta; order Phyllodocida; family Polynoidae; genus Harmothoe; species Harmothoe impar. Next base: position 86,008,185 of record OX381704.1, on the reverse strand, counting down.
TTCTGAACGAACCAGGGTATCTCCTAGATCGGTATCATGGTAAGTTAGAGGTCACTGATAAGCTCTTTGCTGCTTTAGATAACGTCAAGCCCGCACCTGGACGGCCATCCCTCTTACCAGGATTCTCGGAATCTCATGCTACGCCCCCACCCCCCCCCCCCCCCGCCACATACGGAGTCTCCCTGCTTGGGATGCTCTTACAGCGTCTTACCAAAATGGATTCTAGCTTTAACCATCCATTAATTTGAATACATATATCCAGACCAATAGCCAAAGCAGAAAGAGACAGATAGAGACCTGAGATCTTCGGTGAGACTTTTGAAAGCTGGAAACAAATTACCAGTGATTATATACACAAAACGCAGGATATCAGTATGCCTATCCCAATATCATATGAAAACTATGACGTATTATGAGACAGGTATTCGGGTATTTATGTTAGATCATTCAAAGTATGAATCATACAGACTGTACAATTACATTGGAAGTCTCGTTTTAACAATATGGAGTTGATAGACTGTTTCCTCAATACAAAGCAGACAATCAGACAGCACATAGAGGCACCACAACAGCTAAAGTCAAAATGTCGAAGCTTTGTGACACAATCTGGAACAAAAGGACTTTACTGTAGGGAGCAATAAGGTCCATTTTGGCAGTATATGTCACATATGTTTGTACCGACCGCCATTGTAATGAAGTCCACATTTTTCTGCTGTTCTCAGTCTGCTATTCTCTGATACCTAAAGTGTGCAGATTATAGATCTGAGACGTCCCGGGCGTTGTGCTTGCTGAAGCCTCATGTTGCCCTTCAGTGGCTTGGTGAATTATCCATGGTCTTAACAGAGAAGTGGCCCTAAACTATGTACTCCAATAACAATTGTATGTTAATAGTGGCCAAGGATTGTTAATGCTATGTTCATCTTGCTTTGTCAAACTGCTGAGGATAGATGTATGTGATTCACCACCAATGGCCTGATTCCATGTATGGTACTGGTATGATTCTGTTTATCATGTTAGTATATCATATGGTCTGTAAAAATGTTAATATTAATTATTTTCTTGCCAAGTTAGTGATGTATTTGTTTTAATTGTCAAAAATGGTGATATATAAAGTTGATTTTGTTGTTTTCTCCCTCATTCAAAGTAAGCATAAATACACAAATATACAACGGGATAAACAGAAATGGTCATCAATTTTCTGTCCTTGGACAGCATTGTCGAGAGAGCTCTTCTAAATGATTAATCACATTCTTTACCTGCTCTGACCCTTTCATTCCTTTTCACAAGTGGACTGTCTAAAGCTCCAGGCCTGCGCATATACACACCTCTTCACTGTTGTCAACTATAAATAAGTTGGACGAAGATCTATGGTCTGATCCAAGATGGTGGCTCATATATGTTTACTCGTTGCTAGGTGACCGTGCAGCTTGACGACACCTACCGGAGGACGGGGACGACGGTCGGCGAGTTCACCATGCTCTCTAGTAACCAGCTCTATGTAGCCGGAAGTCAGGACGTCAGCGCCTTGCCAGGGTCACAGGTCATTGACAACTTCCGCGGCTGTATGAAGAAGGTAGGTGGCGCCCTCAGTGGGGGATGTACAAGGTAGACATTGTTACAGTCAGGCAGGACTTCAAAGCCCAATTCTTACTGCTCGGCCAGCGAGAATTCGGGTGGAGTACCGACCGGTACGCTGGGCCTCTGGGTGAGGTGGAGGTTTTAAGAAGGGCACATGGTAGCCTCTCCTCTGCTGTGTCCCTTCCTCTGACCCCTCTCTCTCCCCTCTCTCTCCCTCCCTCTCCCTCCCCCTCTCTCTCTCTGTCTCTCTGTCTCTCTGTCTCTGTCTCTGTCTCTATCTCTCTCTCTCAATCACTCTACACTTTAGTTGGTGTAGTTACACAGTATAAACATGCAATACATTCTACCGTGCACTTTCACTATATATCTAGTTGCAATAGTTTACAGTGTAACCCTCTCTACCTTTCTGACCTTTCTGTTCTCTTGTATACGACTGTGTTTAGAGACGCCCCTGCGGCCATTCTGTACAATGTAGTAATGTAGGTTCCGAGACATTATGTTCGGTTTTACATCCCCCTAGAATCGGTAACGATGATTACACTGGGCGTTCTATTATGCTTTAACGCCGGGGGCCACAATGTTATGAGTGTGAGAATTCTACTTTACGCCCACTACCACAGAAGTAACCCTACACGTATTAGCACCCGACAGAGTTGATGTGTATGAATTATAAACACTATAATCTGTAAAGTCAATCTTAATGCCGCCACCTAATACCCCCACTCCCATCTAAGTGATTTCATGTTTGTTTCTGCTGAAATATGTAAAAAGAAATTTGAAAAAGGTGTACATGATTCTAGCTAAGATTGTATAAACCTGGTGTATAATCATATTCATCTAATTCAACTGAATGTATAATAACCACAGGTCTTTGACCTTAATACCTTCAGTATGAATGAAATGATTTTCAATTCAATTCAAGTCAAAGTAAGATACCCTATAACAATCGATGAGTGGAGACATGGTTTCCCTCCCGCCCCAAATCCCCAAGGAAATGTTAGGCACAGGGTTCCTGCGGATTTACTTTCAAAACTAATTGAATGTAATGAAGGTAAATCATAAGTCAAATGTCTGGATGCCTTTCTATTATACCGAACAAGTACTCATTGTTGGCTAGGTCAAAATCTATTCCCCCGGGGTCTATTACAGAAAGTGTAGTTACAAAGGAGTAACCCCTGACCAGGCTGCTATTCTATAGCCAGGTTTTATAATGAATATGTCTATCCAGCAGCTGCGCAGTACCTTATTCATCCTAGATAAGACCTCTCGTGGTGCTTTGGAGGAAGGATGACACTAAACTTGTAAAGTATTTACAAATTAATATTACAGTGCTTAGGATGTTTGAATAAACATAAATTCAACTGTCCGATACATGGTATGTGTCCGCCCTATGGTGAATTTCCCATATCCACAGCGCCTCAGCACTATTAGAATATGGCTTCTGATAGCAGTGCCATAATTATTATAGAGGGGGGCAGGCAGACATTCTGTTATTGCCTCACCCTCTCCATTCCCCTCTTGTAGCCGCCACCGCCTCCCTTAATTATCCACAACACGATAATATCATCACCAGAAACGAAAATGAGGTCGGAATAAACAGAATGAAATACATGTAACAGCGGGGGCAACTGCCATCAGATATGGCATGGAGTGAAAAATGCCCACCCCTAATCTCCCGGTGCATCTAAATCTACTTGCAGGACATTTATGCAGAATTTCTGATCCCACGAGATTGTTTTGTTGAAGATTCCCCAGCACGTGGGAGCCGAGGCCGGAGACCCTCCGCGATAAAGCATAATGTTATTCCCACAGAGCCATTATTCAGGGGACAATAGGGCGGGTGGAGGAGGGTGTATAATCTACTTGGAGCTCACCAATGGGGCTTTCCCACCAGGCGCCACCACCTGCTCTAGTGGACAGCTTAATCTTGATGCCCTGTTGGTTTTTCCTAAAGCTGTGGGGCACTCCCCCCATCAGGTATATACCCATCTCCTATAGCACTAACGACCCATGTTGGCGCCAAAATGGCCTACAACTCTCTCCGGGCTGCTGAGGAAAGGAATTACAATAGACCTTACTAGCCTTGTGTCAGTTCGTCAAGTTCCAGTGCTTTTCTGGGGGCGGTGTCAAGACAATATTTCTCTGGGCCGTGATTAGAGTCTCATTAGTAGAGCGAATGAAGGTTTCCTCTCTTCTTTTCAACCCTATCTCATTAGTGAAACTAGCGGCCAAAAAGACATCTATTAACATTGCAATTGTCTCCTGGTTAATGGGGGGAGAGGGTGCCATGTGGATTCCCGATGTGAATGCTGGGGGTTAAAGCTTGTCAAGGGATGTAAGAGGAGTATTTGTCACAGGTAGAGAATCTATCCATTGTAGTCTCTAAATGTGCACTGTGATTATTTGTGAATTATGTTATGCAAGGTTCTTAAAGATACTAAGATTAGGAAAAATATAATTTGATATTCAGATGGGCATGGTGATTAGAAAATAAGCTAGCGCATAGCTTTTATATATTTATCATTCTGAATGTAATCACCATCATAAGGCCGACTTTCAAACTATAGGATCCCAAATGTTTTTTTGTATCTGTATGAATGCAGTCTGAAGATAACAATGCTTCATCAGTTATTTTTCCATATTCAAAAGCCAAGTTTGTTTTGAGGTTTCCGCGACTGTTCGTAATACCCCGCTGTAAGCCCATTACAGTATTCCTAGTCAGTATCTAAGTTAATTTAATAGGTTAATTACAATTTAATTTAAAATTAATCTGTCAAATTACTCCTAAAGTTACTATCATAAAGACCAGATGGTACTCAGTCATCTAATTGACATGCTGTTGTATGTGCCCAACGATTAATAACACAAAATCTGATCGAAAGAGCCCTGGACTTTTCACACAGAACTGACCACCATCAATGTGGGTTATTATTTGCATGACCATATTAAGCACGCACCTGTTGCCAAAATATACAGTCAACGTCTACAATGTTGTGTCATCATAGCTAGCGTTGGGTGAGCAGCTCACCAACAGCTCACAACAACCTAGGAAACCCTGTCCGTCTCCTTGGTAACCTTAATGAGATTGACCACAGTCCAGACCTCATCACTGACCACCACAGTCCCACCCCATCACCATGGCAACCTAATGATGTATAGACCAGGTTATGAGGTATTCATTTTTATTGCCTCCCAGCTGGCACATGAGTGGTCTTGGGGGGTATCGGTCTCAGAGAATGGTACTTTTTCTGCAAACATATGGACAATGGAAGCTTTATTTGGACAATAATATCCATGTGCTTCTTACCAGGAATCACGACCTGATAAAACAACTTTGACATTTACTCCCCTATCCATACCCTCTACCCGTCTATGCCGTTTTGTACAGGTGCACGACGCTCAACGTGTAAGTTTAATCAGTGGTAACCTTTAATTTCTCTTATACACGTATTGCCTACACTGCAAAGCTTTTTAGGTAAGATTTGCAAAACCAATATCTGCAGCATGAGGCCATCACTGTAAAGACAACCTTTGTCATTCGTTGCTCCATTTGTGGTACATGACTGCCTTTTAATAAGTGAAGTATACACAGCAGGAAAGGCAGTTGAATAGTAATTAAAATCGTCAGTAGTGACGACTTTTCACTTCCCATAGGTTTTCGGCGTAGTTACTTTACAACTTACAACAATCCTTGTTTTTTTTTACTAATATTAATATATATATATATATATATATATATATATATATATATATATATATATATATATATATATATATATATATATATCATCACCATCAATAACCTTATTTCTTTTCCATCTTCCTCCAGGTGGTGTACAAAGCGGACAGCATTAGTCTTGACCTGACTGACCTGGCCAGGAACAACCACAACCTGCTCACCGTACAGGGTGACGTGCTCTTCAACAAGTGTGACGACCTCATCCAGTCACAGCCCGTCACCTTCACCGACCCCCAGTCCTTCATCCGCGCCCCTGGATGGAAGGCCATGCACAGCGGCTCCATAGAGTTCCAGTTCAGGACCACTGAGCCCGATGGTCTCCTCATGTACAACGTTGGGGATGCCTCAACTTCTGATTTCTTTGGATTGGAAATACTAGAAGGCTATATGTATCTACTGCTGGATTTGGGATCGGGCGCGGTCAAAGTGAAGGCCAGTAATATCAGAGTCACTGATGGATTGCCGCATAAGGTCATGATGGACCACAGCAGTGGGGCGGGCACCATCGACATAGACGGGCACAGCACCTCATATGAGGTCCCTGGAGCGAGTGACCAATTGGACCTGGAGGGGAGTCTGTTTGTAGGGGGCATTGACCACACGGTAGAGACGGCAACCTTACGCCGCCTTCCGAAGGAGCTATGGACAGCCAGGCTGCGTTATGGCTATGTGGGTTGCCTCCAGGACCTGGTCATTAATGGGGAGAAGGTGGACCTTGCAGGGCTGGCAGCAGCCCAGGAGGTGCTTGGGGTGGTGAAGTATTGTAGAGTGCTCGAACCTCAGTGTATCAGCCAGCCGTGCATGCACCGTGGTGAGTGTACGGAGGGCTGGAACCGCTACACATGTGACTGCAGAGAGACGGGCTACATCGGCGACTCCTGCAATGAAGGTAGGACCCATTTACATGAAAGCTTATATCATCTTGTCTCTCACCTTTATCAACTGTATTATATGTCACTATGCTATGGGGATTCTCATAAATATGACTTAGAAATTGAAAATAAATGATTCATATTACGGTAAAATCTCGTTATAAGGAGGGCCTTGGGTAAGTCAAATGTGCTCTTTATAAGCGAAGTTTTTCATAACCAATGCTGAAGATATAGAGAGCAGACAATTGGAACCATGGACACCTGTTCCTTATAGCAGGAAGTTCCTTCCACCAGTCCTCCTTATAATAGGATTTTACTGTATGTGCTTTGCTTTTGCATCAGTATTAGTGAGTTAAGATTAAGATATGGGATAAAGTGGTCTGCCAGACGGAATTTAAGTCTTATATCGTGTGCTTCCAGCAAGGCGTTGTTCTCCTAGTTCCAGTTTCAGCTTACTTTACTGTCTTTAGGAGTACCTTGAGACTTTTAAAAATTACACACAATATTACCAGTCCCAGAGGACGATATACAGACAAACAATATCAGCGTCGGGATCAGGATATGTTTCCAGACAACCGTGTAAATGTTTAATGGTCCTTGTCATTCTACTCGTCTGGCGAGCTGCTCAACCCCCATAGAGCTAGCATTGAGCAATTCCCTATAGGTTACCCCCATACCCAACCTTTCCTGGGTAGACCAACCAGAACCACACACTGTCAAATGCAGTCACAATCACCGGGAGGACTTCCAGATGCCTGAGCTCACTTTCACAATTGTATTACAGCGCTTCTTGTTCAGAATCTATTTGCAAGGCGAGACTTTGAAATGCAATTAATGGTCCGTTAATCAGCGGGGAGCGATGAGGGGCGATGGTCCTCCCTGTGATGGGCCCACCCCCTGGAGGAGGGTGTGAACGGGGAGGGGCTGGAGCATCTTAATTGCTGGATCCATCTAATTAGCAATAACGCGTCTCCACGGTGGAGAGCAGTTAGCACCGAATTAGGAATGCGTTATTGGTGTTCAAGAAGACGTGCTGACAATAGGGGGATGTGGGTCTAGCCACCAACTCTCCATCTCATCAAATATTTGTGGTGGAACATTTGGGGTAGTAGGGTTGTCTTGTCACCTCAAACTAAACAGTTCAGCTGTGATTTATTACCTCCGAGGAAAGTCGTTTTAATTTAATACACTGCGATTTAAGAAATGCATGTACGTAAATTACTATTGTCAATCACTATAGTGTGCGTTTGATTATCCCGAACAGGGCGTATTCATCCCTTCATTAAAAATCATTTAAAATGTCAAGTAACATTTCATGCTTGACTGTTAATAAGACAAGCGCAATTATTTAAAAGAAAAGTCTTTGTGGTATGGGTTTTGTCTGGACTTCTTTTAATGAGGACTGGACTGATGAGCAAACAGCAACTCATATTGAATTAGATGGATCTGACGTGTCACTGAAGCGTAATATATTATGGTGGGAGCCACCCTTTTTGTAGATCGTGCCACGTATATATTTTCCCGAATTTCTCTATTTCGAAAGATTTATGTCCCACCAAGAAGCATCAGCACACCCGCTTTTACAGTGAAACATTCTCAGTAATCATCCAAGTTAACCAGACAATACCATGAACACCTATATAGTGCGTAGTTTCAATTTAATTTGCTGGAATCTATCCAGGTGTTCTCAGCTTCTTGGTGATCATTCCTCAATTACCATCTGATAACATAATAATTGGCCCTATCCTGATGTTCATTATTATATTGCCTTATAAGTAATACAACAGCTGGATATGAACACATTCCCAGGCTCCCCTTACACCAGCGTCCTTTACCACTGCCCTTTGTGCACCACCATAGTATTAGATTAGATACAGATGGTATAGGGATAGCCCAGGTGTGGTGGGCTCAGGTGTTACACTGTGAGTAGCTGTAGGTTATGTTGACCAGTGGTCACCAGGAGGTGCCCATCACTGCCAGCTGTCCTTCCAATCCCTTGTCCACCCCTGAATACTAATGGCTATGGACATTGGGTGTTGGGTACCAGGGTGGACACCTTTGGGCCACTGACTAATTTAGGCTTTAATAGAACTGGGTCGGACAATGTCTGTGTGTAGACTTTTGATAATGTGTTGACTGAGTCATAATATAACTAGTGTGTAGAATTCTATATATGCATGCATAATGAATGGGAATTCTTGCACCACCAGTCAGTTCAAATAGTTTGCTCAAATTGACCACATATCTTATAGAAATCTGGATTTATACCCAGTGTGTCCACCATTTTAAATTTCGCTGGTTGAGGTTAAACCCACTTATAAGACATACCACTATGGGTACAAAATAGGGGACAAACAGGGGACATGCTTGTCACAGTGGTGACAGCTCTTATCAGTGGGTGTCGCCGTAACCAGCGCACCTCTCTCCTGACCCCTATAGCTAACAAGAGGCAAATCCTTCAACAGTTCTTACTTCTGTGGAAGCTGCGTTAGGCATGACTAGACCCATCAGCAAACTCCAACCATACTCCCGCAGGGCTGACTTCTGAAAGTGCCAGGCTGCCAGAAAGACAATCGGCATTCCAGCCAGCTAGGTAGGGTGTCCACAGGAGGTCTACAAACTGGAAGTAGAGAAAGGGGCCACCCTGGAGGAGCTGGACAATAATTGGGTCCCTGCTATAGTGGTGGCTACTAGGGCTGCCCTGGAGGGACACCTACTGATGGCATAGGAGACGGGGATGTCCCCACCTTACTGATGACCGTACATTGACCAACCTGTCCAGGCCATACCACAGCCAGCACGAGTCACCCATAGTAATGGTTGTCTGTCACACGGAGCCTTCCTCCATGGTCCCCCTCCAAATAACTCAGCGGGAAGTACCTGACTGGCACACTTATGAATGGTGACGTGCCCACCTCTGGTAGAAGTAAACAACAGAAGTCTACTTCCCATTGTTGTGTCAATACATTTAACCCCTATTGTTAAAACATAACGATACATACAGAGTAGCACGAGAGTTACAATTACAACTTTCAGCAGAGCTCGCATTGATAAATGAGTTTGGTAGTGGATGGATCATGTTTTGGCTCTTTTGGCCTGAACAGTGGACAGGGCGAATTCGACTTTTTACATGGCCACAGAAGAGAGCAAATAATGCTCTTTGGCCACAGAGTTCTTGTATAACTTTGTGTGATATATCAAAATTGCCAAGTGTAAAATATAACAATGCTGTATATATATCATGCATACACGCTATTAGACTTTACTTGATATCCAGATTCAGTTAGTAGAATAATGAATTGATCCTCAACTATCAAGAGGCATATCCATATACACCGAATCCTTTTTTGTTTCCTAATATGTAGAACCCCCTCCTCCGCCCCACTCACTCACCCCCCCCCCCCCCCACACACAGACGGTCTGGACATGTCGACATGTGCCATGCCATCCCCTGCTACATTGGCTACAACTCCCACAGATAATTCCTGCACGTATCAGAGTCTATTCTTTCTGCGCGTGTTGTGGGAAGCACGTACAGAGCAGCTCTCCCACCCACTCACTCTCCACATTACTAATGAGCAGCTCCCCACCACTTCCCAAAGCATCTACGCGGCACTGTACAGAACCTTTTACAGAGACACATGTATATGAGACGGGGGCTGAGGCAGAGGGACGGGAATGAATGGTCACGGCAGAGCTGCGGCTGAGAGCACTCTGAATGGAAAATCACGCGGGTAGGCTTTATCAACGGATCCTCTTCCAGATAAGGGACAGCGAGTTATTGGCCTGCATTGGTTGATTAGCCCGTCTTGGAGTATAACTAAGCGGGATTGGTGAGGATATACTTTTTTGTTGGTGTTCAGGAGCCCCCAGTTTGTTATAGTAGTATATAGTGATGGCTACCCCTGCTATTATATCCCCCGATTTATGAACGTTCAATATGAATATTTTGCCTCCCCAAACAAAATGTCTTTGTGATTATACTAGGACCTCTCAAACACCCAATGAACCCCCTACCCTTTACCCGGTAGCTGCAAGGGGACTCATGGATGAAGGCCTCTGGTGTTTGCTCTCAACTATGTATATGCGCTTGCCATATTTGCCTCCTGATATTGGACATGGTGGCTTCTCAGGAGAATCTACATGATCTTAAAAGACGCAGAAAAGCTTGGCTTGTGTTCTAATATGCAGAAGGGAAGGGGAAGGGCAGAGCCGCATTAAGCCATTGGTTTAGGCTCATTCGTCGGCAACAGAAAATTAACCCTTCAAGGGCCACAAAGTGCTTTAAATGCAGGCATTCGGGTCTTTATCATCATGGTGCATGATTATTACCCGCCAGGACTGCACCTCGGGAGTGTATCAACCCAGTAGATTCGGCACGATGCATGAATGCAGCCCTGGCGAGTAGACTCGCCCGGGCTGTATTCATGCATCATGGCGACTAAGGGTGACATCTTACATTAACGCAATGTGCGGCTCTTATAGGGTTAAGGTAGGCGCACTTATTTTTTTCAAAGAGTCTGTTGTAAGTGCCTCGTGGGTTGTTTGTTTGGGCTATGGCTAACAAGATTAAAGTCAGGGCAGGAGACGAGCTGGCTATAGACATCTTACCATCTGTTGGCTTGGCTGACACTGGGGTTAATTCATTAGGGGGATGATAAGAAACGAGAGCCATGTATATACATAGCCAAGTATAGGCTAGGCCCCTCCTGTGTCTCAACTTCAGCAAGGGTGAGTAGGTGTGGATGTGTCATGTCTCTTCCATACCATATAGGCACGCACCTTCTGCTCCACCATCTTGTGAATCTTTCATGAGATGAGAAACCATGACGGGGTTGTGGGAGAGCATGGGGAAATGAACGTATTAGCCAAATGAAGATGCTACCAATCTAAGTGCATCACAGCCTCCCACATGTTCCAACAGCCCCCCCTGCCTACCCGCGGCCACTGACCCCACTACACTCTGCCAATTCACCGAGCATCGTTGATCAGGTCCTTTCCTTGGCCATCGATCAAGAAGCGTATGCATATCTCTCAGCGATAAGAATGGCATGCAATGTTAGGTTAAAATGGCTGCGAGGATTGCCTTACTCTTCCTTGGAGAGAATGGCATGTGATGTCAGGTTGAAATGGCTGCAATGATTCCCTTATTCTGCATCTGAGAGAATGACATGCGATGTAAGGTTCAAAGTGACTGCCAGGATTTCCTTTCTCGGCCTCCGAGAGAATGACATGCGATATTAGGTTCAAAGTGACTACCCTTTCTCGGCCCCTGAGAGAATGACATCCGATTTTAGGTTAAAGTGGCTGCCAGGATTGCCCTACTCTACCTCTGAGAGAATGACATGAGATATTACGTTAAAAGTGGCTGCCAGGATTACCTTGCAAACTCTACTTCTGAGAGAATGACATGCAATGTAAGGTTATAAAAGGCTGCCATGATTGCCTTACTCTACCTCTGAGAGAATGACATCCGATAATAGGTTCAAAGTGACTACCAGGATTGCCTTACTCTGCCTCTGAGAGAATGAATGAGATGTTAGGTTGAAAGTGACTGCCATGTTTGCCTTGTAACTTCTACCTCTGAGAGAATGACATCCGATGTTAGGTTAAAAGTTGCTGCCAGGGTTGCCTTACTCTACATCTGAGAGAATGACGTGTGATGTAAGGTTAAAAGTGGCTGCCAAAATTGCCTTGTAAACTCTACCGCTGAGAGAATGACATCCGATGTTAGGTTAAAAGTTGCTGCCAGGATTACCTTACTCTACATCTGAGAGAATGACATGTGATGTAAGGTTAAAAGTGGCTGCCAGGATTGCCTTGTAAACTCTACCTCTGAGAGAATGACATGCGATGTTAGGTTAAAACTTGCTGCCAGGATTGCCTTACTCTACCTCTGAGAGAATGACATGTAATGTAAGGTTAATGTTAGGTTGTCAGGATAGCCTTCCTCTACCTTGGAGTCATAATGACTAACAAGAACAGCTGGAAAAGCAAAACAATGTAGAGGTGGCGAGGACTCTTAAACTCCCTTAAAATTATGTGATGCTGTTATGGCTAGGCATGGCTTGCTTGTGTAAGCCTCAACTATTCCAGTCTCTTAAGTAAATCTTTTTTGATATCTTAGACCAGGCTTTCCACTAGAATTCCCTTAGTATCATTTCTTGCATATTTGCACTGAGGGGTTTTTAACGCCCTTTCACAGAGATCCCATTCCATTGAGTCTGCTCAATAAAGTTGAGACGTTTTTTTAAATTGATATTCAACATATGATTCTATCAATTTTCTTTATTGTAGATCGTCTATGATTGCTTTGCATTTCCATATGATTAATCAACATCTATAAATTACTTATAAAGACGTCTGTGAATCCACATTCTTACACCTACATGGAGTGTAGTAAGAGTCTCATCATCAGGCTTTTCCCTGATTTCAAAGAGCCATAATGAGGATAATGTGAAGCTAACAGTTGGAATGGTGTTCGTCCCAACTGAGTTCGCATCAATTAACAACAGACTTCTTCGCATTGTAAGACTATAGTACTATTACTTTGTATTTTCACCAACTAGTGAGCTTCACATTTGGTTCAGCTTTGTAAAAAAAAAGATAACAGTCATAAAGCTCCTAGCTTGCAGAAGTTGTACTGCCTGCTGTTAGCACAAGACATTAAACTTGATTAGGGACTGTTCCTCGGTGTCACCTCCCAACAATTCTGTGAAGTAAAGCATTTAAGCTTTGCTCTGGGGGTGATTTTATATCTTATCTTGGATGGAAACCTTACAGACAGTAATAATACGGTTCAAAAAGAGGAGGTGGGGATCCGAATCCCCTGTATACATCAGCAAGTATCCGATCGATGTTAGCAAATTGTACAGTCGGCAAAGGTGACCTATTTCACCTACATTCCACCCTTTTATCGCTCAGTCTATTAATACAAGCTACGACGTGCGAATAATGGCATATTCAATTCAAATTCAATATGTATGGGGGAAAGCATAAACAGTGAAATTGAAGACTGCTGTCTACATAGAAGATGTGCAGTGATGACACTTTTTCATTGAATCATGAGAGCTCCTGGCGATGAAGGAGAGTTAGAGCCCCATTTCACCACTGTACATTTGCAGTCAATGTCCGTGATCTCCGACTATTGGGCTCGGCTTACCTACTTGATTCCTGATCTAGTAGATTTCTTCCCCTTCTCCGCTGTCAATACTAGTCCTTTAACTGCGTATAGGCGTGCTGTGTGCATGGAGGACTGTGGATTATGGTAGGGAGAGCGACAACATGGTGCCTACAAATGGACAGTTTAACCCTGATTATTCTGCAAGGGTTACATTTGCCACTGGAGATTCCATTTGATATTTGAGGCTAGCGCTATTCGTCAGTTCTATCCCTTTCTGTAGTCGCAGTATTGTTAGGCATCACAGCCTGATTAGATTGCATTGGTGTCACAAGCACAATGGCTTCTTGGCGATAGCTATAAATCAACCAATACATAGGAATGCGGATGGACCTGAAAGGGAATGAGCCCATAAACGTATATTGGATTATCCTACTATCTGAACTGGTATAATAAATTTCTATAAATGCCATCTTCAGATCTTGCGTTTTATAATGAATATGTGAATAATATCCAAGAAGTAAGAGTTATTGCCATGATTCCTGGCAATGTAATAAACTGAGCTTTTCCAGAGAACAAAGATGCATTATTTATTGCTTATCTCTAGACAACCACAGGTCCAGACTTATGTCGAGACGGTTTCCCTCAATTCCAACCGAGAAATTGTATTACAGTTGGTTGATGGTGTACAATACAATTTCCCCAAATGCCGTAGTCTCCAAATGTTATTCCACACATACAACTATGTTTATATTTAGTATTAGACAGCAGATCATAAACCACTGCTCCCTATAGTACATATACAGCTATATTAGGCGCACGGATGCCTTGCCTTTATATATGTCCTTTGAATCATCCAAATTGATATAAATGCCTGCTGTCGGATATGACCCGACAGAACGTGACAACCTATGCACATGTATACCCAAACAAAGCTGTATAGTTCTCGGATTATAGTTACAGCCACATCTGTAATATGATTGCCCTGTGTGCGTATACAGCCTCCATAGAGGTGTAGAACTATATTAGGACCGGTGTGAGTCGGTTGTCATGGATACCATCATACGTCAGGGTATATATATATATATATACTGAAAACTACATTACAAGAAGGTTCACTAGCCGCGACATAATCATCCACATCGGCCATTTTGACTACTTATAGAACTAGTCATGTCCGATAGACTATAGATAAGTAGGCCGATACTTTACTTGAAGTTTGGTCTTTGGCTATCTTTGTTCATAGTTTTGCCACAAATAAAGAACTATTCATAATAAATATAGACTTGCCTTTTAGATATGCCTCTATTCTATGATGTTACAGCAGTAATATCATTGTATTTTCATCATAATCATTAGTTTTGAATTTTAACACTTTTTATATTTTTACTGGGGTACTGTGTAGATTAATAATTTGTTCGTGAAAAAGAGAATGCAAGCAACCCCAAACATACTATAGTTAACTTCACGTCAGATCTCTACACCCGCACCTCTACCAGAGGTGGCTCCTATACAATAATGTCTACCTTAAATCATACCAGACCCCTTCTTGTTTCTATCATGGTATTAAAGCTCCGACTGACAACCATCAAGCATTGACCCGGTGCAATGCCCTTTTAGACGTTTGCCAGTCGGCGCTTGGACGGAACAAGACTCCAATCGGAAGGACACGCTGGCAAATAATGGTTCTAATTAGGGTGGGGAGATGGCCGCCACCTTGCCTGTGTCTTATGCCACTCTAGGTATTGGTCACCCACACCATAGAGGCTTAAGCACCGACTTGCTGCCCGCTATTGACACCCCAGGCCGACAAGGAGTGTTGGCTCTAGTATGGCGGAGACATGCACAAGGACCATTTATTCAGGTTCAGGCAGACATAGATTCTACAGGCTGGCCTTTACATCGTAAACTCCCCAGACAGTCCCTAATCATTAGATTGGGTTCCTTGACAGAGGCAGCTGGCCATTGCTCTTAAGAGGTGATGTGTGTAATTGGACGTTGGGCTTATATGGGGCAATGTCTTGTAAGTGTCGTTATCAGGCCAA
Source organism: Harmothoe impar (assembly GCA_947462335.1). Classification (NCBI taxonomy): domain Eukaryota; kingdom Metazoa; phylum Annelida; class Polychaeta; order Phyllodocida; family Polynoidae; genus Harmothoe; species Harmothoe impar. The sequence goes on along the minus strand of OX381704.1, from coordinate 85,992,831 downwards.
TTGTCAAAGCTATATCTGCAGGTCGGGTTGCTATTTATTAAGGGGGATGTGGTTGTATTATTGTGCTATTTTCAGTCTATATCATGTATTTTAGGGGCGGTGGAAAGTGAGGGAATAATCGGGGGAGGTGACCGGATCAGATATCTTAACAAATTATTCACTCTAAACAAGTGAATTTGGGGATCAATCGGGCTGATGAAAATAACAACCTCATCCTCATTCCTCATGCCATGTCTCACATCCTAGCCCCATCCCCAAATTCCTCATCCCATCCTCCATATCCTCATCATACCGCCAGCTTATCACCCTGTCTACAGCTAGTTCCCCACTCATCCTCACCCTATCCTTTACATCCTCATCTTACCCTCTAAATCATCACCCTATCCGCCATATAGATCTAGATCACAGCCCACGTAGTGTTATTTAAACAATACTCAATATGTTAAATATTATTCCTATCATGAGGCTTCGAGAACAACAATTGTTTTTAACGATGAAGTTCACATTTAGCGTCGCGTAAATTAATTAAAGTTGCAAGAACGACTGGGTTTTGCTACTTCAATCTTTGCTGGCTTAAAATCGCTTATTTTCAGGATTTAATCCAGCAATAGAAAAGTTATAGAAATCGGATAGTCCATGTAGTGAAAGCCCTAGAAAAGCTAGGTTATAAAATATACGTCCTTATATAGCCTTTGCTTGCGCAACGTGTTTCCGATAAGGGCAGATAACTGGAGGCGCAGCCATATAATCTTTACGGGGAAAACGTAATAATCAGACAGATTATATCCGCACATGTAGAATATTATGGCACATGTATCATATTCAATAGTTTATATGAAATATAGTTCGTGGAACGCCTGTATAAGATTGATGAGCCTGTATACATATTTGAGTCTCGCTAAGAGTCTATGCTTATATCCATAATGATGACACCCTTAAACCAGGATCTAAGATCTTTCCGCACTATAAAACAGGATCAAGCTCTGCCTTTCATTTGGCGAGCATGGGTGATTTATATTGGTCAGTGATAACGCCACAACTCACACATTCATGAGAGAACTTCAATTCATTCAGTGCCAGCCTCCTTGGCTTGATTCTCTATGTGTGTGGTTTCTGTATTGATGGGCGTGGGGAGCACTGGGCACTGGACACCCATCAAACCGTCCTTGCTCTGATAAATGACCCGCCCCTCCTGCCCCTGACCGCCACCGACACTTCTCCAGCAGCTCCCAGCCAGGAGGAATGTCCTCCAGCACATCTGAGCAGGGATGACTTATGCATTTCGACCTGTTGAACCCTTCGATAATTGCCAAGACGTTGACACAGGTGCCGTTTGGTTTAGATTTATGGTAGAGATATTGTCTTGTGGGGCTGGGTCTTGGCCCGGTCAGGGAGTCATCCACGTGTGGAGGGCCTCTGTGATGGCTGTAGCGTGGCTATGGGGATATGGGTGTTGGGTATGAAAGGCAACAGTTCCCTTGTAAGCCTATATCTAATCTAGATCTAGATTGGCAGGACTCAGTACCCATTGCAATCCACTGACACCCTGTATGGAAATGAGACTGGATTGCACAGAGAGGCCTTGATTATTACAAGAGAGTAGCGCAGGTCTTGACAAGTGTTAGACATGTAATTATGCGTATTTTACTGATGTGACTGCAGCATCCATGCTTTTGAGGATTATGCATATGTACATATATTCCCCCATATCATTTGAATGAGCCCTGCATAAGACCTGTCGATGTCTAAAGATGGGTTCTCTAGCATTGGCTGTAGCTATGCAGCTGTGCAGCTATAAGTGTACATAAGGTTTAGCCTGAGTCTGACCAAGCCTCCAGAGAACACAGTCCTTAAGAAGATGATTACAGGCAGTGTCCGCGCCCGTCACCGTACACAGGGGTCCACGTAACGGCCTGGTTAAATACCTCTTCAAACCCTCATAAAGCCACTATTACTCTCAGCAAACTACACAGACTCACGAAGCCATCCCCAATGAAGCCCCAGATGTTTCTGCCATAAAAAGAAAAGTTTCACCTACTCATAATGTTGTACCGCCTATATGTATAGTGCAAATACATTTGATTAAAACAAATGAAACATTACCTCAAACACACACGTAGGTACTTGTATTGTGTGAATTGTGGGTGTATCTTTTTAAACAGACCGTTGTCAACCGGACATTATAGGTCAATGTATATGCTATCACTTTTTGTTTTGTTGGTTGCTCCGGACACGGGAGGGTGCGGTGAATATGTGACAGGTCGGTCTGGAGCAGTCATTGTACAGGATCTACTTGGATCCCATCGGCCCTGGAGTAATGATGGATCCTCCTGTCAAATATGCATGCTAAAGTGGGCTAAAGGCTGTGGGCTGACCCAACTACGAGGATTCCATTCTGCCTAGTATGATCCTCCGGGATCACATTAATTCACCTCCTTATGAATGATAAGCTGGCTAGAGAGAAGATGCTGGTTGAAATTCACAGTGGGAATGTTAAGTATCAATTTTGAAAATTGCTCTTGGTAAATGGAATTAGGCTACAATGGTGTGGAGTGGCCAAGTAAGCTGGCTAATGGAGCACTAGTTTATGGACTGCCAGGTTTATCAACGGAGAGCACCTTTCATAGTCCCCCTCTGCTGTGGAGGGATCCATTCCAGGCACAATGATTTATTGGTGCAATAAACAAGCTGGGGGGAATATTGGAGGGTCCTTCTTGTGGTCCTCTCCGGGACACGACCTAATTTGTGGGTGGAGGGCACGTGTGTTAGAGGCGGCGACTGGTGTGAATCGGGTAAGGGTGGGCCCTTCTCCACGGTGGGCCCTCCTCCATGTCCATCACAAGGAGACAAGGTAGGGTGGGGTTGGGGGTAAGGGGTAGGAGGACCCTATATAAAGTGGTCACTCGGCATTCCCAAGCCGACCGCGCCTGTCACAGGCCATTGGCGGCTGGATAAACACGGCCTGGCCCTGAGCAGCTCCTAGCTGTTGTGAGTAGCTAGACTAAACTGCGAGCTGCTCGGACCAAGGGGCAATCCCCCTAAGAAATGAGCCATGCATGGGACAAACGCGCGTGCATAGGCGCCTCACTGCCAAATTGGCCTCTTTGGGATGCGCGGCAGGCCCTGTGAGCTGCTCGGACCCGCTCCGAGCTGCTCACCAACAAGATTTGCTTTGATTGGCGGAAATGAATTCCCGCCAATATCTGTTGTGGGAATCTGGTAGTTGGGCTGTGGTGGACAGTAGGGTCAGAGGGTTGGAGTTAAAAGGGGAGGGCACTAGAGGGAAGGTGGGATCAGTGAAAAGACCCGGGTCAGATGAACACCGTGATAGATGTCCTACTTGGTTTAGGCTCCTTAAACAGATCTCCCTCAACACATTCCATTCTGCACAGGGCGTCTCTGGGATATCCCACCTCCACACTAACCCCAACCAAACCCACATATATGACAGGTTCCTCCCCCCTGGCCCCTTAATAGTTCCAGGCATCTGGCCGGATTGCAATAGTAGATTGGACATGATGAAACCCAATGGTGATTTAATGTGAAAAGGGTTTTATCTGGCAGCCTACAACCTGGACAATCAGCAAGGTCATGACCAGGAACTATAGGGTACGGTTGAACTGATAGCTTCACTGCCCAATGCCCCCTATATACTCCCCCTATTTAGATCTTCCAATGTCCAACGGGTCTGGGCCGACACAATCGAGTTAATCTGGCTGCCCTCGTTGTGGCGCGTTTCAATCAGCTTTCTGTTACAAGACAATAGGGGTGAAGGATTGGGGGCCTGCCGACTCTAATCCTGGGTCGAGGCGTGGACTGGGCAGGCGGAGGGGCCATGGACCACGGGGCGGTGGTACTGATCTCGTTCTCTCCTGTCTATCTGCCAATGTTTCTGTTGCTTTCTGTCTGTCGATCCCTGTCTGTCTGTCACTGTCTACCTGTCGTGTTGTCTGTCTGTCTCTGTCTGCTTGTCTGTCTGTCGTGCTGTCTCTGTCCGTCTGTCTGTCTATCTCTGTCTGTCTCTGTCTCTCTTATAAATAAATATATATATATATATATATATATATATATACATATATATATATATATATATATATATATATATATATATATATACATATATATGTATATATATATATATATATATATATATATATATATATATATATATATATATATATATACACATGCATACCCAGGCCAACACACAGAGGCACATAGCAGCTTTGTGGGCGTCCAGCGGCGGAACATCTGATCTACAACATAAATCGCGGCCGCGCTGCTTTATCGCTGGCCCCGTGATTGGCCTCCCACCCCGGCCAGCTTCCAGGCAGCCATCAAAGGCAAAGCTGCCTCAACCCGGCGTCTTTTGGACTGCCCCCATCCTTGCCCCTAGCTCTACATGTACACGCCTGACACTGTGGGGCCGTAACCTTCTTTGTTATAGAACATAATATACAAAAATGATAAGCTACTTTTGGTGGGCCTGTGGAAGAAAATATAGTAACGAGGTGGGTGAGAAACGGGGATGTTTCTCAGTCCTATGAAATATAGGTTGATTATGACTCCTATTACTGCTGTCATTGTTATCCTCATTATTGTCTCTTCCTTGTATTACTATTATAATACTAGGCCTGCAGGTGCATCTAGATACAGATTAGTTTTACTAAGTATGGTTGCGGGGTGCTGTATTAGAAAAGGGGATCTGTTGTCAGTAAGTAATTATTATTCATTTATGAGACAACGTTTTTATGTAGCAGTTGTCTTTAATTACTGTTAAGAGCGCCGCACCCAACCCTATCCTTCTTCAATGAGGATATATTCTCATTGTCTGTATAAATCTTTTATAATTCTGTACAGTAAGCTTCTACACACTGTCTAGCAGTATGCATGGCACGAATATACCCAGTTGTATAGATGCCCAATCTACATCGCCTAATAGAGTAGACACTATGTCTCTTCTAAGCTATAGTATCTCATCTTCTGTGGCTGTTCTGTGTAGAATACAGGCTTATGAGACGCAGGTCAAATATAAGAAGGTTAAGCCAATTTACTACAGGCCCCATCTAGACCAACTACTAGACTAAGAAGGCTGAAATAAAGCTTGTAGTTAAGTAGCACATAAAGAAGCTTAAGGGAAGCCTTTTAGTTAAGACTTTGGGCACATGCTGTCCTACTTAGTAGGTTTTATACTCAGGGGAACTAGAGCAGATAGAGACTGTCGGACGTTGCAGGTATATAAAATATCTTATCAGAAGCGTAGAAAATGGTTGATAGGAGAGGTCCTTTACTGTAACACATTTGAAAGACTGATGGTAGCAACTCATTTATCAAGATGAGTGTCCAATGACCTGACTGGCTAATCCTGCCAACGCTGTCACGTCCCTTGATAGTCCGACATACACAGGATCCGTCATGCTTTTGCTGTTACATCTCTAGTACATTAGTATACAAATATGACTTGATAGTCCGCCTGATTTGATTTGATATCTGCCATCATTCTACCTGCAACCACAAGGGGCTTTTAGAGGAAAGCAGAGAGAGGCAGAGAAAGACAGAGGGAGAGGGGCTATTGGCTAAGGGGCGAGAGAGTAAGAACATGAGAGAGAGACATAAAGAGATGCATTCATACATCACGTGGTATATAGCCCCAGTCCTGTCTACATCCCATCCTCATACTCCCTATACACTGGTAGCAACAATGCCCATATTGTTACAGCATAGACATCCCTTTATACCCACGCAGTACCGCTGTAGAGGGTGCAGATGCTAATTGCCACAGGCTGGGATTTGGCCGAGCCTTGTGCTGCTGACGCGGACTGATGGCTGAGCAGAGAGGGCTCACCCCCTGGATTAACCTCCTCCAGTGTCCTGGTGCCTGGCCCTGAATGCTATTGTACCCAGCACCTGGTGGAGTCTGGTGGAACTAACACAGACCACGTGGTGAAGCGCGTGGTATGATGGGTGCTATAGTAGTAGTTGGGGTCGTGGCAGCAGTGATGTTCATATTATACATGCCACTACTCATTATGGCCTATGTATGGATGCAGGTGCCTGGTCGGAATACGATTAGTGAAGCCATGTTACTCTCAATAAATCTCGCTTACAGTGTATTTAATATGTACAATTACTTCATGGTGGAACCTCTGTTGTTCAGAAGCAATCCATATGAAAAATCTCATTATTTGGTGTCCTGAAACCAGTTTCTCTATGTTTTAGCCATGTCCATAGTTGCTTGGCCCTCATTACCTGAAGGCGGGACCAAATGATATCAAGCCCCGACACAATTATGAGGCTTCTTCTGTCATCCTCCATAACAAGATCATAAACCGACATAAACACTTCCACGTACTAGGCTCTGCTGATGCTATTTCCATTTGGACAAATTACCCAGGAGATGAGGGACCACCAAATATAAACTCTCAGGAATTGTCTATTTCCATCCATATTAATCAGTTATAACCTTGGAGACATTCAGTCAGTGCCCTTATACAAAGTCTAGTTGTGGCCTGGCGTGGGAGGACCCAATGAGAAGTCGAGAGTACTTCTGCATTCAGGTCCAGTTCATTAATTGTCTTCTAAGCTGCTCACCGCGGGGAGCAGCCTGGGGGGCAGGGGGTGAGTGGGCCGTGAGCTGCTCGCGGCCTCCAGACGTTCTGGAAGAGCCACTCACCAGCCGGCATAGTACAGGTAAGAGCCGGAGTTAATTAGCCCTGGGTCCATCCCGATATAAACGAGGTGGGGAAGGAGGGAGGAGTGGTGGGGTAGGGGGAGGTTCATGTGTCTTGTTGTCAGGGGCAGGTGGCGAGTGGCTCACACACAACCTAACGACCTCCATGCATAGAGCTGCTCACTGATCACCCCGACCTGCTCGCCGCCACGTGCACCCCGGCCGCAGCCCGGCGTCAATCCACCTGCCGCCTCCCTCGGCAACCTCAGACCTGACCACCTCCAGCTTCACTACATGTTGCATCTGCATCACGACTGGAATCTGTATAATATTCATATTATATGCAGCATGCAGGCCCTAATCTGACATCACGCTGTTAGCTTGACCCCTTAATGACTTACAGGTGTTCGCAATAATCTAGTGTTCCGACTTTGTACAAGAGGTGAGGATTCGGAACTCCTGCTACATGTAAAGTACCAATCAATTCACTGAGCTTAAACTTTATGGGTTCGTTATACCACACTTGGCCAGCAGAACAAAAGAAACAGCCTGTCCGCATAATATGCACAAAAGGTGACAAAACAATTATCGTGATCAGCCTCCCCAGGCAACAAAAATACGTGGTTTTTTTTACGTATTATAGTAATATAACGTTTGCCATACTAAGGAGCCATAGAGAAACGTTGTATAATGTTTTATGTTTACTGGGTTGACTGTCGCCAATATCCTGAGTGAAGGGCTCTGGGTGTGGTATAATTAATACATAATGTACTACAATCATGTTTACCTGTTGCTACTCACCATTTCAAAATACCACTCGCCACGGTGGTCATAACCACATCTGTTTCAGGAGGTATATTTAGTGACAGATCTATATACTACTAACATATTATTCATGTACTACTTATACTTTCCATATTATATTTTCATATACTAAAACACTCTCACCGTCATTCTCATCTATACAATCACAGATTCCATATAGCCATTTCCTTATACCAATTCCACATGTTTCAATATATTATCTGCAACCTTTCCATATACTACTTACAACTATATCCATATGCTACTTACAGCCATGTCCATATACCACTTTTATCCATTTCCATATACAACTTACACCCATATAATACTTGCAGCCATGTCCATATAATACTTACAGTCAACTCCATATACTACTTACAGCCATGCCCATATACTACTTACACCCGTCTCCATATACTACTTACAGCCATTTCCATATACTAGTTACAGCCATTTTCATATGCTACTTACAGTCATATCCATATATTACTTACACCCATATCCATATACTACTTACATCAATTTCCATGAGCTACTTACAACCATTTCCATATGCTACTTTCAGCCATCTTCATATACTACTTACACGCATTTCTATATACTACTTACTACCCCATATAATAGTTACATTCATTTCAATACTTTACTTTAAGTTTTTATTTCCATGTATGCATGCGATATCTTTCAGGCGCTCAAAATATATCTTTCCATAATACTTTCTGTAATACCCCCGTAACAGGAAGTTTACAACGGCCTTTACACTCGATGCAATGGAGTGTCACCCTGATCATACGATAGACTATCTAGTTCTATTATGTCCCACCCAATTGAGGTAATTTGCCAGTGAATGTTCCCGATATCCTCTCGCACAGTTTACAAGTGCCATTAGAGCTGATCTGAGCCGATCTGAGCTACTCCGCCAATGTAATAAAGTTGGTACAGATGTCATACCTCCCTAACCTAGACCGACCCAGTCTCCTGACCCCAAAGTCCGCCCTGGTGGGAGCCAGGCAAGCCCTGCACTGTGCCTCCCGTCCACTTCAGACAGAGGCCAATTTCCTGTACGACTTCTGACGGCACGTCATGTAGCCCCTCCCGCCTGGTGCGGCGCAATCCCGTTAGGTGGCATCAGTGTCGTGGCCGCTGCTCCAGGTCATAACCGCCCCACACCTCGTCCACCGTCAGCCCTCATCATGGAGGCCGGCAGCAGCCTCCTCCTCCAGGGTCCTAAGTAGGACTTCTGGTCGGCTCACATGGCAGTGTGTCCTCCCTCCCACCTCGACCACTCCCCTCACCCCTCCCACCCCTCCCCTAACATCTGATCAGAGCTCGTCCGCCCTGTCACACCAGGTTAGCCTCTGCCCACTCGAGCAGCTCCGAGCAGCTCGACTCTAGTTCCCAGCTCTCTCTCCAGGTGGCGGCAGGGGAGCCGCAGGGCAGGGAATATTGTGAGCTGGGGTGGAGAAATGGAGGGTGGGGGTCGAGTTGGGACCTGGACACTCTGATATGAGACCTCGGCAGTGGCCTGGGTCGTGTGATGAAGCCTGAGGTCATACGGTGACACTGAGCGTCCCTGTGGAGCCGTAGTCATGGTGGGTGTTGGGTTGAGAGTGGGGTTTGATACGATCAGAGAGGGGGGTTGGGTTGAGGTCACAATAAGGTCCAGCTGAGGTTGATAGTGTGGGGTTGGGAGGGGTTGGGAGCCGTTGGGAGCCGTTGGGAGGGGGTGGGAGGCGTTGGGAGGCGTTGGGAAGGGGAGGCGTTGGGAGGGGTTGGGAGGCGTTGGGAGGGGTTGGGAGGCGTTGGGGGTGAGGTCTTATGGAGGGAGAGGAAGTGAGGGGAAATGGTACCGTGCAAACAGAGACATCTCTGACCTCTCTATGGCAGCCACATACCAACAAGCTATCAATTATTTGTAACCTAGAGTTGTATCCTATAGAGGAATCAACTGGCCATGGACGCATTTCAGAATGCAATTAGGAAATCAAGGGAATACCATCAAAATACCATCCTCTGAATGCTGTTTAGTAACTTCTGACCATTCACGTATTGTAAGTGATGCACTAAACTGTCTAACGCATTGAATAAATTCAACAAAACAACTTCCAGGAAATCCTAACCTGGCAGGGACGGGTATATGAACAGCTAGTATGTCGCAGAGGCAACACACATCGTCCAACCCCAACTATCGACAGTTAATTTATTAAAGAACACCATCTATGGCCACTGGACTACACAAATTGGCATAGGCCTCATACCATTCACCACACTATATACTCGGGCACACGAGAGACCTTTTTAAAACAGGACAGGGGACAACTGGCAGAGAGCTGGGAAACATTAACCTGTGGTCAGGAGGAGAGCCAGGAAGAAAGCCAGGGGGAGAACCCAACCGTTAGTACTAGAACAATGAACCAGGTGGTGCCACATGGGTTATTCAGAGCGGCTCAGCAAGCAGTGGCGCCACCTCGAGATGAACTTCTGAACCATTCTACACAGGTTATACTGACATTCTAGCATAGTGCTGTTAGATCGTACTATACGTTTCGATCGTATCTATAAGCACAGATAACCGTTATTTCCTACCAGAAACCCATTGCAGAATGTAGGATTAGGCTTGTTTTGAATTGTGCTGTCGTGTGTAACATGATTACTAAGTTTGCTTGGAGTATATAGCTATGAGGTTGTTCAAACAAGTCCAATATTCTCCACAATCATTTAAGTTCTAATGATCTCCCTTATGAAATCCTAATCACTCATGAAAACATTCTATAACTGCATCCAACTTGTTACGTTATGTCTACGTGTTAGGGTGTTTTAATGCTTCAATATTAAAGATTATTAGCTTTGCGCTTACAGGTATTAGTCGTCGCTTCTTACAGCCCAACAGTCGTTGTGTAATTAACGATTCATCAGTGGTCTGTTTAAACAAGCAAGCTATGACAATTCTATGTTGAGGTCTGAGCGTTGTATTCTCAATGTAACATGAGATGAGAAGTCGAGAGTACTTCAGCATTCAGGTCCAGTTCATTAATTGTCTTCTAAGCTGCTCACCGCGGGGAGCAGCCTGGGGGGCAGGGGGTGAGTGGGCCGCATGACGGAACTATACAGATGAAACAACTCAAGTTTACTTTTTTGGGGAAAATATCATGTAGTCTACAGGCAATTGTGTGTTTTTTTTAGTTTAGGGAGACTTCCACTGTTTAATTAGTTTCTGTTTGGTAAATATAGCATCGGTTTTGTTTAGCAATTCGCATGGGACTCTTTCAAACAGTATTTGGCAAAGATAGATGAACTAGGATTGTTTCCCAAGTGATATTGTACTAGCCTTTCGTGGGTATTCTGTATCAATAGACTAGCTAGCTGGTGTGATATGAGGTGTTCTGAATATAGTGGGAGCATCCTGAGGAGAAATATGAAACTACTTTGTAAAGTTTTCCTGTTCCGATATTGGCACAGTGTTATAAGATTATAATAATTGCAATACTATTAATCAGAACACGCTTGTTTTGTCAAATTATTCTAGAACCCCTGAGGCATGATCTAGGATTATGTTCTGGATGAGATAATATTTGTCGATCTTATTTATTCTGTTGAATGTAATCAGTGGTAATGTGCTTGGGTTTTCATTTAGCCTTTGAAATAGTTTAAATACCTCTTTTATAAAGAATAGGTAAACACTTTTCCTTCCCTTTGAGAACTCAATACTTTCTTCTGGACCTTAGTTAAATTATCTGGCAAAACCGGGTATTCAGGTGTAAAGGTATCTCTTTGAATTAAGCACGTTTGTGATGGACGCCCCCAAGTCCGCCCATACAGAATGTATGCTAAGAGTGGAATGATTGTGTGTTAGGTGAGCATTTTCTGTATACGCCATCGACTTTTGAGAAACCGACACTCTTACTTAACCGGACGGAAAAAGATATATCACCTTACGTTGTAGTCCTAACTATGGGCCTGTCAGGACTTATACGCTTATCAAAGGCCACTTTATTGGAGGGAAAGGGCATGTATTGCCCTTTCCTAGTCTGTTAATGACAGGAGATTTCCGCTGTGAGATTTCAGTTCGGTAAACAGGGGCATTAATATTTAATAATCTGGTGATATATTTTAAATAGTTTGTATGATATCGGTCTCGTTTTAACCTATTCTCAGTAGAAATATGATCCACCTGTTTGGGTGCTGCTGATGAATATTATTTTAATGTAATCTTTTATAACGGTAATGTAAGACATGCGATTCCATTTTACATCAACAAATAAAGGAGGAGTATTTATGTTCCCACTGAAACTGCACACAGCTGTGGTCAGGTTTAATTTCCGCCTACAACTCTTCCTCCTATTCCAACATACTGCAAGGAATACTGTGGGAGAAGGGACATCTTAGTGCCCTCCTTATACACCAGGTGGCGACATCGTCATCCAGTTGCTGACAGTCGTGAGGCAACCCCTTCATGTCCATGGTAACGGAGTGAGGGCCTCACCATTCGTTTTCCCAATGCAAACACCACTTCTCCAATCCCTTTTCTTTTACAAGGCCCATTGGATTTGTTGGTTTGGCCACTCTTGGTTTTCAAATCTGTATCAATCACCCCAGTTTGCAAAATCTAACAAATCCCGTCAAAGGCACGTGTGGCAGTTGGTGCTGTGACAAGTTGGATGTGCGTTTTTGTCACTACTCGTCGCCGATTTAATATGATTGGCGCCACCTACTTTATAAATTATTTGCTCCCCACTTTTACAAGTTGTCATGTTTTCAAGCTGCGTCCGGACCAGGGAAGGGGACTTCTCTGCAGTTATCCAATGAGTTGCACAGCCTTTTCTTCTCCCCATCATCCAGTTTTTACTATGGTGAAGAGTGATTTATTTCCAGGAGAAAACACATCAATTTCGAAAGACCCTTGGGAGGACCCTGCAGATTTCCCTTCAGGTTCTCCATGGTAAAACCCCATAGTGGACTGTCCCCAGTCTTAATATGTTTTATGTGGAGGACTGTTCATCTCCATGAGCAATGCCCCCTCTGTCCACACACAACTCATAGGTAAGCTGTCAATGGCAGTAAGAGGCCCTGCACCAATCCCCTCCATGTTATGAGCTGCTCCTCAATTGCTCCCGAGTTAGTCGATACCATACATGACCTTACATCCCACCTTGAGCCACTCACACACCCGTCTCTCCCACCATCTACCCGTCGCCGGGATAAGAAATAAAAAGTAGGAAATCCCACCAAATGAAACCAATTTGCATTTTTTTAATACCTGTCGAGGTCAAGAGGATTTTGCCTTAAGGGCACTGACCCATTTTCCTCATGCTTCCCCTTCCAAGCCCAGGGGTGATCTTCAGGAATCTCGGTGGTTTACTAAAAGCAGACAGCCCGTGTAGTGTTATGGAGTAATACATCTTGACGTAAACGCTCTTGTACGCTATGGATTGGGCTATACACCTACTGATCAGCTGATCGATTATTCACGTAGACGACTGATGGGAAAATGCTTAGGCGAATGCATTGTAATATAATCAACCCTTTTAAGGAGCAGTATGTCCTGTATCGTCATGAGTAAAGCCACAGTGAGTAACTCACCAGGGCTGCATTATGGCGACCGGGATTGAAGGGTCGGCATGATGGATGAATGCAGCCCGGGCGAGTTACTAACCAGGGCCGCATTCATGCACCATGAGGCATACCACCTGCATTAAATCATTACATGGCCCTGGTCAAAATGTGCTATTGCAATGGCAATGCTACAATGCCAGCCCAGTGCAGTGTACCAAGAAGGTGTATGGACATATTGCCTTCTATAGACGGAGCTAGGGTATACATTTAAGGGCACCAGAAGCTGAGTAGACTATGTAGCAGCAGGATTAAGCCGAGCTGCTCAGGATGGGTCGCAGTGAGCTACTCATAGACGGACAGAGCTGCTCTCTGGTCACATAGATCACCCCGTCCACCCTAGAGCAGCTCCATGTGGTTCCATCAGGGCCCACCAGTGGGCGCGGCGCCGGATGCCCACAGGACAGGGGCCGTGGCTGCGGTGTATAAATACTGGATTAGGGGGTCCTCAGGCCGCTACTTGCACATCTCCTTCCGAGAAGCCTAACTCCCCTTCCGGCCAGCAGAGAATATGTATTGTGCCTCTCGGGCCTTACTCGCTATAAATTGAAGGTCAGCATTCCAGGTGCATGAGGCATACTGTATACTATCCTGATCAGGGATGCAGGCTATTTATATGGTATAGTAAATTATATCGTAGTATTGCTATCGTATTGATTTGAGGAGTCATAAGAAAGCCGAATCAGTGAAGGAATGCTCTCATTAGTGTTGCTAAAGGAAATGTATCAATCAATGAAGTATTGAATGCATGGTTAGGTTATATCTATTAGGCTCTTTCCACGCACAAACATAAGATATACAGCAGCTGATCATTCCCCTGTTCTACTCTATAAAAACGATTTACATATAGGCCTGAAGAGAGTGAGAAACAATTTATACAAAGAAAAGGTCCTTTGGCCCCATACCTTTTATACTGATTTGTAAGCAAGGTAAAAATAGAACTCGGACTATTGCTTATGCCAGATATGTTAGCAGGAAGAGACGCCATTGTACTCTATAAGATTAAACTACCTCCCATTTGTAAGATGGGCACGGGGCACTGCCGTCAGTCGGGGGTGATCCCCTTCCCGCCGGCGACGGACGGTGGTATTAGAGGTAGAAGTATGGATCCGGACATCTGTCACAGGGTGTCATTGTCCTCTTCTGAGTAGGAATCTATTCGCCCTGGAGCTGTCTCCTTCCACGGTAGCGCTCAATCCCCCAGTCCGATCCTTTACCCTAATTATCGCCCGCCGACCCCGACCCCCGCCCGGGGACAGGCCGGCCCTATTGACAACCCGGCCCCGAGGGGTGGCTATGGATGCATCTTTAATATCAGGCTTCTGTGAAAAAGGAATCCATCCTGGGGCATTACTAGGTGAAGGCAATCAGAGATGTGTCCGTGTCTCCCGTCCGGACCCCGCCGTCACAAAGGCCGGGTAGATTTATGTTGTTCCCGCTGGTCACACCATGGTACAGTGGGAGGGAATCTATCATGTCCCCCTGTGGGTGTCAGAAAGGCTATGGGGTGGGGTTGCTAGGTGGGTTAGCGGTGTTTTAGTGGTGGCTTCACGCTACCCCTGTCACTGCTATCAGATAGCGGTGGCTTCCCAATCCCCCCTCCCTCACCTTAAACCACCACACCATGTCAGACCACATCAAGTAGCGTCAGGAGGGAGATATAGGGTCGTGGCCGTGCTGCCTCACCTATAGTAAAAGCAGCCCGTGACACCTGAGAAGGCCCTTGGATGTCGCCCGACACATCTGGGCTCGTACACAGTAGTGTGGTGTATACTTTCATGAGGCCTATGCTTTCTATTATGAAAGTATATAGTGTGTAGTCAGAGAGTAGTCATGGAATAATACACTATGGACATAGGTAACGCTATACTCTCTGGATGTGTTAGTATCAGATGGCAGACCCTGGTGAGCTTTTGGAGTCTCAACTACACCTGAGCTGTTCAGAGAAGCCCATATATGAGCTGCTCATGAAGCCAGACTAATATCCTACTATAAGTACCAGGACGGCCACACCTGAGCCTTAATCCTCATGTGGAGACCTAACTCAGATACTACACAGTGAGCAAGAGCAAGATTCTCCATTCCATATAAGGTGCTTTCTATAACTACACTTAGTTATCCAGAGTGCCCTGTCTCAAACTTCCATAGTGCAGTTGTCCTGCTGGCCGCAACTTGATTCACCTCGTGGGGCATCATCTGATGTTACATATCACGTGGCATTTATTTCCCATAGGAGGTGTTGATATAAATGTGTGACATGGAAGACAGCTCACATTGGATCAAATAGCAATTCCATTCTAATTAGGTTTTAAAAGGCGATGCTTTCTGTTTCTGAAAAGGGCTCAGATTTGAAAGGGCCCTTCGACCATCTTTACTATGATTTCTGAAGGTTAAGCTATTTTTCATGTTTATTTATATTGTTTTATAATAACCAGGTTCCTGTTACTGAAAAGATAGTTGCAGTAGAATACACCTCTGACCTAAAGCAGGTGAAGAAATTAATGACTTGTTGTCAGATCATCTGCCTATGATCTGTCTGACCTAAGGGGGTGGTATTTGCAACTCTAGTTAGTATAACACGTAATATAACCCGCGAGTAACTTAATCTCTGTAAAAGTAACAACGAAAGACTTGTCGTTGCCCTCATAGCTAGGTTACGGGGGGGGGCGTCCGATTTGGTTCTTGGATATAAAGATGTGAAATGATTTGTCTTACCTCTCCACCGTGAGTTCTTTTTTAAAAAGAATCTATTATCATCGGCTTCAGGCCAGGTATAGGATACGTTGATTATTATTTAGTTAGAAACATCCCAGGGCTAGGACAATCCATATGAATCCATATCAATGTAGATTCGTTCAACTATTAATGTGTAGGCGCATGGCTGCTGTATTGACTTTCTTCTGAGATGCCATGCTATTGCAGTGCTCACAGCGTGTGCTGATTGAATCACACAACGTTCTACTGAGGAGATCTGTAACCACCCCAACTGTGCATTAGTTAGGCGTTCACACAGGAGGCAGGTAGTTACAGATGCCTCACATGCCTTCCCTGTCTCCTCCAGCAACTGTTGGCATGCTATTTGGTAATTTACTTTTTCAACATCATCAGATTCTATTTCCACATAGCCTTCTTACAAACAGAAAGGCCAATAACCATCGTGCGTAGTACCACACAAGCTACTCCTTGCAAGGAATTATACTGAGTAGTCAATTTGTATCACTGTTGCTTATTAATTCAAATCCAATTTAAACACATTCATCAGTTACAATAGCTGTGCCGATTTTGGTGGATTATGTTTCATAGAAACCCCAAGGGGCTGCACATGAAACATCATGCTACGGACTAGAACATCAATATGTGAACTTTTCTATTCTTTGGGGAGTTAACCAAAATACTGCACAGTAGAGAATGGCAAACATTGATAGAAGACATCACCAGGACTTCTGTGCTGATAAGAAAATGAAAATACCACTTAAGATCAAAAGCTATGATCAAATGTTTGAAAAAGTTTTAGATATTTGCTAATTAGCTATTATGCTAATCAGATAGAGATAATCTTGAAAACAAAAACAGATAGAGCTTATTGACATTTGAGATTGTACAGTGCCTACACAACATTCAAGGAGCCAGTTCTCAAAACTAGAGGTAGTGCCTGCCGATGAAACATATCGCTGGAAAGCCTGCGACTGCTATCTTATCGTCAACCTTTAACCTAGGAGGACCCTTTTCCCTTGGCTGTAGGCTAATGCTTTGCATTACCATTGTGACATGTATAAATGGTAACTAATTCGAGCATTATATGTTATGGCTCTGGCCCTGCACAGTAGATATGATTTTGAACCAAGGAGATTAGAACATCAGAAAGTCTACATGCTTCAGACCTGGTAAAGCATGTGCCTCTGATTCTGTACAGGACATATTGCAGAGCTAGGCACAGTATGCATGCTAACCCACAAAAGATATAGAGACAATCATATGATATATCGTGTTTAATACATCTAGCCAGATTTTATAGCTATGTGTGGGTGGCCGAGTGCATGACAGGTGGATTAGTTTTCCTCTCAGATTTCTCTGCTCACAGCATACACTCATCCAGAATATTGTTTTCTCTTGGTCTGCACCACACAATGGGACTCACTGTTTCGAGGGGAGAGAGTATATAACTGCCTTCTTATGGGAATAGGAGTCAGGTAGCTATAAATGCCTCACTTGCCGTTGATGTCTCTCCCAGTACCGGTTGGCATGCCATATGATAATTTAGTTATCATTTTTCTTTTCCAGATAGACTTCATTCTATCAGGAAGGTCAATAGCTATACTGCAATGGGCCTCTAGTAATCATTGGATATGTGTATCATTGTTGTATATTGATTCAACAATGATGTGTCTATGTCCGTGGATAACATTATATGTACTGTAAACCAGTAGGTCAGGAAAGGTCTGTGTGTCTAACAATTGGAATGCATGTGTTCTTATACATAATCATTCCCTTCAATACATCTTGTTGGAAATTGCCGTAACTACAATTGTGACAGATGTGTAGTGTACTAATGAGGGCACAATATAGAACTACTTCAATTGTCTATTTAAGTACATGTTTACAGAGAATACTTCCTTACCGTGTTTTCAGCAGCATCCAAGAGGAAAACATTATGATGATTACAGTGAAGATAATTATCCAAAGCATTAAACAGGATGTCTTATTAGTTAGTCGGGCCTTCGGGGCTTTCTGATTCACAGTAAATTGTAATCATAATGAATGGGTGTGTCCAATTACTCTATCCACTTCCTTGAGAATATCTGTAGACTATGCAAGGAAAGGACATATTCTAAACAACTCCTTTTTAGACCGGGGATTCCATCAATGTTCAAAAGTCAAACAGTGCTCGACTTCCCATTGGCTTTGCATCTGGAAGCACCTGTAATGTCAGACTAGTTTATAAATAACAAAGAAGCTGTATCATATTATAACCTGAGAACATGAAGTCCCTCCTCATTGTTGGTAGGTTGTATAATGTCTCAATTAATAGCCTACCACTTTATTCTAGAATAGATAAATTATGGCTGTTCCCTATCCTATTGTGATAGCTAAAATATATCAGGATTGAGTCTAATGCAGCAGGTGCTGTTGGAATTAACATGACTTGTAGAGCCTACACCTAGACAGGAAGTTGAGAAGTGCAGTAATCTTATACACTGGGCAGCTACAGTGGTCTCAGATGATAAGCTTCTTGAAAGGGATTTAATGTCCCAGACAGAAACTGATACTGGACATTGCTTTATCTGACTGAATAGCTATTGACCAAGCTGTACTCTTTAGTAGTGTTAATATCAGCTTCTCTTACATAGATAGGTGTATGCAGACAACAATGTCCACTGAAGGCAGCAGGAGGACATTTACTGCATGTTATATGTTTTAGGTTTTATGTCATAGTACAACATGACATAACATTTCCATGAGTTTGAGTTTGAGTTTGGTAGCTTTTTTATTTACCACAATTTCCATGACATTGCGTCAAGTCTCCTAAATACTCTATCAATACTTAGACTTCTCCAGATAGACAACCAGGTTACACGGACAGGAGATTCACTATTGGTCTAGATGATGGACAGAGTAATCAATAAGTCTCTGTACTCTTCCCCAGGTGAGTCATTGGGTGTGGAGCAGACATAGACAGGTGAATCTGTAGGTGTTCAGTATAGACGAGGTCAGGGGCCTCACCTGAGGTTTCACCTTGGTTCTCAGGTGGGGACAGGGCTCCAGGGCCGGCCTACCTGTCCTTATTGATTAGAGAACCAGTCCAGGCCCTGTCCCCATTAAGCAGACACTGTAGTGATTCCCACGGTGGTAGTCTCTGCTTGCTTAACATTCAGCAAGGCTACAGCTGGGGTCTTATACTAGAGAAAAAATACCACAGCCTTGTGCTATTTTATAATGAGAAATGAAGTGCACCTGACAGCTTGTGAATGGTTGGTATCTGAAGAAGTGCAAGCAATTGTGAAAGCATATTATTTATGGATTAGACACATTTTATCGGAAAGAGCAGGACTATATCAATAAGGGGCCCTGAAGAAGTGAAGGTGAAGGCAATCAGCAATGTGTTTATGTATCCCATCCTGACCGTGCCATGTCAACCCCCAACATTCCGAGTGTTGTTCCTAGTCTCCGCTTTACCCGTCCACACCAATAGTGTATGGATCTATCATGTTCTCCCCCCTGGTGTGTCATTAGGGCTATATGTTTGTAGGACTGGTCAGGCAGGGTGTTTGTTGTGTTTTAGTTCCCTCCTCTCTCACCCCACAACGTCCATAATGCCAGGCGGTATGAGATATAGGATCATCCCCTAGATGCATCTTGTGAAGATATCCAGTGATAACTGAGATGGTCCTCGGCTTTTTCTCTCCGCAGCTGATATCAATACAATGCTTGGCTATGTACCCTCAGTAGGGTTTCTATGTGGCAATGCAGTTAATAGAAGGGGATGGTCCTATAATGGTTATGCTTTACTCTGCATGTTTTCATATCAGGTGTGAGGCCCTGATTAGCTGCTACTAGCTGGGCTGTTCATAATACCTTAATGGTGTCAAATGCCTGAGCCCCAGTGAGCTGCTCATAGGGCCAGACTTACACAGAACTTTGTTAAACCCGCAGATCTTACTGCACGTCCAGTAAGGATAATGTATGCAGAGGGAGGGGCTAAATAGTTCAAATATACACATAACAGAAGGCAGCACCAGTGTATGTTAGGTCGTATATAGGGTCATATTCTCACCAGAGGGCAGGCCTGTTTCAGGTGGAGGTCTAGACCTGGGCCCGGTCAGTATCACTACAGACTGAACAGGCCACATTTCTTAGGTCATGGGGTGGGGGGTCACTCCCTTAGCTTTGGTTACCATGTGTGGATACGATTTCAAGGGAAGGGTGTACTTAATACACCTCGTATCCTGCAGTATTCTTAGATGTTGAGCACTATAGTATAGTGTACATACACTATGTTACAAACCTATACTATAGTATCAGTCTTAGGGTTACACAGGGTGATGTTCACACATGGTTACTATAGAAAATGTAGGGAGTGCCCCCCCCCCCCACCCCATGGACCTGGGTCCCAGCCTACCTGCAACTCCCCCCCCCCCCACCCTTCAATCTGCAGGCGGTTCTAATGACCTTACACTACGACACAGGGACAAGGGTGTGTGTGTGGGGGAGGGGGGTGGGGGGAGGGTACCTCACACATAGCAGTGAATGAGCCTTGCCTGTGAGATATACTCAGACCTCAGCCCCACGTGCTCTGTGCCTCAGGTATACACAAACAACACAGGGAACCTGTCAATCACACTGCCCCAACCACCCACTCGACACATACTCTTGGAATTGTACCCTATTATTCTGACAATTCAAGTGTCACATTTACAATTCTGTTGGAATACTTCACTTTTGCAAGTATTCATGGATTACCCTGACAAAATATAGAGCTGGTAAGTAGCTAATTGCTTGTCAATATACAAATATATGCTCTCCCTCTGACAAACCATGGTCTTAGAGGTCATTTGCATAAACCCAAAGTGAATGCTATTTATATGAGCGGTGGGGGTTTAATAGTTGTTGATCGTTTTGTCTAGCGGGCACCATCGGATCATGCAACATTTATTTTTTTAAACCATGACTGTATTAATATCTAGCATGGAATGGAGAGTGGCACACCATTTTCAACACATCTAGAATCGTAAATATTTGTGTCGAACCTTCATGAAATAAAATTCGATTCGTTTAAAATAATGTATCGTAAGGAGGGGTAAAAGCGTGCATGTGTGAAGTATAGGGTGATAAAGTGAGATAGAGTATCGGGAGAACAACATATTCCATTATTTTATATACTTTGTATTCACAACGATTCCAGAGAAAAATTGCATGACCCTTTTACTCTTCAAGTGATGCACATAAGAGTTTATTTATCACATCATCAGACGCATCATTCGTTTACATGAAACAGGTTGATTGTAAATGATTGAGGGGATGTTAGTGACACAACTAGTGGAGCAGCCTATGATCCTTATAATCATATTGAACAAAGTCCATCAGATCTTAATTTTTGACTGCTAAGTGCAGCATTTTATTAATTTGAATAAATAACAATTAGCTATGTATACTTACAGGAGGTAGTTTACATTTACACCATAATATGAGTGCCATGCCTGATGCCATGACTCTATAAGTTTAATCTGCACCACAATAGATAATACGTTGAGAAGTGGATCTTCTAACATTAACGATAAGGTATGCTTGATTCCAAATATAGCATGCACTTCTTGCTCCTTATATGAAAGGTGAAAGGAAATGTTACTTCAAGTGTAGCTGGTCGACAGATGTATGATATTCTAATGAGCCCACATGTAGAACTACTTCAGTCTACTATTTACACCACTTCAGTGAAGAGCATCTTACTGTGTTCATCCCTAGCATCCAAGATGAAAACATAATTATGATCCTCACAGTCATCATAATTGTCCAAAGCATTACACATTATCATTGTAAGCCTTCGGCGCTTTCTAATTTCAATTATAATCATAACGGTCGAGTGTGTCAAATTACTTTATTTTATTACATGCCGATGCCTGAGACTATACAATACTAAGCACACTGGTGGTATTTCTTTTTTTACATCAGGTTTTCTGGTCGGGCAACACTATTCGAACAGTCCTCTTATTTCTACTGAGTTGAAGAGGCTGTTTTATACAGCCATTCCGGTCCATATCATGCATTCCCCATTGAAGGGATGCCTCAACTAATTGCCAACCGTTTTCTCGTAGCATTTATCAAATCAGACGGTCCCCCAACCTATAGTAAAATAAAGTATATTAGAGAATGAGGATTAAGTGGCATTGCATCGTGATCCAACAGCAGCATGGTCTGCTGAAATTAAAGTGTAGATCTCTTGCCCAGACAGGCAGATTATTTATACACTGAGCAGCCTCAGGGGTATCACATATTTGCTCCTGGGAAGGGATTTTAGTTTCCAGACATCAACTGATACCGGGTCCTATTTAGTCTGGCTGCAAGGCTAGGCTGAGTAGTATATTTATAGTGTAACATCCACCAAGCTCCAGATGGATTCTAGTGTATGAAGTTTATCGTTACTTTAGCTATCAGAGACATGTCCCTTTTATACATGATAATGTATAGATACTATAGAGGAAGCTGGGGAAACCCCCATACACCCTTCAACTTGTTTGGACTCGATTCATATGAATACCCACTATAGTACTATAGCCATACCTCTTGTTCTTATTTCAAGACCAAAGAATAGCAAGTTTCCGAATCGGGCAACTAATTATTTTAGTTATCTAAAAGGCACTCCGTTCTTGGTGCCCTATGATGGCTAAACACTGATAACACTTAATGTCACCAATAACCTCCAACGTGCTCACGTTGAAGTCCAGTTCAGGGGTTTCCCTCTTACCCATCCCTACTCCACACGTCTAATTCCATAGCAAACAAAAGGTGCACTAATGAATTGCTCGCACTTGAGCTACAAAGAGCAACTCGTGGATGAGGCCGGCTAGGGTAAGGGGACACGCGTGGCTGTCAGCAGTGTTAGAGCTGTTTTCTTTTTGGCGGGTTAGAAAACCACTTGTATCAGAGCTTATCACAATGGACAAACCTGACAGGTTCTGTCTGCCACTGCACTCTCAGTAATGCAAGGCGCAAGGCTCTAACTGTTACAAACGTCGTTATGTCCGCGTGCGAGCGGGGTGAGCTGCTCCAGCAACTGCTCTCTGCTCTGAGGGAAGTAGGGGTGTAAAGTTTCACAGCTGTCATAAACATGTACATTTGGTGGCAGCAGGGGTTACTGACTGGAGTGCAGAACTGGCGTGGTCAAGTCCATGCACACAAGGGGTATAGGGAGGGGAAAGTTTCACAGATTTAACAGCCGTGGACAAGTTGTCCTCGGGGCCTCTATTGAATGTGTTCACGCGCTAAAACCCCTCGTAAAGTGAGTTAGTTGTCTCCTCTATGGAGGGCTTGGTATGTGGAACACGCGAGCAATACGGCCGTGAGTTGCTCCACTCCTGAGCTATTCTTTTCACAGCGTCTCCTCTGAAAGAAGTATCTTCCTGCAAGGAGGGCGTGAGAATGCGTCCTTTGTGATAGGCGTTTTTGTCGTTTAATTACACATTTCAGGTTTCATCCGCGTCACGGGTAAAATGCAGATGATGATGGGAGAATTTCTGCATTTGAAGTTAACGACACTTTACTCGTCATATGATTGCATTCCATCCAACCAACTGCTATTCATATCACTGATAATCACATGTCCAGCAAGGCAATGGATGAGGATATATGCCGTAAATAAGATCTGTACCATGACTTGGTGTCGCATATATAGTCTGTCTTTTTGTTACCCTGGTGACCTGCGTCTTGGTACATTCTATATTATGATCTTGAACTAACTGCACCATCAAGGCCAGGGTGCAATGGGTAATCTATGGTCCTTCGGATCGTTTGATATGACATAGCGTTCCGATTTGTCACTATGTCGCATTTTGTCAATACCTAGTGACCGTTCAACCTTCTCTATGGCCGGAAAGGTCGATCGATGTTATAAACTAAATCCAGTAACAGTGCACGTGTTAAGATTACTCAGAATCCAAGTCGTATTATTAAAACCAGCACTTCATTCCTTCTTCCCTCTAGATGTCTATTGGCAATAAGACTTAGTGTACTTCTTAATCTATAATCCAACATGTTTGTAGGCTACATCTGCCTGCATACCATTTTCGGTGCTCTAACAACGCCATTGTGGAAACCACAGACCTTTAAATGAAACAGCTTTTGCTGGTCCAACCTTAACCTATCCTTGAAATATTTTCCCAGTCGCTGACCTCTGGTCAGTGCACTACTTTTGGCTCTCTGGTGATTTATTTCTGTGTAGTTTGCTTTAAATCCAACGTAGGTCGTGACCTTAGCCTGTCGATGCCATCGGTAAACACATCAAATATAACTGACACCGACCTTGCTGCTTAATATAGTATGCTTCCATTTTGTGTTATCCAAAGTAGTAAAAACCTTCACTGTGTTGGATAAAAGCTGAACACTAGATATACACTGGCGCCACAATGGGACAGCAAAGTAATATCAGATATCACTACATTTTATAGTGCCCTTTTTGTATCGTGGTGTGTAGTATGTGATTGTATGTGTTGTGATAGCATACTGTGGAGAAGTGCCCCTATTGATAAGAGGATCCCCCTGGAGGAAAGGGATACCTTTTGCTGTAAAAGCAGTCTACATGGTTGCTGACGTGGCAATATCACAACTAGGAGTGTGGCGTACTATACACCTTATGAAAGAGGACTGGTGTTTTTCCTCCTGTCGATAACACTTTCATGGGCATACAGGGACAGAGTGTGCTGAAAGGAGTAGCTGGAGGCCTCTTCCTCCACGGTGGCATCTCCTGTACCTGGGAGGGTGTTATGTATCATTCACAATGCCCTATCAAATAGCAAAGTGGTCAGACACGTGGGCGTGCTGGAGGGTCCTTTGGGGATATGAAACATACTCCAGTATGTATACCTGTGACCCCAGGCCTACCTTGTAGTTGTTTCCTTACATTTCATGAAGATTTCTTCTGGGCTTATGCCTAAGTTCCTAAGTAGTTGTAGAGTATAAGAAACACCCCCGTTCCTTGTGGAGTGCCATGATATCACCTGAGTTTTTCCATGTACAAAGGAATGTTGTTTCTCTTCTATATTAAGCGTGTTCTCCCATGAGGCAGGATCAATGATGTATAAAGGTATCTGGGAGTGCCTCTGATATCTATAGGTACACTAAAGAAGGCTACATATGCCTAACACATCAGCATGGCTTTTACATTACTTCACCGGCAAGAACTGACCTAATTATTGTAGAGTGAATTTCCATACATATTGCCCATTGTTGTCTGTATAAGCGCCTTTCTTAAAACAATATGCCATTGAGCCTGAGGACTTCTATTTCCCTTCCATTGATAATGAACAGGCAGATTGTTTCATTGCTGAAGCATATAACAGTCATAGTGGAGAAAACACTTTTCTTCATGATATCCCGAGGGCAGTCTATACACATCAAAAACAACTACCAGGCAATGATATCATACATTGTGTTGTGTCCTTGGCTATTTAAGTAAGAAAGAAGTACATTGGACGCTCGATATGTGTTCAGGGAAGTGGGGGCTGTATGGCTCTGCTTGTGGTGTCTCCACAGGCTTGTGGGCTGGGCGACTAGTGCAGGAAGAGCCCTGGAGTCCCTGGGTGGTACTTTGTGGAGGCAGAGTGGCACTGGGAATGAAGTGGTGGTGCTGGAGTAATTGCGCGTGGCCGTTGTGGTGCTGGTTGTGGTGGTCCTGGGTGGGATATGGCGACGTGGGTTGGTGGGTTAAGAGGGTGGGCGGGGCTGATACCCTGGGTATAGTTGGGATCAGGTGGGACCAAGGTTGAAAACACCACTTATTTTCAACGTAGATGTATATATTGAAGGTCGAGGCATTTTGGTGCTGGCTGTTTGATATTTATTACTGATAGGTGAAGGAAGGGACCCTGATGACGGGTGCTATATGGGTGGCAATGTTCTATAGAGCCGCCAGGCATGGGAGCGTTAGATGGGCTGTTTGAGGTGCTATTGTCTGTGTGGCTGTGGTGGGATGAAGAGGGCGGGGGTGGTACAATAGTCGGTGTCCCCAGGGCCCCAGACCGGCATTCCCCGGATACAGGCGGCCTAGAGGCGGAAGCCTTGTTTGTGGGATGTGAGCTTGGAGATGACAGTCCAGCCTGGTATTGAGGGGATGAAAGCTAGACGACCCCCCCCCCCCCCGCGAACTCCCACCACCTTCAGCACCCGCCTAGATATGCCTGTCTGAAGTCTAGCTTCATCTACCATACAGCATACATACTTCAGAGGATATATTCATCCAGCTATATTCTAACATCAGCGCCAGCAACACACTGTTCTGATATTTGCCCATTCATATAGCCAATGCCACCTGTTTGCAATGGTACTAATAATAGAAGTTCCATTTGTACCTGATTGGTCCTGATTGACAACTAACCCCACCTGTTTGCAAGGATACTAATAATAGGAGTTCTGTTTGTGCTTGACCAGTTTATGACTAATGGGCGCCTCATTTCCCCCTAGTTATTGATGGCATTATATATTCGTATACTAGTAACATTACCTATGCATTCCCAAACTCACAACAGGCTGACTATAATGGTAATATCAATGTCACAAACTCATTGCACCTCCCCAAGTCCAGCATCTAGGACCACCATAGTCAACAACCACCACTTCAACAATCAATAACAGCAACAACAACAACATAATCAAAATTAACCTAGAACCACCTGCAGCAACAGTAACCACTTCTATTCCACCACCACTTCTAGCCAACAACAGGAACCTTACCACCACTTGGTACATATACCCCCCCCCCCATCACCAACCACTCCCCTCATCACCTCACCATCACCGTGTCCTTCCCCCAGGCCGCGCTCCTTACCCAGCCTCACTCCGTCCGCATGGCTTCCCGTATGGCTTCGTCCGTGGCTTCTCTCACCTGGAAACATACCCCGTCTCCTACCTCCCCCCCCCCAGTACCCCCAGCCCCCAGTACTCCACCGGTACCCCCACACACCCCTGCTGCAGTACCCCCTCACACCGCACCCCGCATGGAGGTGCTAAGTGCGACGGGCAAGCCCCCGCCTACTGCCCCCAGGCTAACCTGCAAACAAACAGCAGGGCGCCGACAGAGATCGATACTGCGCTTTATCGGACGGCGCACGGGCCACTTATCCACCGGCGGATGATTAATTCATAATGCCACACTTAGGACAGATAAAGGAAAAACTCGAGCGGAAGCAAGACACATAAAATTAGGCGTCATTGGGAGCTCTGGCGCGAATGTCCCCCGGGTGGCAATCTGCGGGGAAGGAGGATGAAAGCCAAGTTTGACATTGACAAACGGCCATATTGCCGACTAGTAGGCGGCTTCATAGAAAATAACCCAGCACAGTTCTTCTGCGTGTGAGCTTTTTATATCTGTCTAGTGTAAAATACTCATACGATTCTCCCCATCTAAAACTAGTCCATCAAGGTTATGTGAATATATATATAGGAGGATGGTGGTACAGTATAAATCTGAATCTATTGGATCTGAATGTATATGGGACTCTGAGCTTGGGGCGGTATGGGGCTTCCCTTTATTGCTACGAATCAAGAAATAATCCATACAGTAAGTGCTCAAGAAGAACCCACACATGTTGTAGGGCTGGAAGTTTATGACTGAAAATGCACCATAAATCCCACAAGTAGCCCATAAGGAAGGCAATATCTTAACTACTTATTCAAAGTATGCTGCGTATAATGTCTTTGATCTGAAAGACCCTTTTTTATATTTCTTTTCTGTAAAAATTGTTTACGGCTCTGCTGCCGTACGTCATGGCGTCGGCTCCCTACTTTACGCGGTTGGAGCAGCTGCGACACGCTCCCCGAGTAATGGGAGCAGCTCGGACGAGCTATGACGAAGCTGAGCAGCTCAAAAAGGCATTGGCTGGAGTAGTGAGAGTAGGGGATGGTGCAGGATGGGCTGGGGGAGGAGTGGTAGGGACATCTTTCATACTAGGGTATGGCCATGATGCGCCCCCATGCGAGAAGTGATGCCGTGGGAGTAGGGGATAAAGGTGGGTTGGTGAGAGGGGGGTAGGGATGGTGACTGTGCATTAGCCACTAAAGGCAGCACCTGCTAGATTGGCTCTGACTCAGGGAGGGGGAGAGGGCCTACAGCGCCGAGTATAATGTCCCCAGTAGTAAAGGTAGGGAGGAGATAGGGAGAGATGGGGGCAGATAAAAGTGACAAGCTGTAATTCATTATGCATCAGTTCTCGTCAGGCACCATCACTGTTATGGGGCTGACTGTGATGGTACAGCTCTGTGACTATGTCAGGCCCATGTCCAACAGCCATTGGTATAAACCAGATCTGACATAGATCTAACTGATGGTAAATGGTATGGGTTAACTGTCGTTTAACTAAGGACTTAGTTATAAATCTAAATAAGCTGCCGTTTAAAGCTTAAAACCACTAAACCAACCGAATATTCTTCCCATCGATAATGTTCAACCATTCCTGGGATCTCTTTCAGAACAACTGCCGTATCTGTCGGGCCGTCAAATATGTTGCCGATAATGAAAAATCAACTTGACGTGAGGTATCGCCAGCAAACTAGTGCATAGTTACTGGTTGTCAAACTACATATTTTGGGTCTTTCACAATGGGAAATGGAGAAGGGAGGGTGGGGAATGGAGAAGGGAGGTCAGGGTTTTATTGAATAGATAAGTAAAGTCCAACTTCTACCTTTATAATAAAAGAAATAAAAAAAATAAAAATTGAGTTTCAAAGAAGTTATACAAAAAAATGTCTTTTCTTCTGTAACTCTGTAAATAATGGCCCTACAGAGCTAAAACTCTGCGTAGAGACTCCTTGTGTATAAACGCTGGTAGACAATAGCCATCACAGTACCCCCCCATTGATGATCGGCCAACCTGTTGAATTCATACTTTTAACGATTGTATATTGTGAAACGGTTTTTGACGAATTACCTGATCGTCATCGTCAAACCTTAATTTATGTACCCGACAGATACGGCAGTCGTTCTGAAAGAGATCCCTGGTCTGATGGGATAGTACCCATAGGTCATACGACCCTGCGGCAAATATAAAAGAACAATACTTAGGGGGGACCAAGAGTGGAAAGTGGGAAGCCTTTTTTTTAATCCTATAATTAGGGGCCTCTAAAATAAGTGGTTCCACTCACAGGGGCTCTATGAACTAGCTCGGTTTACAAGGCTGTACCTATAGACGGGAAGTGAAATGCATGCAGTGTCATAATGTGCTTTAAGGAAGCCAACATAACTATGTAGGGGATAGCCGATAGGGTGACCGCACAGTCCAAGTGTGAAATCCGAAGACACCACCAAAGTGGGTGACTTAAACAAGAGAGTTTACCTACAGAGCTTATAGAAAAGGGTGTCAGGCGATCTTCCCTTTGGAACTGCCCCTCCCCTGGATTTCTCTCCTCAGGATATCTCCCTGAAATTCTCCCCTCTTCCCATCAAAATGTCACCTCCAAAACCCCCCGCTTCTACTACAAGACTGGATAGTAGGTTTTGTACCTGATATATCTGACCGGCTGAAGTGGGACCTTGACAATCATATAAAACTAAAGAGGGTAAGGTAAAATTCCGGGAGAGAGAATTCCAGAGGAAGAACGCCTAGTACCTAGAAAAGGATGGAGGTGGAACCAGATTCAGTCCTTTTATAAGAAGTTACCGTAGGATCTGATCTGTTTAAGATGGAAATGTTCTTATGGCATTCCATTCTTGCTTCAGCCGTCATGGATCAAATAACATTCATTTTTGACATCTTCTCCATGAAACCTATTTCAGGAGCTGCCATGGTTGTAGTGGTGATGAGATGATTCCTGCAAATAGCAAAAGCAAATACATTAGGTGTTCCTTACACCCGTTTCAATGTTCGTGTGTATTCTATTCTTTTATGGCTGTAACTATGGTTACATGGCATCATATCTCAATAAGTTCACAGACTTGTAAATACACATACTATGTGTATGGGATTTGTACAAAAGTCTGTTACTAAGAGACCATGTGTTTCTTTGAGTATGAGGTAATGTAAATACACTAATCCCGATTATTTTATCCTGGTGTACAGAAAGAACTTATTCAGCTCGGAAATATCCATAACACATCAACAAACATGTATTTTGAAGTTTTGGACTGAGGTATACATCATGATTTCCGATACTTTGAAACGCAGTAAGATTCAATCAACTTGATTTCAATGCATTGGATTTCTCCGATCACCTTCCGCACAATAAAACAAGATGAATTATGCAATAGCATGAATCGTCAGTAGGGCAGAGGGGGTACCACGAGCTATTTATGCACTTATACTTTTTTAAATCAATCTTTTAGGACTTTTTGGCATCACAAAAAACACTGTGTTGATTTAGTCTTATCTATACCAGGGACAATGTGGTAGGCCATTTGCTGTAAAATGCTCAAAGCCATGGGGAACCAGCGTTCAGGGTCCCCCTCCTATCCTATAGATATACATTTAGATCTATTCGGTCTAGAATTAGGGCCTATTGATGACGTGCCTCAGGTACATCAGATGTCACGTCCTAGTAAGAAGCCTCCAGGTCATGACGCATGACGTGACAGCAGCATTGTGTCGGACGTGACGTCAAGACGTGAGGAACGCCCAGTCTTACAAGTATTTCATTTACTATACCGCTGGTACCCATTGGCAGAGTATTCCGCTTGTTACGGGCTGTCACGTGTCTCCTGCCAACCGCAGGGTACCAGCCATCACAGGGAGGGCGATATTAGGAGGAAAACGCCCAGGGCCCCTCCAGAGTGTCCTCCTCCACGGTATAGGGGATGACCTGGTGTCACCTATAGCAGCCATCGTTAGTGCGTCACCATAGAAACGGCAGGGCGGTCAGGGACCTAATGGCTATACCATTGTATTCCTGCTTAAAGCCATCCCTGTGAGATATTCCAGACCTGGCAAGAGTAGCAAGGGCTTTCGGTAAGGATATAGATCATGGGGAGAGCGGCGTGGGCGATGCCTGCATGAATTGTATTATACCTTCCATATTAAAACGCCGTGTACGTATTAAATCCTCACTCAGCTGCGGCGGGACTATGGCAGGAGGGCGTTGATTAGAAGAGGAAGGACGGAGATTGGTAATCATGGTCGATGCACAGCCGGGTCTACATTGGTGTATTGGGGAGGCGAGGCTGTAAAGTGGCGGACAGAAGTCTTGGGTTAACTAGGCGGTAGAGGCGGCCATTGCTGGTGTAATCTCTTCATCTGTCAGAAAGACGCCTATCTGCCCTAACTGTCCCGCGTCTACCCCCCCCCCCCCTCGTCCGCCCGCTGCCCATCTATCATAACGCCCCGTTCGACACAGACCACTGCCTCCCCCTCAGCCATCGCCATACCCCCCCCCCCCCCATCCCGAACACACCAACCCTTCCCACACCCGATATAAACTAGGCCCTGCAGACAACATCCTGCCTACCATTATTTGCCACCTGCAGCATATATTGGCTGATATAATTGCCTGTTTTTGTTGCCGTTTCACTGCCCTTTTGCTACGTTGTCACTCACAGCTGTGTCTTTCTGCTGCGCTACCCGTCACCCATGCACTATATTGTGCAATGTGTCCTTCTATCCTATGGATGGTTCCCTCTAGGGCCCATAATGTCTACCAGTACATAATGTGTGGAGTGTACTTCAGACGCACCACTCCCATTCCACCCTTTCCGCGGCTACTGAAAGATGCTAAAAGGAAGGACTCTTAAAACACAAGCTTAATTCACAGCAGGAAGGGCCGAATGCTATCATCGGCTTCTGTTGCCAGCTTCCTCCTCCACCTCCCCTCTAGACCCTGAGCCCCTGATCCCAAAGTAGGCTGATGGAGGTAGTAGCAAGCATCGGCGGATTTTGAACGTTACAGTCGAAAGCCCTGCCCTCACAAATGTTACCTCCCCCTCTAGTGGCCGTCCCATTGCCGCCCACCGTGCTCCTGGGTCGATGTCCTATTGACTGGATGCGGTGTTACCACGCTAATACCCTACCGGGCGCGAGGCGGGGGGCAGGGGCGGGGAGGACAATATTTGAGGTATTTATTAGGGTCATTTATCAGGTACTTACATAGCGTGGCCTGGTACACAGTGAGCAGATAGGAGCAGATTGCCTGTCTGTCCTCTAACACCCACCTCTAACCCTCACATCCCCTCCCTGAGCAGCTCATCCCTGACACAGGTGCCACGAGCTGCTCCCCTATTGTCACACCTCGCCGGCGGCAATACAGCCTCCTGCCGTGCATGCAGACTTCCAGGAACCTTCACGTATGCGAGCAGCTCGTATAGCATTCAAATGTAGTCTTAGTGGGGGGAGATCAAAGCCCGAAGCATTTGTAAAAAGGCCTTGGGACTTCTGGCGCCAGCTCCCTCGTGGCGTCTACGGTGTCACATTGTGGGGAAGTTGTACACGATGCAGCCATAGAGCAGCTCGCTGAGCAGCTCCACTTTGGGAGTATCAGGCTGGGTTCTGAGGGACACATCTGGTTGGTTGCCCCTGCGTGAGGCAGCCTAATGCCATAAAGGCCTCCATGTAATACGAATATATACCCAGATAAAGGGGCCCGGCCCGTGTGTGAGCACATGGAGCCAGTGAGCCCTGATTCAGTGTCAAAGAACATAATACACATACTGCTGGTGCTATGTAACATTGTTTTTGTGTGAGGAGCCACCTGCAACCTCCCCTGTGTCGCCACCTTCAATGACAACGCATGTGGAGCCTGAGGGCTGGAAGAGTGGCAGGAGGGCAGGCCTGTGTCTCTATGTACCCCGTGTGAAATGCGAGGGGAGGCTCTGTGCAGGGTCTATATAGCTTATATAGCTCCAGCAACGTACAAGGGGGGGGGGGGGTCGGCATGTGTGTTAAGGGTGACAGGTGGGAGGTACCTTAAGGCGCCATGGCGACCCACTCCTGCACTGTATACACTAGTCATGTAGGGGAGGGTGAGATGTGCAGGCGCCTCCTGCACGCGATTCTTGTGTACCAATAATACCCCCACCCTTCTCCCACCCTCTTCCCTACCTGCCCTTCCCACACTCTACTAACCCCCGACCCCTCTACACAATAGTTACTGCCTACTTAGGACGACTGTGTTGGGTGTCGGCTCAAGTATACTTTAGTGGCTTTTTTTTCTACAAACTCCTTGTATTCTTTTTTATCGATGTCGCCCACGATTCCCATGGGTCATTGTGAAGTACAGCTGGAGGTTTCTAGTGTGTTGATTAATGAGCTAAGAGCATGGTTAAACTCACAGCATTTCCTGCTGAGATAGGCAGTTTGGTATGGGAACTTTAAACTGATCAGCACTGCATTGGTGACCCTTTTCCACATATATGGGTATTCACATTTCATTATTCTTAGATCACCAGTAATTCTTAGACTACCTCTTTTAATCCCATCCAGGCTTCTCATTGACATTATTAATTGAAATATAGAATTCTATAATGGATCTTCCCTTTGATATGATAATTTTGTGCGTAAATGCCTCATCACCAAAGCGCTGACGGATAAAATGAACAGAACATCATCAATCAACGGGACCTATCTTTGTATGTACATGTGAAAGCTCATGGCACATATATCTGTCGGGCATTCACTTTCTGGTCTTATGTTATGATTCATCATCATCATTTATGTATGTCCCCAGAATGCCGTTGCCAAAGGCTTTAGTTATATACCAGCACATGTCATATTCTCCTAACCATCCACCCATAATGAATTATATATAATGAATAGAGAGCGATGTGTGATTCCATAGGCAAGATCGACGATAACACAACAGTACCGGGTAGCTGATCTTTCGTGACAACAGATGGGATTTTGCTCAGTTTTAATAAGGTCTCAACAACCTGCCTGCTTTTCAAATTATATATGTTCGAGTAAGATACTGGCAATAGGTAATTCAGTTAGTATTACACGATGAACGAGCCATCTGGATATGATATCAACGTGGTAATGATAATGCCCATGTCACCAGGCCACATGGGATAAAGGCAGGTGTTCTAATAGTGATAGCTAAGTAAATTGTACCTGTGTTGGCTCATTAGTATTGCTTGAATGATTATACTTTCTGATTCTATGTGAGCTTTATAGTCCAGCCAGAGAGAAATAATATACTCTGTGAGCCATACCCTAATTACCTAGTAGTCCCACGTGAGCTGCTCAGAGCTGCTCAGTGGGGCCATCCAGCTCCATGCCCTGTAGGTGGGGGTATTCGTTTGTCTTTGAAGTCTGCACCACCTGCTGGCGAGCAGCTCAAGTGGCTGAGAAATGAAGCAGAGACACTGGCCTGCAGGGGACGATCGAGCTACTCATCTGCTCAAACACCTCGTTTGTCCCTCCTACGGAGCAAATCACACACCTGGGTTCGTCATAGACAGATGGGCATTGCTTCCCCAGTGTACAGACAAGAAAAGGATGTCTAACATTACTCGCTAAGACGTAGAGTTGGCATGTAAGTGTAGAGGGTGTAACCGTAGCCACTATTACCATTAGTAGATCTGTACTTCTCCCGATCCTTTCACAAACAGAACTACTTGGGGACTCCCATTCATAAGTTGAGTGAGAAGTGCGAATCTCTAAACACATTATATTTGTATCACATGTGTTAGTAATGCGATAGAAAGAAAGCAAAGCCGATTACATTTATTCAAATGTGATTGCATCTTTATACATTTGAAAGGAGAACTTTTCTTACAAAATTGAGGTCTAAAAGGCACTGGCGGCCATTTAGACGTCCATATGACGTACGCTATTATCTTGGCTACCAGAGACGTTGCTCCAGAAAGGTTACTACGGTTCTCTTACTTAGTCTGGAAACTGGCACCGCCAATAGACTGCATGTGCTGCATACATGTATTGATTATACATGCATAGTAATATGATTGGCATATAGACAGGAGAGTGGTGGGGAAAGGTTACATGATACATGAATACAATTTGCAGAAATAAGCCATATACCATCCGTTACACAAGCCTTGTTCGTGATATGCTGTCAACCTTCTCTCAATGCATCCCTCTTTTACATGGCGTCGCTACTCCATTGTTATTAACGATAAGATTTGCATAGAAACCCCTACCTTTTCAAGTGCATCCATATCTAGACAACCTCGTAGAGTTTCAATTCTTTAGATTTAACTGCTGATAAACCTTCCAAGGATCATAACCCGATTCGATTTTGAAGAGATCAAATTCACTGGAATGGGAAGCAATGCCTGCAAATGCTAGCCTAGGCCCTGGCTTAGATCATCGTTGCATGGTTGACTGTTACACACTGCCATAGATAATGGGGCACTTCCTACGGTGAAAAAACATGTTGGGCGAAACATGGACAATTAAGCAGTGTAATAATGCCTCCTTGTACTGCAGTGGAGGAGGATAGAATGATGTTTCCACTAGGCCACATCTGACTCTCATCAGTTCCTGCACACTACAACAGAAAAGCAGCAATAAAGAAAATGTGGGAGACGAAGGCTTCACACTTTTGATGAGGGTCTGCATGCAAGGGCTGGGCGCCTGACTTTCTAAAGAATTCAATGTGAATGATACATTGTCGTGGCGCTTATAAATTATACATAACTCTTTTCAGACGAGTTAGGTTTTTTGCCATAGTCGCTCAGGAGGCAGCGCTGGTCCTACTTCCCTAATCGACAAAGACCGGCGCAAGATCTGTGCGTCAAAAAGAATAAGCCCTGATAGACTTCAAGGTATTAGCTATAGATCCTGCTAATATGGCTGAGGGGTTACTGTTCTTTTTACCACGTCCTTTCTTGTTTAAATGGCCGGCACTCACCATGAGTGTTAGTCTTTTTAGATGTCCTATCATCTGGGTTTCAGTTTACTTATCAGTAGAAAGCAGCGTCAACCTTAAGCTCAGAAGGCTTAGGGTGTTTCATTAAGCAGCTCGATTCTAACTGTTTACTCTTATCACATCGCCAGCAGATGCGTATGCAGCATCATCCTCCATCCTCACCCTTCTATCTCCTATATTGTTAACCATACGGGGACTGCATAATGATGCACTAATGCAGCGAGTAACATGTTTGTGCATCATGCCAACCAATTGGGAGTATAACTCTCGAAAGGTATGTGATAGCAGCACCAGTGAGCTACACACCATGGCTACATCCATGCATGCATCATGACAACCAAAGAGAACTGTGTATTTTAAGGAACTGTACTGCCCTGTAAAGGGTTAAACATGGACCTTTTGCGAGGTCTGGTAATACAATCATGTCCTGCCACCAGAGAAACAGGCACACCCTGGTCCCAGCAGGTGCCGGTGTCGGCCGTTAGTGCTACCCCTGCTTGGGTCCAATTAGCTAGATGTTTGTTTTGCAGAGCGAGAAATCGTGCCCCGAGGCTGTAGTATTATTTTAGTAATGCAGAGAGAAAGCTTAGATTAGGGTCTGTCACGTTATCCCCCTGCTGGAGGAGACCCCCTGTGCCTATCCCGTGGCTAGATGTTTCCTCATATCATGAAGCAGCATCACATCAGCAAGTGATGTAATTACCAAGGAGGATTGTCCTGAAAGGTATTGCCTTGCTTCTTCCGACACAAAATGAATGTGTTTTCCCTGTATGTAGCATTTCTCAGAAACCCTCTCGGCAATGTTAGAAAGCTATTTGCGTGAGAACTGGTTAGGCTTAAGGTGTTAAGACCGATGCTGACCTTTTTGGCTTGAGCTGATCTTCAATCATATAGGTACTTGCTTAACTGGAGCACTGTAGTTGGCGGATCTGGGAAGAAAGTGGCCGGAAGTCAGGCTATGACGCCATCTAATGGCGATTAGAAGAACTGCTACTGCCAGTTGATGTAAATGAACCTACTTGATGCAGCAGGAAATGCTGATTAAGGTGGGAATGACTCGTCTATGATGATATAGAGCAGAGAATAATAGGAGCTCTACCACTAAGTGAAGGGAGACTGGGTATTAGGAGGTAGGGAGGTGGAGGGCTTTTCAGCACTCTCACCATATTGCAGTTAATAGCCCAGCTAAGTATCTTACTGCTAAGCCTTTCCTGGAATGGCTGCATCATTAATATGCCTTAGAGGAGAGACATATGGAGTGAATTATGAATTGATTGCAAGATGGTATTAAAAGGTCAGCTAACAGGTCATGTATGGCAGTCATTCTGTTAACGTAACCATAATCCAACTGAGCACTGGATATCCTCAATTTAGACTCGGCAAATTAACAAATTCCAGAATACGTGTATACAGTCCAGCCCAGTCAGAGGGTGACCCTTATTTGGGTCCAGCTGTAACATGGCACATTTAAACCTCCAGGGGGCAGTAGAGCAGTGGGCTTGATTGGGTTCTGCTTGATTCCCGCCTCCTCCTGCCCCTCCACTCCTGCATCCTGGTCACGGAGTCCTGGAGACTGCTCCTGAGCTACTCACTTAAAGCCCACCTACCCCACTTCCGGTGTAGAACATGCTCAATTCGTGCTCAGTTCCATGTCATTTAAGCTTGTTGTGCTATGTTGGTTTTGATTTCCTTTGGCTAGGAGTAATTACTCAATTACCACAATAAGCCTTGATGGAAGGACAATAAAATGTTTCTGTTTTAATCCAGTATCTCTCTGCCCTCTTCACCACTATATGCATTTACTTTCAGACACTATATTGCCACTACCCCGAGCAGCTCAGGAAATACTATGCTCTGTCTGTACACACTTACCTCATATTCAAATGAGCTGCTCACAGTTTCCTTATGGCCTACTCCCCTATTCTGTACATGCTGCTCATGCCCTACATGCAGGCGTCTCATCACCTGCTTACGACCTCCTCGCACACATTCCGGCCGCCGCCTGGCCGCGGTCCCTAGGTGTTGGCAAGGCGCTCCATCTTGTAACCCCCCAGGGACCTCCGCCGCGTAAGGCTGGTAGTAGCCCCTGACTATGGCAGTCGTTCACTGACCCAGGGCACACCCCACCTCCCCCTCCCTCTCCCAACCCCAGGATGTGACACGAAGGCTGTAAGCCCATTTCCCTTCACAGCTGCTGTCGCACTCCCATGCTTTTTGTAGTCATAGTGTCTCGCTAGAACGGCTAGCGTTTACTCAAAGGTATTGTATCTATACTAGTATTAATGCCACTGAAAGGCATATATTACATAAGCTAGATAGTTCTATAATCTCCGGCCATTCCATGATCGCCTTTTTCTAACATTTCTCATAGTATATCGTATAGATTATACGAAAGCTTAACTGTAGGGATAAGCTCCACCCATCTACTTTTGTCAGAGAATACACAGAGGCAAATATCAGAGTCACCCAATGTCGCCAATACTACTCTCATACAAGGGTCAGGCACTGCTGGACTATAATAGATGGGTCAAGGGCCATTCTAGTGAGGGTCAGGCTAGGCTGGACATTCAATAACAGGCTGGACCTTGGCAAACTTGCTTGAAAGTCTGGCCATGCTGGATCCTCATGCCATAGTCTGGAAATGCTGGACTCTTGCAGGCTGATAGAGACTCTCCCAAGAGTCCAGCATTGCCAGACTATGGCA
Source organism: Harmothoe impar (assembly GCA_947462335.1). Classification (NCBI taxonomy): domain Eukaryota; kingdom Metazoa; phylum Annelida; class Polychaeta; order Phyllodocida; family Polynoidae; genus Harmothoe; species Harmothoe impar. The sequence continues at coordinate 85,954,532 of OX381704.1, read as the reverse complement.
TGAGGATCCAGCATGGCCAGACTTTCAAGCAAGTTTGCCAAGGTCCAGCCTGTTATTGAATGTCCAGCCTAGCCTGACCCTCACTAGAATGGCCCTTGACCCATCTATTATAGTCCAGCAGTGCCTGACCCTTGTCTGAGAGTAGTATTGGCGACATTGGGTGACTCTGATATTTGCCTCTGTGTAGCTATCAAATACTGACTGTAACGCTTGGCGAGCCCGGATCACAAAGCTTGGAATTAGTTCGAAAGTAATAAGAGATGAGTATCATACTATATATTGGATATCACCCAAATGGAAAGAGCGTCCAATGGCATTGCTCACTGGGGTGAATAAGAGCTCTGACCAATGTGATCGCTATAAATGTTGAATATCTGTGCGCCTTGTATTTACTTTATACCGGGCAAATCCAACATGAATTTACAACGATTGTGTACGTATGGTATGCATATCGTAAGGTACGACCTTTGGATACTGTAATGTTAAATAAACTTTAAGAGTACCTCGTACTCCGATAGCTAGAAGCATTTATTCTTTAATTTGTTACTGTCCCAATGGCCAGCTCCGTCCAGCAGAATATCCACTGATGAGTGCTAATGTGTTACATAACATTCCTTTATTTGTTTCCATTTTGAAGGAATGTTTCAGTTGGTCTTCTCCTCTGCAGGTGTTTCTATCTTAAGCCGAATCATGTATTAATATCGGCATGTTGGCTCTCGGATATCACCCTATATATACATAATATGTTACATTCACATGTCATCTGAAAAGAATCACTTGGTAAGATCTAACAGACGGTGGTGGCCGAGTTTCTTCTACTTGCAGTACCCTTTCAGGATCACCCCCACCATCCCCCTTCCCCATGTGAGCCCCCTCCCGGCTGGAATCACCCCAATTACCGGACCCGGCAGGCTTCGTATTGATCGGGGAGACTAATCAGCGCCGCCCCTGATGAAAATATTTCTGAAAAAGTCTGAAACAGCCGCGCACAGCTTGGGATGGTATGATACTGGTGGTGGGAAATGGGGGAGAGGGCGGAGAGCTTACTGCTACCCTACCATACAAGGCGCCCATTAGCATTCATACCCCGTAGGAGAGGATCCCACTGATGAAATAAGACTTGGCCAACATGGAGGGGCGGGTGGATCGGTTTACAACCCTGCGCCCACTGTGGTTCGTGAACATGGCTTTTATAAGACTCTGTGGGGACCTGTATTTGCGTATGGTGTGTCATGAATGCTTAGATCCCATGTCGGAGTCTTCACATACTGATAGCGGTAGGGCATAATATCATATTGGTCAGTGACACTCTCTTTGGTGATTGCTGTTGGTATCTATGACTCCCTTTATAGAGTCATGTTGACTCCATCCTTGCCTGAAATATATTCAAAGGGAGGTTAGTCTAGCTGACTCGCATAAGGGAGTCATTCCGATCCAAGAAGGATAGTCAGCATGACCCCCCCCCCCTCTTCTTCTTTCTTTCTGTAGCCTTGTATGCTTAGACTATTCCTAAGCTATCTGACCGACGTTTTCACCATGAGAGGCAGTTTATGGCATGGCATTCCGAATCCTGAGCAAGTTGTAGGGTAGATTCGCCAATAGTCAGAAACATGAATTAATATGCATTCATGCATGGCAAACCGTCCAGTTGATATTTGTATTTGAATGGCAGTAAACCGGTAATGTTATAAGCACAAAGAGCCTTACATCATTGTAAAAATACAAATGTAATTGTCCCACTCAAGGTATGCGTCCTACTCTTTGTGAATATACCCTGTGTCAACAAGGTATAGTAAAGCAGTTCTCCGCACGTAGTAAGGGCGCGTGGGCCACAACCAAACTACAGGACGCTAAACAGATAACAAAGACGCCTGTAGATGTTCATCAGGCGCCTGGAGGAGGCGTCCACAGGGGGTGGGTGTGTAGACCGGTGTGAGCCTGCATACCAAGGAGGAACCAAGACAAGCAGGCCTTAAGCTGGGGTTAAGATAAGGGTTTGCCTCTGACACCCCTGGCCCTAGACGACGGCCTGGTGGCACCGATAGCGTCGCCGCGCCGTGTCCATCAGTGTCGGGAGGTCCCCCGGCCGCCGGTTACCCCCTGACCGGTTCCTCCAGGGTACAAGCCCCCACTGACCACCTCCTGCCAGTCTGTCTAGGGGGTGACGGCCGTTACGGACAGGGTAACCGCCCCGGCCGTCGGCACCTCACCCCTCAGCCTCTACTAACCCCCTGGGAGGAGGGGGCCGGGGGAGGTGCTGAGGGAAGGGACAGTCATTTAGATAGAAGGCCTTATCGTTATTGACAGCAGGAGCTGCTCCTGTCAAGGTGGGGTGAGAGGGGGCCAAGATTAACGAGCTGCTCGCCCGTGTAATGATCAATCCGGCCTGAGTCACTCCCATGCCTTGACCCCCAGTATGGCACCGATAAGCTGCTCCTAGACCTGCCGGGTAGTGAGTGTCTTATGGGGCGTGGTCACATAGGGCAGGCCGAGGGCAACAACCAGCCCCAGAGGCCGTATAGTTATGGACAGTGTCTGACACTCAGTGCCTACTGGAGGATCTACTCACGTCGGCACAGCTATCACCTCAAATAATTCATGACCATTTCAGCCATGTCCTCTCATGGGTGGTCGGATACATAGCTTACATAAATGCAACATTATGCTATTGGCATTGGACTTTCGGGAGTTGTGTAACTGTCATTATGTGTATGCCTCGGAGATAGGTATAGCAGTTTAGAAGTTATCGCAACTTCAAACTCTGGTGTTCCATACTTTGCTGTCAAAGAGAAGATGTCTTTATCACCTGGTTTCTTTGAGAAGGCACATAATACATCATTGTTTCTTATGTATTGAGCAATTTTTATTGATTCGTCCTACACAATGAAGCTGGTGTAAAAAGTACTTCGAATTCATTGTGCAGGTAGTGCCTTACGCTGATAATCTTTATGCTCCTCATCTTAGTCAGTATAGTGACTATCCACGGTTTGTAATAGGGAGATTATTCCTATGTTAGTCAAAACGACTGATATTCAAAAATACTAACCCCAACAGTAGAATCTACTGTGAATCTACAGTAGATAGTAGTATTAACTAACCTGAATGTATTCATTAATTAAGTGTGGCCGGTTGGCATGTGGGAAGCCAGAAATGAGTAATTATCCTGTAGGTTATTCACTAGTGACTAAGACTTTTTAGTTGTTAACCACTTCTGACTAAGCCCTGAAGCATAAAGAACACCAGTGCACTTCATTTACAGACTATCCTGTACAAGTTCTGTACCTTACAGCTGGCCTCACACAGCCAGCCGTGTTGTAAGAATGGCGCCATTTTGCAACCAAGAGAATTGTCGTCTGTAGTGAGCAAACCAATTACAGCATGATAGAACTTAAAACAAAAGCCATTCCCTGTACTTTTATATAATGGGTTTTGTGATTAACAATATGGGATGCGCTGCATATATCATATTCATGGCATCATAAGCCATTCTGTATTGTTAACCAAATATTCGGCCTCGTCCTTTACTCACAATCTAAAGTAGCTAGGCCTAGTTCCTAGACAAGTGGGAATATAACTAAGAATAAAGATGTTCCTTCTTAAACATCCGTAAACCTTTTGACTCTTGGAGTAATAAGCTCATCCTTTTTCCTAATTTACGTCAAGCCACGCACCCACTGTATTCTCGTTCCATTACGTCCGCTACGATTTAATGGCGGTCTTGAAATTATTGGGCGAGTATAACTCAGGCGCTTATTTTTAAATAATTACAATAGACGAGACAAGCTACCGCCCATATCGAACTATGACTGGCTCGTCGGTCCCATAACTCTGGGTGTGGGGGAATGTGTGGCTAGTGATTTTTCTAGCAATGATAGCATTTGCTCCTACGTCTCTCTAAATATCCTGCCGTATCTACGCTTCTTCCTATATCTACACGCCTCTCCGGATATCTAGAATACCCTCCTCCGCTCCACCTCTCTGTCTGTCTCTCATCCAGGGGGCTTCTGTCTCTTTATCTGACACATAATGTCTTTCCGCCTCTCCTTCCATTTCCACCCCCTCTGTCTCTCTTTTTTATGTGTGTCAGTTTCCGCCTGTTTCTGTCTCTGTTTGTTTCTGTCTCTGTTTGTCTGTATGTCTGTCTATATCTCTGTCGTGCTGTCTCTGTTTCTGCCTCTGTCTCTCTCTTCACTCGTCGATCTGATCCTACTCTTTTGCTTCAAATAGTATACTCATGCCCACTATTGCTCCTCATCCCCATAAGTCTCCTAACCTAGCCTCATATGTGTGCTCGACAAGCCAATACCATAATTTGACGCTAGCACCGAGTACAGGCTATTAGTCCATCAGAGCGTGTGGCCTCTATGTCTGCCGTGTGAATAGTGTATGGAGCTGGTGCTGTGAAGCTGGGGGAGGTTGGGGGGAGGGGGGCAAGGGGTCCATTTATCACACCCTGCAAACACTCTACAGTGTCCCTCTCATCTCAACCATGAGATCAATGGGCACCATCCAAGACCACCAGTTCTTTGGTATAGTGGGTGGGGGAAGGGGTTAGAGAGGGGTATAAGAGTACTTTTTAGGGGGTTTAGATGGTGCCTGTGTGGCGAGGGAAGGGTGGTGGGGACCAAGAGGGGTCAGAAAGGGTCCCGGTGGAAGCCACTTCCGAAGCCATAAGGCGGGGCCCCTGGCCGGCCCGGGGTGACCCCCTGGGAGGGCGGGTGGTCGGTAGGGCATCCGGGGCGGGGATCAAGTAGGGATGAGTTATCGCTGGGCACTGATGGACCCTGGAGTAGGTCCACTCCACCCCCTCCTCATCCTTCCCTCCTGCATCTATAGCATGCCCGACCCAGTTACCCCCAAGGAAGCAATCGGGGTACCACGCGGAAGGAAAGAAATGATAATAAATCTGGCCATTGGAGTATTATTCATGTGAAAGTAATATTCCATGTCGAAGGCACTATAACTGTTTTTATTACTATGGAATAATGCAGATCTACTCATCTCTGAATTACTGCCACAAATAAAGAAGTAATAAACTCGACATTAGTCAAATCAGTCTAGTTCGAAAGCCTTCACCTTGCACCTCGAAGCAATCAACATGTAAATCATTGCGCCAGTTAAATTTACCATTCCGATATAACTTAATTTAGTCCAGTAGTTACACCGAATCCTGGGAGTCAATCGGCACTTGACGAATACTTCCTCCGCCATAGATAGGTATTGACGCGTCAAGGTTCCATGGCTTCCTTTGCATTCAAATCGCATTAAACAGATAGTTAAAGTGTTTTTTCTGAGCTGCTCCCCTTCCCTGTGAGCTGCTCGGGGCTCAACATTGAGCTGCTCAGTAGGCCACCCCGGCTCTACCAGCTCACGGCGGGTGTCCACGGCCGGCGGGGCGGCCTGGGAGTTGTGTTAATCATGTTTCACCTCGAACGTCCCTAATCTAATCAATTAACCAACAGGTTGTCGTCTTCCATGTTGTTCACCCCACGCAGTAAGGTGGGGGTTAGTGGGCTGGGACCACTGGCCGGTTGACACACGTCCACCATGACGTCCTAACACTTGGGTGGCCACACTGGCGCCCTGTGCCGACAACGGGGACACCCCGTGCTGCTCAGAGCTGCTCGGCAAAAGGCGGGAAATAGCCACAGGCGGGTCCCCTAAGCCCGGTTTGTATAAATATGGAAAAGAGGCGCTATAAGCGTCAGGTCGTTTACGCGGATGGGGCGCCGCCGAAAGGGAAGCGTCACCCGGAAAGGCTAAACGCACCCCGGGCACCCAGCCACCCCCATCTCCAGTCTACCTCACCCCCCCCCCCCACCCCCACTCACACACACCGATCCCACACACCTACCCCACCTCCACCCAATACCCCCGCGACAGTACCATGCCCCCTGACCCCCAACTCCCTCGTCCTCAGGACCCATCAGCTCCATCCAGGGAAATGGTTATAAAACGCAATGCTTGCTCACGGGATGCCATGCAAATAGCGTACCAGGGCCGCATCTGCAGGCATCCGGCAGCTCTCTACAGGCAATTAGATTATTGGCGAGGCGTTCCTCTTAATCTGGGCGCTGTTTTGACGCTGATTTACATGGGACTGCTGTCTCGGTACCAGCTGCAGGCTTGTGCCATCCTCCTCCTCCCACCTAGCATTGCCGGCTACCAGTAATACCTTTCCTCCAGGGCCTGTACTGTTAATACTATCGTCGGTTGCAGCTTCGACGCCTTCAACATCTTCTAAACTGTCTATATCTTATATTCTTTGAGGAGAAGTGGTTTCTTTACCCTTTCTTATAGTATCTCCTTATTATACAGTAACTCGTGTTTGTGCTTTTTTTTATTGTACCTTTATACTTTATTGTAACTCAATTCTGTATCTTTTTTTATAGGTGTATTTATACTATGCTATTATACCTATTAAATCAGCATGCATATGATGTTTTAAAAAAAACAGGTCTTGTGTATGGAACGCCAACACATGCACGATGGAAACAGCAAGTCACAAACGACGGCGATTTACCAATTACCAAATATTACATTCCCATTTCACAAAAGAAAAAGTACATGAACAGTGGCCTCTATATTGGGATTGATGGTGCCAAATAGGTATTTGATATTTTAAAATGAATCAGTGGAAGTTATAACCATATGCTATAGTATTATGTACTTCCCTTTTAACAGTTAATTAATTAATATTAATCTAAACATACACTTTAATTTAAGGTGACATCAAAGATACAAACATTGTTCTCTGCGCGGTCGTTGACCCCTTTCATTGCTCATTATTCACGTTAACTAATAGAGTGACAACGCTCAGTGATGTCTTGGGGTGATATGGTGCTAGTAACTGTCACACATGCAGTCAAATCATGAGGTATTGGTTTGGCAGATATTCGATGAATAAATACCCCATAGAATGGGAATGGTGCTGACCCGAGCATGAATCCGTGTTGACGGCACGCCTATAGGGAGGGAGATAAATCTAATATTGTACCCTGTGAACCCGGGTCATTCTTACAGCAGGCATTCACCAGTAGTCACGTTTAGGTGTCAATGTGTGAATGGAGGATATGGCTGTTTTACCAATTGTGGTATTGTCATGTTGATATGACAAGGGACCCAGTACAATACAGTAGTATATAAAGGTAGTAATTAACCAATAATATATGGATAACGGGCACACGAGGGGATGTATACCTATATAACGCCCGAGGTGCGAAGCACCGAGGGTGTTATATAGGTATACATCCCCAAGTGTGCCCGTTATCCATATATTATTAGGTTTATTATACGATTTTTCAACTCAAATATGATTAATTACCTTAAATTCGTCCTAATTTGGCCATTTTGAAGGATATATAGGTAGACTAGATCGAGCAAGGTGGGCGCCATGTTGTGGAAATCTTCAGTAGCGGAGGTGAGGAAGAACAAGCTAGGCGCAGGGAGCAGTCATTATTTCAAATCGAACATACCCTCAGTATTAACTTATACGACTGTACTCCCGCGTCGCCACCTGCCGTTTTGGTTACTAACTGCTCCCCTGTATACTTCAATATAGGCAGCATTTCCCTACCCTTCTACCACTGCCAGAAATGAATGGGCGCTAGAGTGTTCGCCTCACACACCAGAGATCCCAGGATCGAATCCGGGTGGAAACATATTATTTCTCAAGGGCCTATAATTATGTGAAAAAAAATCCCTAGAACTATTTTAACGAATAGATAAGCAAAGTCCAACTACTACCTTTATTGTAAAAAAAAAATTATAAAAATAATTTGATTTTAGGAGAAGTTACAACAAAAAGTGTAAAAATTGCTGTATCTCTGTTAATATAAGAGCTAGAGGCCTGAGAATGTGTCTGTAGACTTCTTGTTTTACCCCCTACCTAAGTATGGCCAGCACGGCCTGGTGGATAGGGCGTTGGACTCATAGTCTTGTGGCCCCGGGTTCGATCCTCTGACGAAACGTAGGATTTTAACTCTAAATATTCACCTCAATCGTGCTGTTATCGTGTGATAACAGAACTGAGTTATCCAATAAAAGCACGATCAGAGCCCCAATCGTATAATAAGCCTGTATAACACCACACAGACAGTGTCTGTAGTGTGGAAGTAGTATAAAACGGTGATTTGGAGCAGGCCTCTGTAACACCTCAGAGATAGTGCAGGTTTATAGTATAAAGGAAGTAGTAAGGCATGGTGACAATGAGGTCTATAATAATATAGAAGTAGTATAATATAATGGTGGTTTGGGACCGGCCCCTATAACACCACAAAGACAGTGCAGCTCCGTAGTACACTCAAAAAGTAAACTCGTCTGCAGACTCTTCTAAGTGACAAGAGAGTGGGTCCTCTAGCTGTAGTTGTCAGATAGAAGATACACTTGGTATGTGCCAGCCCAAAACCTGGCTCATACCAGCCCTAGACTCGTCAACCAGGGTCTGATTCAGGATTTTCCCTGTAGGTGGCATCAGTATAACATGCATTCTGTATAAAGTTGGGGAATGAATTGCATAATTTCTATGTTGATTTTAATCATATTTATGGGAATACACATTCATGTTATGGAGAATCCTGAGATTTATCTATTGGGGATGCTAGAAAAGGTAAAGGAGTCAATGTTTTGATATAATTGAGACTAAACAAATATGTGTTGGGCACATACACCTCTTTTGTGGTTATTTCTATGGTACAATAGCTGCAAGGAAACTCCCATTGGTATGACATCCACATAATATGTGTTAGCAGTCTGTAACTAAAGGGTAGAAATACTCTCCATATAGACTTGGGGATATGGCAGGAATTCCCCTAACCTACATACCTCTATGTTTGTATGAATTAGCTATTATAAACCTCAGAAATATAGACAGACATGGACAACAATTATGCCTAGGCAGAACCCAGTTAGCTCCACCTGCAGTGAAGTAGAGGTTATAGTGCACAGGTTAACCCTCTAAGGGGTGCATAGTGCTTTAAGGTGCTATGCTCTATGTGATCATAATACATGAATTCAGCCTTGGCAAGTATACTCGCCCAACTGTTGATTCATTTCCAAAGGTGCATGAATGCAGGCTTGGCGAATAGACTCACCAGGGCTACATTCATGCATCATGCTGACAAAGGGATTCAAGCACATTTAAAGCAGTTTGCAACCAATAAAGGGTTAACTATTCTGGGTTGTCAATTTGACGACCTTAGACTTGTCACTTGGAGTGGGCCACTGCCTGGGCTAACATTGTCAGTTAGATGACCCTAGTCTTGTCTTGTGGGATGGTAACCGGACAGTTCATCAAATAGACAACCTTTAACTCGTTTATTTTATATCCGTCACTTTAAAGACCCTAAACTCTTCTTATAAGACAACCTTTTGACAAGTTTGGATCCCTTCATTTTATCAGTGTATAAATGGAAGTAGTATAATACATGGTGATTTGGAACAGGGCCCTTGAACACCACACAGGCAGTGAAGGTCTGTAGTATGGAAGTAGTATAATACATAGTGCTTTGAAGCAGGCCTCTGTAACACCTCAGAGATAGTGTAGTATGAAAGAAGTAGTAAGACATGGTGATTTGGGGCAGGCCTCTAAAACACCACACAGACAGTGTAGGTCAGTAGTATGCATGGAAGAAATAGTAAGACATGGTGATTTGGGGCAGGCCTCTATAACACCACCACACAGAGAGTGTAGGTCAGTAGTATACATGGAAGTAGTATAAGACACGGTGATTTGGGGCAGGCCTCTTCTATAACACCACACAGACAGTGTAGTTCAGTAGTATACATGGAAGTAGTCTATGACATGGTGACTTGGGGCAGGGCTCTATAACACCATACAGACAATATGTAGTTCTGTAGTATGGAAGTAGTCTAAGACATGGTGATTTTGAGCAGGCCTATGTAATACCACATAGATAGTGCAGGCCTAATGAAAGTAGTATAAGACATAGTGATTTGGGGCAGCCCTCTGAAACACCACAAAGACACTACTAGTATATAAAGGTAGTAAGCTACACCACACAGACGGTGCCTGTAGTATGAAAGTAGTATAAGACATGGCTATTTGTAGCAGGCCTCTGTAACATCACATATAGAAAACAGTAGACCCATTAACATACATGATGAAGATTATATTGCTATAGAAGAATTTCTATTGAGACTATTGATATACCTTCTTGCTAACCCATTCAACGCGGAGCGTTGTCTGGCAATGACTTTAGGTAAACATGTTATGGGGAGAATACTAGTCAACAGCAGGTCATGAAGAGCAACGTCAGCAGAAGCGCTTCCATTGTTCCTGCTCCCGCATAGCTTCCCGCCTTTTTCTAACATCCCGAAAGGGCAGCAGACGACATTGACTTTCTCCATGCCACATTGTTTTGATGTAGTTTCCCCAGTCTCTACCAGGGGCATGGACCCTCCGCCGTGCCTGCGGCCCTAACTGCCCCCATGGCCCATATTTCCCCGTTCTGATAGGGTTAGTATCACTAGATGCTCACACCCAAATGTAATGTAGAAGGCTCTCCCCGCGAGCCGACAACAGTATTAGAAATGCCTATCGGGCCATTGCGGCACCGGCCTGTCGCCCCCTTGACGTAAGTATGGCCGCCTGATTTTGTTTCTCTGACTCTCTGGGGACGTGGGATCAATGAGTTGGTGTGTTGTGGTGTAGATGACCCGGTGGTGCTTGATTTGAACGGGGGAGAGGGGGGGGGGGTAGAATGCTATGTATATAGGGCCACACTATAACGCCACCACCCAGTGCCGTCTTACTATTCGATAGCAATTCCCATCACAAGGGGCTGCCAGTGCCCTCGGGAACTCTAATCATTCAAATAGTGCAGTATGCTTCAGTCCAAGCTGGCTGCACACACCTTCCCCCCTTAGGTGGAGATTGACCGATTTCTTCTCTATGTTTTTACCACCCACATGGATGCATCACTGTACAGCCTATGGGTGCTTGTCCCCCACCCTACCCACTGGCGCTATACCGTATCCCAACACATGGATACTTGGATCCGACTCAAAATGGGGAATATTGTTATATCACTGAATGAAATGACTTATGACATTTGTAGGACGCACCACTACTTATAGTAGTGGATGGCAACATTATGATAATTTGATATCTGACTCTCATTGGATTCCTTTCGCTTTCATGGAGCTGTGAGGTTCATTGCACAAAGTAGTTCCTCTGAAATGGGCAGTGATGCGGTGTTCCAAGTTAATGCAGAATGTGAGACAACAATTCTTTTAATCCGCGGCCTTTCTGAATACATCTAGTGTGGCAATGCTCATTGTATTTATTCCTTTATTCGTCTTCACAGTCTCATACACATCGGTGTAACCATTCTGTACCGCAGTGAATGGCACATAATCCGCAGCTATATAAGAAATACATCAACATTCCCTCTTTTGATGATTATAATAAAGATCCTGGCTCGAGACGGTCCTGTTGGGGCGGCCACTGCCTTAATGCACTCTTTATGTGTTTCTAGTCTGCCAGACACAAGGGTTTATTACCAGTGTATGACGTATGCACTGCCTTCACCCACGTCCGGGTAGGGTTATCAACCCAGGCGCCCAACCACGCAGTGTTCCTCCGAGACACAACCGGAAAGGCCTAATTGCCCACAGCAGACGACAACTGAAGGCTATTAAAGTCGTCTGCCAGTTCTACTCCGGCCCAGCCGCTGGCAGAGAGGAATGTGTACATTCATCATCAACAAGGGTCCGTTAGAGAATAGCCCACACCACGACCATGTCACTAATGGAGGCTTTGCTAATTTCCAAAGTCTAATTATACCTGATTGAATAAGAGAAAATTACAATGAAAGTGTCCTTTGGTGTCGTTACAGTTGGATTTCAACTGAAATTAATTTCTTTTGTATTTTACTCAGACAATGTCTAGAGTTGTGTTTATAAGAGCGAATGGGGTCTTATTCCTCATGATAGTAATAAATAATGGGCACTACATAATACTGCGGCAATTATGAATAACACATTCTTGAGTAATAGTCTCACTGTAAAGAAAAGACCTGGCATTATTGTGTTTAAATTTGAACTCAGTCCATAACTAACCCAACAATGTTATTACTGCAAAAAAAGTTTTAAAACAGTTAAGGTTCTCATTTCACACTCCTGAACACTAGTTACAAATTACGCTGCAACAGTCGGTTTAATCTGTGAAGTTTTAATTTTGACCTCTCCAATCTGACCAAATTTCCCTCCTTCTCCGCCGTTGGGTGGCGATAAGGCCTTCCAAGGTGTGGCGTGAAAAGTGAGATGTGTTTTAATTAGTGCGGAGGCCGCGGGATGGCGTGCCCTTGTCACCGGGTGCTGTAGCTGGCGGGTTGGCCGCCATGTTGCCATGACAACGCATGGCCCTCAGAACCTTCCTCCAGACCCTACAGGATTTAAGGTCACTGTCAGCCCCTCCTCCTCAGGTCGTGTGGTGAGCTGCTCAACAGGAGGAGTTGCTCTCGTGTCTTGGCGGCAATGGCGGCAGGAGGAGCCGGGGAAACAATGTTCATCAGAATGGCGTAATTGAACAACACTGAAGCAGACGACAAAATGACACTAAATGTCGTCTTCCACAATAAGTCACTAACAACATCACGACAAAGCCAAGTAGTGTTTCTGTTTTTGTCCCCCAGTACTGCTGAGGCATCATAGTTGAACCATTACTATATTGTGACTGTAAGGAGAAAAGGGGCACTATAATGGAAAAACAAATGCAAGTATAAATCAGTTATGTTGTAATTTAAGTCTAAATATAATATAAATGTAGTGGATGTTGAGTCAACTTATCTCATATGCAACAGCTAGTAGTATCATTAGAACGGAATACTTCTGCCAACTGTCACTCCTATTATTATGTTTGGATAACAATATCCCTCAGACAATATCCGCATTTTATCAATTTAAACAATTTAGGTTGTAATTATTCTCAAACGTGGCATTAGCTTCACTAAATGAATCATAACGTCGAGGTCTAGGTGGGGAACACTGGATATTGTGGAGTAAAGGGAGGTAGTGATGCAATAGGGAGTGGGTTCCGTACCATCCGTACTATAAGCCACGGGTCATTCCGGGCAGTGGCGATCCCTTGTGGTGACTTGATTAAGCATGTAAATACCAACACACACTGTGTGGACAGTGGCCATCACAGCGGCGTGCGCCGGACCAGAAGGTAGCACACCCCAGGTGAAAGTGGCGTACGTACACATACGCCGCCACCTTTCACAAAATGTCCCTGCCCTGTGACCAAATCCCTGCCGCCCAGTGCCCTAAAATGTAGCCTAATTGGATTTCAGCTAGGCTCATTGTATAGGAGGCATTTAGTCTGTGTACAGCAATCTGGATGTGCTGCACAGGCACCACTGACCACCACCACCACCACACCACCACCACCACCACCCCCACAGTGGCACCGGCACCACCAGCAACAGCCGACACAATACAGACTGGCCATCACTGCATTAGGCCGGGGCCAGGCCAGGTAGCCCGGGTCGCCGATTGGATTTGGACACTACTCTCTGGCCAGGACCGCAGAAAGGCCGGCTTCCATCCTGACCCATTATTTCCTTTTAGACATGCTCTAGCCCCCATCCCGCCCCGTCGGTTTACTCCCGAGGGGATTGCCTAATTGTGGCTGGCAATAGGGAGTCCATAGTGGCTGTCTAGCGGCTGTGGTACAGCCACCGACATTTCTATTTACTTACTCCAGACACAGACCCCGGCTTGTATTTAGAAAGGGGAAATGGAAACACTTATACAAATGCTACATCAACGTGCAGAAATAAAGGTCACTGTGGAAATCTAGTCAATAGAAAGCTATCCCCCAATGAATGAGGAATGAAATAAACAAAACAGTAGAATTCCTGCCTGACGGCTAGCCCACGGCCATGACATCAAATCCTAAATATCAGGGTAGATACCTTTTAGCCGTTAGGAGGAGACAGGAACAGTTCTTTACGAGGGTATAAAGGCGGAGAGCAGCTCTGAGCAGCTCGCCGTGCAGGCCCCGATTCATCTGTGGACACAGGGGATGCGGCCAGATCTACTGCCACCTACCTGGGTGCGCAGTGGGCTAGGGTGTGGGAGTGGGGGTTTCCAGTCGACGTCTTACCAAGATTGGCTCCGTGTATTACCGGATTAATTCCCCAGAGAAAAGGTGCAGCTGTCCAGGCTACTCACTCAGCGCGTCGCCATGCTGTGGTGGACGGATCTCATGTTATGACTATAATAGCCTACCAGAGCCCAGAGCTGTCCTATTTGTTTATGGGCGAGTGGAAGGGAGGGAGAACAGGGACTTCAATTTCTACCACAGCACCTGTAGGCCGGGCGAGGGAGGTTCCCATGGCGAGCCAGAATAAACTGTAATTACCAGATGGACCACCGCTCTGGGCAGCAAGAAATAGACTCTGGCATTCAGTCCACGATTTGTCATCAGAAATTCCAAAGTGAAAGCGCCGGCCGCTCTGATATGGACTCGGCCCTGAGTGCCCGTCCCCTTTTTTCCCTCTACAGTTGGGCTGATTTGAGCAGAAGCCGTGTACGGAGCTGATGGTGAGGCAGTAACTGCTGGGATTGGAACCATTTCCACGTCTATCATGGCCGCGCCCACTTCTTCTGGGATGAGTCTTGAATAGTAAAAAGGCGCTGTTGATATGGGCAGTGCGCGGCAGGGGAGCGCGTCCAATGGGCGGGGATGGAGGGAAAAAGGGACACAAAGCTATTGGTGTATGCCTTGGAAGTGGCGTAGAGGGCAAACACAAGGGTTGAGTTTGAAATATTATTTTCCTGGCCTGGGCTCATATTGTACACCTGGTCCGTGAGGAGCCATGACAGCGGCAAGAAATATCGCCTAGTGTCGGCTTCCCAACCTACGGCTGGCACCCCGGAGTGGATGGTGCAGGTAGTAGAGGAGGGGGGGGTGAGCCACTCAGGGATGAGCTGCTCTCCAACTTGAAAGACTAACGCCTGAAGCGCATAAATTGCCAGGTGTTGTCAGAAGAATATGAGGCGTCGACAATACAGGCAGCTCTATTAGCTGACGGTCTGTTGTTAGTCCGACACTCAGCGCCGATTGGCCGTGGAAATTGATGTTATCGACGCCCTGGAGGGGGGAAGCCCGTGGGTGGGCAGGGCTAGAGGTGACTGGACCCCTGGTGTAGACATGGTAACGGCAGGATGAGGTGCTCATTGTGAGGGGTGGCAGATAGGGTGGTGACAGATGGTGAGCTGCTCACTGCGGTCAGTCGGCCCGTTCAGGCTGCATAATCAGCCGTCCCTATGCATTGTCACCCACCCCTCATAGGTCTGCTACCACAAGAGACGGCCGTGTCACACCATATAGGACCTCTCCAGTACCTTACGGTTTCCGCCACAAACTGTCTCAAATAGCCCCATTTGACACTGTTGAGCAGCTCTGAAAAAGGTAGCATTATCAGACAAGTCTTAGTAGCCCATGGGTGGGATGATGAGCCTAGAAACTATGAGAACTAACTTATAAGCTAACCTAATGAGACACTAATTACATAAAGCTGATTTATATAGATGATAAAAGGAGAAACAGTCTATATCACTGGATAATTACCTGTTGGCTCTTACATATATATACATATATTAGAGGACCCCTGACTCCCAGTGATCCGATTAGGATTAGATAGGCGGTGTCTTGGATTTAATCTTAAAGGGACAGTATATACGTGAGTTTGTCCGCCATTGCTGGCCGTTTTAGGCTACCTTTGACCCTATTTTGCATGCTAGGACCCGCCCACATGTCTCCATACCTCATAGTATGCAAATTATCCACCTCCTACTAAAGGTTGCAGTAGCCCTAACTCCTGTAGTACAGCATGGGCAGCGACCTATATGACGGCATGAGTGCCCCCCTAAGGGACTGGTCATCTATTATTGATTGGGGGGGGGGGGTTGACATTAATTTCTGTGCATTAGTGAGCCTTCCCCCAGGGCCCCCTTCTTAGGGTCAGAAATCCATCCGTTCTTTGATATACCGTAAAACCTCGGCTATAAGCCGAATTTTATTTGGCGTTTTTATTTGCTATAAGCCGAATTTTAAGCCCCAAACTCTCATTCGGCTTATAGGCGAGGTTTTGATAATGTAGGAACATAGTGAAAACTAATTTCAAACACTTTTGATATAAGCTGAATTTTTACTCCCAAAATCACATTCGGCTTATAACCGAGGTCGGCTTATAACCGAGGTTTTACGGTACATGTATTTACACAAGGCTCTTTTCTGGGTCAGAATAGCTGATACCCCACCCTCCCCAACAGCCCAACGGGCCACACTCCCCCAAATCTAATACCCCAACCCACCCACCCTGTTGTTTCAAAATGACCACTTCACTAGCTGTATTTACAGGTATGGCTTGGGTGGGTCGAGGAGTGTCAGTAGGCCTATGTGATCACTAGAGACGTGCCTATATATAGCTGAACTATATGGGGTGCTTTCTGTATTTCATTTTGCCACCTGCATGGCTGAAGCCCCCCCCCCCTCCGGAATATTAGCCCCCTCATGAATGGCCCTCATGAATGTAAAGCCATCTGGGGATAGACCATGCCCATAGAGCCATTTTTAATATCAAAACATCACTTTCTTATGTCAAAAGTTCTTTAAAGTCTCTAAATAATCCGACATCTTCCCAACATTATTATAACGGCCTATCATGCACCTATATAATAACCAAGTGTGTCTGGGCCTATTTCAGCATTGGTATGGCCTAATGTTCCTCATGGCCAGAGGGCCTATAATTCACAGGCTCTTCTACTTATTCCATTTACCTAATAAGGCCGTGGATATTACATTTAATCAAACAGTCAGAACCCCATACCTCTGTCGTACCACAGAAAGTTTTCAGGCTGCATGTCCAACCAACTAATGATAAGGTGCATGCCTTTGGTGTGTTAGGATATAGGTGTAGTTGAAGTATTGGGAGGGGGGGGGGTCGTCCTGTGACGAGGTTGGAGCTATTCAACACTTGGTGATAGCTATTATTGAGTATTGTGTTGGTATGTGTTTGAAATGTGTATTACTGACTGCAATAGGTCGGGTTGCATATCCTTGATCGTTCTATTTTTTTGGGAGGTGCAGTGGGCAAACAAATCACTGAACTGTGACATCTTGGTAGGATGACTCTGAATCAACCAGTTATATATAAATATGAATAGATATATATGTATTATGCGGTACATTTAATCACACACATTACAATACATTGTATAATGAGACCTGTGGATTACTATAACCCAGATACAATTAAGAATAAATCGAGTCTAATGTAATGACCCAAGTGTAGGGCTATCATAGTAAGGTTACCTAACCACCTGTACTCCGTATATGCCCACACTGTGAAGTAGCAGAACTATTATGTAACTCAACCTATACAGACGCTGTCAGGGTCAAGGGAGGGGCGAGTGGTGGTACTGGTACAGTAGTTGATTTACATACAGAGCCTTCATTGAATGGTGACGACCTACACTGAAAATCCATAGATTGAAAGGGTTAGTCAGTACAGACTATCCTAGGTTCGTCATATGGCAAAGTTATATTCAAAAATGACTGAGGGGTTAGTCAGTAGTGGCTAACCTAGGTTCATCATTGGTGTGTTATATTTGTATACCACTAGTTGGGGCCACCTGTAAGATACTGTGATCACCACTCCGTGGCTCCCCCTGGAAATTAAAAGACTAAGGTGGGTTGGTCAGTACTGACCAACCTCACATTAATAACTAACCTAGCTTAGTCGTATAGGGAGCCAAAAAATGACTAAGTTAGGCACTAGTGACTGAGAGATTGGTCGCATAGGAAGCCTAGGAATATCAGTGTAGTTCTGCACTTGGATGGCACCTGGTGTGTGCTATTGGTAGCATTGGACTGGGTCAACTGGGCGTGACCAATTGCGGAGGCAGGGCCAAACTGAAGCGCCAGTAGTGGCAGCCTGAGGTATACCATGACCCTTTAAGATAATGAAGCTGAAGCAGTCTAATTAATTCCCAGGATTATTCTCCTAGGAGTCCAACGTAACGCCGGTCCAAGTCCAACGGCTTGCTTCTATATCTAGAGGTCTCTATGTTCTGTGTGCGATATCATAATATGTAAGGGCCATCACCATTGTCGGCAAAGGAGTTACATTGAGTTTCAAGTATAGTATTCTTGAAACATAATTACTGGACGAAGTGTTTAAAAAGTTAGTAGGAGAGCAACCAAAGTTAACATGAATAAAATAACTGCTAAACAAGACTCATCTGCACCCACAGTCGCCTATGATTGCTCTTTGATTGGCCCTTGATTGGCTGTAGAGTGGCCCTCTGAATGACGAACATTTCCAGGAAAACAATTACGGATTCATTCTACTTGTCTAGACTAATCTGCTTAGACCAATCAGTGATTCGTCACGGTGCATTGTCACAATATCTGATATCATGAACGATAGGAAGCTTCTCTAAACACTCTACCACTTCATGTATCTATTACTAAAATAATGAGCGTGTGTTATAGGCTCGGGGACGATTCCTATCGTTCATGCAGGGCAACAGTGCACATCTGCTCTCTAAAAAGATTGGTATGCTTCGCTTTAAACCAATTCACATTGAAATGTTTAAGTCCCTCACATTCAAGAAAATTGAGGAAGAAAATTGAAAAACTGTTGAGTCGTTCCTGTGATTTCCATGTTTCCTTGAAGACATATGAGCGGGGTTGGTGGTAGTTACGGGTTGTAACTCTCAGTAGGGCGCTGGGGCTGTCTGAGAGTTACGGAGAGAAGGGTCAATTTTCTACTGGTTGTCTTTCTGTCAACAAACCATGTCGATTTCTACAGTCAATTAAAGTGGCCCTTCATGCTACTCAGGGCCTTAATCAAGTGATATAAAATGTACAACATGGTAATTATAGGCATGTCTAGACCAATTGAAGGGTGGCATCAATGCAGTAAAGGCTTCCTGTCTGTACAGACTACCCTCTACAAAGTGCTCTAATGTGTAGAAATTAGTAATAATTTGAAAATTCTAAAAACATAACAAGGTAGAGGAAATATCTGAGATGCTCCCTGTATAATTTCAGCCCAGAAAACCGTTAATTAAGCCCAGGGGAGTGCGAATCAAACCAACCTCGCATTTGGGCTGAATTTCCAGTGATTTCTGGACACTAAACTTCTATACCCACAGCAGTGAGCTGCGGCCGTGGGTATTGCAGGTTATAACACGACTTGCTACGATCTCGCCCATACACTAAAAACAGAGCTGCTCCCTGATTGGATGAGTCTTTGATGGGCACTCTTGACCAATCAGAGACGTCCTTAGCTACTGCGGGGTGAGTGGCTAGACGCCATGCACTATATGAATGGATATACCACACCCAGCAGGAAAAATATTTTTTCAATGGCCGACAGTGATCAATTCAAATAAATTATGTGTCTGGTGTGTCTTTACACTATCAACCAACGATGTAAAGACACCAGGAGTGATGTGAAGACACCTGGCATTGTATAAAAATGATTATTGATGATGAAAATAAATCTTGGACAATGTAAGTAGACCACAGGCAACGTATTTAAAACTGTGTTGCTCTTTCACTGTGCATGGCGGCTTTTGAAGGGCATAATTAGCACCTGCCGCCATCATGTCTGGCTCCCTTGTTTGGGTACTCCACTGCTTTGATTGGGTGTCGTCCTGCATTGATTGGGTGACCCACCATACATGATTGTCAGTGGTACATTTCATGGTGTTGTAAAAGGTCGTTCGGGCAATCTGGCCTTGTGTTATGACTGCATACGCTGGCTACCTGCGTGTACGTATACACGCAGGTGTAGAGCAATTAGTGCTGTGAGCCAGGCGGGATCAGGCCTGGCCAAAATCTGACGCATAGTTCTGGTGTTCAGCCACAGGTGGCGAATTGCATTATGTAAAACACAGTGGATCACAGAGGTGTCACCTAGGAGAAAGGTCCTGCACCTGGATGATTGACAGGCGAAATTTTAGCCTACACCTGCGGGTTACATACGACCCGCAGGCCGCCAGCGTAATGACTGCATTGATGTATTTGCTATATTATGAGACAGTTTTAAGGAGAATAATGTGTCATAACGTGAATAGAGCACTTGTCCATGAACGTGGGTGTGATCTAGACTTGGAAGGCTCAGCAGATGCCTGCGGCATCCTGAGCCTTCCTCGATGTCTCTATCCAGTCTAGATCACACCGACGTTCATGGACCGTGCTCTATTCCCTAACTATACTAGGTTGGTGGTTGACTTCAGACTCTCCGTCTCAAGGTGACCACCAAATAAACAACGTGTGTTCCGGTAAGCCTTAACCCCCCCCCCCCCCCCGCCAGCTGCACACCCACCTGTCTCTGTTACTAGTGTTAGTCCTTTAAGGGCCGCAGTGGTAGGCCCCTTGTCGTCATGATGCATGAATGAGTTTATTTACGCACCATGCCGACCTTTCGGGAGTAAATCAAAACCCGTAGTAGAGTCAGCATGATGTACGTAGCTCTGGCGATTTGTTAACCAAAGCCACATCCACTCACCATAACAAGGTATAATACACTAAAGCACTATGCGCTCCTTAAAGGGTTAAATGGAACAACAGTTGGAAACCCAACAGCATCAGTTGTTGTGGACGTCTACACCGTTTGTAGTAGGGCTCTACTAGTACTAAGGGAGTGTTCATTTATTATTTACAGGGGGGGTGGTGGGTTTGGGGGGGGGGCGTAAAAATTTCTGACCCCTTCTGAGGGGGGGCGTAAATAATTCTGACCCCTCTTGAGGGGGGCGTAAAAATTTAAGCCCCTTTTTAGCCAAAAAGCCAGCGCGTTACTATAGTTCAAAGGGGGGGGCGGAAAATTTTCGGTGCCTTCGCCGAGGGGGGCACGAAACGTTACACGCGCTCTCGAGGGGGGGCGTAAAAAAATTTCGCTCCTCCGCGCAAAATCTCACCATCCCCCCCCTGTAATTAATAAATGAACACTCCCTAATAGCGGCTGCCAGGTCTGCCTCTGCCAACTGCAACAACAGCCCAGTAGGAACTCCCAATAGCATCTGCCTCTTTGCTGTCCCTGCTGAATTGCCTAAGCCGTAAAGCTATAGGCTGCTTCTCGAACTGTCTTTTTCGAATTAAATTCGCGGTGGGATCCCTCAAAGCCATTTCCTTTCGACGCGGTATGCCAATATAGTGTGGCTTTTTGATAAAGTTCCAACGGAAATTGCAACATTTGCCTCTCTGCCAACGATCTCTGTGATGGGCTTTGCTGACTGTATTCTAGCTTTTCTTTCTTCTTTAATACAGTGTTGATTTTGCTCATGGCTTGTATCCAGGCTCAGTTGTGAGTGTTTGGTTTTGCTTAATATCTATTGAGATACATAGCGTGATCTTCTATTGACTTCTAGGATATGGGTTTCCTGGCGGAAGTCGATCCGCTTATGGTCCTTCCATTGACGTCCATTTTGACCCACAACCTAGTTTTAGACTGAGCTTTCATTTTGGTTATGTGTTTTTCCGGTGATCACAAAACTCGCAGAATCTATGTGCATATACTATAAACGATATAGATACATTACAGACAATTTCAACAAAACGCTGTTGGTCTGTGTAATGTTTAGGGCAACGTCTGAAGCCCGTTATTGGTAGTCGGCGCCCTTATGTCTGCTTACCTTGATTGGGTACTTAGCTCTCTTGAGTGGCCATTCTCATTCCGTGATTGGGTAGTCATCAATCTCTAATTGACCGTGGTACATTTCATGAAAGTAGCAACCTAGGCCTAGTGCTTTGACGTTATTGGCATGTTTATTGTCATATTGACATACATATCTCAATTAGTATCATGTCATAATGTGAATATGGAACTTAGCCATACCCGTGGTTGTGCCCTAGATTCTCTATAGACGTTTTGGGTTTCAAGGGATGCCGCAGCGTCCCGTACCCTATTCCCTAAAATGATGTCGTTTACCTTATGTTAGCAAATTAACGGGAGCATTACCCTCCCACAGCACAGGTTTACTCTAGTAAGGTAATGTTTACTAACCATCTGCTTGGTGAGTGTAACGCCATCGTTCAGGCTCTTGTCGTTAAACCCGCAGGTCTCGGTACCCCTCCAGCGGCAGTCGGAGTGGAGTCGGGACAGGTACCCAGCGCTATATATAGGGGCACTGGGCCTTTAAACCCGCAGTTCTTACTGCACGTCCAGTAACAGTCAGAGTGCAGTCGGGACATGTACCCAGCTCTATAATATTATATAGGGGCGCTGGGCCTTTAAAGTGATCATGATTATACTCTACTCGACCACCTTCGTGGAACCTGTTGTGTATACCTTGTTACTTTCGCATATTGTAACTTTTGTTTAAACGTTCTGTGAAAAAGGCGTTGGTGCTGTTTTGTACTATAAGAGAAATTTGATAGTACAACAGTACTGTAGAATTATCGTTGCATTCTGAACAGGGATAGTGAGAGGGCCGCGCCCTGCGCCATTTGACACATCAAAATCCCAAATGCAAGGCGCAGTAAGTGGTAGATATGATACAAGTGACATGCTGTATAAGTTATATAAGCCAAAGACGGGGTAATTGTCTAAGGCGTCAGCCGGGGATAATTACCATTGCCCAAGCTTGTTCTTGTTTATGGATGCGCCACTGACCCATTGCAAGAAATCAATATCCCTGCATTTATTTCATATTTACCCTAGCACATTGGATATACACACACCACACACGTGGGCTAGTTGTCTTGTCTATAGAACATGTATCCGCCTTATCAGTATACACTGCACCTTTCTTTTGTAAAACGTTTCTAAACCATTTACCTAAAAAAGAAAAGGCAACACTGGGGGAGAACCAACTCAATAATCCTCTCCTAGCTAAGTTTATTTCAGTATAGGAGCGCGCCTGGTGTAGAATGAGATTCTCTTTGATCTGTTGCCGGGATCCCCTCTTGGCTTCTCATTCTGCAGCTGTCTTGTGCTCGACACAAAGCGTCGGCTTAATACTAATCACATCCGCAAAGCGGGAGGTATTTACCCTGGCCTTACTCGGCTTTTTCCCCACCCAATGTTCGTCTTCCGGGCTGCTCAGACTTGCCTTGGCCGCCAGAGGAGCGGATCGACCTCTCGCAGACGAGAGCAGACGACATTAGCCATTCGATACCCTGTTTTGTAACTAGACTCATGTCTTTTTCTCCTAGAGTGACGATGGGTTTGAAGAATTGAAAGAATTGCCCTTTAGCCAATGATCATAGAGTAGGAAAAGTGAAGGATTTGCCTTTCAACGAAAGTACTTTTATCAGTTGCTGTCGACGCCAAGGTTATGATGGGCTTAAAAGTCAATTCCCTTCAATGTCAGATAGCAATGTGCATCTGTAGACTATGAAGAATTCGTCTAGTTTAAGAATTGCTGCAGTAAATCATATTGTTATTCCCTCTAATTAGGCAGCATGAATTAAGACTTAAATTCATCCGACTGTAGACATTTATCTATAGCAAACTGTTGCATGTGCCAAAGGTTATCGCGGATGACAAAACAATTGCAAGGCTAACCATGGGTGTATCATGCACAAGTGAAATATCGTATTTGTAAAAAAATATAATGATATCAGTCAATTTTAAAACAGAACATCCTGTCAAGGACATGATGCAAATGAGAAACCTCTGTGGTGTTTTCTTCACTGACGACGCCATGAAATGTCGTGAGCAACCAAAACATCTTCTTCACTTAAATACCAACACAAGAAAAGCTTGCATTTCAATTACAAGGCATTCTAAGGATTATTTTACTTGGGGTGGTCAAAGAACATACCCAGCTGTCTGTTCTGATGTCTTTGTGCTTGTGTTCTGTGTAGAGGGGTGGTGGGTTCTGCGGGCGTCAGCGCTAGGTGGCGGGCCTGTGGGGGATGAGGGTAATCAGGGTAGGGGGTTCTCAGTGTGAGCTGCTCTATTGATCTGTATTACCAGGCCAATGAGCTGCTCTCCAAGTGGCCCAGGGTCGGGGCTTGACTCGTGCCGCTGGTTTTGATGACCGGTCGTTTTGTGACACCCCACAGCAATTAGACAAGCCCGACCACCCGAATACCAACAGGCACAGCCCCTGTGTTAACCGCTCGTCCCTCTGAACTGCTTTTTTAAGGTCGGTGGGAGGTACTCTGAGGAGGACACTGCTTCTAGTGCCTCTAATGTAAAGGAAGGCCAGGGGGACTTGAGAATTAAAGCTGTCGCTGGACGGAGATGTGATAAATCCGTCATTATCAAGTAAGGCTTTAAATTATAGTGTGAAGGGAAAAAGAAAAAGGAAACCGTCGATTATTAGACTATAACTAATTTAAAACAGATCCTTTTGGCTGCATAGTGTTTCTCTAAACCAGCACCTAGCGTGGTCTCAAATGCATGTTTTGTCACTCTTGGTCGTTTGATCTTTGGCTGTTCGTGTTTGGACTGGATTGGGGCTGGGCAAAAACTAGACTGCAGCCAATATCTATTTAACTCCGACAGCCCGCTCCCTGCACACTCAAGTATTTCTCCACTCTTATCAGGGATTCGGCGGAAATCACTCATGAGGTTTGGCTGTGGATAAACAGGATTGATTCCAGGTGTTTTTTTCCTACTGTGGCGTGATAACTTTTGATACTGGAGGAATGTTGGATTATCTGCTTTCGCTTGACAGAGGAGCCATCCGGAAAAGCCGATCTAAACACTAAAGAGCATTGCGACACTGGAAATTAATTGATTCTAATTTCTGGGACAGCAGGTGATATTGTGATTCCAGTGTTTTTGCTGACTGGTATCCATTTCCCTGATCATGGATTGACCGATATTCTTATACTGCTGCCGCATCCCGATCCCAAACCTGGCTTAAAAATCGGAATCGATTCAGACCATTCTGAGAAAAGATTTATGGAATATTGTCCCACATCCAGAAGGGTGCTATCGATCTTGGCCGGGTGTAGAAAGGCGATAGCAGAAAACTCGAGGCAAATGAATTGAAATAAGTATATGTAATATCCTCTCGGAAATTGTCTCGTCGTAAGTGTAGTAGATAAACGACTGGAAGAGGCAATATTAATTAAGCTGTAAAACAATAATGCTGAAGCTAAAATAAAACTCATTGACACCCTAGCTGAAGTAGGATCTATAGGCTATTTAGCTACTAGACATATAGGGGTCTCTCAGGGCCTGTGTTTGATGGCGGACAGAGGATCTAATCAATCGTCAAGGCAACAAAATGTCAACATGATACTAAACACTGCACCTATATTGAAATGAGCTGTTATATTTTTACACCCCGTCCCCGAGCTGCTCACACCACACCAGGGGAGCAGCTCATACGCAGGGGGAGTAGCTCATACGCAGATGAGCAGTTAAAAAAACCTCACAATCCATTCCGTGCTCATGACGCTCACACTGGATTTCGCTTAGTTGGGCCCCTGCCTTTGTAAGAAGAAATAAATTCACAAAAAGAGGCTAGGTGTGTTTGTCCGTTGCGTGACCCTGCATTTTAAGTAATCTAACACGTTGTGTGTTAACACGAGGTTTTCCCTTTGTTTAACTGGTGTTTCAACCCCAGCCAGTCCCCCTAGCCGGATGTGAGTTGGATGCCGACTGTCCTTAACCACAGGCACAGGAAGGGTGTTTTGGATGCTTCACAAGGCACTTGACCCCTCTGAGCGGAGTTTGGAAATATTGTTAGTGGCATATTCCATAAGAAACCATGTCTTTCATATTCAATCAATCTATGAAAACATAGAAAACATATATATACACAGGGCTGCGAAAAAAGACAACCACAGTACAACGAGAATATATAACAAATAACATCACTGTTCCTCACACGGTTAACACAGGACATAGGCAAGTGGACGATAAAGAAAGTAAACTGCAATGTTAGAAAAAGCTAGGACATTAGTTAACTGCACACACTATTCCGTTCAGGTAGTATGAAATATAATACTAAAGGAAAAAGAAATGTTTCAGAAAATGGCCACTCAACTTACTTCTTGAGAGTACAATGGTATATTTCTTCCTCCTTGTGAGTAAGATGAATTTCAGGCAAGACAGTTGGCTAATATGAAAACCTAGAAGTGTCACAACCACTTCCTTTATTCAAATCATCTAATACCTTGTCAGCAGATTTGAGACAGCACATATTTTCTTACCAATGTATTATCAACCTTGCATACTCACAGGCTGTACACAGGATTTAATACAATACGTCACTCGACAAACAGAACCATATCCTTCAGTCCTCAACCCTATACCCCATGCTCCTTCCCATTGAAGGCTCTACTGCTGTCCTCCAATGTACGGGGCCAGAGTCTTGGCTGATACTACTTATCGACTGTTAATCCCTAGTCAAGGTGGGTTGAGGTGCGTGGAGGTCTGTACATTCTTTTGGACAGCCCCCTCCTCCCTAGATTATACAACCCTGATATGTCCCAAGGGCGTCATGCTGATGGCGTACCGATTCTAGCTGTACTGGTAGTATTATACATATACAGTATGCCATTATGATAGGGAGTCTTCACCGACGAGGAAGTATTGTATTGTATTGTAGTGTTATTTCTTTTATCTAACCCGGAATGGCAGTCAAGCTAGCCTATTCTGAATCGGTTTCTTGTATAACTTGTACTATAAGTGCAATGACATCCTACATGCACTTAGGCTATATATGTATGCATTTTATTCTACAGGCAATAACTATGTACGTCGTTGCATTGGGGGGGGGGGTTGAGGTTTATTTTTTTATTCATAAATTTTAGCAAGTATTTGGCGAGGAAGAAAAGCTCCCACTGAATCCAGGGGCCTAATTAATAGCTTGAATTCGCGATTTTTAACAAGAGTATCCAACAAATTCGTGATATCCCCTGAAACACTTTTTATTATTTTGGCCTTAAATTGAAAGATTGCTCTCAGGCAGTATTCCAAGGGAAATCTGTATATACAACCGATACCGAGATTCCCTAGAAAGACGCCTTCAGAGAAGAGCCATTCTGTGTGATGGGCAGAGCCGTAAACTGTCCATGCAGCCTAGGGCCTTGTGCGGCAGGTGGCGTGCCTTCTCCCTCTGTTAACCCTTTCAAGGTTGCATAGTGCTTTAATACACTATGCCCTTTGTCGTCATGATGCATGAATGCAGCCCTGGCTAGTGACCCGCCAGGGCTAAATACATGCATCATGACGACCCTATGAGGTTGATACATTCTCGAAAGTTCGGCATGATGTATAAATGTAGCACCGGCGAGTTACTCTCCATGGCTGCATTAATGCATTATGACGACCAAGGACATTATAGAAGTATGTGGCCCTTACCACCCAGTTCTATCACCACATATATCTCGCCAACATGAATATTTCACAGACACCGAGCGCCGATATCATCCCTTTGACATCAATGAACACCACTGAGCATGAATCTTGAATTGTGAGTTCTCCTCTGAATGGCGGGTGAAAAAGGCAAGCACTGTCTACATGAGTGGATTCCTTCTCGTTCCTTGTCGCTATAACAGTCTATATGCTGGTAATTGAAAATGAATACCTTCTGGTACTCCGCTTAAGGCCGGTCAGAATACAACCAACAGGGGTCCCATATCTTGTCCAGCCTGGAGGGGACGAGACAGGACGATGTGGCCGCTGGTAAACTAGAATCCATTAAGGGGAATAGGGAAACCTTTTGCTGAATAAACAACTGAGCTGGGTGGGCCCTACACTGGCTTTACATCTTGCTACACCCACCCACCAGCCCCTATAACCTGAGATAGGGATATAGCGAGCAGGGGGCACCCTATTGTAATTGTGTGCTGTGGAAATAGAGCCCTGTCCATCATGACAGATACCCCTGTGGCTATCAATGACTATCTTCACAGCCATTCTCTCCCAGCCTCTCCACTTCCCATATTACACCGGAAACGACCATACCACTGAGGTAATGCGCACGCAGGTCGTAGCATCTCCCCATATACTGTTTGGGTTATGGTCGGCAAAGCACTACTCCTAGTTGTAGATGTATTTCCCAAATGTGCCTTTTGCAGAAAGTGTAGATCTCATGGTATATTACAAAAGCCATGCGAGCCATCATTCAACCCCGTCTGACTTCTATCATAGCAAAATCATTTCGGGGGAATTACAGTATCGGTGCGACATATTGCTTGCTATGACCTACATTACTCAAAGTAAATACCATAAAACATCAATTTTCGGACATCATTATTACGATCCGAATCACACATTGCCAATTTGTACTTGTAAATAATCTACTAATAAAACAGGATCATGGCGGGGGGTCTCTTTCTGAATACCCATACTCAATAGCCTACAGATGCCTGTGGCATGATACAGCTACTCACTCCCTCCATGGCACGCTTCGTTTATTCTTTATACCAGAGCTTTAAGCGGGCTGTGAATTCAATCAATTTAATGAATATCCTGACCGCCAGTATGGCATTATTTGACACGACGTCACGTCTCCGGCGGCCATGGATACCGGCGTCAAGTTGACGTCCCCGATACAATATTCATGGACGGCTTGTCAACGGTCTGCCGCCATCAGAAATGTCTATTCACACCTTCATTGAACATTCATTATTGCCTGATACCTACTTCACCCTGTATGGTTATTAAATCCCCAGAAAGAAGGGTGTATGTATAAGGTGTTATATGTGACGATCAGAACTAAGAGTAAGTGCCCTAAGGTGTTTGATAGCCCTACACAGAGCACTGTAAGGTAGAAACGTTTTGAGTAGTACATAAAAAGAGACATTTGTGTCAGGAAGTACATGAGTGAGTAGTATAAGGAAAGCATCCTTTGACTCAAGACTAGAATAAAAGTTAACGTTAAGCCATCAATATACACTATTTTGATTGTTTTTCACTGCATTTTGTCATTGCATTTCCTTATTGTATTTGCTTGATAATTTCCACTCTACACCTGTGAACGGCATTAACTCACTTAGAATAAAAGGGATTTGCTTAATGCGTGAAACAGCAGTACGGTCAGGCTGTGCCTTGAAGCTCCTCCTTTAGAAAGAAACGTTCATATTAACAGCCTTTTTTCCGACAGAACTACCTTGTTCATTCCGTATGCCATCACCACCTTTGCCTGATGAGATGAAGTGGAGGCACAAATTGCCTGGCAGAGCGGTATTTATAGCGTAATATAGCAAGTAACACAGGGGCAACACAGTTCCTTCTGGCTGGGGTGGTGGAGGTCATACAATCATTGGTGGTGTGTTTTACAATGGGGTGCCTGGTCTACAGCTGGAGTAGGGTAGGCCTGGAGGGGCTGGAGGTACTGGAGGAGGGGTGGGGAGTACTAGAGGGGTAGGAATTGCTACACCGACCATCATGCTGCCTGTTCACGTTCACACGGCCGAGCCCTAGGGCCAGGCTGATCGGCGGGGCGACGGCGGCGCCTGAGAAGGGCGATTGCGGATCGGGCAGTGCAGGGAGGGGGTCGTAATGAACTGGAGGAGGCCGTATGAGCTGGTCGGCGGCGATATGAGCCATGAAGGCAGGTTTATGGTTTACCCGTATAAGCTGTTTATGTGCCAGGAATTCCGTTCCCTCCACCCCCTCTCTCCCACCTACCCCCAGCCCCTACCTCATCTTTGTACTCACTCGGTTTGACTCCATAGTCAACCCCCGTATGCTAACTACCTCTCCTAGCCCTTGTTCCTTTCTATATGCATTTGCCTTACTGACTTGGTGGGCTGGGATGGGTCTCGGGGTGGGCTGTATATAGGGTGGGGGAGGCGTCTTTAGCCTGAATGTAAACTGTATAGAAGGAGCTTATAGCGTGGATTTGTGGTGCCATAAAGGTAATTGGGGTGGAAATAGGCATTGTTGGCGGCATGAGACTTGTTTGCCGCTCCCCGATTCCCGATGGTTGCCGGGGCGTGCCGATGCTTAGATGGAGACGCTACTGCTACCCACCCTCTACATTCAACACCATGTTGCCGTCTCCAGTGGCCCTCTCACCCCCTCACCCCCTCCATTCTCCACCACCACATACTCAGGCCTCAGTCCTTAGAGGGCACCTTACATACTATCTATCCTTCCCGCAGCTCTATGGCTCCCCAGTCGCTCCTCTAACCCCAGGGATGATACATAATACACTCCTGGTGAGTTCCCGGAACAGTGTTATGGCAAGGTGCCACAGGCCCTTTCTACTTGAAAAATGCCATCACAACCCGGGGTAGGGGCTAGTTTATTGCGAGCAGACATGTCAGGAATTCTGGACCGACCTGGCGGGTGTGAATATATATCATGTGTGCTGTACCCCTATGAGTGATGCACCCTGACATATGAGGGATGTTTAATGCATGCTTAGTGCTTAGCACATGTGTGTACAGGCAAGGGAAAAGGGTAGTCCGAGGAAAAAGCCAACTTTGAAATTGATGTCATAAGCTTTCCAGTGATATATTACACTAGAAGATATTATTTCTAGTTTTTGAGAAATGGCTTCATGAAAATGTGTGGGCATCACCCTTTCCAAAATCCCAATAAGCTCTATGTCTCATATTTTCCAAGATATCCCTATTTAATTAGCATAATCTATGATAATCAGAATTTTATGATACATTTTCATTCTTTAAGTCATAAAATTTGATCTAGGAATGGTAATTTTATTTTGTTTTCACCATGGCAATCCTAAGAAATCATTCTATCAATTTATGTCTTAATTTCCTCTATTTGGAATAAAAATCATGTTTCCATGGCAACACATATCAACAAGCATACCCATTTAGGCTTTAAAACGTTCCTTTTACCTTCCAAATATAGAAGCTTTTTTACCAAAAATGGAATGTTTTATGTAATCCTATTGAATTCTCCAGAAAAAAGTACCCAAGAGCAATTTTTAGCCTAATTCTTTCATTTTAGGCCATAGTGGCGCCCCCTGGTGGCTAAAATCGGAACTAATCCCGCGGGGACCATCCTTTCTGCTTGGCTGCTCACATGTATAGCCCCTGCCATGGCCCTATTCATTATATAAGACCTATTTATAGGAGGTGAATGGCCTTCAGAATGTATATACATATGTGATGCACCTTCCTCCTGAGAATCCTCCAGGGTTCATCCTCCTCTGTGCCATCATGTAGTGGTGAAGCTGACGGAAAGCAGTTTCACCGGCGCCACAGCGGATTATCAATCTCATAGGGAAGACAAAGAAAATCACATTAATCAAGTTAAACACTTGAATTATCTCCCAGGGCTGCTTTCAGGCTCATCATTCAACTGTAAGCAAACACAATCCCCAATGGCAAGATAGAGTGCATTGGCATAGAGCGTGGGTCCCTATTATCTCAACTTAGAGTGGAGAAAAAAGAAGGTAGGTTATGCTGTAAGCAGGCAGAGGGGAAGGGAGATAGTGGCCCATCAGAAGGAGAGCAGGGTTGAGGTGCAGGTGTAAGAAGTTGGTGGCAGCTGATGAAGGAGTTAATCCCCTTATTGGTGTGATGGGCTTACCCAGCTCACAGAACCCACTGACAGCCCCCCCCCCCCACTCCATCCCAACACCCCCTCTCCTCCCCCACCCACACTGGTCGATAATCTCTAATGCCATCCCTCACGTGACAAGAAAATATTCACTTTGCACATGAGGGGCCCTATGCAAGCTTGGCGTGAGGAGGAGTGGGACTTTGTACAATGAGATTCCATATTGAGATGTGTGTAGACATATGCTGTTCTTACTTCACTTCAAGTCTGACTATACCCCCTGACATTAGATACATCAGACACAAGACATCCCACATGGCAACAGCTTCTTGCTGAGGGGAGTGGGAGCAGTCTCCCATTGCCTCAACAGGAGACATACAGGTGCCGGGGGTGTTTCCCAAATCAATACAAAGTCTTCAGTTTCGCCGCAGAACTTGTGCTGTCGTGAAAGTAAAAACAATGTCCAATATGCCCTTGACAATTGCACTCTCGTTGAATTGACTGAAAATAGTTCGTGTGAGTCAGTGACAAGCGGCTGCAGCTGCTGCCGCCTCTTTTCTTCTTTCATCACACAGCTCCTCCACCTCCCAATGTGAGCTGCTCGGAGCTTCCATCAGAAATACACAGGAGGAAGGGCCCTGTAGCAAAGCAGTGTCTGTACAGCCATACCAAGGGGGGGGGGGCTTCATATCTTCTCTATAATAGCTATTCATGAAAATCACTTGATACATGGTACCTCTATCACAGGAAACAATTCTCGACAAAATACTATCATTTTGATGGGATATAAAACAAAATAAATTATAGCATATCTAAGTGGAACCAAGTCAAATAATACAAATAAAACACTAGACGGTAGGCCTAAAACCTACCCTAACATTGTCTTGATATGAAATACACTACGTATTAAAATGCTTTTTCAATGACCAGAAAAGAGAAGAAAACTGAGATTATTTTCTCCGGTCATCTAGGATCTAAAGTGTATCCCTTTTCCCACGGAATTAACTAAAAAATGACCCCTTACAATCTCGTTGGCACATGGTAACCAGAGCTGTTGGGATCCCCCACCCCTCCCATCCGGGAGCAGCCATACACATAGATTACCTGCCACAGGCAACTAGGAGCATCCCAATGTGTGACCTTAGGGCAGGAAACGTGCAGATCAAAAGCACCGGAGGATTAAGCACCAGAGCTTACGGCGCCACATCTGGGTCAGCAGAGGGCACCTGGCTGATGATCCTGACCTCTGTGGTGTCATAAAACGAAGACACAGTGGACAGTGATTTAGCCTGCTGACCGTTGACATTTCGCCGGCCTGTCCACTCATAATAGACTCCCCTGTCCGCCCCTGGTTCATTGTGCCAGAGTTATGAGGAAAGACAACGCCACAGTCCATGTGAATGACGCATCATTCATAGGCTGAAATTCCATATCTTATTGAATCCGCGTGCTGACAGTTAGGAGAGGAGGTCGATGTTTGTTAACAATTATGGGAGAATGTGTTGTTCATAACTGCATTGAGAAAGCTGATGGAGAGGAAACAATACCTTTTATCAGTCTGGGGAAACACACCTGTGGACAAATACACATAAGTCGCATTTCTTTTTTAATGATACTACGTTCTCGTTTGGACAATGAAATGAATGCAACACAAAAAATGCATTACCTTTAATTTAACCTGTTCACTTTTAGAAGTTACGTTATTTATGACACATTCAAGACGTGTTTTGTTCGATTGTCAAATGCGGATGGGTGTTACAAATGACATGTGGAACCTCTGTGGTATAGTATTCTCGCTTAGTTTTACAGTATTCCTATCTTGACCCACGAGTAATGTTATGTATCGTATAAAGATACAGTCCCCTTTATGGGTCACTGTCATGCTTCCCGATAAGAATTCCGCCCCTGTATCCGTATCTAGGGATTCCTTGCATCTGTATAACTCTTAGTATCTCATTATAGTTTCATAGTGGACGTCTACTGGCCCTTTGTAACTGCCTGGTCTGCACACTCATCTCCCCCCGCCCCCTTATAGTGGGCCGGCCGAGAAGGGGCGGATGCGTGACACCCGTACAAACACCAGCAAACACCCCTCTGAAGACGAGATAGTAGGCCTCCGGGAGAGCCTATACAACACCCGCACGGCCTTTTAGCCGCCTGTAAAGTCGCCTTGCCGCCAAGGCGTGCAGTCACTGCTGGCTAGACACAGTAAGGGGTACTACAAGTATGGCTATGTTTACGCCTTGTTCTGCCAAGAGGCAATACTACAGTGGGTTGGGAGAGTTGTGATGGGAGGTGGAGGGGTAGTGCAAATAGAGCTAGCAAGCAATAGGAGAATGGGGGATATCTATAATGGAAAGTTCTTATTTTGCATCAGACCCTCGGCATCTCCAAAAGATGTCCACAATGCATGAAGGGTATCACATATCGTCTGGAGCTGGGTGGGGTAATAATGTCCTTTATGCACACAATACGGCATGCCCCAACATCCCCGCAGCCCCTCTGCTTACATCTCTATAAACTGAGTAAAATGGGTAAATCTGGTTTCATCTACCACTGGGTTTAACAATGCCATTGCAGTGAGCAGACGGTTGGCTGGAGCAACTCCATATTCTTTGATCTCCATACAGACAGACCAAAGCGCCGGGACCCCGCCTAGTTAAGATAACGGCATGCTTTGTGGTGTTCATGTAGTGAGCTGCTCGCTCCGTTACCCGAGCTGCTCACTCGCCGCCCCTATCTGGGACCCTGTCTTATAGTCTCCTCCATCCCGCTCCTACTGGAGGATTCTCTGTGCTGCAGGGGTGGTCTGCAAGGCTGCACATCCCTCCTGCTGCCGATACCAGAGATAATGCCTGACGGATCAGCACTGATCTGTTTGCTACCAGGCCTTGTTCCAGACAAGGCTGAGCGTACTCAGCAGGGATCGCTGTAGCTGTAGGACAGGCTAGGGGTAAGGCCAGGCTAGGGGTTGACACTTCATTCCTGCCCAGATAGCAGAGGCATCCACTTGCCCCAGAGTAAATCCCTCCTGTAATAACCAACGGAAATGAAATTCAATGTGGGCTCGAGGTCAGGAACTCCTGTTTATTGATATGATGACTCAGGACCAGTACTGCTCTTATTAATTCAGCTCAGTGTTTTATTTGATTTATTATCTGTTGATTTGACATTTTCTATAAACCTCTCTATGAATTGGAAGGGCTGAAATTGTGGAACTAAATAATACCGATATTGTTTTTAAGGCTTAGAGAATTTGAATGGGATGCCGGGATGAAATGGCATGGAAACTGTTAGTAACTACCAACTCTGGGAATAATAACTGTTGAATACTCAAGATCTGTTGATGCCGTTATCCCAGTTAACCGTGTATGTTTTTTTAACATTCTGCAAAGTAAGCGTCTTTTTATACCGCTGTTTACGAATAGTTCGTATTGGAAAACAGAACTCATATCAAGACAGCGACCAAAATTGCGGCAAATATTTGTCGCTATCGTATCCGAGTATTATATGTGAAAATATCTCGTGATTCCAAGAAGTAATTCCCCATTGACCCATATTCTAACACATCATTATTTGCAGTGTGACGTTTTCTATGTATATTTACCATGGGTGACTTTAAAGAGGGATGGATAATTATTTTCTCTACCCTCCAACAAATGGGTATACTATGTTTTTGCAGAGATGAAATCATTTCCAACGGGACCGCTGATAAAGTTTTTGTCCAAGCTCTTTTTCCTCCAGAGATGATAATTAAAAGCCTTTTTGGTGATGAGATTTATTAACTGTTAAGATGCGCCTGGGCCCAACGTGCTAACCATTTGCTGTCAGTTTGTTTTTAAAATGTACCACATGGTAAAACAATCCAGTTTGATGTCAGCGGATGCAGAGCAGGGCCTTTATTTTGACAGCAGATTGTCAATTGTCTAAACCATGATGGATGCACATGCTACATGGGCCTTTTAGAGAAGCCATTTTGAAGAGAGAGAAGAGAAAATAAATGAGATAAAATATAAATAAATAGGGACGCCGGTGCGTGGTGCTGTGAATATTGAATCAGCGGCCTCAGCTGCCCGGCCATCCTTTCTAAGAGACGGCTAAACTTGTTAGCCGCTTACCGATGGGCCTAATCGGGACGGACATATGTGTTCACAAAACAGATTGCTAATTTCTTGCAGAAAATTAGTTGGCTGCAACTGGAAATTCGTTCGCACTGCATGCTCTGCTGAAGCGCCACAAATTAGTATCTCTGCTAGTGATATTGCCGTTTCGGATTACTGTTGGGCACTGAGTGCTGTTGCCTGATCCCCTTTAGGAGTGGCCTAGATGGAGATCATTAGACTTTCCCCATATATATCGCATACATTTACAATGAAGCATGCTCCGATGTCCAGCATATACTTTGATGTGTATTAGTGAGGTGTGCTATCCATAGCCCACCAGCCGGAACTTCTCTCCAGTAAGCTCCATAGATGTGACGTATCTGCCTGGTCATACCTGTATTACTGCCTTTACCTCCAGGACGTCAACCTATTAATGTCTATACTTAGAGGCAACATATGGGCAGCCAGGGGATGAGAACAAGGCAGGTTATAACGTAGGCTCCTCCTGAAGGGAATGTTTTGCAGCTTATAGTGTTATCACAGCAGGCTGCAACTTAATTTGCGTCAAGGGGACGGCGCCCGTCGCTGTGGTTGGGGAGGGGCTTGGCGGTGGCTTCAGGAGTGGCTTCAACCTGGGCTTCAGTGGTGACAGTGGCTGCAGAAGGACGTGTTGGTGGCGGCACTTTATAATGGGGGCATGCGCGGGGGCGGCAAAGATAACAGCAGAGGGTATAGCATAGGAGAAGGGTTGACGCTAGGGTGTGGCCAGTGTAGATTCACCTAGATTCGACCACATAACGTGATTCTGACACTTGAATATTTATGTATTCAAGCATGGAAATTCCTCTATCTGTACATGTGTATTACAGGACAAGTTAATTGTTACTCTCACCGACAAAGAACAAAATTAATAGAGAGTTTATCCTGCATTTTAATAGCTACAAATATGTTGTATAATAAAAGGTTTGTGGTCGACTCTATGTGAATCTACCCTACAGAGAAAGGGTTGATGCTCAGCTGATGCTAGAGGGTATGGCTAGGTCGTCCTGTGTCAAACCACGAGGTTCGCGTCCGTGCTTTCTGATGGATGCACCCTGGGGGGATTTGAAAGGGTTGGACAGAGACACTATGGCTCTCAAGAACCTGTCATACTTCCACCTACAAACTGGAGAGGGTAGGCGGGAAAGCGGATGATATAAGGAAAAGTCCTCTTCAGGAGAGATGATTGGAGCCCCTCTACTAATCCCTAGAGCTTACAACGAAGGACCATATGTCTACTAGAAATAGATAAGAATATGTCGTCTAGAATTAGGGCACAGTAGATAGTGAGGGTACAGGCGTAGGTTATATTACCTGTCTGGGGTGATATGTACATGAGGGTTACATGAAACGGTTTATAGGTGTGGCTAACGAGGATTATTGCTATGTTGGTGTTAGCAGAAGGAATTGGACATTAACGTGGTTTGGAGTGATTTACCTAGGTATGGAACGGCTTTTTCCCCACTTGTAGTATGAGTATATAACTCAAACTTTTATTTTCTAGCCAGAAGGCCTGGCATCTTTGGTCGTCTGGGATTACCTCTGCTTCAAAGCAATAACCATCAATTCTTAACAAGGTTATCTCTTCGGTCATACTACTAAATTTGTTTTCAGTCGGGCTGCCGGCAAATGCTAGAGGGCATTGAGAGCATCCTCTCAGTCAGTCCTTCTTCAAGGACCCACCTCCTGGAGGCAGTGTTATTTAGGAAGGTTGTAAAAGTGATCCCTCCAGATAATGTGTCGCCACTATATCACACCGCCTGACCTGCAGATATGGCTTTTATGGGTCTTAATGCTGTCTTAGGGCGTGGGGCGGAGGCCAGGTCCCCTGTGGGTTAAGTGTCAGCTATAAGGGCCCTGGAGTTAGCGCTTTGCCTTCTATAGATCATCGTCCCGGCATTAGCTCATTAAAGTCTGTCTCCTGACTGATCGATGCCATTGTCCATGGTAGACTCCTGCAGCCCCCCTTATTCTAAACACCCTCCCACCCTTCTCCGCTGGTGCCTGACAACACGTTATATCCGCCTCCACACCGCGGCAACCAGCCACCCGTCCGCGTCGCTGTTCCATCAGACACTCCACGCCCCCCCCCCCCTCCGCTAACGTTCCTCGTCCCCATTCTACAAACATACCTCCACCTGCCTCCCTCACCTTCCTAAATCAGTTCACGATCCTAAATCCGCACGCAGCTTACGACCAGCATGCACCTTTATATTGCGACTAGATAGGGGCGAGCATTGCCCCCCCCCCTCTTTCAACCATCCTCCAGTATGCGGTGGTCCTCCAGCACGTGTCGTCCTAACAGTCCTCCTGGAGGTGCCTCTAGGGCGTTACCATGGCACTAGGTATGGGGACGATGCCTGTGCCATCTATACTGACCTAAGTAGTTTGAAAATGGGGAGGGCTGCCTGTATATATGTATCGGTACCAGTAGTTGAAGTCACTCTAGAGCTGACCATGCAGTAGGGCATTGTAGGAGGCTCTCAAGGGTGGCTGGGCTGGTTAACACCCTGGAGGAGGAGGAGACATGGCCCTTTAAGGGCGTGTCTCCCGCTGCCTCCTCTGTTGGTACAAAGCGTTGCCACCCGATCCTGAGGGATGGGGTGGGCGATGACTATAACTCTTCTACAAACTGACTACTGGGGCCTACTGTGTATGAGGGGAAGTTGTGGCAGGGAGGCCGCTACTGGGATTCTGAGTAGCTGGGATGATGTATTCCGCCCTCTTCTGGGCATGTCCCCAGTGGGTTTGTATACGGGTATATAACACTGACCCCTATCATTAACTATGGACTAGTAAGTGTCTGTGTGTTCCTACGGAAAGTATGACGTATGTGAATTTATGACTTAAACAGTCGGTTAGTTGGCCTATACCCAGTAAACACCCTACGTAGTTCCAACGTAGCTCAGAGGTTTCTTTAGGTAGATGTCCAACCAAAAGGTTTGAGATTGGTAATTTTGGAAGGTTTGTAGACGTCAAAATGTTAAGGTTGATTTACGTTCAACAGATGTAGACGTCTGATTTACGTTGATCTACCTCATTCAGACGTAGAAATTCTACGTAGATCTACGTTAAAAGACGTAACTTTTCAACTTCAATTGGGTAGATGACTTTTCCGTGTCACACTAGGTGGCAGCACTATCAATTATGGAGAGTATATTACAGTTCCTTAACAAATCTACCACATTCAAGCAGTAAATTCTCATTAATTGTGAATTCAAAATCATGCAAATAAACCGCATTCAATAGAATATTTATATATAAAGGACAGGTGATTAAAGTATTGTGCATGAAGAGGTGCTTTGAGGCACTTTACTGTGAGGACACCACATTGGTGGTAATGGAAGAAATTCAAAGCCTCTCTGCAGCCAAAACTATTCAACAGATCTATACTGTCAGGCTGTGCAATTGAACTACAAGAATATACTATGTAGAATGAGA
This sequence comes from Harmothoe impar, assembly GCA_947462335.1. Taxonomy (NCBI): domain Eukaryota; kingdom Metazoa; phylum Annelida; class Polychaeta; order Phyllodocida; family Polynoidae; genus Harmothoe; species Harmothoe impar. Next base: position 85,915,513 of record OX381704.1, on the reverse strand, counting down.
TGAGATTGAAAATTATAGTAGTTACTTTGTATGAATATCGTTTGTAAATGTAAATTTGTCTGCAATATATTACAAGTCTTTGTCTGAGCCCCACTATGTAGAATTATATGTAATGTGTTAAACATAGATTTACGTCTTCAGGAGCTAGGTAAATCAGACCTGCAGGTTTGAGATTGGTAAATAAACCTTAAGATTTTGACGTTGATAAACCTACTAAAATTACGTAGTTCAGACCAAAATTCAACATAGATTTACGTCTGACCAACGTCGTTGTGTTTACTGGGTACTGGCTCTTTTGGGTGCTGTATGTTGCTTTGAGTACTAGATAACAACTACGGTCCACATAAATGTCCACACACAAAAAAAACAGAGAATGGTATACATTATTACCTCAACGATTATAGATCGATTTTAACTCACCAAGAATGAAGCATTTCCCACAATCACCATGCTAAGCTTATTTGAGACAGCCCAAAGAAAAAAAAGCCATAATGATATGTTCAAGATAATTGATATCATCATATGTAACACATGGACCTGAGGTAGGAAAGAAAAGAGCACCAACATAATTATTATTTTCTTGATTTCAAACAGAATATAGGGGATGCTATTACCCCCCCCCCCCCCCCCAACTGTTTGGCACTTTTGAAACACCTGCAAGTGCAGACATCACTCATACATATCCCTTGTTAGTCCTTGTGAAAGTCTTATTTTACAGCTTCTTACGACTGATCTTTAGACTTACAACCAATGTTGGAATAGCATGGTCATAAGTGACTTGTGGCTTTTCATGAACACATTGATAAAGGTTGATCTATTTCAGCCCTTGTGGAAATCATTCCTGTAGGCCTACTCTATGAATGTGCCACCCTGTCCCTGCTAGGCCAGCCAGGACAAACCTGCATGTATATGTTATAGTCATCGTTTACACCCACGCAGAAACTGCCCTATACTATTAGTAGAATTAGAGCAGGGGAGGGTCAAAGATCAACATGCCATGCGGGTCGATTCTGGCTATACATGGGTGAAGAGCTACAACTGAAAACAGGACAATCCCATCTGTAGGCCTTGGGTACCCTTAAACTGCTGCTGCTGCTGCTGCTATCACACAATTGAGAAATTGCGGAATGGGGATTATTTATCTAGTACTGACATTTGCCGTCGTACTGTAGACTGCAGACCTGAACAACATAGGGATGGGAACATGACATGAAGGGAATATATATATTGAGGGAGAGTCATGTATGATTTACAATTAACCTTTGTACACCACTCATGATCAAGACATGGTGTAGTTACTATCCATGACTATCAGATATATGTCTTGACTAGCATTCCAACGTCGTGTGTATACGTAAACATACTGTTATCGTGATAGACGCTGGAGCTATTTGGCTTCATTTCCCAATGGATTTGAGAACAAAGAGCCTAGGTACTTCCAGTGCCCATCACGCGATGGTGAAATACGCTGTGTTCCGGTTAGTCCTCAGGAGAGCAGCGTATATGTATGTTATATGTATAGATAATAAGGTAATCCGATATAAGATACTAAAAGTCAGGTTGGTTAATCACGATAATGCATAGGCCTATTACGAGCTAGGTGGTATTTATAATAAAATCTCTATGTTATACAAGCAGAGGTGCATGTTAGGCACGACTAGGGAAGTTGCGTTGATCAATTATAAATCAGGGTTGTTCCATCCAATTTACTACTACCTCTACCCTTCCCTATTCCAGTACGTATACACTCCAATAGTAGACATATGGTAGTATGGTATGGTAGTACGTAGTACCATACGGTAACATATGTAATCGATACCCCACCAGTAACTAAGTGTATGTCAAATAACAAACTGGCTATTGCCCCCGGTTACATGAGGGTATGTGAAATGGCCAAGGTCTGAAATCCTTTGCCTAAGTCGTCCACCGTTGGTTAGATAGATACAAACTTTTATAACGTCTACAGGTAAAATATATATCATGCCACTCAGATCGGCCATTTCAGTTGTGACATGTACATGTACTGACCTATGATGTGTATGCCCTTCTCTCTCTCTAGACCAATCCACTGTCAACCACCCCCACACGCCTCAATCCCCAACAGGCGATCTACTGGTCACTCACATGGAAGCCACTAGCGCCCAAAGATGTGAAGATTCCCCAAACCTGAATCCTCCATTATACCCTTCCCGTACCCGACCTCCTCCAGGGTTCCCCCTGCCAACTCCCCCCACCTCCCACCCTCTATCTACACCACTGACCGCCCGGCGGCTCCAGTACGTCTCTGCCGCCTGTCTGCTTTGATGTTTCCCACCTCAAAAGCTCTGCGCCCGCTCGTGCCAAACACACATGTATCTGTAGTATTGTAGACGGTCGGACATCCGGCCTCTCCAGACCAGCAACCAAATGGGACCAGTGCTAGCAATGGTTTGCTGTACAGTGTTGGGTGAATGGAGTAGTATACTAAATGGTGGTGAGCAGCAGGGTTGGACTTACTACTAAATGTCTATCGATCATATTAAGAGTTTTCAACTAGCTCACCTGATGAATACATCTATTTTAGGTAATATGCGTGCCATGGATCCTGTTCATAAAAGGCCATATGCCTAGTTAACAATCTTCTATCGTTCAATACTTGTTTTTATGAGGGAAAAAAAGTTGGACGTTCGTGATAGCCTGGGAGAAGCTTCCTGTCGTATAGAACAAGGTTACAGTGCACGGCGTCAGTATCAGACAGCCAATTAGTGTGCATACTTTTGTGACGTTGTACATTTCAGTAATCATTGCTGTACTGCTGATTGGTCTAGACACAATTTTAATGATTCCTTGATTGTTATTCCATAGTTTCTCTTACTTTCCTAAGCATTTCTATATTATCTATTGCATTTGGTAGCTTGAAAGATGTTTTAGCGATTATGTACAGGCATGTGTATGCATGTTTTATTTGTTATGTCCATGTAAGACGTTCAAGAAACCCTAATCTGACCTCTCGCAATACAATAGCTGAATAATAGCCGAGATCTGCCAAAAGGTTCCGGCACAATGTAATGTGGTTGTAGCAGTTCTTATCCCATAATTGGATGAGGACCACAGTTGAAAACGTGATATTAAATCTGATTATCAAATCAGGACATTTGTGTACAAAAGGCAAATGTCAATACCCTCATGCGGGGAAATTCGAATTGCGCGGTAGTGTGCGGTTTCATATCATCGCTCATCAACTGATAACTTACAACACTTTACAGGGTTAACAGGTTCAGGTAAACAGATACAGGTGCTTGCCTGATTATTTGTCAATGTGCAGTTTAATCAGACAAGGAGCTGGGCAAAAGGCGGGGAGAAATAAAGTAGACAGAACACTGCAGTCTGCATAGTGCAAGTCAGCAACCAGAAAAGTCTAACTCGAAGATAAGACAGGAAAATATGGGCTCCTCTGTGTACGCATTGTCTATCAGAAACCCTCTAAAATAACTATTTGTTTCAAGATGTTGTAATCAACAGCAGTGTCAGCTGGTAAATTTGATCTATGTGTTACAATTGACAGAGGAGATATCATCTCGAGTCTGAAGGTCGATATGACAGAGATCTATAGATAAGGCATTCTCCAGTAGCTATATAATGCTGGATCCGATGTGGTTTAACATAGAAGGCGTATTGGATAACTGCAGCACAGACTGTTTCCTCAAGTCTCTTCCCCCAATACTGCGGGATCTGTACAGCAAGTACATGGCATGTGCGTGTCTTTCTACTGTCCCCCTTAAGATCTAATTCTAGCTGCTCCCTTCCCTCTCTGGAGCCTGAGAATTAGGCTTTGGCCTTCAGCCTAGGCCAGCCTGAGCGTGCAAGTGACAAAGTACAGGCAAGTGCACTGGCCAGTCCGTTTTAAGTGTTCCCCCAACCTGTTTGTCTCTAACAAATCGGATGGCACGACCGAGGCGCCGCCAAATTGACTTTATGATTCCTGGCCGCCGTGAAAGCCTTCCTGTGGCCCCCGCACATACTCGTGGGTCACGTGGAGGGTTACCTTGGCAACGGTGAGTGGCATTAAGGTTGGACAGCGGCCGGATTTTGGTTGTTTTAGACGTGTGGAAGATTGGGTAGGGGTGGAGGCTGACAAATGGAATCCATTAAGGGTTTGAAGAAGGAGGCTGGGGTGGTGGGTACATGGTTGGTGATTGGAAAGGTGTCAGGCAAGTCTATGTGAGTCAATAGGTTAGTTGGGATAATAGTAAAGAGTGAATGTTAGGTTAAGAAGTGAAATGGTGAGTGAATAAAATAAATTATGTGTGGAGTTGTCGGGTGCCGTATTTATAAGCCTGGCGAGAACAAGAAAGGTGGGAATAAAACATGGAATACGAAAGTCCTAATCATACAAACTAATACTGTATGTGTATAGCCCGAAGATGTAGCTCCAGAGAATCGATCAACATAGAACATGACCTCTCATCCATATCAGGATACAACGATTATGGTCGTGAACACAGATGATACGAGTGCATGCTTTCAGTGAACTGGATAGGACGGATGATATAACATCTAGTAGACAGCTTGTGTAATCAGTGATTCTGGTTGTGTTGGTAGTACATGTATATCATTTACATTGTACAAGCCGTCCAAGGGACATAGTGCTGCCCTTCTCACGTGGATATAGATGTTACGTGCATGTCAATAATACTGTCTATTAACCTTTGAAAACCATATTGCTACCTTGTATACGACCTTTAAATGGCCACGATGGTGGGAGTGCGTTTATGACTGTTTTGTGTATGAGTACAGTTAGGTCTTACTCATTTCTGAGACAAAACAATCAAATTTATGAAACTATTTTAGTACTTGAATGAGGAGATGATACAGTATCATTATACATGTACATGTGTGTCTGAGGATTTGACATGAAATGTAATATGAATAGGCCCTAAAGATAACAAAGCCAATGTGCGCAGTATGATTATTGCTGATATTTGAACATTGAGATCTGGGGACCTGGGGCATTTCTGTGCAATCAAAGTCCTGTGGTACAGAGAGAATTTACTGGCAATGGTCATTGTTAACATCAGAACACTTGTCCCATCCATATCTGCATATATGGATCAAATGGAACAAATTTGGTCTTAAACATCTTGCATTTTATTAGAACATGTTTACATAATGATAGTTGTGTTATTCTCTCAAACCCTACACTATATTATAGACTCCTTTTTAGTATGATATATCGAACTGAATCTTTAGGGTCTAAACACGAGATAGCTGATGTTTTCTGGCTGTGCTCCTGGTGGGTCTATATGCCTGAAGGCCTGTCATAGTATATATGTAGACTCCTCCTGGGTTGACATACATATGATGGTTCCAGTCTGGAAGCCTGGACAGAGGTCGATCCCAGGTTGGATTTAGGCCGGTCCCAAGCCAGACTGAGGCTTTTCAGCGCCCGGCGCCCCTTAATCCAGACCGGGCCTGTTGAGACGGGTTCGGTCGACGTTTCCTCCAGGTCCTGATTGATCCTCCTGGGTTGGCCTGTCCTGATTGATATAAGCAGACATGACGCCGTCACCACCACCACCACCACCACCACCCTCCAGGCCCAGCACTACTCTTATCCCACTACAGTCCACACACCATACCTCCCACGTATAGCCTTTAAAGCCATCATGCCACCGTCCTCCAGGGGGTAATGCCGATGAAGGGGATGTGGACGGTCCAAAGTCCCTCACCATCCCGCAGTAAATAGGATTCAATATCCAAATATTTGATTTCTGCTCTGAATGCCTTGGTGGTTCCTACCAATTGCTGCTCCCGCAGTTCAATGTCACTGGGATGCTTCAAATCTCCCTTTTAAATGTATTTTATGTGTTGATAGAAGATTTCAGACATTCAATATGAAATAACGAAAATGTTGGGGTTTAATATGGATGAAAAATCCAATATTGTATTTTTGCCGACCGTTAAGGACTGGATGCAGTCCTCTCTACCGAGTCCCTTGTAGTTAGGGGTATTGAACAAATCTCCTGGACTCCCCAGGCGGTCCCATGGAGAGGTCTCAAACCCGCTACTTGGACCAGTTCCTAATAAGATGATGACCATTTATTGGAGTCTGAGTGGCTCTGGTTGGGGATCCTTCACTGACCTCCTTATACCAGCCTACCACGCCTGGAGGAGGCTGCTGCAGGAGGGGGGTTCCTCCAGGGCACTCCCTATACCCCCATCGCCCTCACCCTTACCTCGCACCCATCTACACCCCCAGCAAATCCCTACACCTACAAATCTGCCTGATCCACACCCAGCATCCTAGGTTTGATCAATGGGCCCGATCCCAGCCCCATGATGGATCCTGGAAGAGGTCTAAGGGGTAGGGGGTAGGGAGGGGGCAAGGCATGCTTAACCATGTAAGGGCAGCATAGCATAGTATAGCATAGTGCCTGGTGAGTAAATTGCTAGTTCTGCATCCATGCATCATGCCGACTCCATAATGTTTGATATATCCGCAGATCGGCTGTATGATGCATTAATGCAGCGCTTGCGAGTTTCTTGCTATGTTGGTCTAACATAATGAGAATGGACATGATACCCTGGGGCATCATGCAGTCCTTAAGTGGCTAAGGTAAAGGGGTGAGGAATGGTAGACGTATGGGTTAGGTGATGGGGGGCACTGACCATTTGACCGAGTGTGGCTTCCAGCCTGATTTATACCACACCTTAGGAACCCCTTCTTCATGCCCACTGAAGTGACCCCCTGCACCTAACCCCAACCTGTCACCATCCTCACACTCACTCTCACCATTGCCATCCCCAAACCCCAGTCTCACCCTCCCACCTTCTAAAATCCAGCCCCTTCCATGCTGCTTCATTCTCTTATTGATTCAAGCATTCTGTAAGGAAAAGGACGGAGCCGGACAGTCGGAATTCACCTATCAGTGTCACTATTCACCTCCTAGAGGAGCCAGAATGTTGGGTGTGTGGGTGTGTGGGGGGGGGGGCTGTTGGTTCTGGGGTAGGAAGAGGATCTCCCATCCAGTCCATACAAAATCCCTACCACCACAAGTCCTAACCCCTCCACCCATAGCTCCCCCTCTCAGCCACCATCACCTGCACTTCCTTTTTATTCTGCTGGTGTAGATGTTGGGGAGCCCCTCCTACCGGTAGTTGTTATCCCCTGATCTCCCGTCTTCTACGCCGTTAGCCGCCTCTGGAGTCGCACATTCTCAGCTGCCTACCAATCTACAAACCAACTGCAACCCACTGCCTCCAAGACGGTTCTAATATTTGTGTATGTATACTGTAACAGAGGAACCTTACCCATATATTCCTTAATCGTATGCATATGTATAGTGACTCTTCTCTTGCAGTGTATATAATATGTGTATCTTCTTAACTTCTTTATTTTTAATTTCGGCTCTTGTTTTGGAATAGTTATTATAAAAGTTTGGCTATTTCATTTGGCACAAATCATAGCGTTGGTGCTCCGCATGATACAGCCAAGAATTGTACAAGATGTATAATATTGAATATATCCCTAAACAATGTATACAATTACAGATGATCAGGTGTATACGTTACCATTTAGACAACGATTGAAGTAGATAAAAATCGAGCTCATCATGTTCCTCGGTACTACTTGTGGATGAGAACCCCTTTATTAAGTGGCCTAAGGACTTGACTTTTCTGTCCTCAATGGCATCTCTATCTCAGGTTCAGATCGTGCCAGCTGGCATGAGGGTACCGACCGTCTTCTACTCTTTGTTATTTCTTGTAAGACACTTCCTGTGTTGGAGCACATGGGAGTGTATATATTGATGGTAGTGCTAGGCTGATTAGACAGCCCCCGGGCCAAAGGACATCGTAAACGCGTGTAGGCTCGTGCATAATGTAAATACGATTGGCTGTCTGCGTGTCCATGCCTGTAGGTAGTACATGGTGTCGCTAAATCAAATTGAAAATCTCCAGATCTGCTTGAACCCGTGCCAGGTCGTTCCGTCCACGCTTCTCTCTGGCACGCTTCGGCCCCTAGCGCCGCGTCGGCGACACGCTAAGCCAGTGCCGGAGCTACCAGTTCCTCCTGGTGTTCGGAATATACCCCCATGGTGGTACTCCCTGCCTACCCAGCCCCTTTTCAATAACACCCCTTGCCAGTCCTCAGCTAGCACCCTCTCTATCTTCAGGCCGAGGTCGATACGACTGTTTGACGGGTCCGATTCAGGAACAGATGCTGTGAGAAAGCTGATATAGTTCACACCCGCTTCCAAGCAAAATATTATCGGGATTGGGGGTGGCTCTACTGACTTCCTCTACCCCCTCCCCAACCAGCTGGGTCCCCTAGCTCCGCACCTACCCTTCTGTAAGTCCCATACCACCGATTGACGCCACTCTGGTCCGATATCAACCGTCAGCCATTTCCTGTGGCTTCGATAGAATACACAGACAATGGCTCACGGAAGCCACCCCAAACGCACTGACCCAACCTCCCCACCCCTCCATCTCTCCTCCCGCGCGGGCCGTGCCCCTGGGGGCAGTGGGGAGTCACGGGGCCAGCAATGATTTCCCGACTCTGTTTCTTATTAAGTATCGACCCTGGGTAGCACTATCAATACCAAGCGCCGATTCCGGTCACAGCGCCGCCCTATCGGTTACCCTGGCGCCGTCATCAGTTGTCGTTATTTTCCTCTTTGTAAAGTTTATGTCCGGTCTAATTTTCTTCCGCCTCCCATTGATGCATTAGCTCCCTGCGCTCTCTCCCTTTGATTCCTCCTTTTGATGGTTATTCTTTCTGCAGTGCTGGGCCTCGGCTGTCTTCCTCTTATCCCGATGCCCTTTTCGCTGTGGATCAATAATAAACTGGCTTTGCCTCTGGCCTGGCAGGAGTGTCCTGTTTGTGAAAGTGTAAGAACTGCAGGAGGGCGCTGGGAGGAAAATAGTAGCTGCTATTATATATACTGCATGTTCTGAGTAGTTTTCTACCTTTTGAATAATACATTTGTTATAGCACCAGTCTCCGATGTTAAAGCATAGGAGCCTCTGAGTGTCTGTTTTTCAATTGCCTCCTATATTTTTTCTATTTGTTGCCACGATGCACAGCTGTATTCCTCTTCCTATGTTCACTTCCTATGTATTCACACCGGGTACATTTAAGGCCTTTACCTCCTGTAACACTTCTGATGAAACGACTGGATTTAGATTTCTGTTTGTCTGGGTTTTATATTCATCAAACATTGCAGTGTCAGCTATTTTTTATAATTAAAACGTACTGTGACTCTGTAAATGTATTATAAGCTGTTTCTAAGAATGTTTGTCACAAAGTGACATTTAACAAGAAACGCATAGACAGTTTCCAAAGCCAATTACCACAGAAGACACACATCAATTGACTGTTTTATTTGTAATTCTTTGTGAAGATACAGGAGAGGGGAAAAAATCAAAGGCTCTTAGTTTGCATGCCACTGACAAGACTTCCCCAGTGAATGCAAGCCAGATCGAATGTGAAACGACTAGGCCCGATATAGTGCCACTAAAGACAACACGCTAGGGTGGACGCCCATAGCAGAACGGGTGCCGAGAAGCATGCAATTGATGGCCAATAGAGAAGATGGTATTACTGACAAAATAGCCATCTGGACACTGAGTCTGGTTGGCGTGGCTGGTTCTCTGCCTATAAGGGTAGACGACTGGGTGGTGGGGCGATAGGGGCTGGACACGCGATGCTGAAGCTTGGGTGGACTACACAAGCAACGTCACTCACACTGATTGTGGAGCCTTGTATTAAGGGTAGGACCTGTCTGCTTCTGTAGTTATGTCTATATAGTGTATAGTACCACTACCCTACTGGAGTTCCACTACTGTATGGTAAGGGTAGAGCCTGGTTAGCCTGCCAACAGACGCCTCTAGCTCTTGGCTCACATAAAACGTTCTGGCTGTTGGAACATGCAATGTTTGTAACACTGGCAGGTGCGGAGGGCAGATAGAGGTGATTTCTTCTGACATTTGTACACGTGATGGTTCCCCTGTACTAATGATAATCTACACACATATGTGCCACACACTAGGATATTTTGTTTGCTAATATCTTGCTAGCAGTGTCTCATTAATTTTATCTCATGGGATGTTACAGCTGTCATAATTGACACAGCACATGTTACAAACATGCTGTATTGTCTAATGTATGTGTGGCAGCCCTTCCTAAGAGTAAAACTATTTTTAGTAGTACTGCACAATTCCAATGGATGTATGTAATGTCCATGTATGTTTTGCCCATTTTGTAAAAATGTAAATTTTCAGGAAGAATAAAATACATAGAAAAATGGTGTACATTATGATCAACGATCACAACCCAGCCAGCATTGTATTATGGACCCCCATATATTATGTGTGTCTTAATCTGGCTTTTGGTCATTATTGTCTAGGGCTGCCAGTGGTAGCCCAGATCGGACCATCCCACCAACACCCTTTTTGATAGATTGGAACTGCCTCAGAACATATCTGTGATTATTCTAAGGAATCACCCATCACGTGCAATTGTTACTGTGCTGTGTCAAAGTGGGTTGGATATTGGCTAGATCTGGGCACTTCAAATCGGAGCTCACTCGGCAACTCAGGACAGGGTTATATATGGTGGGTCCCATATGGCAGCCCATCTATGACCCAGCTAAGAAGATTAAGCAATACCGGCTGGGAATATGTAAACACATCCAGCATTTTCTTTGACTCGTTCCAGGTGCAATCGGGTCTTCATTCCGCATCTTGTGAAGATTACCTTTTACAAAAGGACAATCTTAATCTTTATACATTTCCTCTTCTAGACAGTCTTCATTACTAGCTGATTACAGAAAATCCTCATTTTGTCATCATACAGTCTGTTTGTTTCTCTCGAATAACTCTCCTTTAACCTGCTGCCAGGCTATGTGACAATGCAAAGGAAATGGTGACTTTAATCAATATGACACTAATTACATGATATTAAATCCACTAGAGCTGCGCAACATCAAAGTTTGAAATAATTGTTCAAAATAAAATATACTCAGGCACATCTGTTAAATCGAATAGGTTCAGTCAGTACAGTCTCAAGCAGGGCGGCTGTACAAGCGCGGAAAGTAACGGCACGTTCTAGATATTGAAATGCATAAAATGTTTTTCCACCTAACCGTTACAAAAATAGATGTGATGATTGCACCCTTAAAATCGGACTAGAATATGAATTCTCATGAAGGATACTTAGTTTAACACTCTACATTGTAATTCCAGAAGCAGGATAATACAATTCTGTGAATTACTTTACACGTGTGAACCCAAACGGAAACCGCCTACAGGTATAACTAACAGTTTAGAGGCTCTATGGCTTTAAATGTATTTCCACTTTAAAACGCCCAATTGCTCTGTAGTTAACCTCTACCCACCCCCTCGGGCGGACCGCTGCCGGGGAGGCTGTGCCTAAACGGGTGGTAAATAGTATAAGCTCGGCCTAGGTCAATTGAGCAGCTCCCCAAGCCGGATATGAGCCACTCACTGCATTGATTGGATTGTAGCTTTTCCAGTTCATTAGGTGAGTTCATAAGCCCGGGCCTGTTGTGGGGAGATGGGGCGATTGGCGGCAGGTGTGAGGGGGTTACCTGATTAACTGGACGCTGGTTGTTATAGGGGGCCACACACAGAGTACCTGAATTATGAGCGGTTTGTATTCACCTGACATGGTCGGCCAGGTGTATAAATCACCTGCACTTGATTGAGGACCCTCCTCGAGGGCCTTGTCAACCACCTGTGAACATCTCCCCCATCTCTGCCTCCTCCAGTACCTCCCGGCCCTGCACCCTCTTAATTATGGGCGGCTAATGAACATTGCCGACATAGTCAACAAGAGGGAGGGTGAGGGATCGTATGGAGGGTGCCTCCAGCGTGTGGGCAGTAGATTCATTTACTAATTAGCGTTGTCATTGGTCTTAGTCAACAGATTACCATCTCTGTGCGCAGCCAGGAGGCCATGTAGCTGGAGATGTATCAGTTAATGACATGTCTACTGGAATTACCTGGGCAGGGCGATACAGCAGTCGTAATTAGTGTAGGACGTTGTATGGGTGCAATACAGCAATGTATATATGATCCTGCTATACTGTTTGGTGAACTGGAGTTCATGCATCGCAACACTGATTATGTCAGGGTGGTTTCATTATCATCCACGCGTGTATTATATTTCCTTGTGAGTGTGATACTTCTCATAACAGTGATTATGTCCATGGTTCTAGTTGTGCGGTCCTGTTCAGATGCTATGCTACTGTATCAGACTTGATTGATGATTCAACTGTGATTATTGATTGGTGCAACGGCAAACGGTATGATTAGTGTCTCCCATATTCCTTTATATATCAAAGCTCTCTTTCCTCTATTAACACATTGTATGCATATAATGTTCTGTACTATGCCTATGCTTGACGGTAATGTATAGAACTTATCATCAGTTTCCTGATACGATATATTCTCCTCCACAAGCAATGACAGGGCATGGCATCATCGTACACATCCCCACCCTTAGGGAGATATTTGGCGTCAGCTGGCTTAATAGAAAGCCTTGTTGCCCGAGGATGTCGCTAATTCCCATATACTACTAGTATATACACAGCTAAGCCGACAGAACCAGCTATATGTCTATAAATTATGCAGAGTGTTGGTCAGCAGCTAGGGATGAAATGATATCATAGCTCCAACCTTTGGGGGAGTATTAACATAGACTGCCTATTCGCCTGAAGATGCAGGCTTTTCTCATATACTACATGTACCTACTTTTAAGCAATAGCTAGGCTCGCATAGTCACCTATAATATCTATATACACAGCGTTAGTTAAAGAAACTGAACCACAGCTTAGGCATCCTTTCACTTCTCCTGGTATGGGGTGACCAGTAGTGACCGGTGGCCTACTGTTTGGTTAGGACCAGTGGTTGATTCCGGCAGGCCGCACCAGCTCAGTGAGGATTACATTCTTAGACGCGTCTTAAGGTGCTGGAGGTGGTGCGGCGCCCTGGAGGAGGTGCGGCGTCAGCGCTTCTCTATACCTGCTGGAGGAGGTGTATGTAGCTGCCCTACAGGCCCCCTGATTACTCATCCACTGGCAGATTCTCATCACTCCAGGGGTCAGAGGGGAAAGGGTGGGAGGAGGGCGTGAATACCGAGTGTCCGGCTGACCCAGAAGGACGGCTCCCAGGCAGCCCTGGAGGAGTCTAGGAAACGGAGAGCTGGAGGTAGGGAGGGTGGTGAGTGGGTGGGTTAATGTATGGGGAGGGGTGGGGAGGAGGTGGGTTGGTTTAAGGTTGGGTGCAGCGGCCTTGGAGCATGGCTGACCGGCGTGGACTGTGTACTCCCCAAGGTACCAGCTGGTGGTCAGGGATAGAAAGGTGGCTTAGTGTTGTCCCCACTGCCTCCTCCTGCTCCCTCCCTACTGCCACCAGCACCTCCCCCTAACCCCTTATCAGAACCTGCTACCTGCAGTCTATACACCGCTCCATACACAACTTCTCCCCCTCCTGATACCTCATTCAGTCCTTCATTACACACGTCTCCATACCAATCCACCACCCCTATACACCCACTGCCAGACTCTAAAGATAGCTTCACTTGTCGTCTACATACTGGGAAAACCCTGCTTTATGAGACTTAAGCTATGTCCCTCCAGGGGTTCACAGGTAACCTTAATACGACCTAGCCCATGGTCAGTCTATACTGTTCTATACTCGTTATATATTTACACCCTCTGTCATCCTTTATCTTGTTGGTCAAAGGATCTAATCTTATATAATCCCACCTTCCACCCACGTCCACCCTTCCCACCCTCCTCCCCTTTACATGCCTGATAACTGATGCCCACCCATCTCTCTACATCTCCACCTTTCCGGTTATCTATTTCCCTAGACCTGTCACTTCTTAAGATCCCTCCTTCTTCACAAGGCGTTTTATGGCTTAGATCAGCATCAAAGTAAATTAAATCTCTAACCACCTCTCTCTGCATGCAGTGTGCGACGGAAAGCGCGCTCATTACATTTCTACTATCTAGGTTTATTTCTCAGAAGCCAACCAATAAACCAGATTTCCGGTTCGCGGCTGCCTAGATAAGTACTACCAATTCCAAGGGGTTTGTTGGTAGGCAGGACTTAAATGCAGGCAGCTGATGCAGACAAATGGCTACCAAGCCAAAAATATGGGGCTGGGTCAGCAACAGGGCACAGTCCATTTCACTAAACAAGTCAGCGTCCCCTTGGCCCACTTAGAGCTATAGCTGTTCGATAGTTGGGACGTCTCTCATGAGCAGCTCTGAGCAGCTCAGGCTGGTCTGGTGTGTGTCTGCCTGACACTGACGTGGTTTGATGTACCTGGCTCGTCCACAGAGGCTAACTGCCAAATTGCTGAGGGAAATAAGTACGAAGTGTACTTTCTGCACGCCTAGCCTGCAGAGGAGGGACACTAGGTGGCAACACCTAAGCCATGTCCTTTCGGTTATCCGGTAGCGGAGCCAGGCAGGGCACTCCAGACGGCGCTACGGAGGAGTGCCACGTCGACACTGCTTGGTCCGCGCTCAGGGTATATAAGAGGCCGAGGTTGGCTACCTCAGGGAGTTCGTCCCAGGACGAGCTCTGACCCACACCTTTCGTACCTTCGCTTTGATAGGGGCACCTACACCCCTCCCACATTATGGCTCCTGCACCAGCCATGCTGGCTCAGGGCTTGACTGTCCGGTATTGCTAAGATTTCGAACTATCGATAGAATCCTGTGTGTCTTCGAATGGTTGAAAGACCAAGTAAACCGAGTAGAAACCTTCGTGTACTTTTGAGGCTGTGATCGAATAAAAACCTGTTGCATTCAAACCGAATTTGGAACCTGTGTTCGCGTTATACGCATATGAAACCCCTACATTGGTGCCGTGACCAGTTCGGGTGAAACACAGAATAGCACAGTCGGTTAGGGTGAACATGGCTGAACAGGCAAAGGGTGGAGCGTCCCTTCATCCTATTTCGAGTCCGGATCCGGAGGTGGTAGCAGCCCTTGAGAAACACTATGGGCCAAGCCGTTCGAGTTCGACACCAGAACCAAGGAGAGGCAATCCTGATACTATTCGGAAAGATCTGGGGTCAAACCTAGAGGATTCTTTGTTTGAAACTGGCGGTTCGAAGAGGCACATTGCTCCTATGCCAACACAGGGCATGAGCATGCTGCATGCTGAACGACACCAGCGGCAAGAAGTGACACGTCGTCATTTCGCCGAAGAGAAGAGTCGATTCGAGGAAGCAAGGATTGCAGAGATGGACAGGATGAATGAAGAGTTTGAAGCTTTGAGTCATCGGTTGGTACAGCTCCGAAACAAGAATGAAGATTTAGACGGGGCGACAATGGAGAAGCAGAACCGCTTAGACACCACGAAGGCGGAACTGGAACATATGGAAGACCAGTTCTCTCATCAGCAGAATGTCTTGCGGCGACGTACTGAGGCTCTTGAACAGCGTCAAGATAAGACCATACAAGAGTCAGACGAGCTCCATGATACGATCCGAGAGGCAACCAAGGCGATGATGGAAGAAAAGGATCGTCTGATCCGGGAAGTGAAAGATTTACAAAAGAAACGAGAAGAGGAGTCAACTCGAAGTGGCCATTCGGGGTTCGATCATGTCAGTGGTGGCATATACAACTCGGCGTCTGGTGGGGGTGGTGCCGCTGCCTCATCCGGAGGGAGACCGAAACGAGTGACCATTGATACAGGTGATTCGGATGGAAGATCTTCACGGCGTGACCAACGCCCAACGTCATATGATGACGACTATTCGAATCCTCCCAGCCGTTCGAGCTCTCGAGAGAGACCAAGCCGTTCGGGTTCGAATGATGGATCTTCAAGATCTGATCTGAACGAGCGTTCGAGTGGGCCCTCAAGGAGGTCAGGGAGATCTCCTACAAATGCAGGTAGACGAGTCTCTCGACGCGAATCAATGTCCCCTGGGATGAAATTGATTTATGATTCGAACCCCTGCATTGCTGAAATGGGAGTTGACTGTGTTAGCAGACAAGCTGATAATGCTGATATGGTTGACTGGAGCATTGAGCAGTCTTTTCTGTTGCACAGAGACAACCACAACGCTGCTAGACGCACTGCAAGCACTCCGGTTCCGTTCACAGGCAGACAGCCATGGCAGGACTGGTTTGCAGACTTCATGGACGATATGAGGTATAATCGGTGGTCAGAGGAGGAATCGTTGGACGAGCTTCTTCGGGCATTGAGAAATGGCCCCGGCAAGCTAGCTGTTTCGAGATGGAGAACGATGCATGGTGCCGGATCGTTTACCCAATTGGTGGAATGCGCCAGTTATCTGATCGGTAATGTGGGTAATGAGGATCCGCTTCGACTGTTTCGGAAACGGACTCAAAAACCAAACGAGTCGCACCGTGTGTTCGGTCTAGAATTGCAAGCTCTCTTGCAAAGGGCTAGACCAAGATGGCAGTTAGATGACCCACAGTTCCTAGATGATTTGTTCTCGCAATTCATTGAGGGATTAAGGGATTCTGATGAACGGACCGCAGCATGTGATAGTTGGAAGGCTGGAACTTCTCTCACTGATTTGTTCATGGCCATAGAAGACTATGACAGGAAACGGCATCTGCTATCTTCGAGAGTACTTTCGAGAACTTCCAGTATGGTACAAGACCCACCAGCCTCTGATACAGAGGAAGGTGATTCTGGAAGGGAGGAGGAGATTGGCGCAGTTGCTCAAAAGAACAGCGGCAAATCTTATTCCAATTCGAATTCGAAGCGCTATCCGAAGGCTGACAGGAAAACACCACCTGTGACCCCAGGAGCTACAAGCGCACCTTCGACTACATCCTCAACTCCCAGTTCTATGGAAGAACTTTTGTTAAGGTTGACTGACTTGATGTCTGGAAACCAGCAATCAACAGGGAGGAATTCGAAGCCGAGAGTGGACAAGACCACTAGGAAGTGTTACAGGTGTCAGGCCCTGGGACACTTTGCTGCAGAATGCCCAGCTGAGAAGCCGGTACCAAAGCCTGAGGAGAAGAAAATGGAAAACTAGAGGGGGTTGCTCGGGATGGCAATGTAGTGACCCCTAAGGTGAATGAAAGCCAGCTTATCACCAGCGGTGCAAGCGAGGAAGTCCGAGGTGCAGTAGAGATTGGAAGCTTAGAGGAGGGGCCTGATCAGTCCCTTCTAAGTATGTCCAATGAACCCAGAGAAGTAGACATCCGAGGAGGAAGTACTGGGGAAGCGGCGAATTGGATACAGGAGCTGGAGGTAGTCAGCAGTGCCCGATTGTCCCCGGATCATCCCTGTTTGAAGCACTTGAAACGACGGGGGGTAGATCTTGGTGTCACTAAGGATTTCGAACGCTTCACCGTCAACCCATCACCACTGGATGGGAAGAGGTGGTATTTGACTGTAGCAGTGAATGGAAGGTCTGCGGAATTCCTAGTGGATACTGGAGCTAGTCACTCCATGATCTCTAAGAGATTCCATGACCTTGTAGCCGATGAACCAGATAACTTCACAACGAGGGTAAAAGCTCATTCGGCCGATGGTAGCTGCATGCAGACGTTTGGTAAAGCATTTTTCAAAATCAATATAGGTGGACAGGATTATCTCCTGTCACCTACTATTGCTGATCTGAGTGATGATGGCATCATCGGATTAGATTTCGCTGCGTTGTACGGGGCAATGTTGGAGCCTTGTAGGGGGATGTTAAAGATAGAACATCCGTACAAGGTGGCCGTGCAATGCGTGTTGAGGAAGGTATCTTCTGTAGCCTCGGTAGTACAGACGGTTAAGATACCCCCAGGACAGACATGTGATGTGCTGTTTTCGAGTGACAGTATCTTCCGAGATCAGATGGCGGTGGTTGAACCCGATGTGGTGAGACTTGCATCAATTGGACTCGAGAGTGCAGATACTTTCGTAGGCAGTGGCAGCAGGAATTTAATTCCTATTTCGAATCCTGGTGGTGAAGTCCGTTATCTGATGAAAGGTACTCCCGTGGGGCAGGTGATCGTTGCACAGGCAAGCACCAGTATACTCTCAGAAGATACCAAACCGAACCTTGAAGGGATGTTCGATTTGCGTCCGGAACTTCAGAAGTTGGTGGACGATTCGAGCTTGGTGACGGGGGACCAGAAAGATCAGTTGAGACGGGTATTGGTGGAATATGATGCAGCCTTCGGGGAGCCCACTGGTTTGGGGCGAACTGATATGGTGCTACATTCCATCACTACAGAGGACGCTGTACCTTTCAAAATCCCTTACAGACGCCTACCTTTGAAGAAGAAATTGATGGCCGAGAAGGAAATCGCTGATCAGCTGAGATTAGGGGTGATTGTTCCCAGCACTAGCCCCTGGTCCAGTCCTGTTCAGATGGTGACTAAGAAAGACGGCACAATTCGCTTCTGCATCGATTATCGAAAATTGAATGGTTGTACTAAGATAAACTCCTATCCTCTCCCTCGTATAGACGAGACTATTGATTCCCTGGGCAGAAACCAATGGTTCTGTACGCTGGATTTGCAATCCGGATACTGGCAGGTTGGAATGAAGGAAGAGGATCAGGAAAAGACAGCTTTTTCGAGCCATGTCGGTCTTTTCCAGTACAATGTGATGCCGTTCGGATTGTGTTACGCCCCTGCAACATTCGAAGCCATGATGGAATCTCTGTTGAGTGATCTGTTGTGGAAGGAGTGTTTGGTGTACCTGGACGACGTAATTGTCTTTGGGAAGACCTTCGAATCGTGCCTGGCTACTCTAGTCAAAATTTTCGAGAGGTTGATAACCAATGGTTTGAAATTGAAACCAAAGAAGTGTCACCTATTTAGGACTTCAATTAACTATCTCGGTCGGATAATATCCACTGAGGGAGTTAAGGCAGATCCTGAGAAACTAGATGTTGTGTCGGAATGGGAAAAGCCAGAGGGACCTAAAGACATACGGTCCTTTCTGGGCTTCTGTAGTTACTACAGGGACTTCCTACCGGGGTATGCCAGAATAGCTCAGCCTATGCAGGCTCTAGCTCACTGGACTCCGGGTAGAAGGAAGGAGCCTTTCCCATGGGGTCCGGAACAAGATCTAGCATTCGAAGCCGTGAAGAACCTATTTCGAACCTTCCCAGTTTTGAAATATCCAACAGCTGATGGACATTTCATACTGGACACAGACGCCAGTAACGACAGTATAGGTGCTGCTCTGTCCCAGATGCAAGGGGGGATAGAAGTGCCACTGGCTTTCGCTAGTAATACCCTCAATAAGGCCCAGAGGAATTACTGTACCACTAAGCGCGAATTGTTGGCGGTAGTGGTGTATACGAAGAAGTTTAAGCACTTCCTTTGGAGAGGTGACTTTACTTTACGGACAGATCACTCCTCCTTAAGGTGGCTGTTGAACTTTAAGGAAGCAGAAGGAATGATCGGTCAATGGCTAACCCATTTGTCCGAGTTCGGGTTGGAAAATAGCCAAATCCAACATAGAGCAGGGAGCAAGCATATCAATGCTGACGCCCTTTCGAGAAGACCCATACGGAAATGTTCTAGAATGGATTGTGATGATTGTGGAGCCCATAACGCTGTAATAGCTGGAGTTCGAATGCCGTATGATGTAGGACATTCTAAAGCAATGGAATGGTCCACCGAAACTATCAGGCAATTCCAGAAGGGTGATGCTGTCATGTCAAGACTAATAGAACAGGTCTCCAGTGGTGCCCAACCACAAAGACCAGCCATTTCGATTGAGAACCGAGAAATGAGACAGCTACTTGCTCAATGGTCTGAGCTAACTGTTGTTGACGGTATCTTATGTAGGTGGAAGATCACACCGTACAAGACCAAAATTCGGCAAATCGTGATACCCACAGCTATGCGAAGGGATATCATGTATTTCGTACACGGACACCAGACCAGTGGGCATTTTGGAAAGAAGCGCTCCCTTGCGCGACTCTCCAGAAGGTATTACTGGCCTGGCATGAGTAAAGATCTGATTAGGTGGATCTCTACTTGTCCAGATTGTTGTCTGAGCAAACCAGGTGAAGGCCTGGGGAAGTTGCCACTAACTCAAGAGCTCTGGGGAGTTTTTTGCACGCATAGCGGTTGATATCATTAGTGGCCTTAAAACCACTCCTGATGGAAACACGTGCATGATGGTGATCTCTGACTACTATTCGAAGTACACTAGAGTGTTTCCTCTGAAAGATCATAAGGCTCATACATGTGCTCGTGCATTTGTAAAGGGCTGGGTGCTTCATCTAGGCGTACCCTTGATGTTGCATAGTGATCAAGGCAGAGAATTCGAATCCGAGTTATGGGCAGCAATGTGCCATAACCTTGCTATATGCAAAACCAGAACGAATCCGTACAGGCCTCAGTCTGATGGTCAAGTAGAAAGGTTCAACAGAACCTTGATACAAGTCCTGAAGCCTCTGGTCAACAGTCAGATGGATGATTGGGACGATCAATGCGAGTTTGTGGTACATGCTTATAATAGTACAATGCATGCTTCCACCGGTTGTTCCCCCAATCTGTTAGTATTCGGAGAGGATTTGATTATGCCTGCTGACTTGGTGTTTGGCGTAGCTGGGATAAACGCTGAAATACCCTGTCAGGTGATGTTCGTGGAGGCATTGAGGGATCAATTCAAGTCCGCATACGAGATGGTTCGATGTGAGCTAAGCAAATCTGCTTCATGGCAAAAAGTGGGCTATGACGTAGGTTTGAAACTTAGGTCCTTTCGAGTAGGGGATGAAGTAGTTAGGCTACACGACCCCCTACAGCAGTTGAAGCTGTCACCCAACTGGGATGGTCCATTTACTGTGGTTCGGATTGTTTCAGAATCTACAGTGGTGATCAAATCCTTGTTGGGACGCTTGTATAAATCCAATGTAGCTCGTCTACGTCGGTGGCAGGGTGATGCTTCAGCGCATTCGAAGTCAGGAGAGCATTCGAAGTCAGAAGACACTGAGCGGAAAGCGACCATCCCGGAACGACGTGGTCCTGGTAGACCTAGGAAACTAGTGATACCCTCAGATGAGAAGAAACCTATGCCTCCTGGTATTGGTAAATTAAAGCGGGGCCGGGGTAGGCCTAAAAAAAATTTACCAATTCGAGCTTCTAGCAAGAAGGATAAAAAGTGTGTAAAAAAAGTCTCGGCAAATGAAGGTCTGAAGGGGAGGAGGGCTGTCCAATTGACTACTGGACATCCTGTCGAATCTTCCCGGACGACCAGGTCTAAAGAACCCAAGGTAGGGTTAAGGCGCAGTCCACGGCATAACCGGGGGACTGCTGTGACCTAATTTGTATACACAACAAGAAGTTTCGATCCCATGATGGTAGTACAGACCTAATTGCTGTCGAGTGAGCAGAACTAGGGCGGGTGTTGATCATGAACGTCCCTGAGGGTGGCAGACGGATCTATTCTTATGTTACCCGTAATGACATTTGCCTACACTCCTGAAGAATTCATGATTAGTGGTACCCCTGGTCCTGTGGAACTGACTCAATAAGGATTACACTCCGGTGAGCTACCCATTCGATTAGTGGCGGGAAACGCGAGCGTCTCCCGCCGCGTTATCCGTTAGAAAAGGGCTATCTGGTGAGGCGTGAACGCTGATTGGTTGACCTTTGCTCCCGCGGCGGGCGTGGCATCGCGAGACAAGAAGGGCGGTCGCCATATTGGATCAGTGCCAAGAAGACGCGCGGACGCTGCAGGGTAAAGGAGGAGGAAGAAGGGTCTTGTTATCGACCAAAAGTCTCCAAAACCACATCATAATACGCGCCAACCTGGTTAGTTCCCGCTCATAGTGTCATTTGGACACGCGGAGCTTCGTACTCCGCAAATCTTCGATTTTAAACTTCGTTTTTAAACTTCGTTTTCGTTGAAAACATTCGACTTCGATGGAGGAGCAGTACACCCCCGGTGAGGGCCTCCAGTCCGACGAGCTAGATCTGTTCGGGATGGATGATGGCCAATTCGACAATGCTCAGGAATCGGATTATGAATCCGCCTCCGAATCCACCGGGAGTGCAGTTACCGTCCGTGTGGCGGGGATCGGCTCCTATTCGACGGCTGAGCGGGACAGCATGGCCATGCCACCCCCGGCTACAGTCAACCTGGGGCCGTTGCCGTGGCGCAATACCCCAAAACGTGTTGCTTCGAAGGACATTGACAATTCCACATCAACCCGGCTCAACGCAGCAGGTGATGAGAAGGAAGACGAGATGCTGGAGTTAGAGGAGGTAAGTCAGAAATTGCCCATTCCAGCAGTGTCTGACAAAGAGATGGAAGACTTCGTACGAGTTTCGCTAGCCCAGCAACAACTTATGGAAGTGCTGGAGTGCGACCCGCCATTCGACACCTCGCTGCAGCTCCATCCCACACTCATGGCGATGGTGCTGGACAAGCTGGAAGAACACGAGTTCTACCACCACGAGGGGAGCTGGCTAGAGAGTTACGAGGGAGCCATCCGGGGTGCCTACAAAAACGAGATCTTTGGACAGATCCTACTGCGATGTGGTACAAACTTTCGGAATCTCCAACGAGCCAAACAAATGGAGGAATCAGTGCCCTCAAGTGATGGGAGCACCACAAGTACGAAGGGGAAGAAAAAGAAACTCACCAAAACCAGAGGTAGTCGTAAAACTTCCAAAACTAGTACTCCTCCATCTACTCCGTCCATGTCTGAAGTATCCGAACCTGCCCTCGCTCAGTCCGAGTGCTCTTCGAGTACTCCCCATACAACGTCATTCGAAGAACCAACTACTACCACAGGGACCACTGAGTCTCAATCCGAATCTCTTCCGAAAGCCCCGGGACCTTCACCAGTCCCATTCGAAAAGGATCCAGCTATCGTGGAATTGACTCCGATGGAGATCCACTCGGATACCTCAGAATCAGTTGAGCAGGAAGCTCGTTATGCTCAGGTGGTCAGAGAATCCGATGAACTCAGGGCAGCCAATGAACAGTTACGGTTAACTCTGGAAGCTATGCAAGCTGCCCCCAGAACTCCAATGACTCGAGCCCAGTCCCGGAAGAACCCCAATCCACAGCAGAAGGGACGGTCCTTGTCCGACGCTTCGGATGTGGAGGAGGTCCCATTCGAACTTTCTAAGAGCCAGAAACGGAAGGCAAAGAAGAGTGAGGCACGACAGCCCTGTCTCCCTCATCCTTTGCCTCCCCAAACTACTGCGATTAATATGTCTCCAACTGTGAGGTTGGTGGATGTGGTATCCAGTACGGCTTCAACTCCTTCGACGCCTCCTAGGGCACCTGCCAAGACGCTTTTGACCCCTCCAACAACCCCGACCAAGACTCCAGTGCAGGTTGCCATACCTGTATCTCCATCTACGTCCTCCGAATCGGGACATTCGAACACGTCACCTGTGGTTTCTTCGCCCCCTCCAGCTGCTGGGGCAAACGCCTCAGTAGACGTTCCGAGTTCTCGGGCGGAAGAGATGATCTGGCGCAATGCCACCGGGGGCTTCAAGAAATTTAGGCCCGAATGCATGGAACATTGCAAACGATCCAGGGATATGTATTCCTGTCCCAAAGTAACGGACTATGAGGGGCTGTCTGATGACGAGGAATGGATGAGGTCCAATATGACTTCACCCAGTACCTTCGGATGGACAGAAAACTGGTTCAATCAGTTCCCTGAGTCCTACTACAACCATGAGGGGCGCCCCAAAATTCGATGGGCTATGGCCTAGGGGTAGGGGTAAGGGAGGATTGTCCATTCGATTCCTGTCGCACCTACTTTGCACACGAGAACCGCCCCATGCCTACTCGTCTTCGATTTATGCGGCATCTGGTTGAATGCCACATGCACCACCGTGTACATCTGCGCTGACACTGGCAAAGCAAACAAAAAGTGTTCGGGACTGTGGACCACCCGAAGAGGCAGAATGATCGAACACCTGATACAAGGTCATGGCCAAGCCATGATGTTGGCCAGAAAGAACGTAGGAGATCTCCATGCAACACTGGTGGCAGGCCTAGCCAAAGTAAAGTTCGACAGCATCACGATTGAGACCTTCCAATTCGGAAAGGTCCAGGTGACCAGGAATTCGAAGCAGTCAGCTGTCTTCCAGCGTACAGATCGACGTGGTCGACTGGACCTGAACAGCACCTTGTACCAGGAGTTGTACGACTGGAGAGCGGCCAACCCCCTTACGGGGAAACGAAGTGAAACCAGGAGTCCTGCCACTTCCGAACCTGACTGTAAAAAGGTCAAATCGGAGGTTCCGGCTCCGAGAGCTCCAACTGCAGCACGAGGGCGTGCGACAACGATTGAGCACCGGTCCCCACTGCAGGACTTGCGTCCTGACTATGGTCCAGACTTCTCGGCCCCCAAGGGTCGTTCCCAACTGCAAACCCTTCGTCCTCTGACTCCTGGTAACCTGGCTAGCAGGGCTGAGTACCCATCGATGGACTCCCCTGGTCCGGAAGTACAGACTGAGAGGGATCCGTACAAAAATCTCCCCACGGGTATCTCTGTAGAGGATGCCCTTCGCCAACCCGACTCCCGGAACGTGGAGATGGGGGATTCGGATCACTTTGTGCTGCCTGGGAAAAAGGACTTGGTGGTGACGACCACCATCCTCACTCCTCGGGCAGTAGACGAGGTGAAACCGAAGGCTGACAGTTCTACAAAGTCGGTGGGGCGTAAAACCCCTGCCACTAGTGGGAATTCATCATTCATGCAAACTGAGCCTGTGGTGGACCCGGTTCCAGTGACCACTTCGAACCCAGTTACCACCACACCAACGACAACTACTAGAGGAGGGAAAGCAGCAACTGTCGCTGACACCGTGCTCACCACCACTACCACCACAGCCACCGTGCCTTTTAGGCCCAACGTTCGTGAAGAACCGGCAGTTGATCCGAATAGGTGGTATGAACTGATGATAAGTTGTGAGAACATTCGTCCGTTTCCAAAGGACTACTTCGAGCCTGTGAAGGCTCCTGATGCAGTGTTGCATAAGGAGCTATATGAACGATGGCTGCATGAACACCTAGCTGGCATGCAGCGATATGCCGCCTGTGTGGCAAGGGCATCAGCCGACTATGCCATCACCATGCAGGGCAAGGAGGTCGAGAGACTGAGGCAGATCTTCGAACAACAACGGATTGACGAACAGGCGGAGCCAGATAAGGTGATCGAACTCACCAAGCAGCTGGAACAATCGAAGAGGGAACTCACAACGGCCCGTGCCTTCCAGAAAGCTGCGGAGGATACCTTGGACGATCAGGCCAAAACTTTGAAGGCGCTGAACATTAAGTTCATTCGAGTATTCGGGATAGGACTCACCCAATGGAGTGGGTCCCTCGAAGAGCTCCAGGGCTTGGTGAAGGACTTATAAGATAATTTGAGTATTCGTTTGTTCAGTTGTGTTTTTGATGACTTGTGCATATGATGTTTCGATGATAGGTTAATAATTGTGTTCGTAATTATAAAACGTCCATGATTGAGGTCATGATTCGGGAAAAAAAAACAACATAAACCAGGTGTGAAATGCATAATTGTCAAGAAATGTCTTCGTTGTCTAAAAAAAAATGAAAAAAGGTGTTCATACTTTAAGGAGTATAACTTATGCTGTATACTATGATTCGAACCAAAAACTGTACATAGTGTTCGATACCTACCTTTATCTCCAAAAATTTTCTTTTTGGACTTAACAACTGGTATTCGGATTTCGAGAGTATATCTATTTTTAGGATATAGAGTCATATATCGGTTGCCTCATATGGAGGCTAATATTACTACATTCCTTGGTTATAAGAGTTAATGTCACACTTATGTTGGTTCCATGTATTTCATAATTCCAATAGTTCACGTAATTACCTCTCCAGGGACGGTTCACCCACATAAATATTTTCGAGCCATTACTTCTGTGTCATTCCGTCCTAAAAAGTCACATATCGTGCACTCTTAACCTACCTTAATATGATTAATGTAGTAATCAATATTGTATCTCAACAAAAACCATACAGATCTGTGATCACTGTAGTTAGAAATAGTATAGAACATATATAGTCGTATATATTCATATCTTTATTAAAGATGGATACTCACGTATCTATCTTGTCGTTATGGTGTTGGATCTGTAAGATCCCTGTTATGTACATAGAGATGTAAGTGTTGTTTGGTGTAACAGGTCAGTCTAAATCTAAAATTGTACTTTCTACATGTATGTGAAAAAAGTATGTCGTACCTTTGAATGTACCCCGGTATTGTCATCATGTACACTGATATTATTCTCCTATATTCGAGTATATTATATTATATCAGATGTATTTCGACCCTTGTTATAATCTGGTGGGGGTGATGTAGGGGCACGAATAATACGTGTACATATAAGGTCCGTGGAGTCAGAGCGGTAAGTGCCTCCAACAGACACTAGGTGGCAACACCTAAGCCATGTCCTTTCGGTTATCCGGTAGCGGAGCCAGGCAGGGCACTCCAGACGGCGCTACGGAGGAGTGCCACGTCGACACTGCTTGGTCCGCGCTCAGGGTATATAAGAGGCCGAGGTTGGCTACCTCAGGGAGTTCGTCCCAGGACGAGCTCTGACCCACACCTTTCGTACCTTCGCTTTGATAGGGGCACCCCTCCCACATTATGGCTCCTGCACCAGCCATGCTGGCTCAGGGCTTGACTGTCCGGTATTGCTAAGATTTCGAACTATCGATAGAATCCTGTGTGTCTTCGAATGGTTGAAAGACCAAGTGAACCGAGTAGAAACCTTCGTGTACTTTTGAGGCTGTGATCGAATAAAAACCTGTTGCATTCAAACCGAATTTGGAACCTGTGTTCGCGTTATACGCATATGAAACCCCTACATATATATATATATATATATATATATATATATATATATATATACAGCTGAGAGTCCATATCTAGGTTACGATATAACAGGTAATCCAGACTAAATAAGAAGTCCTCACACTCCTGCAGCGCTTAATGTGCAGGAAGACTATTACAAGACGAATACAAATGTACTTTGTAGTTATTTATTGCTAGAATGCCCTTGGAATGGGATTCCACATTACATGTTGAATTTCCCCTCACGTCGAAAACTCCCTCTTTACCTTCTGTTTCTTTATAAATTATTCTGTTTGTAACTCTCCCTAACGAACAGTCGCCCTTCAGGGGATCATTTGCTCTTTAAGCCAGCTGCATTTTATAAGGGATTTGCTGTGTAGAATACTAATGAGTGCACCTAAACGAGCGGTGGTGTGTATGTAGCCGAGATGGGAGCAACTCATAAACTCATTATGTATTGTTGAGCAATGGCAACGGGCTCAGCCTGTTTAAATCCCTACACGTGTCATTCTAATTAGAGAACCGTCAATTACGATGGGATTAGTGTTCACTATAATCTAGCACTGCTGATCTCTTCATAATATAAATATCGCTAAGACGTTGATACATGGACAGTAGAGCATAATGTATAATAACAGAAGATCCTGCTGTAAGGCATTGTTAATGGGGACAGAAGCAGGTGCCCAAGTGATGTTGGTACCATCACTTATATGTATGAAAGCTAATGATGAGATGAAAGGAGAATGGAAACAGCAGTCAGCTAGTATTAGTGTGAGCTATCTTCCACAATAATGTAGAATAAATCATAAAAGCTTTGTTGACCCTTTTAAGGGCGCATAGTACATGTTCTCTCTCGTCATGATGCATGACTGCAGCCCTGGGAAGTAACTCGCCAGGGATACATTCGTGCATGATACCGAACCTATACAGGTTTGGTACACTCCCGAAGGATTGGCATGATGCATGAATGCAGGCATTGCGAGTTACCCGGCGGGGCTGCAGTCATGCATTACACCGATCAAGAGGATTAAAGTAATATGCGGCCATTAAAGGGTTAAACAAAACTCAATGCAAACTAAATTCCTTGCACACCCTGTCTCTCAGTATGCATACATTTCGGGCCTTTTCAGCACAGGTTTTCCAAGGAATTAATATCTAATACGGCAGCACCACCATTAGAATCCAGTGCGTGTTAATATTTATTGTCTCATCAGTGCCTGAAGAGTTATTTTAGTCAATGTCCATGGAAAGTTTGCAAAATGTAACAGCCCCGGTGCCAAGCTCACACAATCATGACGGGAGATGGAGATTGGCTTTCCTCACGGGAAGGTCTCCTAGTATCTCCTGAAACTACATGCTTAGCCATATAACAGTACACTTGTGTATGATTATAATGGTCGCGGATCCTGTAAATAAGATAGGAGCTCTATAACATCTCCCGGCCATGACTTGGGATCCCTTCGAGAAAATTAACATCCTTTCCACGAGTGTTGTTTCGAGGGGTTGTCTGTTCAAGTAACTCATCCAGTGGCAGTGTGAACGGAGCATAACCCTCCAGCCGCCTGAATTAGCTTCTAGACACGCACCCGGGTACAGTGCACTACTGATGTAGGTAATGTGTATTATGAGAAACCCCACTCTGTCAGGCTGCTTGATAAAGAGATGAGTAGCTCTTCGTGTCCACATTGACGGAGCTGCTCGGGTTCCCATACTGCAGGTGTCAAATGTCGACGTAGGCAATCATTGAGACGAGCAAGGTGTGTTTTTATTCTCAATGCTGCTGTCATGATAACAATAAGGTTTACATGTACATTTATGTTAGTGGGCATTGAGCCCTTGTCAAGCAAGTTGGATTGATTCTACAGTAGGTAGACATTTTATAGATACAATTTATGGTAGATTTATGAAGCGTACAATAGTTGTATATTGAGGTATTAGCTGGAACAGTACTCAACAGTACTCCTCTTGACGTGCGCTCTTTACGACTACGTTAAGTAGTCCATTATTGCACATTCAACCCCAATGTTTAGTATTGTGACAATCATGAAATGTCAGAATTAGCATAAGTACTAAGAACAACCCAATACTGAAGCCACTCAGTTATTCACATGCACTAATGGACAGTGTTATAAAAGTAATGGCAATATGTAACAGCTCCCATAAGCCCCCGAGTAGCTCCCCGTGAGCTGCTCCCCCTGCCTTCCTCAGTCCGCTTAGGTTGTAGAGCTATTGACAGGTTGTAGAATGGCGTGTGAGCAGTAGGTGAGCAGGTAAACGTGGCCTAACCGGCTCCGAGCTGCTCCACCTTAGAGAACACCCCTGCACCCCCTGGGCGTGTTGCATGCCTGGCGTCCTACGAACTGCTCACGTCGTCAGGGGTGGCGAGCAGGTGATGTCGGGGAGAGATCAGAGAGTGTGGGGTCATCAAGGGTGATCAGGGCAACAGGGTGACTGGGCCAGGCCTGTGAACTCAACCTCTATGTGTTCCTTTCTCAGTGCCAAAGAAATTCCCCCCTCTTTAACCTTACTCAGTAGCTCGGCGTATCAAGTACCATGATCTACATCAACGAAAATAACTGGCAACTTGTCTGCTTCCATAGATACACGTTTAAAGCTAGTGACTAAATTCACTCAATTCACCTCGGATGGTATTTGAGATAAACTACTATAGACCTATTGAGTATGCGTGATGTCTATTCAAGTCAGAGATCAAATTATGTTGACGCAAGGTAATTTTCCAGTCGTCCTGGCATTTTTATATTTCTGACTGTTTCAACTAGAAGTGCACTCATACTGAGTCCTTTGAAATGACATTCAATCGTAAGAGTACAGTGTGCTATCCCCAGGTGGAGAAAAACGTCCCCAGGCTGTTAAAATGACTTTTTTGTCTGTAAAGAGGTGATGGTGGATTTGTGTAGGTACTCTCAGCTGGAGAAAACCGTGCCCGGTCTAAAGATGTACTTTTTGTCTGTAGGGAGGAGATCTGAGGATTACAGGTCTCTAAGCACTGGGGACATACGGTAGAAGTCATTTGAGAGACCATCAGAGGGCAGCAAAGTGCACCTTGGGTTGAGATGTAGGGTACCATCATTGGAGTGACGCACCAACAGCTTATGGACATGGTAAAAACACTTGATAAGAAAAACACGTGATGCAGTATGGCTTCAAGAGTATTTCAGTGGAATAAGCATAGATTTAGGGGTACGAGGAATTTGAATGTAGTTAGATAGGAATCTCATAAAATGGTTTAGAAAACATAGAAGAAGAGTATTTCGGATTTGTATTTATCCTTATTAATCAAACTGGAACAGGTAGCTAAGTGGTACAACTGCCCGATGTTTTATAGATGGCCGCAAAAATATAGTTATTAAGATGCAAACTACAATCATACAGAACTCAACTCCATTACAATACCTCACGGAATGTACCCAAGATATGTATGTGGATGAGTATGCACAGGTGTGGATCACACGAGTCTGGTCTACGCGTGTTGGCAAGAAGAACTCTGATGATAGAAAAACGTATATAGAAAACACCGCATTTAAAGTAAGAGATGAAAAGACGGATATGATTTGAGAATAAGTGAGTGACAATAACTTTGATTTCACAGGTGACAGGTCCACCTCCTATATTTTATTACCGCCCCTAAAAGCTTCCTATCAAATTGTCCTACCAGGCTAGTACATAGTCTATATGCTTAGACGGTGGTATATTCTTGCACCTCTTCTTTTATCTTTACTACATACATCCCTACTAACCTGTGCTATTATTCTTTTCTCAATATTTCTCTGATAACAGGTCCTTTTAATGTTCTAAATGGAACATCTACACAAAAACGACCAGACATTTTGGTTTTGTATCTACTTTGCTTTATTCAAAGGGAGGATTTTAGCTACATGCTTCACTAGCGAGGGAGTAGTGTTTAGGAAATATTGAAAGCGTCGTATTGGTTCGCAAAAAGGCCCCCGTATCTTCTACTCTGGTCCATTGTCCAAGCTACATAGTTATTAAACAATTGCTATATGGGGCTCCGTTGCGCCGACCGTAAGCTTTTATTTCTTGGTCAAGCATTACGAGTGATCTTCTTTCAATCCACCTCTCTACTGCCGTCACCTGCAAAGGGAAAAGGGGATTCATGAGCATTACGCCATCCTCAATCCATTATGATTGCGCAAGGATGAAAGGTTTCAAAATGTCTTCCTACAGTATGGGACGAGGAATGTATTGTTCAGAAAATAGTTGTTTCTCAGAAGAAAGTCGGCTGTTTCTGAAATATCATTTAGCCTCCGGCAATGTGCAATGGCGGAATCGTTAGTTGCCCTGCACATCTGCATTCAGAATGTTATCATTTCTGTCGGCAGTGTCAGGACAGTTTTGTGACAATAATAGAAAGGTATCCACGGTGGCTCTATCTTGCACAGCTAGGTCAGCTGTTATAAAATATATTAGTTTAAAGGTCAGTGTTACCAACCATCCTACATCCTGTTATTTGTAGTTAGTTATACACTCTTATTGTTTATTTCTGTCCAGGAAGACCTAAAATACAAGAGAAACGGGGATGTTGGGTAGATTATTTTTTGTACCTAAAACTGTAATATTATCACCTGAATATTGAAGACGCTTTCCTCATTCAACCATCAGGTTTACACTATACATATCCATTTCAATACCAAAGTTTAATATCTTGCTCTCACCTTCAAATTGTCACTATATTGCTTTCAGCTTATCTGACAGTGCAATATTTTAACAATAGGCTGTTTTAAACTTGGCCCATATTGGCTTCTATACTCATAATTTACTACGGTAAATATTAACACATCAAATAATTTGTTGATATTGATACTTGTAGATCTATAAACACTAGCTCTTCGTATCCTTACTCCTAGGGAATCAGCCAATACCCTACTTCTTTAGCCCTCTCCTCAATAACCTCACTAACACAGACAATGATGTATTGTTTCTCTGTGGGTTTAATTAAGCTTTAAAACAAACCTTTCTTGATGTATGAGTCCCTACTGAATAACCATGTTAGGACAGGGTCGCCCTTCCTTTGTATCAATAGATGTAACGACGTTAGCAATGTTACTGCTGTGATGTTTTCTTAAGATGCTCCAACCAAGACAAACATCTGACATCACGGTGTTATTCTGAGGCTGTTGGTCTGACAAAGTCGAAGTTAAGTTGTGTCCTCCAGTACGGGGACTGGGAGTGTCTTATCCCCATAAAAGATATATCTAAAAGGGAGAGGGTCTATGATCAATCGAAATGACAGACATAGGACTTTTACTTGAGTAAGCTGTCGTGATTTGTAGTCCGTGTATAAAATTACTAGTTGTAGCTCCTCAGCCACACTGAAATATTGACAATCAGTCAAAGGTATGGCAATATGTTTAAAAGCTGGAATGTCAATAAACGTTAATGCTCTTTTCGTACAGAAAAGAGCAGCTGTCAGCAGTTTAACTATGGTTGCATACATAGATGTATTTTGGTAAACAATATAATAAACTTAGGCTTTCTGCTGCCGTCAATGAATTATAAACCTTTCTACAGTTCACCTTTTATTTTAGGGTTTGTCAATGTGGAGCATAATTGAAGATCCATTAAGATTAGTTCCAATCAGATCTCCAAATGCATATAAGCCCATGCAGTTCATTCCACTGGAATTCCATTGCAATGCAATTGAAGCAGCAGCGCAGGAGTCCAAATATTGAAATAGGCAAAGTAGGACAAGAAAAGGGGCCCATCCAAGAAATTGCCTTTTAAAAAGACGATTGGTGTCGCTGGGCATAGGACGCCCCCGATCTCTCATATCCTGGCCCTTCCGTCAAGGCTGACCAAAAATCCATATTTCACCCAGAAATAGGGCCAGACGCGTACCTTCTACCTTCTCCTCCCCTTTCTGCCCATCTCCCGGTCGCCAGGAGAGGCCCCAGCAGCCATTTCCTCCCACAGTGAAGGGGACGCGCACAGCCACGCTCCTCCAGGCGATGGTATCTTTTTGGTGGGACATGGACGTGGAGAGGTCAGTACTGAGATTGATCTGCGGCGCTGACTATCACCGATAGTATGATAACTCACGGTATGGCGGCGCCTAATGCAATAGAAACAATGGTTACAGACGGGCGCAGCCACCAGGAGCAATGGGAATGGATGAAAGTTGGGCCGGCAGATTGGGGAAGGTGGTGCAGGGTGGGGGGGGGGGCACCAAGCACCTACCTTTTATACACGGACCAGCGGCCAGGGAGAGGACCCAGCCTCGTGTTGGTATTATAGGTGGGTCACGTGTTCAGCTTCTTCATGTGGAC
The DNA here is from genome assembly GCA_947462335.1 of Harmothoe impar. NCBI lineage: Eukaryota > Metazoa > Annelida > Polychaeta > Phyllodocida > Polynoidae > Harmothoe > Harmothoe impar. Next base: position 85,882,390 of record OX381704.1, on the reverse strand, counting down.
GTCGGGTCATGAATTCCCCGATTAATCTCCTATCCCTCTCGCGGGCACCCATCGGGAAATTATATCTCAATTCTGAATCAAACGCCCATATAGACATGTCTGGCCGTCTGACCGAAATTATTCTCGAAAATATCTGTTCTATATTGAGCAGACTCAGGCTAGTTCGCAATGGCCCTACTGATGGGGGTTTAAGGGGCAGTGGTGGTGATGCTATGTTTGGGTATGCAGTTTGAAGAGGGAGTAGAAATGGGGGTTTTGACAGTGGTAGCCTATGTAATATGCAATAGGATTGCAAGGTCACAGTGTATTAAGGATTGAGCAATCATGTCACCGTGGACAGGATTAGGTGGCACGTCAGGTTCCTCCCCACCTCCCTAGTCCCGACCATCACCATACTCTCCTCTGTAGTGTTATCTAATAGGATTACCCCTGGTACGTCATACGTCACCTTGTCTACGTCCCTGACAGATGCCTCCCTGCTACTGAGTTGCTCCCCAGTGCCACCATTCACTTAGAGCAACTCACCCCTATGCTAAGCATTGAACACTACAGCACTCATGGTATTGAGCCATTTTAGACCTGAGCTGCTCGTCTATATAGAACTTTCACTCACTGTCAGGGCCCTGTGAATAGGGTGGAGTGGCTTTTATCAGCAGTGAGTGGTTTTAATTATATTCAGCATCAAAGTAATTAAACTGTCATGGCAACTTAGCTTTTTGTTTATACACTAACGTAATCAGACTCCGACGTTAACGGGTCGAGCCAATCAATTAGCGACTAGAATAACGGCCCCAGTCAAGTGCACATCTAATTAAGAGTGATTCCTCTCATGTCAATTAACATAGTATGGCTCACTCATTGCTGAAGGTACTGAAGGCTGTTCTCGTGCATTTGTACTAGCGTTGAACACAATGCTAATCTCACTATGCTGGTTTGTTAGCAATGTGTCTGGGTGACTAATGTTGGATTATCCATGCACGATCCCCAATATACTAAGATCTTATCGTGTCGCGATACAAGACACACTTGGTTAATATTCAGTCTAGGATGCTAAGAATAGGTATTTTATTTTAATAATACTATATTCAGACATGGTGATATTTACGATCTTCTATGTATGACTATTCTCACGGATCCACACCCATATCTCAATCTAATCTGCCTGGGCGGTACTAGCTCTACATGAATCAGTGCTGGAAACAGTAGCGTATAACATATAGCATAATTTATACATGGATAGGAGGTTATCGTATAATATGGCGTTTACTACATACACAGGCCCAGTACAAATGGATCCATGGCGGCGGGTGTTAGTACGATTATCCCAGATCGGCACAAGGTCAACTGGGCAGGTCGCCAGCAGGGGTAGAAGGGTCACTAGACTGGGTCTGGACAATATACCCCTTGTGAGTATACACCAGCATGGAGGAGAGCGCAGCTGGACCGCCCAGATATGTGCGCAGTACAATAGCCATCGTATCACCGAGCCCCTGAGCTGCAGTGGGCATATCACTGACCCTGGAGTTGCTCACTGCATTATAACAGGACACATGGGGCAGTAGGGCGAGCTGCTCCTCACCCCAATAGCAATAGAGCCATGGATTGCTACGTGCTCCTGGTGTGTATCTTCGCCACACACGTCGGCCGGCTTGGTAGGTAGCACTGAATGGCTGTTTGTGTGGGTGGGTTCTTATATTAATCAGGGTCAACCTAAAGGTCAGTGGCAGGGAAATGGTCCAGAAACGGAGATAAACATCCAGTGATCTAGTAGGCATGATATATCTTTTGTGGCCTTTCCATTGTCGAACCATTCCTATACTATAGCTTAGATGTAACAGGTAGATGTGTACATTATTAATTCTCAATGAAGACTTACTTTTTACTGGACATACTAAAGGTCGCACACCAGAAAAAACGGCTGGATTTATACACAAATCAGTGACATTACTCTAAAATGTCATTCACCCGTTGTATAATGTCATACAACTACTAAACTAGTGTTGCCTGGGTGACAGTTGCTTCGTTTGTATATAAACATGACAGGTTCTATAATTATACATATAGAACCTGTCATTAGACGTATGTGCTTCATGTAGACTCCTCCAATATCTATGGTGTGGATACAATGGACAATGGATTAATCTGGTGGACCAAAATTACATCAAATTTACCACCAAACCCCACGCGAACCTGCACTTCTCTTCTCACACTTTCCCCCCTCCTAACAAGCGTCTGCTGTTATCTGGGCGGATCAATACTTGCCGCCCTGGAGGGAGCCAGGAGGGAGCCTTCAGGGTCCTGGAGGACATGGACTGTCCGTCCGATCGGCCACAGGAGAAAGGGGAGTCGGTGGTCGTGTAGGGGGATTGGGGGTTGGGAGATTCCCTGGACATCGACCTAGAGTTCACGAGCAAGTATCTAGAACAGACGTCCATACTGTGTGGGTGGGGGAATACGATACTGCCACAGACAAAGCTTTCAGAGTATATAGGATCCCTTCCATCAACATTGACATAATATAGTATGGGGGTTATTGGGGGTACTATATCAGCTGCCTAACATATTGGTATCCGAACTATATATGAAGTTTCTTTACTTGGCTGTATTCTTTTGCTCTGTAACATCAATGTTAGAGTTTTTTGAAAGACTTGCCTTTGATCAATGAAATCTTCTCAAAGAGTCAGAACTCATATAATACACAGTACATTCATTTGAAAGACCTAGCTATCTCTATAAAGTAAATTCTACTTGTTGCACAATTGTGAAAGCGATACAAGTTTTGCCTCCGCCGGATATTCAATCACTCCCAGTGACGTTTATAGAATATCCACAGGATCACATTTTAACTTGCACAAAGCTATCTCAGAATAACCAGGCCTATTTTAGATGTCACAAGGAACACTTAAGAACATGTCCCCTGTAACAATCCCCCAACGAGGGCACTCATGATAATGCGAGCACTACTTTCACTGTCACCCATGTTTTTATTGCTGACACTATTTTTGAAACAACCTAAAATGGAGGGAGTGGGGATTTGATGAAGGTATTTACATTGGGAAGGGAGGGGGATTTCATAGAAATTGGAGGTGCATGGCTCCAGGGTGTCTCCCCATTTCATAGGGAACCGTTAATGAAGGCGTGTGTAAACAGCAATCTCACCTTTCCGCCCTATAAAAGCCCACTCTGTAACGCAACAATCGCATTGCCTCGGCCGTAAACGTACTGCTGGCTTCTTCTTTTTATGCCTTCCTTCTTTAAAGTATGGTGATGTCAGTGGGAGGGAGGGTGGCAGCCTTTGAGGTGGAGCCTCTGGAGGGGGAGAGAAGCAGACTTGAGAGCAGTGTGTGTAACATGTAGAACACAATGGCACAGGTTCCAGTTTGTCCTACCTCAATAAAACCTCATATCTGGACACTACTCCTCTGTGTCTCCTCCTATTTGTCCTCAAGTGAGTTCTGTGCTCTTTGATGGGGACCCCCTTTGAGGGTAGGCCTACTACTGCAGCTGCTTTACAGAGATCGGTGTGTCTCCATGGGTGGGACCTGTGTGTGGGTCGGTGCCTCTGTAGTATACCCTGGGCAGCACCTTAACCTGATCCTCCTGTGTCTGCTTCTTAAGGCACCACACACCACCCTGGTGAACACGGACCGCTGCCCACACCTCCTTGTCATTCATATCCAGCCGGACATAGAGCCACGTACCCCCGCTAGGCGGCGTGAGCGTTGTCTGAATAGAGACCTCCAGGAAACTCACCTAATAGGGAGGGACTCGTACTTGGTGCAGTAGGTGTACAGGTATCTGGCTCTTAGTGGGCTGGGCTGGTGCTGGGCCTTAGTGCTGGTTCTTAATGCAGGTCAATATTTTAAATCAGAAGTATGTGACCTGAGGAATATCAGGCCACTCAAAAATAAGAAAAAAGGGTTTCTTATCAAAGGGCACTGAAAAATATTCATAATTTAATCATGACTTGGGGGCTTTTTCCTTTTTACTTGGGGGTTAAAACATGTAGTCTTTTCTTCACAAGAGTTCACGATTTATCAGTCAAGGGTGTATTGATTTGAGAATGTAAGTTATTTTTAGCGCATTGCATTCGTGACAGCTTTAATTTCATACCGACTATTCGTTTATTTGTCCATTTTTTATCATGCTTTGATTAAAAATGCTAAAGAATGCTAAAAAGAAACATATACCGAAAACATGATTTAAGTGAGGTGCGCGATTAAGAGAAACACTTTTTGTTCAGTGGCCTTACTATTCAATAGTACTTGTAAATGACAACTATCAGGGCATACCTATACAGTGTATCATATTCTTTGGTATATTTCTGAAAGTCGCCTTGATAGATGTGTCCTATTTTGGAACTGTAGGCCATAGCAGAAATTTAACCCATATAATAGTAGAATCGATTGAATGAAATGTATCCCCGATGTAGACATCTGTGGTCCCTTAACAATACACGGTATAACTGACTATAGTACTAGTGATAACAGGGTGACAGGGCAATAGGTGCATCCTATTCCAACCGCACCTTTTCCATATTTATACATCCATCGCCTCAGTCATCGAATGAATCCTAACTGCCATATTGACTGCGTGTTCTCCTTCTCCCCTTTTTGATTACTGCATCCTATTGGGTGGATCCCAGATCCATTAGTGACTATGCTGGAGGTACACAATGGGTTCAGGGCGTTATAGATTTGTACCAGCTTGGCCGTCATTATACTTGTGTTACTGGGATGGCAATGATAACGGCCGTGCCAGCTGTGCACCCAGGTTAACCCTTTACAGACAGGATACTACCTTGATACGTTTTGCCCCTCTGTCTGCATGATGCATGAATACATTCATGCATCAGGCGAATCCTACGGGGTTGATACACTTCCGAACGGTCAGTGCACTGTACCAATACAGTGCACTGATGAGTTACTCAAAGATGCTGGGTTTGCGCCTCATGATCAAGGAGCCTCTATCAACTACTGCATCCAGCCTTCCTGTCATGATGGCAAATGCACATGAAGCCTCTAGAAATCATACCGGGCTGAAAAGGTTAATGTCCGTTATGCACGGACCGTCATATATATTGACTTGCAGGGTATGTGTGTACGAATCACCAAGGGTATATAGGGGTGACTGCAGGCCTTTGAATTTGAGATGAGCCTTTCTTGTGGTATTCTAACACAAAAGGAGTCCTGACTTGCATTGAGGAGCCGACCGTGTCCATAATAGACACGAACCTGGTGGATGGTCTGAGGGCAGGGATGGGATGTGGAGAGGGGATGAGCACGGCCCCGATGGCGGGCGGATGTCTGATCTTAGCCGGTAGGATGCGGTCATGAATTAATGATCACGGCATCCCTCACTCGGCGCCATATTGACGTGACCCTATTTAAGACGCCTTATGCCCCCACCTCTCATCCCAGTGCTGCCCTTCTAGACCCTTATCCACCCTATCCCCAACTCACCATCTGCCCTGTCTAAGCCCCCCCCCCCCCTCTAAAGCCCATCATCAACCCCCCGTCGAGTCTATATTCTCTTAGTGCTATAACTGACATAGAGGGTGCTTCCATTGCGTGCTCCTCTCCACCCTTCACCCTACTAGAACACCACTCCCATGCATTATCCACCATCACTACCCCCTAGTCCTTGTGTCCCCAAGGCCTACAGACATATATACCATGGGCCAACCATCCCCCTCCGAGCTCCCCTACCCGCCATTGGTCCCCGATGGCTAGATAACCGGTATATACCCAGTCTACTGGCTGTCGATGGAGCCTCTGAGTCGACGGGCTTACTGACCATATTCCAGAGGCCGCAGGGAGGCTGGCCAACAATCTATCTTGACCAGCAGTCTGTCGTGCCAGTTTGTAATGTTAGATGGCATGTGTGTTATCTTTGTCTTCACCTGTCTTTGCTACACAACTTGCAAGGAATTTAACTCAAAAAAATAACCCTTCACACAATATGGCATCTTAAGTTGTGGGAGATGTATATATAATATTATTATAAACACTTAAAATGACGTACCAGGGAAAACCATTCATTTGTTAGGGTATTATTACTTTTATCATCCGCGCCCAAGAGCTGAATACATTTGGCTTTTTGTCATGTGTTTCTATAAGTATGGCATCTATATAATTTGCTGTGATGTAGGCTAAGTACAAGACGTTCATGTGATTGCTTTGCATTGGACCTGCTGTTTCCAGCGAAGATATATGTCTTTGTTCTAATGACATCTCTATATTGCAGCATGACATGGAAATACACAATAAGCTACCTACAATATCAGAGTAAGATAGTTGGAATGCACATGTTCTGAATCTGTTCACAGGATGGTGTTCACAGCATGGCGTCGACGTGAATTCTTTCCGTCCAAAATATCTTGACATTTCATGCGATAATTGAATCACTATGGTAACACGGGAAATTGGTAACACATTTTAAGGAGTAGCCTTACACTGGGTCTGAGATGCTGAATATGAAAAGGACTTATACAGGTGTTGTACGCATTGTCCTCAGCTATTTGTGTGACCTTTTTTGTAAAGGATGTATGTATTAGTTAACCTATACATCAAGTGTGTATGTATTAAGGTTGTGCCATATCGCTATACCCCACAGGGTTAGAATGAGATCTTAGCCACTGCAGTGAGTATATGGAATAATCATTTAGGGGAGCAGGTTAAATCGGTTTTACAATATAACCAACACAGATTTATTTTGTCTTACCCCGCTATACTTCGGGTTAAAATAACACCACCCATCAATTTGGCTTTGTATCTGAAGTTAGATTGAAGACCTTAAAGCAGGGTACATGTATATTGATTATAGCCCACCTTGTGATGAATATATCCAAGTATATGGGAAAGACACAGGGGAGGGGTAGGGATTAGGTACATCTTTTTGATTACCCTTAAGGTATTGACACAGTGAGAAGGGTGTGGATAATCAGTTCAATAAATCATTTCTCTCAGTCGCATATTTGTACGATGTCCCTTCAAAACGTGATAAAACATGTGTTAACTGTTCAAGGTATTAGAATCGATACTTCCCACACACCCATTGACTGGCTTACTGTCGGCCAATAGTACCTGCAGCAGCTGGATGCTATATGTAAGCATGGGCTGCTTACACTGATATGTAACCTACACACCAGTCCATATGGCGCAGCAGGCTCTAGCCACAGCCTGGTATGACACTTGATTAGTCATCCTCACTAAAGGAGCCAGCAAAGGTGGCTTCCATCCATTTGTACCCACATTAGGGCAGGGCTGGAGGTCTATAAGGTGAAGAGGAAGGGAGCGTCCAGGTACTAGCCACCTTGCTATGACCTGGGTTAGTAGCCCAGATGTGGACAGGTTGAGGGCCGGCAGGGACGCTAGCCAAGGGCCGACCTCTCCTGTCTACCCTGGCCTCCATTAAGGCCTTCGCTGGTTGCTCGTGTGCTAATGGCGACAGGTCTCTAACATGCTGGGTACCTGAGCCATCCCTACTCTCTATAGAAGGGCTGTTACCCAGGGACGGCGCTGGGGGTGATGGGATGAGAGAGTGGGATGAGCAATTAATTCCGGAAGTGTCGCATAGAATCTGCGTCATACGGGTATTTTCGTCTGGTCGTGACAGAATGGGTGATAATACAACGATAATCCCCTTAACCCTTTCCTAACACCCCTGTCGGACCTCTATGACTAACACCAATGGTTCTAGGGGGGCTTCCAGTGGTATTGTTACTAGATAAACATGTCAGCAGTATAATTTATGGATTATTAATGGTACTGATAGTTCCTAACTGCTGATTGGTGATGAATGTCATGTCATGTCATGAAATCAGCAATTTATTTTTGTTATCCCCCCACTAGCAGTAAGTTGTATAATGACCCGCTGATTATAGGATTATCACACATTATGACATGGAATTAAATACAATGGCCTGGTAGCTACAATTTGTATGGTGAAATGTTGGCCAGATTGGTTTTAAATTAACAGAGCAGTATTGGGGATACACAATAGTGGTCTATTAGATTGGGCTTTAATTGGGTACTTTGTTCTACTGCAACAAATTAATTATGTGTAATGCCTACCGCCATCAACCCTTATCTTCAAGCTTTACATCTGAATCCACGTGGGATCACAGTCCTACCAGGATAATTCAATGGTCACAGTGCTTAACATAGTTCATGATTACAGGTTTTCATTTAAATGAATAAAATCGCATTCATTCAGAACAGCCTCTTCAGGCCAATTATGCCGAGAGACTATTGTTACTCTAGCATGCTACTCGAACAGAAGAGACACGATACTTAATTAAGCATGAACTAGTTGCAAAAATAGAACTAATGGTATTAAGTATCCACCTCGGAGATTACCCAAGTGAGTAATATGACATACGTGACGTTTAGAACTCATTTATCATACATAGGCCCTGAAGACTATTCATTTGATCCGATTCATCATTGGCACACATCTCCTTCCCCACGGGTAATTGCATTAGTTGGACATTTTTACCCACCTTGGGTCTATATACAGGACTACAAGCCAGCTGTGCTGCCTTGGGCAAAATGTAGGATAGTGTATACATAGGAGCAACATGTTTAGAACTGGTCTCCCAAAGAGGATGGCATTACTAGTTTCTTCTATAACATCCTAGTCACTGTTGACTGCCACGCCCCAGGGATTATAGCATATTCCCTCTTAGTGTTATAAACACTATTAGAGCACATCAGATTTAATACCCTTTTCTGAATGGGCATATTCGATGTCAAAACGAGTTACTGCATGGCACAGCAGAATGCAATGTTTATATTAGCGATGTATTTTAAAGACCCCATTATCTTGTTCTGTGGTTCTGCTTGGATAGAGACAAAAGCGGAAAAGCAATCAGGTTTAATGTGACCAGGTTAAGGAAACACTTTGTGACAATGCTGAAGGAAACAATAGGGAAAAGGGGAAAAATGGAGGAAACCTGATACTGGATATTAGGGTTTGATATGGGATGTTGAAGAATGTGTTCATCACGAGTAGAATAATTAATTAGTGTGACGAAAGAGAGAAAGGAGAAGGGAAAGGTGGGTTGCCCAGGGGGGAGACAGAGATTGAGAGAGAAAGACTACACGAACCCGCCATGTTCCCTTTTTACCAAGTTAAGTCGGACCACTCCATTATGGCCCCATCCAATCCTGGCTAGATGGGCGGACCCCTGGTTCATTACGCCGAGCTAATAAGGAAATAAGATGGCCAGACTATTTACTATGAGTGTTTGAGCAGCTGGGGCTTTGCAGATCCTGTGTTGCTTGAGCTGCTCGTTGAGCTGCTCCTAGTATAGACAGTTACCGCGTGTTGGATGGGGTTAATGTGCAGTGTTCCCAACTCCGTCTAGCCGCCCGAGGTGACCCCCCCCCCCCCACCACCACTACCACACACTGGTCCCCTTACTCCCCTCTGGGCATTATTCTTATCGACTATAGGCGTGGGTGTGCTACTATGATACGGGACCCAGCGATCAACATAACAAGAGCAATATTGGCTTGGTACAGGCCACAGTGATGCGTCGTCAGACCTAGACATTGTGTCTACCTTAAGTCTGGGAATTGCCGCCCACTAAGGGTGGGAGGAGGACAAAGTAGTGTCCCTGTGTGACACTCCCCTCTCTCCTCCTGCTCGTACATAAGGATCACCCTGGATACAGGTCACAAGGCGTAATGTGCACGGGGTGTTAAATCCTAGCAACAGGACGTGTTGGTATGACTCATGGGGTGCTGGAGGAGGCTCCTATAGTCCTGTGTCAGGCTGCTGGAGAACCTCCGGCGGCACCCTCCTCCATGGTCGGCGTCTTCAGCTGGCGGCCTACCTGCTGCATCCACCCTCCTCATCCCCCTTACTGGAGCGCCTTGGGGGTCTTCCTTTATTCGCCCTGACACGCACAGACGTCGTTGGTGAGCACCTGGGCGTGGCATGTGAACGGCTTGGGTGGCTGTGACCCGTCCAATCAAGACGGCCCCCACAGACTGAAAAATTGAAATAAGTATTTTCTTTCATGGGGCGGAGGGTGACTGCGGATGGATTCAGGTCACGTGTCTTCCCATTCGGCCCTCACAGGAAGGGAGTCATCTATGCGTTAAGGTGGGGGGGGGGGTGGAAGAAATCGAGGTCTGGTCTTCATGCAAGGGACTAAGTGGGTTTTTACATTATAAGCTTAGGTCTCGTGATATTCTGAACCCCTCCTAGAAGCCCATCGAGCCAACTACAATGGGATGCTGGCCAATTGCACAATAGCTTGGAAGCCACTCCCTCCTCCTATTCCTCCTCCTGCTCCTCCTCTCAACCATCCTCCTGCTTCTGCCTAGGTTTCATCAGGGCCGAGAGGTAGGCCTGTCTTGCTGCAACCAGCCTCGGCTGGATCCTCCACGGCCTGAAACAGTGAGGATGGCAGCCACATGCTGACAGCCCCCCCCCCCCCCCCACCACCACCACCACCACCCGCTAGCACCACCCGCTAGCACCACCAGCACCACCGCCACCACTCTGCAGCTACCCAGGCTTCAGTTGATCGTGCCGCGCTGAGCCGACCAGTTGGTGGCTCCTGGTTCGGGGCGGTCTGGAAGCGGCTGACACTCACTCTCTCACTTTTCCCTCCCTACCTGCCTACCCAAGGCTGGAGGAGGAGGTGGAGGCATTAAAGGCCACACAGGCGGGGTGTGCGAGAAGGCTCATTCCCTGCCCTGGAGGATCACCTTACTCACATGGAGGAAAGTGCGGAGAGGATTTCAGCAGTTGTAGCGCTGCAGGAGGAGATTGGATATCATCAGCTCACTTATTAAGGCAGTGTCTAATGTGGCCGGCCAAGTGTGTCAAACTGCTGCTGGTGTGCATGTAGTAGGACACTGTTGTGGCAGGCCTTGGTGGCTGAGTCCATCCACTCCTCCAGCACCTACTCTCCCCACATCCCAGCTGATAACGGCCTGCTGAGCACCTCCTGAAGCCAGCAAACGACAGCAGCAGGAGCAGGTAGGCAGGAGAGCGCCACTGCCAGCTGCAGGCCCTGGAGGAGAAGCCGTGTACGGTGCAGGGCTGGAGAGGTGTATATTAAAGGTGGGAGGTGTAAGAGGGTTAGGGGGCTATCCACATGCCCAACGAGCATGAACATCATCTAGCGCACATGCTCGACCCTCTGGAGGAGCCCGGTGAAGCGGGGGTCGGGTGAGGAACCCTGGAGTATACCACTGTTTATTTCTTTGTGTTACTGGAAGTGTCTCGCTCCTACACCAGCAGGAACTATTACTGATATTAATCGTGCTTATACAGTGTGCCCTGGCATCGTCAACTCACATGCTCTGGTTTTTCTATGCCCGAGCAGCTCGCAAACACCACGAGCTACTCCCATAAATACCACTTACAGGTCCGCAACGAAACTGCCAACTCTCAAACAAATTAATCAGTTGGAAGGAAGCACGGGATTATAAGATATTTCCGTCTGGCGTGTGAGATCGGGATTAAAGAGGGATTTAAAAAATTGCCAGGGAAATCGAATCACCATGGCTCGCGTGTTGCCTGTTACAACGTGGTTGTGTGTCTGTGTAGTGTTAACTAGCCTTGCTGATGTTACTCTTGCAGTGGCGACGACACTAAGCTTTGACGGCACACAGTTCCTCACCATCAACCAACCCGTCCGATCGAGAACTGAGGTTGAGGATATCTCTATACGCTTCCGTACGACACGCCCCAATGGCCTCATCTTCGTCACCCTCTCCAGCAGGACCACGGACCGCCTGGAGCTAATGCTTGAGGGCGGCAAGCTCCGCTATGACGTGAACCTCGGCAGTGGCAGCAAGGTAAGTCCCCGAACACTATTCATATTCAACACAGTAAAGGTCAGCAAGCTAGCCCTGTGCTATAGACATGCAATGCTGGTATGTCCTAACCAGTGTGTTTGCTTATCTGAGGGCGGCAGGCCGGCCTGGGGCGGCCCCACCCCGGGTAATGCCCAGGTATACCGCCAGTAAGCTGGCGGGATTGCTGCATCGTCGGGGGATCCGCGTGACAAGCATCAGACACCAGATACGAGCAGCTTAAGTCGGCAGGGCATACAAATGGTGTAGAAGAGGAAGGTGAGCTGGGTGGTGTAGGGGAGGTAGGGGTGGTCATCTCAGTGGCTAGTGGTCAGTGGCTGCTGTGCTGACAAGCATGGCCAAGTGTGGGTGAGTGGAAGTAAACGGACTGTGTGTGTTTGGTGTGAGTAGTATACTGAGTTGTTACTTTAGGGCAGGACATAACATAGCATTACTATAGAGATCCTGCTCCTTATGATGTAGTAATTCATAATTGATCAATGTGTGTCACACGTGAAAGGAATTAGAATATCTCAGGCTTTTATAATATCAAATATTCTCATTACTTGAATTCAGTTAATTTGTATCTATTAAAGGTACCTGTAAAACAGTTTTGTTTATAAACCTATTTATATGGAACTCATGTCAAAAGCAGCATTCTTACTTAATTGTGGCATAACCACAGATTCACACAGTTGACATTGTTCTGTGTATTTTGTGTGTCTAATGCCCATATTTATAGACTGGACTAGTATCAAATTAGCACCCTTAAATACAATAGTCTATGTATAGGATGGAAATTCCCCTTATCCTTAGGCAGAGTCACGCCTGCCCTTTGCTCTGCAAAAGCCATATGGGTCCACGGGATCATTAAAGCTATGCTAATGTATACACGACGCACGTAAGGCCTCACATGAAAAGAGCTGTGACGGCCATTTTGGCAGCAGGTGACGTATCCCCTATAGAAGGCTCTCTTAAAGGAGCCCCGGCTGACTCTGAGTGTACAGAGTACAAAAAGGCAGCGTGGTGATTGGTCAACTATTCTACACACTTGGTGGTGGTTTCACACCGTGGACACCCAATTTTCCCCAGATGGATCTGACTTTGGCGGACGGAATTGGGGACGTCCTAGAGGGCACTGAAGGCCGGCAATGGGGCGGTGGCTGACCATTTAGCTTGTAAGAAGAGGGGCAAAGTGATGGTGTATGAGGAAGGGAGGGGGTAGGGGTGGCAGCGTGGTGGGAGGGATAGGTGTAAACACGAGCTATTGGACACCGCCGAGTGTCTACAGACAGTCGGCGACACCCAATTTCATATGGACAGATTTGAGCTGGCGTGGTCCGAATTGGGCGCGTCCAAAGTTAATTTGAAAGCGATTTGGTGATGGTCAGGCAGCGTCTGAGGGAAGAGGCTGGTGCAGGAAATAAAGATGTCAGAGACAAATGGGCCCCAGGGTTGAGGAGCAGTGTCCGGGTCGACCGATCGATCCGCTGGGCTGACCTGCAGTCAATGGTCCAACCAGGGATTACCGCTGGCCACTGCCTCACTGCCCCCAGCACGTCGGGTTCCTCTCTAATCTATACCCTTATAGTTCCCTCCCCTTCTGCCCAAACCACCTTACATGATGCCATCATCCTTACCCACCACCCACCGCTCCTCCTCCTCCTTCTCCAGAACACCCCCACTCTCTCAGTCATGCATCCTAACTAACTTAGAGATGGGAGGGGCGCACAGAACCTTCACATGACCCTGACCACCTCCAGCATCGGTACCACGACTTGGGTATGCTCACATTTCTAGACACCACTGTCAGCTTAACTACCATTGCATACGACGTGGCTGTATGCCATGTTTTTTTTAAAGAATAGCGTAGGAGAAAGTAATAAATACGATATCACACGACCACCCAGAGACATTTGCATTGTCTCTGGGTGGTGTCTGTCTGTCTGTCTGTCTGTCTCTCTCTCTCTCTCTCTCTCTCTCTCTCTCTCTCTCTCTCTCTCTCTCTCTCTCTCTCTCTCTCTCTCTCTCTCTCTCTCTCTCTGCCCCTCCCTCTTTCTCTCTCCCTCTCTAGTAAGCACACACATTAGAAGCAGGCCTCTCACATACTCAAAACACACCTCTCATGTCAAAGGTTAGCTTAAAAGGGTGGGCCAATCGTTCTCCGCCACTCCATCATTTGCATAATGCGGCCATTAAACCAATACCAGAAAGAAGGCGGAGAGAACATGCAATCGGCAGAATAGTAGTGGTTTGTGTGTAGCAGACCTCTATGCAACAACTGGTCACAGGCCATTTTAACATGGAGGGAGTTCTACTTGAGGAAGTGAAGAAATGACATGCCACACGTACTTGAGCCATCGATACTCTCTTTTAATGCCAGCTGCATGTGGGCAGCTGGTTGTAAATGGCTTGGAAAATGAGAGGAACCCTGCTTGGCCAGCAAGGCTAATTGGTTGGAGTAGTTTTACATTCCCAGAACGACTACATGGCAATAGGATAGCCTCCCCTTCCTTTCTCTAAAAGCCACCCTGCATCAAGGCGCTACTCCATAATGTGTCAGTTACTGGGGCTGGATATCGGATTACATCTAGATAATCAGTAAGCTGATAGGGGGACACCTTAGTGTTGGCAAGGACGCATGGCCAGACAGATAAGGGAGTAGAAGGTATATCATGATGTGCAGGTGGGGAGGTAGGTGTGGGGAAACATGTGGGTGAACATGTATGAAGATGAATAGATCAGCCACTGTAGTGTAAGTTAGATAGATATACCAAGCCATATGGGCACATTTATGTTGATGAGCCAGACAGTGGAGCATACAATATATATGTATATTATACATACACATAGGGACAGAAGGGAGAAGATGTGGAGGTACCAATGGAAGGAAGCAGGTCAGTATTACTTAATGAATCATAAAAGGAGAATGAACAGAGGGATGTGAAATTGACAAGCCGATAGCGAGAATTGGAGGAAGTCTCAGACAGGCGAATAGAAAGTGATAAATTTATTAGAGGGCAGACAGAGTGAAGTAAGAGATTTTTTGTTTTATTGATTTGGTAATAGGAAAGAGGACGAGACAACCACTTCATGTAATGAACAAATGACAACAATACAGCTTTATTAATTGACATAGGCAGAGACTGAAACAGCCAGGTGTTCACGGCCAGTAAATATAGAAATAGAAGTAGGCAGGATTTAAGGGAACACGCAGTTTGCAATACAGTAAATTATTACGTTGTCCACAGTGCCATTTTATCTCAATACAAATATTGTCGCAGTCAATCAACATGTATCGAGCGAGACGAGTGCACACCAATTCAGACTCTAAAAGGCTCAGAGCTTTTGCCATTTATAAAAGGTTATGTATGCCAATGCCACCACCCCCAACTCCATTCCTATCCACCAATTCGAGCCGAGCGGTAAGCTATCTCCGGGGGGGGGGGTGAGGCACAGTGTGTTTTTGACAGTCGAACACGGGCGGAGCCGACCAGCAAAATGCCTCTACCGTGTCTACACCCAAGTAATGATTCAATATGATAGCCTCCCGCCAGGCTGGCCCTGCTTTGCTTGTATTCGTGGAAATGGCAGGCATTCGGATAAAATTGCCCGGCACGGAATTCCCTCCCGGTGCGCCGGGCCATTACCCTCACTGCCTGACCGGCGCACCAATCCAGTAGAAGAGGCCTATAGCAGTGGGCGATGGCCGTGGATGATGACCGACTGGCGGAGTTGGAAGGGAGGAGGCAGTTTCATAGTTGGACGATTATTTACAGAGAAGTAAATATCATGTACTGAGGGTGGCGCTTGAATGTTCAACAAGCCGACTGAGGGAGAGAGCATGGGAGAGAAGAGAAGTCTGTAATTTAAAGGTAAAAGCGATAGGCGGATGGACAAATGCCAATGACGGGTGCAACCAATGGGAGCTATCGTTAGATGTGACCAGTGACAACGCCTATAACATGTATATGCTGGTGATTACCCAACACGAGGCCGCTGTGATTCAGCTGTGGGTTGTGCGTGTGCAGTTTTATCCAGACTATAAATTGAGTCATCAATTGCCTTAAACGCCCTGTACTGACTAAGCCTACCTCATGTAAATTTAAGTAGATCTAGAACTTGGCCTTCATGCACGGCACTGACTCTTTTTTGTTCACCCCCTCCCTCCCTTGCACCAATATAGTCTGGATCAACGTGAACATTGGTCGGAATCAATCACACCACACTGTATAGTGGTGACAACCTAATGCCCTATGTATAGCTGGGTTCTATATCACCTGTTATCACATCACGTTCATAAACTTTGTAGACATGCTGAGTTGTATGCTTCTTATTAAATCACCCATATAAGTCAAAACTGGGACGAAGTACTTCACCTAATGCACCGTTCTCCATAAATAAGGTCAGCTAACAACAAATCATACGATTACTTACCTCAAATAATGTGTGTGTAAAGCAATCTAAAAAAAACAGGTCTTACATAGGAAAGTAAAGCATTCATACTCCGTAATGATAGTCTAAACATTATTTTTGTCATTGGATATTATTTTTTTGCAACTGGGATAAATTGCGTCTCCCTATTCATTGACGTGAGTAGTATTTTGTAGTTGCAAATACGTATGTGTAAGATTAATCTGCAGCCCAATAGGCACATAACAATCAATCAACATCAACAAAGAGTTGTCAATGTTGATTCGATGTTGATTCAACATTGATTCAATGTTGGACTGACTTTTGTGCCCACTGGGAGAGAGTGTTGTTTTGTGATATTCGATATTTTAGGCCTGCATATAAGCCAGAATTCAGCAATAAGTTTCAGCTTATTTTCATGCTTAATTCCGATCAACCACTGGAGTATATAAATATTCAATCTCTACTTCAATTTGGCTCTGAATACCTGGCTCTCCTGCCTGAGGGATGTCGATCATAGGACTAGATATAGCTCAATATTATGGGGTGCACCACCATCTCTAAAATCAAAAATCAAAGGTATGCCTCCAAGCGATGTGAACCTTACACTGGTTCTTTGGTGATTGGTGCCGACTTAGATCCTCACTGAAGTTTCACGTCTGGCCACAGGACGGCTACTTTGATTTCAGGAGATGGTATTGGGACTGAATTGGAATTTCTTTTTAAGGATCCGGGGGCTGGCTGAGTAGAAATGGGAGATCTTCCATGGTGAAAGAAGGGATCAGACATGTCTAAGGCGACCACTTGCATGAGGTAGCAGCTCTGTGGGCGGTTCTGGGGGGGGGGGGTATGAGAACCACCTCTATGAGGCACCGGGTAAGGAGACCCAGCAGCAAGCTGTTCAGATTGCTGGGAGGCGTTGATTGAGGTACAGATCAGTAACATGTACAAATGGGTGAGGTGCTGATTGGTAGAGAGCCGTATTAGGGTGCAGGGAGGCGAGCTGGGATGGCGACAGGTGGCGGACCACAACTTGAGAAGACCAGCGCCTCTTAAACACTTTGCTGTCCATATAAGGGAGAAAGGGATGCTCCATCGTGGGGGACGTGAGTGCTCTTGTGTACCCCTGCCTATGCATATTGATACACACACAACAACTGGAGACGCTATAGCAACAGCAGCCGTCGTCAGTTGATAGCGCCTTTTATCACTGCCACCTACTGCTTCGTATAGGGAGGGTCCTATCTATCAGACTATGTATAATGTATGAGAGCGTTTCAGTTATTCACACAATCATATAGAGGTAAATCTAGACGAAGAGTAAGAAAAACAGCAGTTTTGTGTAATTTTAACATCAACAATATCATGTATAACCATAAGATCTCAACTCTCTATCAGTATAAAGGATAATAACTAATGTTTGTTTTGAAGGCTTTAATTTGCCATCTTACCTGAGAGCACATTTCTCTAAATACTTCAACCATCTTACAGATGTAACAGTCTCGCCTTTACACATTAGTCACGCAGCTTCAAAGTAGACCTAACCTGTGGTACACGTCACAGACGGTATTGCCACCAACTCCGGTTACACCTAAGAAGGTAAGAACTTGTAAGCGTTCTGGAGACTGAATGGCGTATGTGCACTTCAGGCACACACCCCACCCCTTCACCCCCAACCCCTGGAGTTGTTTCCCGCCACTGACAAGGCGAGATGCGAACGGCGGCCAAGCCTGGGGCTATAACGTATGGCTTCTTGCCAATGTGATTAGCTCTAGACTAGCTGGACGCGGAAATCGAATTTGCCATTGCATCCATTGTCGCGCGGAATTTATATTATCGCAGAACGTAGTTTTTCCCGCTCTCGCTCTGCTAAATGAAGAGAAATTGGCTTAAAAGTGGGCAAGATGGAGTGGGGGAGGGGAGGGGAGCCAGAGGCGGGGATGGCTGGATGGTTGAGGAGAAGCTGGTATCTATATGTTGGGGGTGGTAGTAGACACCGATCTGGAGGAAGAGGAGGAGTCTATGTTAAGGCAGTACCACCCAGGGTCTGGAGGCCTAATTCTACTACCCTGAGACATAGACGACTGATTTACTCTACTTGACTGGACTATAAAACAGCTAGATGTGGCAGTTATTGTTCTGAACGGTCTCTCAGCACCTCGCCCGGCGCATCTGTGCTCTTACATAATACATCAATGTCGGCCTTATAGCAAAACACCCTGTGTGTATGCATTTGATAAAAGGACACGAGAAAGGTGCCAGGACTCTGGGCATATTTTCTGCTCGGGTATTGCAGTATCGTCACTTGCTATTGGGATGCTAAGGAAAGGCCTCTTTCGGCAAATGACATACGGATTACTCCATATCCGTGGAGTAATGCCTTATAGTGGAAAGCAGTGTAGGTATTATGATAAATGGCTTCAGGTGATCAGCTTTAGACAGAAGTATTGATCTGTATATATGTGTGAGACTGGTAGAGAATGGGAATAGGAGAAGGGGTCCATATTGGTGCAGGGCTACGTAGATCTGAGACGAGGTTAGTGGATTGCTATTTATGAATGGGAATAAAGCAGCTAGGGTTTGGGGTTTGGGGAATGGGGTAGTGCAAATAGCAATTCTTCATTATTTATAGAGGATGAGCCTGGAGTATATAGGCACGGGGGTGGGGCATTATGCAGCGGGATAATAGGGACATGGGGAGTGGCCCAGAATAAACTCACTGAGGGATGAGCTGGTTGCCCCTGTATACCTTGTATAACCTCCAGTGCCGATTGCCTGCTCCAGTATGTATACGTGTATCATACAAATACACAGCTGCATCAGTCTTCCACACTGGAGGTAATTGCGTTGACCAACAGGCTCTGCAGGGATGCAGGTAGACTGCTGGAGACCCTATCAAACAGAGGTGAGGGTGGCTGGCATCCATGGCCGCCTCCCAAACAATACACCGGCCAAGGCCGAGTGGCGGACACAGTGCTCGTGTGTCAAACTGTCAGCGGCCGCCGGGAAACAACAAAAATCTCTATCGCCACCGAGCCGGTCGATGTAAATCGCGTCCGATTGCCTGGCAGCCCCAGCACAGTGCCAATCCGCTACTACCACCCCCACTGCAAAGAGCTGGTTCACTACGTCCCCCACCCACACATACATACAGACATTGGCTGCAGCGACCCACCACCTAAGCCCCCAGTCCGGGATGCCATTGGCTGTTATCAACACCCCCTAGATATACCCCGCCCTCTCTCACATTGCCCCCCACGACCTCCCTCCCCATCCCGACCCACCTGTGTGTAGTCTCTATATATACTATGTACCGTATAGTAGCCCAATCCAGCGTCCATGTGAACCTCACATAAACCTGATAATGCTATATATCATACCATAGATACAAGGTTTTCTCTCCAGCGAATCTCATCACCAGGTTCGACTGTTCTCTATTTAAAAATATCTATCACCCCTTATCATATATAATGTCTACATACCATTGTATATAGTTTGGCATTTATACCCCTCTTTATTGTCTAGCCACATACCTATCTTCTGCTACCTTTGGCCATTTAGGTGGGGACACGCCTTACAGATTTAAAGTTTCATCAGAAAACATTAACCTTTCGCTTGTAATGGCCCATTTCCAGGTTCAGTCTGGCTTTGTCCCGTCTCCTGCCATTACTATTAGCAGTATAGCCATTACAATTGACGGCACAACCTCCAGTAGTATCAGATACGTGGCCTTTACCGTCTCTAGTACCTCTCTAAAGCACCCCCACGCTACCCCAGTCTCCTGCCTTCCCACCCAATGGTCAATCATTCTCCCCACCCCGGCCGCCATTTCGCCACCATAGATCCTGATCTGGACTGGTTGGAGAACACTGCCAACACCGGTCAGTTACAAACAGGGAAATAAAAAAAAACGAAAAACAAATAAAAGGGTGGAGCTGAAGCAACATGTGACTGGCCGTTTATATAGTCCAAGGGTCCCCGACCGTCCAAACGGCCGTCAGTTGTGTGGACAACGACTGGGGGAGTATTAAGCTGTCAACTGCCGGGCGGCTCTGTGTGACGGATGGCAAGGGCGACATCTGTGCTATTGGGTTTTTGGCCAGTGGTAGCAAAGAGTGGGGTTTTCCTGCAGCGTTCAGGACACCACAGGAGTTGTTGCTTGTTTTTTTGGCTGTTTTTTGGCTGTCCAGTGATGACGGATCACCTGGCGATAACTCCAGTGTTACAAGAGACCTGTCTGAAACTTGTAAGAGCAGTGTGCCCGTGTGTCAGCATGACGCCCATTGAGCCTTGGCCTGACTCATAAATACGATTTGCATGTCGGACACAGCAACACATGTCCTCTTCTCTTAAGATGGGTCAATGCCTTGATGTAAAAGTAGCTAGATTTTCGTCAGGTTTTCACCATAAGACCATAATAGCATACACTTTCCAAAGAAACTGAGAAAATAGGGGGGTCCCGGGCTATTTTCTGAGATATTTAAGCCTTAAGTTAATGTCTTATGTGATGGATTATACAGTGTTTTGCCACATATCCACATGAAATTGTATTGAAAAGTAGCTAAATTTCTATATAACTCGCCCAGAATATAGGCTTTGATGTTTTCTATCTAGAGAATATATATTTTCAACACATGGTCCCGCACATATTTCTAAGGTTTAGGCCCATTGAAATAAAAAAGTTGAAAAAAAATAGAAATATACTGAGGGCTACGTATGTATGACTTCCAATGAGGACAACCACTACAGACTGCATAGCGCAGTGGTAGAATGGCTGCCTTTATATTCAAAGGTTGGTGGTTCTCACCCCGGTCAGGGAAAATCCATATACTATTTTATGACCATTTGATAATACTTGGGCCAATTTGAAACAAGGGTGCCCTGGTGTTCTATGGTCAAACTAGAGAATGTATCTGCGCAGAAAACGGCGCAGTGGACGAAAAAGGCATCATATTGACCCACCTTAAGGTGGTTGCCTATCTTGGGTCAAAAGTATCTAGATTTACTCCTAATATTTACCCAATGTACCTTATATAATTTGGGACCAAACCATGAAAAGAAAAGTAGGGGGTCCTGAGCTACTTTTTAAAATATAGAATTTTGAAAAATAAAAGTAGTCATCTAAGATTGAACCAGAGAATCCTTTATTTTGAGAGCAATGGTAGTAAAAGTATCACCATATTTCTAAAACTTCCTAAAAACATTCTTCAGATCCTTTCTGAATTAATGGTATCCATTTCAACATATGGTCCCGTGCATAATTTAGTGGTCTTGGGCAATTGAAAATAAAAAGTAAGAATAATCAATGAATCAAAAGGTAGTCTACAAGTATATTTCAGAATAGCAATATGTAGCCCTGCCTCCGTGGCTCAATAGGATAGGCACTGAACTTGGACATTGGGGTTGAGAGTTCGCTCCTTGGCCAGTCCACCACTTTTACTTAGTACTCTATAGGAGAGCCCACACGTCACATGCGCAGAAATCGTCGCAATGAACGTGTTTATCAAGGTAGGCAACCACCTTAAGGGGAGAACTTGAATATAGTCCAATGTTCGGTCCTTCTGACACATGTATGCATAGTCCTCCCTAACAAATAGTGCGTGCTGGCTATGTACAGTGTCATGTAAATCTCATTATGAATTTAGCTTGTCCCGTTCATATTAATTACTATTATCATTTTCTGTACGACAATATATCACTAGTCCTCACTCCTTAAAAACTGATTAAGCGTAGGTATACTCTTAAAATTGCTGTTATGTGAGTTAAATTATTACATTTTACATAGACTCTAAGACATGTGTCATATAACCATCACGTTTTCTGTACATCACTACTGTGTCATGTGTACATGACCCCGGTACATGACAGGAAACATTAATCTTATTTACTACACAACGCTATTCTGTCGTCTAAACTAATCACATTAGCCTCATCTGCAGATAGCAATCTCATTCAATCTCATGTCTGCTAATACAACTGAAATACATCCCAGTCAACAGAATTACATCTTAGACAGCCTCGTCGGATCTCTAACTCCCCCATTTCTTGCCAATTGCATGATGTGGCATATAGATGCAAATAGGTGGGAATTCACGAAATGAAATTCCCACTAAAGCTTCGCAGTAGGTCTGGGGAATGAGAGGAAGGCAATATGAGAAAGTGTCCTTTTGCCCACAGCAGGCTAAGCACCAGAAGGATGGGACATGGGCTGTCCGCCTCCAGGTGCTATGTATGGTAACCTGTTGTCCTGCCTGCAAGTTCTGGCCGAAGCCAGGGGGGTGGCTTCTGCGAAGGTGTTGCAGCACGAAGCCACATGGGAGAGGCGTCAGCCAGGCGTAATTACTATTAATGCCTCCCGCTGGGAGGCATCGGTCAGTTGGGGGGCTTGGGGAGGAAATGATCAGAAAACTCTCCCTGTGTGGCCAATAAAGTAGGATGTACACACCCTGCCTCTGCCATCCCCCAGCGTATAGTGAGGATAGGCAAGGGGATGGGCGTGGGTAAAGGTTGTAGGTGGTGAGCAGTTCGGTGAGCTGCTCAGGAGACATTGAGCTGCTCAGTATAAGGGGGTGAGGGAACCATGCCCCTGTGTCCACTAATGAGGAGTAATAAGGGCAGGGAGTCTAGATCCTTACCCCTAACAGGCTTTCCGTCCCTCATATACCTCCTACCTTGGACTCCCCAAGGTATGGCTTCCTCCTACATAAATACCACTGCTCTGCAGGAGCTCCCATGTACCTCCACACATAATACTCCCATATCTTCTCCTCATACTGCCAGCAGATCTCACGTTGATATACACAGCTTCGGTCTTTAACCATGCACTCACCCACCCCAAGACACACACCCTCTAAACCTAGACTCCCAACTGTCATTAACACACTGATACCCCATCTCATTTTACTGCCCTTCCCCATTCCTAATCCCCAGAGGGAGGCCCCGCAGTGATTATGTGGATATTTATGCACTTGTTATCGCTAATTAGATCATGTTAGTGATTAATATAGTTCCCCGGCACTATGTCTATCTACTGTCAACCGGCCGATACTTGGAGATAAGGTATTTATATTCGTACGGCTATAATGATGCAGGATTACTCCCCCTCGTTGGCAATAGCCTTGTGCACGTGTAGGCCTACCCTTGGCATGTTGACGGACACAGAGTGCAATAGGTACATAAAATCATGTAAATCTATTGACCATGGGCCCCTCGCCAAATAGGGTAGGGGAGGATTAGAAAGGTAATTAATTCTTTTCGGGTTGTATAGGGATATGACGTACATAAAGGTAGGACAGCGAATTCTTCACAGGTTTATCTAGAATATCATTAGACTTGAGGTTCTATAAAAATCTATGAGGTACATTGATTTACTTAATACACTGACGGCAAGAACCAGGAATTTCTTCTTCGTTTAATATAAGAATAGGATAGGCGATTTTCTGATACAAAAGACCACAAATTAAATTAATATCCTTTCTTTAGAATTCGTTACCGCCTGTTCATATGAGAGGCCAATCCATATTTTGTGGTTGCGGTCCATTTCTTCCTTTTAATGATTCCCATTTTGGAGAATTATTTTCACATCGTTTCTTAGTAATTAAAATCTCCATTATCCAGATCATTTTGTGACACAAACAAGACATTGGCATCATTACTCCACCGTTCCCACAGAACTTATTTCCCAGAACATTTTAAACATTTGAAAGTTGTCTTCTCCATATAGATTAATAAAAACAAAAACGACCTACAAACCTCATTCATCTTTTGTTACCGAAATAGCTGGTCACCTGTGGTAATAACTTTATTTTATACTTTCAGCCATAGTTACACCGTTTGATAATATGCGTTGGGTACTGGACTACTGGTATCCTTATATTTGCCTCTTAATTCAAGCAATATGCAGTCAAATATGCTAGATGGATTATCAGGTTATATGCTGAGTATTTATTCAGATGTATATTTTCTGTAAGGAGAACATATATAAAACTCCTACTTGTACCACAGCAAATACAGATCACAGCTATAAGATACCCAGTGACCTATTGTATCTACGATAAATCAGGAGTTCTGGGTGTGCTACACCATGTTGGGTACCATCTTGGAATTTCTTGTGACTCCTACCAACATGACTTAGCAGCAACAAGCTAATTTCCGAGATCAGAGCCAATTTTCCCCTAGATCTGCTCATGCCAGTACATACGTACTGATCACGGAAACCAGTTGCATTCATTTTTACCCTTATACCCCTAGGTCCACCCTTCCAAGCTGGGCCACCACCACCAACCTGCATTGACCATGCCAGAGGCAGTTGAGGAAGACCAGCAGCTTCCTCCTGTGCCTGCAGGCCTTGACCATGCTGACCCAGCAGTCCACCACCAGATTAAGATATTGATAACACCAGGGATCGGGCGCCTAGTTATTGCCACTAATTCAATTAGACGAGCAGCCCAGAGCGGTTCTGGCCATGGTGGGCGAGCAGCTCAGGCAACAGGGGTGAGCAGAAGATGCTTATAATGTGTGGGCTTAGCCTCATTGCTGTACTGCAAACCATGGAGGCTCTGTTGTGAAATGGGTGGACTGCATGTTGCCATTGGTCGGATAATGTGATACTGCGGAACAGTAGACTAGATTATGCAATACCGCCAGTCCAATAGCATAAGCGGCTGAGTCAACCGGATAGTGCTTTCAATGGTCACGAGTTTAATCATCTGGTCGGATATAATGGAATACCATCCTGGTCGCATCCTCAACGGGTACCGTGCAGATAATACTCATGGTTTGGTCAGGCTTAACTGGTTCGATTCCAGATGAATTGGATAATAGGGAACAATGCTTCATTTACTACCCATCTATTCTTGTATCTTGCATTGACGGTAGCCAGCTTGATATTGAGCTGTTGGAGGGCGTGGGAGTTATATAAGGGACTCCAGGTACAGTTAGGGCTTCAGTCATTCATCAACTACCAAATTAGTAGGCTCTTTTTACCCCATAATTGATAACTAAAAGCTTCGCTATAACATGTATCCTACTTCAGCAGTTTGTCAGCGGCGCCTACCCTCTCCGATTTCAACAATTAAATTGAAAGAAATACAGCGGTATGTTTTGCATGTGTGTATTTAATTTAAAGCATTTTCAGACTTCATGTGTGATTATGAAACTGCTGTGTCTTTAACCTGAAGACAGTCGTGAATTTAGTATCGAGAAAAGCTGCGGATATCCTATGCCTTGTTACACAGTACGTGTTAAGGGGGTTCTTGACAGTGTAATACTACCTTTAATCTCATTCCTGTAAGATTTTTTCATGTCACTCTGAGAAAAACATCAAACAGACAACAACAGACGATGGAATTATAAAGGTTAAGCATTGTTTCAGTTTCACCATTGTAATACATTATTAATATCTGCATGCTGCGGTTGCGACTAGTTATAGCCCTTTATGCACGACACCTAGCACAGTCCGCAGTAGAGAATATACCTGGTAGTGCATGTAAGTAGTATATAAAACTGGTACACATTTATAGTTGTATGGCACCGGTACGTACTATAGAAAACCTTTTTCCTCCGCACTTGAAAGCCAGTGCCATTACATCTTCTATGTGAGGTGGTCGTAGGCATGAATGCCACCACATCCCTTGATAAATACAGCAGAATGCCTCACGGACCTTATACAGTCATACATGTATACGTGCTTTGACTCACCTACTTCTGTTTTATTCTTGATGGAACATCCTGGCATGCTTCCTACTAATGTTTTCCATTTTTCTGTAATGTGATTCCTATTAGTGCCGCTAACTATACTCACAGTTAGCTTTCCAGCGGCTGCATTGTAGGCGGATAACTATCGTTTGTGGGTTCCATAGAATCACGCGAGATACGTGATAGAGAAAGAATGGGATGGCCTTCATGTCTCAAACATGATATGCATACTGCTCCTTTGAAGCCTTCTTATGCCCAGCCTCTAGAAAATACGACAGGAAGAGGGATTCCCTTTACAAGTACTAACTCAGTGCTTTGTCAATCATATCCCCTCATCAGCCCGAGCAGCTCACAGAAATTGGGGTCAGGCAGCAGGGGAGCTGCTCGGGGCCTTGGGGCTAGGGCGTGCCCAGAACGGCCGATCTATCACAATAATGCCTTGATAGCACCCATAATGAAGACAGGGGCCCTGCTACAGTGTATGTATATGTATATATATATGAGGATATGAGGGGGACCTAATTGTCACTGTGGTAACTGTTAGCCAACATGCCTGCCTCTCCCCTGCTCCTGCGGGTCTTCCCTTGTACCGCAATCATGTGGTTATGACATGAACTAGTCTGACTGCCCCCACACGGAACGTGTTGCAACTCAGTGTATGAATACGCTAAGTACCACACGTGTATGGTGCCTCTATTATGCACAGAAAGGCCACGTGAATGACGGCAGTGTGAGGCTATTCTGACAGCTTTTACAGCCTCACTGTGAGTGCCGCAGGGGAAGCAAGCAGAGTCTACGACTTCCTCTGATTTACATGCAGCTTCCTATAGTGTAACTATAGGATGTAACCATCGGGTATATGGGAGGAAAAACGGGGAGACAAAAGACGATGGTTGATTCACACATTCCAGAGCTATTAAATATTAATGGGAGAGTAATATAGCATAACTCTAGCTATAGGGGGAAAAAGATCCCCTCATGCAGCTTCTCTCCCTCCTACATCCATAACACCATTGCTGTGAGGTATAATAACGCCCACCGTCTATAAATGGCAATTACCTTAAGCCTAAGTTCCGTCATGCCAGGGAATTAATTAAGAGTTGATGAAGGTGGTTAGGGGAGGATTGCCCGTGTCATATACAGCTGCTACCAAGGCTTAATGTCCTGGAGACAGGCACAACAGCTGCATAGCAGCACAGTGACCTGATTATCGACAGGAAGGGCCATGGCAATGAATAATCTGTTTTCACCGACCGCGCCTGCTCCGCCCGGTCCTTTTTGGCAGATTCAAGGGGCATAATTGGAGATAGTGTGTCGTGGGAAGGTCTAATTGGAAGAAGAACTGGTTTGGGATGTGATTAGGTAATCCTGTCGAGGTCGGCAGTGAAGGGAGTGTTGATCAGGGACAGGAAGGTTGAGGATGGGTATTAGATATGTGGGAGGGGGTGATGGTAATATGGTAGCGCCTTACATATATATATCAAATCATTATAACCGATGGTCGGAGAACCCCATCTGATGGCGGGAAACCAGAGTCGTCGGCCCCTTTTGAAGTCAGAACAAGAAAATGGGAAGGACACCTGATTAGCTGTAAGAGCAGATTCAGCTTCAAAAGCCTGTATAGAACTGAAAGGACAGGACTTCCCCCTTCAAAGGAGGGATGTCAATATGAATCCACACCGACATGCTGAGAGTGATAGCATGTAGGCGGGGCCGACTGCGGGTATTACATTTGCATGTTGGTAATAAACTCCCTGCATAGCGGGAAATGGACAGATTTATTCCCCTCCCACTTCGTACCAAAGACGCAATTTGAATAACAGATCGTGTTCTTACGCCGGCTACGTCTAATGACTCGCTTGCTGCTTTTCTCCTACTTTTTTCTCCTTCCCTCCGGAGCAGCCGCCATTGCCCAAGAACCTTTTTTTGTCATTCTCAGCCGCTGGTGTAAGGGTTTTATACAGGATTCGGTTTCTAATTCGCCTTTATTTTCCAATTCGTTTTAGGATTGGACGCGCTGCAATGCAGGGTCCCCCATCGCATTGACTCCGCTGATGCATTGTGTAAACATTTTTGTGGAAGTGGGGACCTTGGTGGTTGGCCATTTTTCGCCACCTCCTTCTCCACGGCGATCGATAGAATAATCATCAGAGCAGAGGTATCGGGTACACCCCATCCTGCAGCGAACATCAGGAGGCCCTTTAAACGACTCCTTTATCCGATCCACTAAAGGCCTGGTTTCAATATCACGGTCAGGAAGCCCGATACAAATCGCGGCCTTATACGGTTATTTCACGGCCTCCCGGAGAGCTGGGTTTGGTTGCAAGGAGGGGGTGGTAGCCAAAGGGCGTCGCCCCTATTAAGTCCTTGGCCCCTGTTTGGGCACGGAACAAGCTGAATGACCTGTCAACCCTGCATTAGGCCGTCTTCAGCCCGCGCCTGTAATTCCACACGAAATAACGCCATGAATCAGTGTAAGAAGTGTCGACAGTTGAGCATTTGGGTTTTTACTTGGCCCTATTAGTGCAGGCTGTCTGGTGGGCCCCATCGCTCACGCCACACAGACTGGTGAGGGATGTGGCACAGGGCCAGGAAGGGGGGTATGGGAGGGGAACAGACAGAGGAGAGAAGACAACAATGGGAAGTGCGATCTGACAGAAAGGGAAAGGAGGGGGAAAGAAAGTACAACACTGGGAGGAAGCGCCAGGGCACAAGAGGAGGGTATTGCTGACACTTAACGACTAGGATGCACATGCACATGGCATTTGATATGGATTAGAAATGTATGTATGTGCATTGTGTATGGAAGGGGAAGCTGGTGGAGAGGAAAGAGTAAGGGCAGTAGGAGTGCAGTACTAAGCAATGAAGTGCAGGTTCAGAGGGAACAAGAGAACTCGGAAATCGGAGAAGAGAGTGTTAAATGTAAATGACTATGTGATTGACATGCTCGACCTAACATAGAATATGTATTAAAAAGACTCTGACAATAGAAACGGAAGAGGCCGCTAAGGGTTGGACATTCAGAGGCTGATTGCGGGTATGACAGCAGGGGCTGTGGAGAGAGGGTAAGGGAGGGGGAGGAGGAGGGGGAAGTGATTAGTCGTGGTCCCGTGTAATAAGCACTGGGACGGTTGATAACGACCGGTCGGAGCACGGCCCGGGAACAAAAGCCGGCCGGGCCCGATGAAGTGGCGCACACTGATAATAGTGTGTAGCTATCAGGGCCGTGCGCCTCAAAGGACAAAACGGCCCTGGAGCACAGACGGTGTGGATTGTAATGTGGTCTGGCAGGGTGTGGAGGAGGTGGGTGTGTTGAGGAGGGGGTAATAGGGTACTCCAGAGAGAAGGGTTACTGTAGTAGCCTTGGTTAACCATTTGTGGCGCTGAGATTGCAGAGGGGCCTTGGCTTGGCTTTAAGGGCCCTGGATATCCTTAACTGTATTAGGTTAGATCTTACGAGGCTTGATTTAAACCTAAAGTGATCTGGGTTTGAATGTTCTGCATTAAGTAGAGCTACCACAGAGTCAGCTGGGATAAATGGGGCCATGGTGAACTGGGAGGCATAGAGCCTGGAGCCTGAGCTGCATTAAGGCATTGCCTCGTCTATAGCCGTTAAGTGCAAACAGCCACGTACTAGGCACTGAAAGACCACCTCCTTCCTGTGCAGTCCAGGGGGACAGCAAGACACTTCTTGCAATACAGACAGCATCCACCCACAAGGCCATTGCCTCTCACTCCATCCGTGCTAATTATCATAGGAAGTAGACTGGTCTGATTTAATTAGAGATATCCGCTCTTACGACCATCCGTCTCAATTATCAACAGGTCTCGTCTACCGTCTCCCTTTGTCATATCTCCGCAGAGGATCCGTGCTGCGCTCATGCCTCTTTTCTTTTTAATACTTAGTTTTAATCTCCTCCCCCTCTAGTGCCACAGGAGCAGCTCAGAGCGGCTCACACCGAGGTAAAAGACTGCTTGGTCCTTGGGTCTCTTTATGTAATTTTAAGGAGGCGCTCGGCACAAAATCCTATTAACAGGCTGTTTAAGCGTTGCTAGTTTTGGGCCGTGCGGACTTAACTGCACAGCCACACCATTAACCGTTGCCGCCGTTTTCAGTACCAATTATTGGCAGCATCGCTCCTCATTATGACCAAGGCAGGCATATCCAGTTAAGTAAGCAATGAATATTAATGGGGCCGGGTTGACCCTTGGGTTACTTGTGATCAGCGCAGATTCTGAGCCCATCTCGCAGCTCCTAGAGGGTCCTCTACCCACCGCCAGTGTACACTGTCAATAACGCCTCATTTATATTTAACATGGGGAGAATGAGGTCAGGGAGAGAAGTAATTCTCAGCCGCACCTCAGTTCAAGTCCTCCAGGGTCCCCCACCAGTCACACCACCAGGCCCGGAGCTCATCCCGCAGGCGGCTGTGCAGTGTTTACTGTGAACGTAAACTGACCAGTGGCCCCTGGCACCCCCTGCCCTCCTCTGACGCGCTAACGGCCACTAATGGTCGGTGAGTGGCTGCGAGTGGTTGTGAGTCACTCCTGACCTTGGTTTTATCTGTGTGTGATGAGCAGCTCGGCTTGGTACACGAGCTGCTCACAGATGGACCGTCCACAGTGCCTCCTGGTGGCGGCTCTATACAGGAGGACAGAGTCAGCCTCCATCTGAGTGAAGTGCCCCCCTTGATCACGTGACACAGCATGTGAGAGACGCTCTCTGGGGGGCTACATGTGCACATGACCGCTCATGTTAAATACCCGTCTGGGGGCAGACATCTGGGATGTTACCATATCACAGCAGTTATTTCCATCAGATATAGGTCACCTCTGATGTGTGGCACCATGTCAAGGCGCACCATGAGAAATCAATGACAGCCGTGGTGGGATTATGCACGTGTTCGCCGAGGTTATTTCCTCTTCATTTCCGTTGTTTCTCCATCATCGCTGATGATCTGTCTGGCAGAATGACAAATGGCACACAGTGGGGCACAAAACTAAAGGGCGTTAGGATGATCATTAGCAAATGACAAAATGACAAAATGTAAATCAGAGATAAATAGCTCTTGGCAAAGGCCATGCCTGAGAGTGCCAGAGAGGTCTTGAGACAAATAGGCGAGGGAAGATACCGATATTTGACTGGAGCTGAGTAATTATACTGAAAGAATTTTAAATGATAATTCCAAGCGAGCAAAAAGCAGTAGAGGCAACGGTGTAAAAGCCATCTATGCCTGATAAGAGTAGAGATTTTCTGGAATTGAGGTAATGTGTGACACGAATGCAGTGTAGTTAGAGAAGTGATTGTGGGCTGGGAAAAGTAGTGTAATTCGTGAGGGGAGTGTATGTGTATAAAGAGTACAGTTGATAATGGAATGATAGTGAACATTGAGAATAGGAGTAGCATAATCAAAGTTTGTGACCTAAGAATAGGACAGGTATAGTCAGAGAGTTGGATGTGTGACAGGAAAGAGGTGTGACGAAAATGGAGTGTGCCAGGAGATTGGTGTGGTGACATGGTGTTTCTGACAGCAGAGTAATGCCCCGGCGCTAAAAGATTTGGAGCCCCGTGTACCCCGGCGGTTATCCGAAACCAGCGCTGATTCGAGATCAAATTTCACTGCTTATGGACGTTTGCCCCAGCTGGGAAAGTGTGGTTGGTACTAGGAAAATAATAAAGGGGACGTGGAGTTTGTACTAGGAGAGTAGTATAGAGAAAGTGGAGTTTGTACTAGGAGAGTAGTATAGAGAAAGTGAAGTTTGTACCAGGAAAGTAGTATAGAGAAAGTGGAGTTTGTACCAGGAGAGTAGTATAGTGGAATTGGAGTTTGTACCAGGAGAGTAGTATAGAGAAAGTGGAGTTTGTACCAGGAGAGTAGTATAGTGGAAGTGGAGTTTGTACCAGGAGAGTAGTATAGTGGAAGTGGAGTTGGGACCAGAAGAGTAGTATAGGGGAGGTGGAGTTTGGACCAGGAGAGTAATATAGGGCAAGTGGAGTTTGGACCAGGAGAGTAGTATAGGGAGAGTAGTATAACAGAAGCACAAATTGTGCCAGATAGACCTGTAGTTTGGTGGGAGGTTGTCAAGGGAGAGTAACATGTGTAGCATGCACATGGAAAGGAGAGGGAAGGGTTGACATCAACATAATTAGTGTTGCATGCCGATGGTCTCCATGTGCTGTTAAGTCTTTAACGATGAACAGAATAAAGCTTAGGATCAGAGTTTTACATCACTGACAATTGTTGGAAACTACCGATATATCTTACTTTCATTGCGAACAATGATGCCAACACCTTTCCATTCTCATGAAATATATAATTCAGAAAGTCGTCCCTATGTATTTCTGCAACACAGTAATTCCCAAGGTCACACTAGCATATAAATAATCACCTCCAACTACCACGCTAGTGTGATGTCTCACTATGAACCCATGTACATTGCATGTGCAATACCCCGGTCGGGCATTGTATTATCCATACCTGAAAAGACTCACAAAAGCCCTTTGCCAGGCCCTCCAAGATGGAAGACACACTGGGGAGCGCTGGGTGGTTGTGGGTCACATCCTCTGGCTCCCTCCTTTGGCATATCATATCCTCTGTCTACCCATGGCCTGAAGTAGGGATGTGGTATCCTGACTACTGACAGCTATTCATACCCATTAATAGGGGTGTGCGCCATGGCTTTCTGGGTCGCTAAGGGTGGCTGATTGAGTGTTGGGGGTAGTGGGAGAACACTTATGTGTGTATATATATATATATATATATATATATATATATATATATATATATATATATATATATATATATATATATATATGCTATGTCAAAGGGAAAATATAGTGCGGGTTGAACCAGTGTATGCTTTCATGCAGACATAGCAATAACACAGCTCTAACGTAGACCCGACGAATTGATAAAGATTGTTTTATGTCTGTCACTAGTAGAACCCATGATGTAATAGTAAATGTTTTGTTCTAGATATTCTAAGAAGTGCCATAGCCCCTGACAATGCTACCCCTTGAAATTCTGAACTACATTATCCCTCTCCCATGGTTAAAGCTTTAAATGTGTGGTTGGAACCACTTTTGGGTTTTTGATTTATTCCTGTCTGTGTTGTCTTTTTGTCACCGGGGTTTACCTCATTTCTGTTGTTTATTTTCAAGGCCCGTTCTCTTTATTACTTGGCCACCGTGGAGCGGCCCTGTCTAAGTAACATCATCTCCCTGCGACCCCCTGGAGGACCCGGCTCCGTGTGTTGTGACTACGGACGGACCGCCGACTAAACAACCCCCCTACTGATGGTCTCAGTGGGCGGGAGGAGTGGGCAGATTAATACAATTTCCTTTCACCAATTGAGGCCGTCGTTCCCTGTGTATTTAGTTGGAAATGGTGGTGCTCCCCGGGGAGACCGTGGAGGAGTGGCAAACAGAGTGAGGGGGAGGGGAGCAGGTCTCCAGTTGCCTACCGTCTCTGCGTGTGTCCCCTTTAGCACTGGTTTCTCCTGCGTCTGGAAGAGAATTCAGCCACCTAGCCATCTACCTACACGTCTCTCCAACTCTATTACCTAATGATTTACTTTCTATACCTACGCGCAGCTAGTGATATTAGATGTATACATTTTGCACTCCATTATTTTCCTAGTTCCATCAAATGAATCAATACCTCAGTTTACCCTGCTATGTATTACATGGCTGATACTTCTACTCCTATGTTAAAACTATGGGAGCCCCGCTCCATATGCCATGACCACGTGGAGTACAGTGTAGCCATCTTCCATGACACTCAGGTTTGTTGATCATCTTCATTTTTAGTAGGGACATCCGACCGGAATCTGACTCACATATCACCCAGACTTCAACTCATAAGAATGATGCAAAATAACATGGGGTACACTACTAGGTACACTATGTAAAATGACCTGTGCGCTCTTGTATTAATTCAAAATAGCTCAACGTGCTGCATATGATAGTGCAGAAAGGTGCTATATACATACAAGACCCGTCTGAGAAGTATCTGAACCAGTTCTGCATACAGCAGCATCTTTTATGAAGCTCAGCTGGCAGTTCGGTCATGTTTCTTCCATTAGTCCCATACATACTCACGGAATACCCCCCAGCAGTGCCAAATGACAGTGGATGTGTATGATGTTCTGGGTTATTTCCAAATGGCTCGGTTCCTTTTTGTCGCTTAATGGGATTTGCAGTCAACGTCATTAACATAAGAGCTAACTGAATTTGCAAGCTTAATGGCAGAAGTAAACTAAACAAAGAGAGCACATCATGCTCGATCTTGACATCTTAGAAGCATAAAGATTACATTTTGGACATCTTTGTCAGTTAGCTATTCGAGAGGGACCGGCACGACAGTTGTTTATTGTGATGTTTTATAATGATCGAAGAAATCAGAACAATATAAAGCTCTTATAAATCTCTATAGGTGATGAACCAGACTAAGCTCTTTGCTAACTCATGTTATAACGCCATAATTGAAAAATCCTCCTTCTAGGTAAAGAGTCCATTACATGAAGTTGTGTTAACGCAGTTTGCCATATTTGTTGGGACTGCACTCATGTGCGGCGGGTCGCCATGGCTTTTTAACACTAGCCTTTTTCAAACAGACTGGAGAGGATCATAGTGGCCTTTGTTGGGTGTGCAGTCAGGCATACACCTCCCCTGCCACCCACAAGTGTTGTGCTCCAGCAGTGTAGGGGCGGCGCGCTAACCCTTTAAGGACAGCATAATGCATTATTGCATCAAGCCCCATGATGCATTTATGCAACCCTGGCGAATGATTCTCCAGTGTTATGTCCAAGCATCATGACGAACCTATGGGATTGAGCCACTCCCAATGGGTCGGTATTATGCAACAATGAAGTACTAGTGAGTTACTCGCCGGGGCTGCATTGGTGCATCATGATGACAAATCTCATCTTTTAGCAACATGCCGTCCTTAAAGGGCTAATCTGTTGGGACTGACAAGCAGCGCACCAGCCAGCTTTTATTGAACCACCGCAAATTGTTCCTGGACGAACAATCGTTGCAGCCCGAATATTAATAGGTTCTAATGAGCCCTACAATAAAAGACAGACATTATTTGTTCCCCTCCTCCTTGCGCTGTGTAGTAGTGCTCAATTGTCCATCCCCTGCCCCTCTCACTAAATGACGACAGGGACCGAAAGACAGGCAGACCGACAGGCAGAGCAATAGGCAGACAGAATTGGCAGCAGCATCTATTTCTTCTGTTCCTGATCAATTTCTCTATTGTCCTCGAACAAATGGGAAATTGGAAATGGAAGTACAGGAATCCACCTACATTTTACTACAATGGCCCCGATCGATGATGTTCACCTGAGAGAAAAACTGATATAATACTTAGTACCCAGTGTTGAGTGATAATGGTAACTCGTGAGCATGTAACGGAATGTGAAACGAATTCCAAGGAATACAGACCATATAATATTCGGGTACTTAACTGCAACCCATGGGGGCCAGTCACCAATATACCTACATTGCCATCACCAACCACTATACCAGCATTATAGCAGGACTCTAACTGGCCGACTCCCTAACATGGCCCTCACCCCGCCCCTACCCCCCCCCCCCCCCGCGTGACAAAGCCTGCCGCTGACCTGGGGTCAGGCTGCGGCCGGTCGGCACAGGGATCCAGATTCGTTTCATCCTTTGGAGTAGCAGCGATGCCTGTTGCCGACAGCTTGTTGGCGCGGCCCACTCAGTGTCACCTGTCATTTCCGCCCGCCCCTTTCTAGTCGGTGACGCCCCGCTTCGTGTTGCCGATTGGGGCCCGAAGGGGTCAGCGCCGGGCCCTTTAGTAAGACGACGGACACCGGCTGGTCCCGAGACACGCACCCACTGTTCAGGTTACATCAGCTCTCCCCCTGTCGAACCCCACTGTATCTCTCTCCATCCTCCTCCTCCCTACTCTCAGCCCAACTTCCAGCCCTTACAGCCCATATCGCTCTTAGAACCCTTTAAACCCGCAAATCTCGCTACCCGTCCAGTAAGGTTTGGGGGAGGGGCTAGTAGCGTGACGTACAGGTGCTGCGGCTCACGGGGTACAGTGGGGCAGTAGGAGGGGAGGTGCTACATGAACCAGGTCAGGCTCATTATATAAAACCAAAACAACACCTCAAAGGTCAGATCTTTAGTGCATGATTTTTCTCCCCAGAGGGCAGACTGTTACAGTGACAACACCAGCAATGAATGATACAATGCTGGACATGGAGCAATGCAAATGGCTCGATTTGAAATCTTCTAACTATAGGGGATACAATTAGAGTTGACGAGGGCTATAAGAAGATACATCATTTTATAAAACTAGTTCTGCCAACCGTCTATGATTGGATCCAATCCCTAGATATATAGAACAGGGTATCCAGTGCAAGCTGTTATAATACTAGAACCTGATAATATATAGAATATGAAGGTCTATAATGACTCCAAAAATACGAATTGACATAATTGACAATCATATATATTTGCTTTATGAATGATGTTACTTTGTTCAGTTATTCCTGATTACAGATTACGCCATGGCAGTGAGCAGAGAGAAGGGGTTAGTGGAGAGGGGTTGGAGGTAGGCAGGTAGGTGGGGGAGGCTAGCTGCGGTGGTGGTACAGTACTCAGTAATGCAGGCTTGTCTGGTATGGAGACTCACCCCACATGTATGATTCAGGCTGGACGATCACCCTGACGTGTACTCAGACTGCAGCCCCACGTGCTTTGTGCAGCACATGATCTCAGGTATACATAAACAGCAAAGGGTACCTGTCAATCACACAGCCCCCAACCACCCACTCAACTGATCCACTTTGAATTATATCCCATTATTCTGCTATTTCAAGTCACATATTTACAAATATTTTCATGTACCTTATGTTTGCATGTATTCATAAGTCACCAGGACAAAATATAGAGTTGGTAAGTGGCTAATAGCTAGTATATATACAAATATATCGTCTCCCTGTGACCAACCATGGTCTGAGAGGTCATTTGCATATACGCAAGGTGAGTGCTATTTATATGGGCGCTGGGGGTTTAACGGCCACATAATGCGTCTATGCAGTATGCCCTGTGTCGTCATAATGCATGAATGCAGCACTGGCAAATAACTCACCAGTGCTGCATTCATGCATCATGCCGACCCTTCAGGATCTATGAACCCCATGGGGTGGTCATAATGCTTGAATGCAGCACTGGTAAGTTACTCATTCTTGCATCATGACACACAAGGGCATTGAATCAGTATGTGGCCTTTAAATGGTTAGCCATAGTGCTCCTCCCTATAGAGGCGTCCGGCGGCCGGCACAAGAAGGCAGAGGGTGGGATGAGGTGCTCCCTCCTGATGGTGTAACTCTACCTCGAGCTGCTCCGACCGGGAAACCCGAGCTGCTCGCTATGCAGGCGGGATGGGGGAAGTGGAGACGGAGCAGGACGGGCTATTAAACATGGTAACACAAGATTCCCGTGGAGAAATAAAAGCCTTTAACGAGCCACTCTAGCAGTTTCCCCCCCATACCTGTTCAGGCTTACATAAATAGCATGTTGGCCGACAGCTTCTGTTCGCCGCATTAACACAAACAGAGCCCCGGCTACTGCCCACTTAGAATAGGGCTGGTGGCTATGAGTATTACAATGGAAGTCTTGTTTGACAAAGCTGTTTAGTCGAGTATACATACACTCACTGTTCTGTGAAAGGAGGTATACAGTGCGTCATATTGCGACACAGTGGCTTTCTTTAGAGGGATCGAGAAATAGGAAAGACAGATTAGCGGGAGTATACGGGTTTATAATCGGGGAACACCAATGTGATATATAATATAACACTGTGCTTTAGGAGGTAGACAGCATCTATTTCGTAGTGGACTGTTTAAGGCCGGAAATGCGGGGGCGCGGAACTGTGTTTGTCTTATTAGTCCTTGAAGGGTTCCTTGTGTAACGGAATTGTTTCCTAAGTCTATATACCTGTATGATGAGGTCTACATAGCGGTCTACCTCCAGGGCTCTAGCATCGCCTGGAGTAGGGGAGGCTGTGGCTGCCTGCTGCGGGGAGGTGGGGGTACATTGCTGACATAGATAGATTAATGGCGCTTTGAGTTGTGAACCTATTACGGCTACCATGTGGTTCAGGCCATCATTACTCAGCTGCCGCCCTGAGCCCAGGATTGATCGTCCACGTAAGGCCGACAGGCGTTACATAGGGCCGCTATACCCAACACACATGTCCCTGTCCGCCCTGGAGGAGAGTGAGGTGGAGGTAGGGAGGGTGGGTGTTATGGGAGGGCACTGGAGGAGGGATCGATCGGCCAGACGCATGGATTCATTATGGCCACGTCCATAATGGCCGGGTCACGTCCGACATGCCCACGCAGGGTGTGAGCTGCTCGTTGGCTCCACACTAACTCACCGACCTGCTCACCCCTCACTATGTAACGGTGCAACCTGCAGCCACCAAGCCAGAACTGTTTGTCACACTTAGAACTCATTCCCAATAGGTAGGCTTCAAAATGTGAGCCACTCACACAGCAGACTTTAAAGAAGGCAATTGTCATGATTTGAAATGGCACAATGGTCTGGCGGAGGGGGCGGTGTTTAGTCGGCTTTTTTAAACAGCCGTCATCACAGTCGTCGTCTCATTTTGTTTCAATCAATCGAAGTAGCTCCTCAATGCAAGAAACTGGTGACAAAGCAACAGTTGAGTGTTGATTGATGTGATTGAATGCCGCAACTTTCACTTTTCTATGGAACCGTATTACTTGCGTTCTGCTTAATGAAGATGTCAACAGCAAGAGCATTCTCGTGGAGGATTTTAACTCCTAGTGGTCGTAGATTAAGCAGTATTGATATAGCCAGGCCATCAGCCTAAAGTGTAGCTATTGTATAATCAAAGCCTTTCTAATACGATCCACCTCTTGCAGGGGGGGGCGGCTTCTGTTCTATTCTGCTTAATGCATCCTTAAACCGAATTGCTGTCTTGAGAGGCAACTCACAAATAGATATACCCTCTCCCCGAAACTTAACTTTTCAATTTGATTGTAATTTCTACCTTACTGTAGTGAAATATGTGCCGGTAACATCTACACATCTTAAAACATCATTTAAAATACTTCTCGTCTGAATCCTTCAATGTGAAACTTTATAGCGGAATCATCATCGACACTGTCAGATTAAAAAGAGGTCTCCTCCCCTATCTGATGGCCTTTGGTTATCGGATAGTTTCCCTCTGATCACACTGAACAGTTTCACCATGGAGTGATCCCGATACCCTACACCCCATCAAACACGATACCCCGTGTGACATGTCCTCACACACATACCCAGCTTATCTCCAAACAGCGTCAACACATAGATAACAGCGCGCTTTGCCAGGTTTTCAAAAGCCGACATCCTAGTTCCTGGTCGCTTATAAATTCCCGTCGCTACTACACGCTGGCCAATCAATGCATAATGGATTAACTATATGAAGGATACGGCAGATTATGGCTGTAATCCAGCCGAGGAATCTGTGCCGTGACTATACGGAGACGCGGAGGATATTATGACAGGTCTGATAAACCAAGACATAGGGGATCAGTGTGGACGAGTAGGGAGACAGAGCAGGCAGGGATAGGGGGAGGGTGTAGCAAAGCCTCCCCCCGTCCCCACCCCTCTGTACAGGGATGTCTGAAGGCGGGGCCTTGCGGCAGACAGAGTGTGTGACGAATCGATAAGCCGGGCGGGGGTTATTGGGACGATGTGTGCTGGTAATATCAGATTTGGGATCAGATCAAACATTGTGGTGATTAATCCTCCAAGTCGGCCCGCCGCGTGCTCTGTATAGGAATCTACGCAGCCCACGAGTGGATTGAACGAACGCGGACGAGGCTGGGGGTCATGGTGAAGGGAGGGGGGGGTGTATGTCTAAGAAAGGGGATGGGGGTGAAGTATGGGGAAGATGTTGGTTTGTGAATGCCCCTATGTAAGGAATGAAGGAGGCATGAGAGCGTGTATTACAAATGTGAATGAATGTGGGCATGATGGGCCGTGTGGAATAAGGGTTTCAGTTAGTAGTGCATGGCGATGGGGATTGGTTGCGGCAAGAGAAGGAAAGTAAAGCTAGGTTTTGGGTCTTATTTATTAGAATAGGTTACTACCAGCGTATAGGATGAGGCATAGGAACATATTTAACTTCTACTGGTTGAAGTTGAAACTAAGGATCTGCTGAGTTCTTCCCATCTGCAGTCATTGTGCATATTATTCCAGCAATACCATACATGTAGACAGTATGATCAACAACAGGGCAGTTGACGGCTAATGCCGACACAATACTACAAAGGGACAGACCCCACTCACATCCTTCACCAGACAAAGTAGGTCAAGAGAGTCATATCAGGAGCTGCTCATCAGGACAGCCATTGTCAGTCTCCTAAAAGGCGATGCATGAAAAAACAACCCCCAATGCCCTTGTCTGTCCTATTTTGCTTGAATGGCGGCAGCTCCAGTCAGAGTGAGTTCATGTAGGATGTGTATGCATGTCTGAGTGCACATAGAGTGGGGGTTGTGGAGGATGAGGGGGGGGGGGGTAAGAGGAGGGTGTACCAAAGAGGTAGAGTGAGGGACGTGTGGGGGCGCGCCATTAGGGCGCATCCAGCGAGAACCGAATACGCCCGCCGCGTCGCCGAACTGCTCGACCAGCAAATCGAGCAAACTGGAGCGAGCTGTTGGGGCGAGCTGCTCGGAGCTGCTCCAAGGCCCGACCCCACCGTGAGCAAACAGTGAGGACGCCTGCACACCCTGGTTCGTCAGCACGCCCATCAAGTGGGGGCCAGGCTGCGGCGTATCGTGTAGATATTTGCATCTTAGACTAAGCAGGGACCGTGTTTTCCTGTGGAATTATAAATAAATGTTTGGGGAGTGAGCAGGAGGGGGAGGGGGAGCAAATCTGTGTCGAAGGTTGGGTGGGTGTGCGGAGGGCGGGTGTGGTTAGGTTGGATGATGAGGATGCAGGGACATTGGGTCAACTGGGAAGGGAGATGGACAGTGGGAGGGGGGTACCAGTGAGTAAAATGCAGGACCATTAGGAACAGCTGAATAAAATTGGATGCATTGACAACAGTGGGAAAAACGTATGTAATGAGGTCAAAAGAGAAAAAATGCATTGTTTTATTTCAAAGGGCAATATGTGTTTCATGACGTGACATACTTAGAGACTCCTTATCCTGGGATAACTTTAATCAAGAAGCATATATGGCAGAGGAATAAAAAAAGACGCATGACTGGCATAATCATAAAGAGGAGCAAGCTGAGCACTGCTATATTTACTGCAGAACTATAAATCCTCCTAATAGAGAAAATTAAAGTATTACTGGTTTAATACCGTATCTTTGCATTTATATGTTGTCCGCCTCTGTAGAAATACTTTGGGTCTCACTCCTACTTTCTCATCAGCCGACCTGAACTGTCCCCGTGTTTTCACCTTCTTACATGGATACCGTTTTATTGTCAGCAACACACGCCACAGATTGGGTGAAAAAAACGGACAAAATGCGACTTTACCGGTTTAATGAAAAGCCTGGGAGTAAAACACTCAGAACGGTCTCCCATTCAGTCGGCGAGGCAGGTTCCCCCACCTAAAAACACGGCCGCCAAACAAGGGACCAACAGAAAGGCGTCCGAGGCGGTGAGATAAAAGGAGATATTGGTGAGAGGAATAGGCCATGGCCATCCTGTTGCGGCAGTCAGGATTTGTACAACTACATGGTGAGCACCATTGGAAACTCGTGTAGCTGGCCCAATGAAAGGCGGCAGAGGGTGAACTTAATCAATTGGCATGGGCACAGATATGAGTGCCTCGAGAGACGGCACGGTGGTGGCGGCTTAAGGCAGAGGCCTCAGAGGATTCGCCGCACGCGGGGCGCCTAAAGCCGGCCTAATTAAAAATGGACGAGGTGCGATTGGGTAGGGGCAGGTGGAAATAGTACAGGCTGGCTTTAATTTGTCCATGGCGTGGCCCAATCGGCGTGAGGAAGGAGGCGTCTTTTGTCTGTGCCGCGTGCATGCATGTCTACTGCGTGCGGGCTGTAAGTGTGTGTGTGGTGGTGTGTGTGGGGTGGGGGGGGGGGGTTGTCTGACCATGGAGGGATATGCATAGAGAAGGCAGGCAAACACCCCCCCCCCCCCCGCTGCAGCTTCTACCCCCCCCCTTCATTAAGTACCCTATCATGGTCCGCCCATCACTAATTCATGGTGCTGGAGGGGCTACAGTCGCCGTCTCCACCCTTACCGTTGCCATCAACACACGTGTTACACCTGTTACCTGTACATCACAGGAGGGGGAGGCATCACCCCCCCCCCCCCCCCCCAACCCATTCACAGGTTGCAGTATTCACCTGTAGTGAGTGACCACCCCCT
The DNA here is from genome assembly GCA_947462335.1 of Harmothoe impar. Lineage (NCBI taxonomy): Eukaryota > Metazoa > Annelida > Polychaeta > Phyllodocida > Polynoidae > Harmothoe > Harmothoe impar. Next base: position 85,840,057 of record OX381704.1, on the reverse strand, counting down.
ATAGCCGGATAGATTAGACACCGTATATGGCCTTTAAAGTGACCACCACCCTCCCATCTTACCCACACACCCACACTGGTTGACCTACCCCCTTGTTAATAACGCCGTCCACAAGCAGCATTTCTTATTCATGACTAATAGGTTCCCTAGTGGGTTCAGTGCATCCGGCCATAGACCATGCTTCAGGGGTGGAGGATCCCTTCTGCAAGCGAGATCAGCGCCTCGCCATGTGATAGTGAAGCCAGCACTCACTATTTCTACTACTTCCCTTCTCTTTGTCCTCGCCAAACCTTTACATTAATCCAAAAATCCGTGCTCATAAAACCAATGCGGGTACACTACATATATATAGACGACAGCAAGAATTGTTTTTTTTATCAAGGAACATCAGATCCCACTCTCTTGTCCCCAATCTTGTGATCCTTGATTTCCCTCACCAGGATACACCACAAAAACACACATCCATTTCTATTCAGACACCTAGATATACCTCTACATCTCTAGTCACCCTGCCTGTAACCACCACTATCATCCCCATGACCCTCTAGTAGGCCACATCAAAGGGTCCCCCACACAAAGAGCTGCTCTCACTAAGTGGGGTGAGCTGCTCAGGGTGGCTGGCCCATTCAGGTGGCATTGTGTGTAGCCAGACCCCTTCACTATACTCCACGGCGGCTGGTGCATGGCATAAGCCTCAGTCGCCCATCCTCCAGCGCCTTATCGACATCTGGCTCCGTCATCCCCCTTAACAGGCATCCACCACCCACCACCACCACCACCCGAATGCCGGATACGTTTGATCTTGGAGATGCCCGCCCACCATTAGGGAGATTGATATTTGCCACTGTTTTCTAATCTTTTTTTCACTGGTTTCGGAACTGCTTTCAATCCACTATTGTCTGGTGTGACATCTCAGTGGTGTTGTACTTCAAAACTTGAATCCTCTCCGGTCCGCGAAGGATTGTTGAATCGCGTGAGAGCAGATGGTTGGAGGAGGCCCTGTATTGGGTAACAAAATTACAGCAGTGCTACTGCACGTTTTAAATATTATATTTGATTTAGTGCACGAAATGACAATTGAATCTCCATGTATCCTTACCGGGTAATGGAATTTGCCTAACTAGTATTTATGATCTGACAGAATTGCGTCCTTACTCTGCGTGGGAAATGGGATTCGGAGGAGCGTGGTACTGTGATTGGCCTAATTTGGCGCATTATTCAGCTAGATGTGTTGGTAATAACTATTATATTCCCAAGCAGGGTTCAGTATCTTATACCACTAACCTGATGAAGCATCTATTTAAAACATAACCTGAATCGGTCTAGTCAATCATTCCTAATATGCGTGTGTATTTAGGTTTGCTATTCATCCTGCTGTGGGGTGCAGTTGTCCCTTACAGTACAACATTTGAGGAGAGAAGGAGAATTTATTTCTGTAATAATATAAGATGTATTTGCTTCAGTGAGATGGTGGACAAAATCAGCTGGGCACGTATTAGTATTAGACCTTCCCAGTCCCCAGATGACCTGCTCGTTCCACAAGTCAAGGCAATCTCACTAAACCATGGTCGATCGAACGGAGGTTTATTCGATGCTGCTCGGAGACTTACAGTGGTGGGAGGATGATGGGTGGGTGAGACTGGGAGGGTAGGGCTGGGTAGGGGGTGTAGCAGGGTGTAGGGGGGGGGGGGCAGGGGGGGTAGAGAGTCTGGAGAGGACAGCAGCCATGTGGGATCCTCCAACCCCTCGATAGGAGATAAGAGGACAAGGAGTAGAGAGGCAATGATATTATCACGTTTAGTGATCCTTGCGATGACATCCTCCTACAAGTGCCTTCCTCATCCTTCCTTATCGTCCAGGCACTCCATCTAAAACAAAAATCCACCCTTCGCTTCTCCGACTTTATCTTGCTGCCTTCTGCAATCCATTAAGGTTACTACATTCATCTCCTCCCTCTTCCCAGTCTATATCATTTTCTCGTTCGCCCCATACATCCAAATATACCTATAACACCCTCGCTACACATCCATCCTTTTAGTTGCCAGTCGAATCGCTATCTCTAGCTTCTGTCCATTGGGAGCCATTCCCGACATCCCCAGTTCCCATCCTTCAGATTAGAAGCCCCTGCCCCCGTGACGCTGCTGCTCTATGAAAAAAAGGACAAAAAAGAGAACAAGTATATAAAAGAAATAGGGAAAGGGGCCTCCACGTTGATATTCCTCAAACGTTACGACCCTTTGGCGGCACCGACGCCGAGCTTGTTATGGCAGCAGCATTAAACGGCCCTGATGGAGCAGCGGCCGATGTCTCATCCGCGAGCAGAAGTGAGGTGCTCAAATCTGGGAGATGTGCTCGACGTGCCTTTGATGGTCTTTGTGGTGCTGGGCTCGGCAAGGGGATCACAGGAAACGCTCCAGAGTCGGGTCGGTTATGTATGATCGGGACGCTGGAGCGCCTGTTTTCTCCCAGGGATTGCCACCCGTCCTCAAGCCTAATGGAAAATCCTTGGGATGATCCCTGGCGCTTCTTAAAGCTGTTGCTCCTGTTGGGGCACCAATGTGATTGGTGGGGCCTTCCTTATTGGCTGCCCTGAACGTGGCAGAACGGGGGTCAACCTGGCTAGCCATGCTTCGCATGAGAAATGAAGTTGGATTAACCTTCGGGGCTACCTTGGCAAAGTTAATATATTCAAACATCTGGTCTCAGGTCATAAACCTTGTATACGTTCCTCCTGCTCTTCTCTCCTCCTTAATCCTGCCGTGTTTCCGCAAGGTCGGCGCTGTGATTCAGAGCAGCCCTGATGACAGGACAGCGACTAGGGGCTGGGATTACCAAGCACGCTGCGTGTAATATGCGCTAAATTCATCGGATTCTCTGCGGATAAACTCTTTACACAAAGGGCCGCATCTGGGCGTCACCTAATGAAGGCTTTTATCCACACGGGCCTTCATTTGCTCTGTATTGATCCTTCTTGCCGCTGAGTGTGAAAATGAAAGGATTTTCCTCCTGCTTACAAGGCCGCCCTGGCCTCTTCCTCTGCGCGGAAGCTCCACTTCGCCTACAATCGGTCCCCACTCGGCACCACCCGCTGTCTCCCACGGTGTCATATCGGGGTCCCACCGGAACTATTAGACCGTCCCCCACTGTACCCCCTTAATCCTGGAGGCAGAACCAAGGCTCTGGAGTCTCCTCTCTCTAGGCTGCCACCTATGTACTCTGACCTTTAGTTCTTACAGAGTGTGGCCCCCAACATCACAAATACATCAGGGGTTGAAACCAGTGCCTCTTAATTGGCTCTTTGCACACGGATCGGGTCAGACTGATCCTTCTGGAGTTAAGGGTCTCCGAATCCCCCTTGGGTGCTGTTTTTATCAGGTTCTTGTCAGCCTATCGACAGAGATCTTTACTCAGACCCGAGTTCTGCCAGTGCGAAAGTCACCCTAATTGGGCATCAAACCTAAAAATAACACTGGCATCATAATCTGCACTGTTCCAAGTGATGTCCTAAAATTATGGCTTTGGGTGTATCTACAGCACATAGGTACAAACACTTCAAAATATCTTTTCGATTCAGTCCCTAAGCATAGCCTACAAAGGTTGCAGTGGTTTCTACAGGGGTCCCGACCAAACGTCCTGAGGGGATTGTATTATTGAAGACCTCCCACTGAAGAAGATTTCTCCGTTTTTCTATGACGGCTTTGGCAGTAGTCAAAAAGTGTTGGGATCCGCCTCTTGACACGTTAAGATCCTCCCATCCGCTCCTAGCCCCACCCCATGGAGAAGCCGCTCACCCCCTCCCTATTCCTGAAATGTGCCAGGCCACCAGTATGATAACGACGTTTGCGTCTCCACAGGCCACCAGGAGGGCCATTGCTTGACATTTTGGCGACTCATTTTTGCGCCCGACGGCTACGGTATTTATTTGATTCGCTTTTTATGGTTAGCAGGCGACGCGTGTGTTCGCTAGGGTCCGTAATGGCCCTCCCTATCCCCGCGACGGAAAGGGCAGAATAGTCGACTCAGCCGGCGTTGGCTTCCCTTTCCTGCCTACTTCCCACCCCCTTGTCGTGATAGATGGTCCCCTTTGCCTGGCACTCCAGGACGGTGATAGGGGCGGCGAAAGGTCCCATTTGTATAGAGATCGCCTCCCCCAAGCGCTGCCTGTATGGCCGATAATCTCGGCTTGATAAATGAAATTAGGTTTAACTTTCATGACCTTTGGCCCGGGTGGCGGTTCTCATCCCATGCGGGCACACAGTGCAGTGTGCTGGAGTATATGCACGGCGGGCTGTATAGAAGGGTCTGGGACACTGGAGGATTCTCCTGCTCCTTCCTCCTGTACCTCCCACAATCTGTGCAGCAGCTGGGACCTTGTCAATACACCTCCTGGCCGGCAATATCCTGCATCCCCCCACCCTGGTATACAGTGTCCAGGGGGCTGTCTGACCAGTCTTTATGTCACAGACACTGAGTAGAACCTCCCCCCGTACCACAATCACCCACCAAGCCAACCAAACCGCCTCCATACTACTCCCTACTCTGACTCTACCCCTTCCCGCACGCTGACACTCAAACACGCCCCGTCGCCATTATTGCCACCATTATTGGCAGACCCGACTGCTCCAGCGGGGAAATTAGCCAACGTAGGGGCCGCTCGGCACGCCGCAGCGTCTCCTATCCCCTCCCCCTGCCCCCACACTGCCCATGTGGCAGGGCATCAGTGGCCAGGCCTAGACAAACCTGTGTTTGGGAAAAGTCTTAGGTTGGCATGATCGGATCTCTATCCCGGTTCGCTGGGTCTAATGCTCTACGTGCACATGTGAGCTCGTAGGCTCCCTACAAATATCAGTGCCGTTGACTTCCAAGCGTTGGGCTGATACACTTGATACTGTGATATTATTTTTTGAGTATTTTACTCAGTTTGACATCAATATATAGGTGTATCCTCATAGACTATACCGTTAATGGAGATGTACTAGTTACCATCCTGTACATTTCATGATTTCAAATCATTCATATCTTAAATACGGGTCATCCATGCACATTTACAAGATGACTATACTCAGTGTGTGTACATAATACTCTACAGTGGGTGCCTGCCGCATAATACGCTATGTAGATGAGAGTACACATATAGCGCGGTCATACATAATATGTAATATATGATTACATAGTAGGTCTATAGGGAATTGCATACTTGGCCTAGTACTCATTACACATTCTAGTCTTTACACACTGCTAACGTTATCCCATTACATATTACCTACGTCCCTTACCAGTGCGGCATCCTGATACCATATCCTATACATACTGCATCTGAGCCGCTCCTCTCAGGCTCTGAGCTGCTCACCCTCACTTCCGGTCTTATCACTAAGTGTACGGTGTTATACTTGATAGCATTAGTCTCCACTACTATTGTATATACTGATATCTAATTGAGGAGAGTTATTGAGGAGGAAAGTCCTTGAGTTGTATACCTATACCTTGGTGCACGCTAGTAATTTGATATCCCCATTTCCGTTAATTAACCCCTTAATGCTTTCTTGCAGCCCTTATACCAATTCCTACCCATGTTAAGGCCCCAACCTTGGAGCATCTCTCCTGCCGTCTTTACATATACAACGAGGTACTGTATACAAACAGATGGCGGCCTTTTCTGCCACCTCACAATACACACTAGGGTGTCGGAGGCGGACAAGACGGACCGATTACCGTTGGACTAACACAGAAGCAATTGTGTGTAATGGTGATTGACGGGTCCACTGGTAGCGGCAATTGGTACGAAGGGCCCTACGCAATGGGTGAGGGCTCATCGATTTCGCTGTTGCCATGCGTGTGTTGTGTCCGTTGACGCAGGGACAGCAGAGGTTGTGGTAAGGAGAGAAGCTATACTAGATTCTTGTCACTAAGGGACTTCACTGTCCGCAACAATGCAACTGTATTAGGAAACGAATCTAGAGGAAAGGGAACCTGTTATAAGTACCATTTATCGTGCCCTGAGCAGGTGGCATACCTAGATTAATTTTCATAACAATAGGGATAATGAGCTGTGTGGGAGTGACATTATGAGATTGAAGTGATCTTTAGCAAGCAGCATAATATGGTAGGCATCCGGAGTACAGCGGCAGAACAGTGTGGTGAAATGGAAGTCAGGTTATGGTAGATGTGAATAGTATAGTGAAATTGTAGTAAAGTTCTGGTAGCAGTGACTAGTATAGTGAAATGGGAGAAAGGTTATGGTAGCAGTGACTAGTATATTGGAATGGCAGTAAAGCTGTGGTAGCAGTGAGTAGTATAGTGAAATGGGAATACGGTTAAGGTAGCAATGAGTAGTATAGTGGAATGAGAGTAAGGTTATAGTAGCAGTGAGTAGTATAGTGGAATGGGAGTAAAGCTGTGGTAGCAGTGAGTAGTATAGTGGAATGGGAGTAAGGTTACGGTAGCAGTGAGTAGTATTGTGGAATGGGAGTAAGGTTACGGTAGCAGTGAGTAGTATTATGGAATGGGAGTAAGGTTACGGTAGCAGTGAGTAGTACATTGGAATGGGAGTAAAGCTGTGGTAGCAGTGAGTAGTATAGTGGAATGGGAGTAAGGTTACGGTAGCAGTGAGTAGTATTGTGAAATGGGAGTAAAGTTGTGGTAGCAGTGAGTAGTATAGGGGAATGGGAATAAAGTTGTGGTAGCAGTGAGTAGTATAGTGGAATGGGAGTAAGGTTACGGTAGCAGTGAGTAGTATAGTGGAATGGGAGTAAAGTTGTGGTAGCAGTGAGTAGTATAGGGGAATGGGAGTAAAGTTGTGGTAGCAGTGAGAAGAATAGTCGAATGGGAGTAAAGCTGTGGTAGCAATGAGTAGTATAATGGAATGAGAGTAAAGTTGTGGTAGCAGTAAGTAGTATAGTGACGTGGGAGGAGAAGTATGGCTGAGGCAAGCATTAACGTCAACTAGTAGTGAGGTTACGACAGCTGAGAGTAGTGCAGTGACATGAGAGGAAGGTTATGATAATTGTCCGGAGGATATTGCAAGCATAAGGTTACCATGACTGTATAGTGAGTTGCCAGTTTAACTGTGTGGTGAAATGGGAGAACAGCAAAATCCTTTTGTGCAGTACACTTGGGTAGTATATAGAGATGGAAGTTATTTTGACCATAGTATATTGAAATGGTAGAAGGTAGCAAGTGCAATAGTTGTTGGTATTTCAAACTATAGTCAAATATCAATAGCACAGTGACGTGTAGGTATTGTATACAGCTATACACTCCATGGTGTGGCATGGTAGTGTAGCAGGGATAGCTAGCAACTCCGATATGTGAGGAGAAGCTGAAATATATTGAGTTAAAGCCCCATGAGTAGTACACAGCACCTGGAGTACTCTAGGAGTCCTCTGTGCCTCCTGGTGATTTGATGACGTTGTCATCCTAGTCCGTCAGGTATACAGGAGACGCCGACCTAAGGCCAGGTACCCAGCTGGCCTTAGCCCCACTAGCGGCAATCTGAAACCACGACCGCCGTCTACCCATTAGTAGAGGCTTACGAGGCTATTCCTACTGGCCAAATGATTAGATTCGTTGTCTTTGGTGCTGATGGTGGTGAGAGAGGTTGGGGATAATGCAATGAGTCGTGATGGACCGCCACAAGAAACTTGGTGTATGTGGTTGGGGCCTGATGTTAGTGGTGCATTGATGAGACGATGGTATTTAGCGGGTGCGGCTGTGACAGGTAGGGGTCGTGCTAGGTGGGGTACAAACAGCCCTGGAGGACTCATGATGAAGATCTATGAAGAATTAATGATGTTACCAGTCGCCTTGATGTAGTAGACATGGGGTGTTTGTCAATAATCCACAGACTCGGGGATCAACACACAGGGGAGGCCTGGGCCCCAGAGGGAAGGATAGCCATGTATAAAGCTTTATTAGTGCCTGGTTCTATGAGCCCCTGGACTTTGGAGTTACTGGTTTGTTCACACACAGACATATATGAACCATAAAGCAGGCAATTGGTAAAGTATAAGTAAACGTCTAAGCATGTCCAATTGGTGATCCATCAAGATCCTGAGGGTACAGATTGCAGGTGTATTCCCAGATCCAAGGGTCTCCCAAGAATTTCAACCAAACACCAGAAGCTCGAGTTTAAGGAGGCATTTCCTTTGTTGTGATTTGCTGTTACTTTTCCTAACTTCATTGTTGCATTTGAATTGTTACGCTACTCATAATGGAATAGGCTGTGTCTCACGACCTTGGGCCAATGTTTTTTTCTCTGACCGGGTGCCAGCTCTGACCGGGTGCCAGCTCTGACCGGGTGCCAGCTCTGACCGGGTGCCAGCTCTGACCGGCCTGAATAAACTCGGGTTATTTAGGGCAGATGGAGATAGAATTTGGCTGAAAAGGTTAATGGATGTTATAACTCTCTAAACTAGTCATTAGTTGTCCATTTTTATCATCACCTGCCCTAAATAACCCGTTTTTATTCAGGCCGGTCAGAGCTGGCACCCGGTCAGAGCTGGCACCCGGTCAGAGCTGGCACCCAGTCAGAGACAAAAACATTGGCCCAAGGTCGTGAGACACAGCCAATACCATGCATCTTCCGTGTAGCTATGTATCCTTCACCACGAATGAAGGTTAATGTTTCAGAAAAGGTATGCTTGCTATGATAAGATATAGGTATACTGGTATATCTTGTATCTAGTCCCGATACATACTGATACTTGCTCAATTGGGACGGTGAAACGCCAGTATGATAATTATAGATATGAAGTTAGCACATATTATATAATGGGTGTCATAGCAAAACCACTGAAATACTGAAACATATCTGTGTATAGCGACCCAAGAAGCTGGCCAGTCTTGCACTGTATTATGCGTTATCTAAAGTAGCAGTGCTTTAGGGCCGGTTGCAGATTTGTCCCTAAAGGCGTTGTGTTGTGCTTTAGAGGGTAAGGTTTCAGTAGGCTCAGTCCTCTCCTCTCCTTACCCAATATCCCTTAATTTGCGACGAGTGACCCCCTCGGGCCACTCCGCTATCGATTCACTGAATTATCGGTGATTGAAAATCCCCGGGTAATGTCTCAAGTGGACGCGGGAAACACTAGCGCCACCACCGGGACGCTTGGACACTAACTACTCGCTGGAAACCAGCGCCACTCTTCACTTCCGCCCACTACAGTCAACACGTGAAGAACTTTATTTTTATTCTTCGTCATTAAGTTGTTATTTAACGCATCATCCTTCAAGATGCCTAACCCTAGAACAACTAAGAAGGCTCCTAAGAGTAAATGGACGACAGCTGAGCTGTCTGATAAGTTCGTTGGACTCTCAGGGCGGATGGACGGCATAGAAAACACCGTCTCCGATGTCAAGACCACGGCGGACTCAATCTTGGATCGTCTTGACACGGCTTTCCCTCGCCCGAAGCCACCTCCGTCCGCAGCTGCTGGAGCTCCTCCACCTACTACACCTGCTGCTCAAGTCACCGGGGGAGGTAAGGTTACCACCAGGGCCGGGTCACGCCGTTCGGCTCCCTATGACCGCCCTGTACCTTCTACATCTACGTCGGCCCCTGCGCCACCGTCTCTCCCCTTGGTTGACCTCACGGCCGTCAACACGGCTGTCAACGCTGCTGTCAATACGACCTCTACGGCTCCCGCAGCATCACAAGCGTCGGTCACACCAGCTGTCAACGTGACCTCTACTATGGCCGCGGCCCCACAGGCCGCTGTCAACCCCGGTGTGTACCAGGCCCCTGTTGTGAACCTGGTGCCCACCCCTCAGCTTCTCCAGCCTCATCTCTACGCACAGTCAGCTGCACCTACACAGCTGGCTGCTCCACTACAGCTCCCGGTACAACAACCTGCCCAGCTACCGGTACAGCAGGTACTCCAGTCCCTGCCTCCCCTTCACTTCCCGGTGGATCTCCGTCCTACCTCCATGCCTACAAACCCTGACCCCACTGTCAACCTTCGTGTTCAGGCCCTACTAGATACGGCACAACATATTTCAGGGGTTAAAGGTAGGAAAACACATCCCCACGATTACGTAACACGTGGGCCCACACGTACTAAAACAACCCTCGCCTCCCTCGACCTTGCCGAATATCTGTTTGGGTTACAGCGCATGGCACTTGACGACAAAATTCCCCTTAATGACCGCCATAAAATTCTCCACCATCTCAACCAAGTGATACTAGATGCTAAGGATTATGAGTGGCCCCAGGTCAGGGACTGGTCAGAGGAGGTTCTGACCGGTATTGCTGAAGGTACCATGCGCTGGTGTGATCCTCATAACCCACAGTGGTCTGACCCAGCTATAAACGCCCTCAGATCGGAGTTGTCTCGATTTAGAACCGGCCGCCTCTACCCTACACTAGCCTCAGTGATGGTCGCCAACGAGAGAGCAACCGCCCGAGCTACCGCTAGAGCAGCTCGCGAGACCACAGCAGCTGCAGCAGCAGCTGCTTCAGTTATGGCCCCACAGGTGGTACCCACCTATTCAGCCCCAGCTCAAGTCAGGGCTCCCTCTACTACTGGAGGAAAACCTAAACGACGAGCCATGTCAACAGTGGGCAGACAGGACGTCGTGTGCGAGGCCTACAATTCGCCAGCTGGCTGCTCCAAAGAGGATGGACACTTAGTCGGCAATGTGTCATATGGCCACCACTGCAGCTGGTGCAGGTCGACTCTCCAGCTACTGCACACACATCCCTACACATCTTGTAATATCAAGGGCAATTACCGGGGCCCCTCCTCCTTTCGGGCATAGGCCGGAATGCACCGGCCTCAACCCACACGCCCCTCCATTTGACCCGGACCGTCCCTGGACTTTACATGCTGACCTAGCCTCCTCTCAAGGTCACCTGCCCGACATGTCGGATGCTACTAAACTACGCCTCACCCCCTACCTTCCAAGTAAGGGCTGTGATTCGTTCAAAACATTACAGGGACCGTGTGCTCCCCTGTGCACTAGTGATATAGCCCTAACACCTATGTCAAGTACTACTAGTCCTACTCCAGACCCAGCCACAAAGGTACCGGTTGGCACTGACTGCACTACACAGGCCAACATGACACCACATGTTCCCATTATACTCCCGGTACAAACACTGACCCTAGATGTAGACCCAGAGCCAGACCTAGATTCAGCACTGTGTGACCCAATCCCCCCGGGTCCCACTCCCTACCAGTATGCACCTATTAAAGACTCCTTCTGGCCTGATCTAGACCCTACACAATGGTCTAATTTCCCAGAGTATGCGCTCCTATACAAATCGGTCAAACAGTCTAAACTCCCTAACCACCTCGGAGCGAGACTCACAGTCCCTACTGCTCTGAGACTACAAAGGTGGGATGAGTTACTCCACAACTATCACGACCGTGAGCTGCTAGATTATCTGAGGTACGGCTGGCCTGTCGGCTTCACAGCTGACGCCCCACCTCCATATAATGACACCAATCATGACACTGCTACAAAGTATGCTTGCCAAGTTCAAGCCCACATAGACAAGGAGCTGGCTCTGGGCGGCCTCCTCGGCCCTTTCACGTCCCCACCGTTTGTCCCCTGGACGAATACGGCGCCACTAATGACCACTCCTAAGAAAGACTCAAAAGACCGACGTATAGTCATTGACCTCTCCTTCCCTGACGGACGTGGAGTGAATGGGGGCATAACCAAACACTGTTTGGAGGGTAAGTTGCGCCCTTACACTCTTCCCTCTGTAGAGGATTTAGCTACTAAAGTGAAACTGCTAGGTCAGAACTGCTATCTCTGGAAGGGGGACCTGTCACGTGCCTACCACCAGTGGCGTACAGACCCTGGAGACCTACCACTCCTCGGGATGAAATTCAATAACCTCTACTATCTGGATCTCTGCCCCTCTTTCGGCGCACGCTTATCCTCTTCTGCGTGCCAAAGAACCACGAATGCAGTTGTTTACCTACTAGGAATGTCCAATGTGTGGTCACTAGCATATCTGGACGACTTCTGCGGGGCTGCATCCACACTAGCAGAGGCTGAATCTGCATACCAGACATTCATCAACCTGTGCGCAGACCTTGGTCTGCAATTGTCACCAAAAAAGTGCCAGCCCCCATCACGCACCATGGAGTGGCTGGGATTCAAGTTTGACACTACAGATATGACACTTACAGTTCCAGACCCGAAACTAGCTGAGATAGAGGCTGAGTGCTCCCAGTGGGTGACCAAAAAGTTCTCAAACCTCAAGGATATTCAGTCCCTGGTGGGCAAAATAGTACACGTATCCAAATGTATACCAGCGGCACGAAAATTCATTTGTAGAATTCTCCAGACGCTGAGACACGCCTCCCCCACTGGACCTGTCTTCCTCAGCAATGCATTCAAGCTTGACGTCCGGTGGTTCTTCCACTACGCCAGGCTGTCAAATGGACTGCATTTCCTCGACCCCCCGCCACATGACCTTATTATAGAATGTGACTCCACTCTCACAGGGGGCGGGGCAAATTCCTACACGAGGTACTACACACACCAGTATACCTCTGCTCAAAAAGACAACTACCCGCTGATAGTTCACCTTGAGGCGGTCAACCTTGTCACTGCATACCGCTCTCTACTACCACCTGACTCCAGAGGATTCCATATTTTAATCTTCACAGACAACATGGCCTCGAGCCAAGCCCTCCACACAGGCAGGGCCACAGATAGCATTTTGGCGGTCTGCTCGAGACAACTCTGGTTGGAGGCGGCTAGGCATGATCACAGGGTCACTATTCGGCACAAAAGAGGAGAGGATATCCCCCTTGCGGATGCCCTCAGCCGACAGCACATGAGTGATAAAAGACGCTATGCCTCGGCTGAGGTGCAACGGAGAGGCCTATTACAGGTCACTCCCCTCTTCCCAACCCCCATGTTTGACCCCATTTGAATATTTCCAGATTCCCTCCTGGGACGACAGACACTACAGTCCTACAATGCGTCGATTACTGACGCTTCTAGGACCAACCGCCTGAGACAGGCAGCTTATTACCTCACCTTTGCCATATACTATGGCGTACACGTACTTTCCCCGTCGATCCAGGATGCTGCCATGTACCAGCAGTACTTGGCTAATTCTTTGGCGGCTCCTGGATCTCGACGAAATTACCTTTCGGGTGCACGAAAATGGATAGTGTCCCGAGGAGGTGATGATAGTGCCTTCTCCTCACCTGAGTCCTTAGCTGTTTACAAAGGAGGCCTGATTACCAGACCTCACACCCCTACACCAGCTCCTTCACTCACTCCTACTGACTTACTCCTGGTGTGCAGATACCTGGACAATATCCCACACTCGTCACCTTTAAAGGCAGCACTATGCTTGGGTTATTTTTCATTTGTGAGAGCGTCTAACCTGCTCTCTCCCACAGCTGCCCTCTGGTTAGGACCACACACCCTCAAGAGGAGAGACATTGTTAGCTACCCCACAGGACTTACTGTGGTTCTCCATTCTTCAAAGACTATAAGACTACAGTCCCCACCAGTGGTGCTGTCCATACCTAGAATACCTGGATCCCCCGTCTGCCCTGCCTCAGCCTGGGACACTTACAACTCACAGCTACCTGCCTCCCTGGACTCACCAGCCTTTATGCTCCTCAGTGGGAAGCCACTCACCCCTTCTATCTTCAATGAGGCAGTCAGACATGCCCTAGTTGCAGTGGGTTGCCCCTATGGTGCCTCCTTCTCTGGTCACTCACTGAGGCGAGGTGGTAGCCAGGCCGCAGTAGCCAGTGGGGCAGACAGACTCGACGTCACCACCCATGGGACTTGGACGTCACTAGCTGGTATGAGACCCTATGTCCCCTCGTCTCAGTCCTCCCGGGTAGCTACCTCGCTAGCTACCCTATTTGCCTGTTAACCCTTTCCCTACCGCTTCACTATTGAAAAATTGTTTCCAACCACCGGGGACATTGCAGATTAATATGTCCTCTTAAAACCGGCACTACACTACAGATAGTGCCCTGGTACTGCATATTTGCAGTATCCGTTTTTGGGTACTAAAATACAGTACTGCATATATGCAGTATCGGTTTTACAGTGGTACTGCATATATGCAGTATCGGCAGGGAAAGGGTTAAATATGAACTCAGACTCACAACGGATCTCATACGACAAACGTATATATATATTCTCATGGTTGTCATGGTTACCACCACTGTTGTCATTTGTGTTACCATGGTTACGGTATCTTACTACTACATATCTCAGATGTGGCATATTTCTTATGTATTTTATTCATCGACCAAAAGTGTTAGGTCTGGTTACTTTTACATTCATTCTCATATACACTACCGTATAACATGTCACTCAGTATTAAAGTTTCCAAACTATATTTTACGTGTCACTTGTAGTCATTATCGGTGATTGAAAATCCCCGGGTAATGTCTCAAGTGGACGCGGGAAACACTAGCGCCACCACCGGGACGCTTGGACACTAACTACTCGCTGGAAACCAGCGCCACTCTTCACTTCCGCCCACTACAGTCAACACGTGAAGAACTTTATTTTTATTCTCCCACCCTACCCACACCTTGTATACATGTTTACACTGGGTATACCTGTTAAATATGAACTCAGACTCACAACGGATCTCATACGACAAACGTATATATATATTCTCATGGTTGTCATGGTTACCACCACTGTTGTCATTTGTGTTACCATGGTTACGGTATCTTACTACTACATATCTCAGATGTGGCATATTTCTTATGTATTTTATTCATCGACCAAAAGTGTTAGGTCTGGTTACTTTTACATTCATTCTCATATACACTACCGTATAACATGTCACTCAGTATTAAAGTTTCCAAACTATATTTTACGTGTCACTTGTAGTCATTACACATACGGGTCCCAGCGTCGGACGCTGAAAGGTGACTCCAATAGGCATGCGCACTCTGCTCTTCCGGTAATCCCCGTCTTCCTGCTGGGAGGGAAGAAGGACCTTCCAGGGTAAAGGTCAAGGGTCACGGGCGGAGATGGATAAAGCGAGCGTCTTTGTTTTTCCTATGCCACCCACCACCTTGGGCTGACTGCCCCACCCCCGCCACCTCCCCTACTGACGGGGCCTCCCTCCCAGACCCTCCTCCTCCACGGCGTTGGCTGTAGCTTGAGGACGCTTCCAGTCCCGTTAATGGAATCGGCGGTGGGACGAGCGCCTAATGGAGGGAATGGCACAATTAGTTAAGGGCTGTCGTCAAGGCACAGATTGCATTATCATGAAAAACGCGCCTGACTGCCACGGCCCCCGCTCTCTGTTGCCCACAGGAGGAGCAGCAGACGACCTGGAGGAGGCGGACCATGGAGGAGGGAGAGAAGGGTGAGGGGAAGACTCAACGGTAGGAGGAGGAAGAGGGAGGTTCGTCCATTCTCACGTTGAGGCACGGCATTCCCTTCCCAGTCCATTCTCCATTTAGGGATGGGGTTTACGGGTGCTGGAGAGAAGCGGGAGAGTGTCTCATGTGCTTAAGATGAGTTGCTCGCCGCCCTCCAGCAGCAGGGGACAGAACATAATTATTAAGCAACGAGTGACTGGCTGATTGCTGGGGTTTGTTCACGACTCAATGTGCAGGTTCGTGACACGCCGACAACGAATTGCCATAACGCACTCTGCTTCAGACCAGTATTTAGTCGCATAGCCCCGAGGGCCTGGTGCCTGTGTAGTGGTGGCTTACTGTAGTACTCCAGCACCACCAGAACCACTCCTCCAGCCGCATACATGACTGCCTCCAGCTCCGCAAAGTGCACTCCACGCACATGTACAGTTGGATAGTTAAGTATTGGTTGTGCACTGTGTTAGGGTTAACCTTGTATTTGCCAGCCACCAACCATCGACCTCTACCCTTGCACCCCAATATCATCACCCATATACCCCTTACAGTTACACCCATGCTACTAGCACCGATACTGATTCTATAGTAGGCTGGGCCGTGTAATCTATAGTACACTAGACATCTGTATACGTCTATATAGTGTATAGTATATACCTAAGGCTTGTACAACGGTTGGCTAGCCAGGACGCTATGGGACCTCGGGAAGTAGTCTGGTCCACTGTTGGCCACCCGCCAGACCTTCAATGAGGACAGCAGCTCGGGTAGAGGGTGAGGGTGTGTGGGGGGAGGGAAGGTAGGTCAGAGTCTATGCAACAGGGGGGAGTTGTGTCATAAATGTAGGACGAGGTACATTGGGGGTATATTGGTGGGGAAAGCCTGGGTAGAGACAACGGAGAAGGAGGAGTAACGCACGGTTGGTGTATAACCTAGTGGGTGTGAGAAGGGATTGGTGGTTGTGGTTGGGGGGGGGGGGGGTACTGGAGGAGAGGGGACGAGGGGAGCAGTGTTTAATGTAGGCGGAAGGGGACGGTGACACGGCCGAGGAAGGGGGTCCTATTGGCGGAGTGGGGGCGGGGTGGTAGTGGTTGGTGGGAAGGTGGGAAGGTGGGAGCAGGTTGGGTTCTGGAGGACCTTCCTCCTGGTGATGAAACCTGGCATTGTGTACCCAGTGCCCGCCGCCAGGAGGCACTGCGGCAGGTGAGGCGGCTGCTGGAGCGCCACCACGCGGCAGAAAACAAACAGTCGGGTCCTCAGGAAGCCACTTTCCCACTCCAAGACTTTGGTGGCTGTGTTCTTCTTTCTGTGGTCTGGTCTAGGCTCATGCACCACACACACACATCCCTTCCCTCATGTAGCTGAGCAGTAGAATTTACAGTACATACTACGGTATTAGTGTAAAGGGAAGGTAGAATGGTGTTGGTTTACAGCATAAAAGGACTTCTCTCTGCTCCTGCCTATCAATCTGTCTGACCGCCACTCCCCCTCTATCATTCCTTACTCGTGTTTCCCCGTCCTCATATTCTTCGTCCATACCATTCATTCCTGTGTTTTCATTCATCAGAGACTTATTCCTGCAGAACATATGATTTTATTTTTGTTTCCAGTTTGTAGCAAGTAAATCGCCAAGTAGCTAATTCCCCTCCTGTCTCAGATCATTACTTTGAACGGCGGAGGGGAGGGTGCTGCTGAGATTAGCGTAATTAACGGGCTTTGGCAATTATCATTTTCTAGCTTGTTTCGCTGCTATCCGCCCAAGGCTATAATAGAGGCAATCGAAACAGGGAAGGCCATCATAATGTAGGCAATCAGCAGGACTGGACTGTCTGAAGGATATGTTGTCTGGACAGAAATGCAGTAGGATTTCTCCCAAACTGAAAAATTATAAATAGCTCTGTGGCAGCTTTTTTGCCCCCTGTGAGGTGGTCAGCTTTTGATAAGGACCCTGCCCGGCAGAGCGGGAAGCATACCCCCCTGCACGAGCAGGATTCTATTGATAATGATCTAGAGTAAATGTCACAATCGTAGCTTTTCATTGTCGCGGCAATGATTAGGCTCAGATGGAAAGGTCAGTAGTGATTGGCACGTGCTGAGCAGGTCTGGCTATGAGCAGCTCTGAGCAGCTGCTGCAGGCGTCTTACAGTGGGTGCCTGAGCAGCTCACCGAGCAGGTGACAAGCGGGTCGTAGGGATGAAGGAGCAACTCAAGCGTTGAGGCCCACTGCTACCACTCCTAGCAGGCATCAGCCACCGTCTCGGTGGTGGTGGTGTAATTAACCCTTTAAGTGCCGCATGTTGCATGAATGCATGAAATGCAACACTGGTGAGTAACTCGCGATTGCTAAAACGATGCATCATGCTGAACCTTCGCGAGTGTATAAACCCTGTAGGGTTAGCATGATGCATGAATATAGACCTGGCGTGTTACTCTCCAAGGCTGCAATCATGCATCATACCAACAAAGGGCAGTAAAGCACTGAACGCCCCTTAACGGGTTAAATGCCATCTCCAGTACCAGATGTCTCTGTCCTTCATTACCGTGGCCCGCTAATTGCAGACTATAGTTAGCCCATACTGGATCCCTGTGCTGCGTGTTAAGGTGGCTTGGTACGCAATGGTAGTGACTGCCTCACCCATTGCTGTGCAAGCCCACTGCTATAGTTGGGATTTCAAAGGGATATGGAACATTTCATGCACACTGGATGTTTTATTTCGCATGATCCAGGCCATTGGGAGTTAATATGCAATTAGAATTTTAATTTGGCCGTTACTACACGTACATGCATTGTCATTTTATTGCATTTCTTTTATTATTGCAGTATTGCACTACTGGAATACTGGAATTATTCTATTGGAACTGACCGACTATTCGCATGCCATGCCCCTCCACAGCCTACAATATGAACGAATGGAGTAATCTAGCCGACCGCTATCTTTAATATTGCAAATTGAGGGAAATGCAATATGCATGGTTTCAGATTGCTCCCACTGATCAGATTATTATTTTGCAATATCAGATGGTCAATCATAGAATACAGCAGAATTGGATTCAGGCTGAGACATTTCAGATTTAAAACAGCTCAGATCACCATAGAATAAACTACGTTTTACCATGTTGATTTATTCCTATCTAATTCCTCTTTCAGGGGTGGTAGTATATTGGTTTAGTGGATTATCGGTATAGCTCCTCCTGCAGCTGTCCCTGCTTTAAGAGTTTTACTAAACCCCCAGCACCTCCTATATCCTATCAGCCCACAGAAGGTAGACATTCTAATTGCACTTTTTGTTTATAGATGGCGATCGGATATATGGTATGGTCGAGTTCCATTTATTAAATGGTCAGGGTTTTTCTCTCCTACAATGTAATGAAACCTTTATCTGTCGTCAATTAAAATGCAAATGGCATAGGATACCGTACGCCTTTTTACGTAATGTATACTTATTTAGGCCAAACTCTTTACGGTTTGGCAATACACCATGTAATCCTGCAGATTGTTGACCTTCGTGACTACCAAATGAAATAAAAGCTTTCCCTGATGACTTCTTGTGCCTAAAACGGCCGAGGATGGACGACAGCCATGATGGTAATTGTCGTTTTCCGTGCAAACATCTGTTTCAATCAGATGACCTTTCTTACCGGTCGGACGTATAGTGTTACCAACTTTTGGTAAATGACCTTCCCCATATCTCGTATCGAATCGGTCTGGGGTGCACATAAAGGACATGGCCTTTGGGAGGGGCGCCTGTTTGGATGCCCAGTAGGAATAACACTGTTATAGATCTAGGAGCAATATCCCTCCGACTTGGGATGTCATTTGCGATTGCCTCAGCCGTTTTCTGGTCGCGTACATGGCTCGGATATATTCCTGCATACAACAGCAAATACGTCTGGAGACGAGCTAGTCTGGCCCAGCCCTTGTCGGATACAGCATCCCTGAGACTGGTGTTTATACAATAAAAATATCACTTATGGCAGCTTCATGATGAAATGTGTAATGTATAGTGGAGGTAAATTGCAGGTTATCACCCATTCCTCCCATTACTAATCGCTAGATTTAATAAATAATGCAGTAATATATCCAGACCACAGGCCCGTGGGTGTCACTCACATTGGCTGGGAATGACAACAGTAACCTTATATAGTCTTCCTTGCTTTGATATTATTAAATCAGGAAAAGCAGTGTCAGACGGA
Source organism: Harmothoe impar (assembly GCA_947462335.1). NCBI lineage: Eukaryota > Metazoa > Annelida > Polychaeta > Phyllodocida > Polynoidae > Harmothoe > Harmothoe impar. The sequence goes on along the minus strand of OX381704.1, from coordinate 85,820,537 downwards.
AATGGGCATGGTTTTGACATGATTGTGCAAATGTTATTTTGCCACATCCTGTTGATGGAAACTTCAGTTTTTATCAAATTGAGTGGAGATTACCTTGCAATAACATAATCTATAATATAATAATTATGAAAATATCTCGTTTTCAATAGTTTCCATTTGATAGTTGTTCAGTCACTGTCGAGCAATATGCTGATTAAATCCATTGTAGGTTCAATGGCTTTATGGCATTAGGATTAAATGCAAAAATCCTGTAGACCCGTACTGTTTCCATATCCATGTTGATGACTTTAGAAATTGTCAGGCGTTTATCACATTTTAGAGACTGGATATTACAGTCATTATGCGTCTGTAATCGTTATATTGTAACCCCTATACTACCTGAACAATACCTTTCCGATAATATTAGAAAAGGTTTGCTTCCGAAAATTCATCAATTGATGTTGGGACTTTATTAAAGCAGATACAATTTAATGGATTGAGTAGCTTTTTCCTAAAGGTGTATTATAATGTTACGATGCAATAGCAATAAGCACCTTTTTATAAACACCTGATTAAGATTAAGTTTTGAAGGCTACTGTTATTCAATAATGGGGTAGTGATTAAATGCTCACGTTAGTCTGATTAAATACTGGGAGACTCTCTTACATCAAGAAACTCATTATACTTTTGTTTAATGAAAGTGCGATTAAATATCCCAGTTCCATATTAGATGTGTTTTGAATGTATGAAGGCAAGGCCCGAGTGGCTATACCTTGTGGCTATACAGTATATTATGTATCATGTGACTATATAGAATCTCGGCAGCGGCATCTGAGAGGGACCATCTGTTATATCTGACAGATTTATGATCCAATGTAGATGATCCTTCATCTAAATTCAGTAAGCTTATGAAATATAAAGGAGGAAGATGCAATATTGTTTGGTATATCTAGCCAACAAGATTATGCTTCCTGGAATGATATCATTAATGTAAGCTTTCCCTCGGAACCACACGTAGCTGAGCTGTCACCATTGTCTGATAACATCACCCCCTCCCCCCCCCCCCCCCACACACACACTTTGACACCAATCCTGTTATCAATATGATAAGGTGCATGTCTGGTCATGAATATCTAGCTAGTCTGGAACTACTTAACATGATGATTTCCATGCATGCTAGGGTCCATTAGTGTGTTGAAAACTATTGAACTCTTTGTTTTGGTTTAGGCTTTGCGTGTCCATACCCGATTAAAAATTCATCACAGCCAAAAGATAAGAGATAAGGTGGCGTGAACCAGGCAGCAAACCTCTGTAATTCTGGTTGTTCACTACAGTCATGAAGGTTGGTCGATACCATCGAATCAAAGAGTTTAGAAATTCCCCTTTGCCCTCCCCCCAGAAATAGCATATGAAAGTTCCCCAAGAGAAAGAAATAATGGAGGTGGGGGGGGGGGGGGGTCCCCAAGCTACCACTTTTTATAATTCTTTTCCATCTAATACAAATTCCATGAATTAATTTTGTCATAACCAGCAACCACATTAATATAAAACATCACTCATTGACTGGTCAGACTTTTCCTCTAGCTTTAGAAATTAATTAAATGGTTCTTTGCCATGGCATTCTGGGTAAATAATTGATGTTTGGTCGAAAATCTAGATTAATTTGTCATTAGTCTGATTGAAATTATTGTTTTTATTAAACTGCCCCAGAAAATTGCTAAGAACATTAATTTTTGCTAAAAATAACTTTCCATGCATACGACTGCTTACGTTTTGGTGGAGAGCGCATTTATACATCAATATAATTATCTTTTTTTAATAGCTGCAGGCTTGTAAAAATAAGTAGTTGATAGAAACATGGGCGAATGCATCAATGTTCGCCTGAGACCAATCTGCCAAGAGCTCAGTTTCATTTAAACGTCAAATGGGGTGTCAATTTCAGTTGGAATTATTTTCTTCATCAAAATAACTTACTTGTAATTTCTTTCAATCTCATTACAAGTAATTTGAGAAGCTCTCGTATTACTAAAGCTTCCTAATGAAATTACAAGAAATCTAATTATTTTCCTCGTGCATCTCCTATGAGCTTCAACTTAGCAAATCTTACTGTCAATTCGAATTACCGCAAATATTTCAGATGCATGTTGATCCAGTGAAACACATTGAAATCATTTGAGATATGTACTTGGAAAGGTGAGCCTCTAGAGCACCCAGCACTGAAGTCCCATTTTGCAGATCACGTCACATTTGATGACTGCATTACAGTGGTGGACGATGACAGGCATATCAGGACTGGCTTCACCTACGGTGGCGATGTGTCACTGCCACATCATCTGCAATGCTCAGTTCCCTTGACTGCATCCCCAACCTTAATGTCACACCTAATAGGGCCTGATCAATTACCGCATCTGCCACAGGCAAAGCCCACAAAGGCCTAAACATCTCCGTATCCTGCTGGTGACATCCCAATCTGTTCACACTGCCCACCCCCCAGCCACCTACCTCTTGTTCCCCCTACCAGTAGTGTCAACTACCCCCACTATAGTGTTCCATCACATGTCTCTGCCGTGTTGTTTGCTATAGGGATAGGCTAGCTGCACCTGGGCCTGTCTGGACAGTATGAAGGGATGGATGGGCAAGGCCGGGCTCTGCCTGAGGACAAGCTGATTTAATGAGAGACATTCCAGAGATCAGATAGCCACCCCTCCTTCCCTTCCCCCTACGTGTTTATAGCCCGGCCAGCAGCGGGTGTGTGTGTGTGGGAGAGGGGGGGTGAGGGATCTACTTCAAGGATAGATCAGGTAGCACCATAGCAACCGCACTAAGCCACCCAGCCCCAGGGCTGTAGACGCAGTAGCAAGTCCACCTGGGAAATAATATCAATTAGACTCTGAAACATGATCAATTATAACAAAAACGCTGCCCTTCCATAGATAGAATAAACCTGATATGCTGATAGTCTGGATATTGGATTGTCGCAGGGTTGCCCATTATGTTATTGTACTCTAGGCAGGTTTACTTGTGGCACCATCATTGTCTTGGTATTTTACCTATTGTGAAACTTAACCGGGAATAATATACCCGTCAATTAGAAAAAGACCTACATCTATGTATTTTGGATGCTAGCCATTGAAAGGCACTGTTCCTGCGTATTGCAAATGGACCAACAATCGTTACATATCACGACAATACATCTAGACAAAGGTCAACAATTTTAAGTCGGGGAAGTGGGTTATTCAATATTAAGTTGAGAGGGGAGCTGTAGGTTAAATGGATGCGACGCCATGCACTCTCAACGAGTCGAATAACCGCACTTCCCCGACTTACATGAGTTCACTTTTGCATATTTCTAGACCCGTATAATTCAGATTATGATGAGGGGAGGCTAGAATTATTTTTTTGCTGCACCGTACAAACATAAACAAACCGACGTAACAGGGCCGTGAAATGTGGGAGCTGGTAATTCAACGGCTTGGAAAAAAAACACGGCTTTCCTTTTTTAAACCAGTGTCATATGCCGTATTTCATGAAGATGATAATTGAAATCTAATGTTAACTAGTGATAGGAGCACCATCCATGCTTGGATATATCACTACTTTATACCATCAGGTTATACTACCGAATAAGGCATTGATATATAATATGGGTGATTTAAAAGAAGAAAGCATGCACTGAGGCAGTACCCTGATGTTGATACAATGTTAACCTTTCTCTCTAACAATCCTCACGAGCTTTCAAACAATCATTGTAAGCCCCATAAGATGCAGATCACGCAAGGTAATAATTCGATCTACACTCGCACACAGCACCAAATACACCTCTTAATCTGCATCACCGACAACTCAAGTTATATCCGGAAGGCATTTACCACTGCCGGTGGTTATCCCAAGTCGTGAGGGAGTTTGGATTCTCTCCTGTATGCAGAAGGTAGGGCAGGTGTTATGAGCATATTGGGTAGCTTCACCTAGAGTCGACCACTACCTTGAGGTGCCCATCTCAATTTGTATTTGGTAAACCCCCTTTCTGTGTATTATCACAGATAAAAGACTATTCTGTGTATTACAGTACACCTCAAGTGATACTCTTACCAAAGAATGACAAATAAGAGATCTTATCATGCCAGAATGACTACAAACAGACAAAAAATGAGGTGGAATTGATAATCAAATTAGTGGTCGACTCAAGGTGAAGCTACCCGTTGCCTGGCTGTAACAATGTGCACCTACCCATGTCCCCATCGCAGGTACCTGCTGATAGGCTACCTAATAGCATTCCCTCCCTAGATGACTGAGAGGGAGTCGATCCGTCTTGTAGCCTTCCCCTCTATTAGATAATTGGTTGAAGCCTCTGTAACGCAGCTAAGAAGAGCCTGTCTAACAAACTGTTTTTTCTAGTAAATAATTGATTAATCTACAGTGTGAACTTATCGCAGATCCTTTCCAATACAATGGCAATTATTGCGGGGTCTGGGTAAATTCCAAAATCCTTATGTTTAACTCAATACGTGGTGGGGCAAGTATTAAGTGGTACATTGTTCAGGCCTGGTCTGGAGGAGGAGTGGCGGCGTCCCACTCCTCCACGGCGGACGTGGGATGTCATGTTTTATGGATGGTGTCGGCAGGGGAGATCAATTACCCTGTGTGTGTACCGTAATGAGGTGACACATCAATTAGGTTAGTGTAATGGCCGGCCGTCAGACGGCAGCATGCGCTGCTGGGTTGTGACAGTAACCCCCTCCTCACCCTCACACTACCCTTCTGCCTTCTCCTGTCCTTCCCTTTCCCAAATATCTTAACCGCGGTGAAACCGTTATACTTCCAGCTGTACCTTTGCTACAGGTAGTTCTCCGCCTCTGCACATCGCGTTGAATCCTGAGCCTGGGAGCCATTTCCCTATACTACTTACTAACATTCATACCTCTGCGCCAAAAGCACTCTCCAGTATTACACACATCACTCAGCTGTCATTGCCATTGACCTCGTCTGCCAACATGCCTTTGCTTCTTATATCCACCTGGCCATTATATTCACATATCCGAGACTTAACCCCTTCAACCCCCTTTCTCTCAAGGTCCCCGGAACCGTTGTGTTGCTGAATGAGCTATATATACCATCCTATTCATCTGTGAACCGACTGCTTCCCCTTACACGTTAACCACGCTGCCAATATGTCACCGCCATTTAGTTGCACTCCATGTAAAGGTTAAGCTACAAGGACATGAGAATATATAAAAATAACCACGACAGACTGGCTGGTGCCATCATAGTATAGTATATATATAGGTGTGAAGCCATTTGTCGTAGCACCGCAGTTTAAAGACTGTTATCTATCTCTTCTCCTCTTTCCCTCTCCTCTACCTCTCTCTCTCTCTCTCTCTCTCTCTCTCTCTCTCTCTCTCTCTCTCTCTCTCTCTCTCTCTCTCTCTTTCACCCCCCCTCTGTGCCTCTCGCTGTCCAAATTCTGGAATGAACTCTTATCACACAATAATTATTGTGCATTGGTAATAATGAGATTGTTTGATTATACGGAGTTATCCAAGCCCATTGTTAACACAGTTAAATCAAGATAAATATTCTGGTGGAATTTCTAAAATTAGGGGCATCAGCATTAACAGCATTCTTTTTACAGTTACCGGTAGGAATAATCTCATTGAAGAGACATTTTTACTGGTTAATCGCACTTCCAGGTAATCCTATTGTCATCTCAATCATCAGCCAAACTGGGCATTAACCCCAAATAACACTCTCACCCACCCACCGACTGATCCCCACGCAGCCCAACCCTCTTCTCACCCACCCACCATCATGGCGCCTTGCCTTAAACCCCCACCCTCCCTATAGAAAGCCCACAGTAATGGTCCTCACTCCCACCCCGACTCGTGCTGGAGGGGCAGCAAGGCGTGGGCCTTTAAGGTCTTTGGGCACCGGTTTTGGCAGTGTTTTGATGAATCAGCCGTCCAGATAGGTGTTTCAAGTTCACACTCACTGTCAGCCCCCCTCCCACATGCAGCAAGACTTCCGTACCACCTGTCCTCTCTCTAATCAGTTAATTACCTCACCCCAGACGAGGAAGGGATGTGTAGTTCCCACGGGTGGGTGGCTAGCTGAGTACACCACCTATAACGTCCGGTTGTATTGTTGTAGTGCCAGAGGAGATGGGGGTGGAGAGGGCGCAGGGTAATTCCATATGCAGTTTTATAGTTGCCTGTTGCGTGCCGTCCGTAGGCAGATAGAGGTGGGTGTGGCACGAGGGGATCTGGCTTCCGGCGTGCGCCGAGGGATATTTCTGGCGTACATACGCCGTGTCATTTGGCAAATAGTTTAGTTGCTCCAATGGGTGAGTGCTGGGTAAGCGGCGTACGCCATCGCCTGCACAGTCATGCGAGTTTCACTTCAGGGGTAGATGGCGTACGCCACCGGCCGGCTCTGGCGTGCGCCACCTCCATGGCATGGCACTGGCAGAGAGACGTTATCTTGGCCTGACCTGGCAGGCCGGCCTCCCTGACAGGGATGGGACGGCGGCCGCACCTCCAGGGCATCACTATGATTGCCTCTGACATGATTGGCGATTCGCATGTGGATGATTTGAGAGTCTCCTGCCAGCTGTACGACTCAGCCTCCCTCACGGGGTAGCCTCCACGCCATGTCCCCCTCCTCCAGCCCATGCCTCCCCTCCTCCAGCAGCCAAACAGCCCCCACCCCCGTCTAACCTGCTCCAGTGAACTGACCCCTGCCTCCCCCACACTCACACCTACAGGCTACACCCACACACCGAGCTGCTCCCTAACCACTGACCAGGCATGAGCCAAATCACAAAATACCCCTATTTTTATACCGAGGCCATCGCTATCCTTCCATAGCCACCCCCTGCCTTTACATTAACCCAGTTGTCGGCTTTCATCTTGGTATTCAAATATCTCCGTAGATCTAGTTATGATGATAATCCCATTTCCATCGATTTCCCTGACCGCTGCCGTATAGGGAGGCGAACATCACAGGCCTCCCGTTGATCTGATGACCATTAAGGACGTCGTTAGTCCAGGTAGGCACCTAGGGTCTTCCCTCCCGAGCTTTGTGGATCGGTGCCTGGTCAGATTGAATCGCCACCCGGCTAGTTTGGCCAAAGTAGAGGAACGTGAGGAGGCAGAGGCGGGGGCCAGTGGGGTGTTGGAGGCACTGGACGTCAGGATAGGATGAGGGGTATAGGTATGGTTGGATGGCGGGGGGGGGTATGATGGGGCTGTGAGGTGGTGGGATGGAGAGAGGGGAGGGGTATGTGGGGGCGGTAGTGGCTCTGGTGTTGGGTTGCTCTACCTTGTAATCACAGCTGGCCAACATGCAGTATTAAGGTATCTACGCTACAGCCACTTAAATCACCGCCTACCGTCCTCCATACTTACACCATTATCAACAGGTGTGGGAACTACTTCATCTATTGTTTACCAGTTTGCAGGTGGGCCAGCACGTCCTTCCCATATACAGCAGGCACAGGCAATACCTGACATTTCACAGGAGAAACGGAGGCATAAAATGAGCTCGTGTAGGTTTAAATATCCATACCTAATTCCCACGTTTATTGAAATAACAGTGCCGCCCTTCACTTTGGAATCATTACAGGAATTTTGAGTATTCACCTGGGAAATGCCTCCGGGCTTTTATTGTTCCGCAGTGGTTCGGGGAATATTTGATTAGGTACTGTGTGTCATTATTTGTCCACAGTCTTGTATGACACTACTTCTTATTGCATTTTATTATCACACCAGGATCCGTAAGACGATAGCGAATCACAAAGCAGTGAAATCCTGCTGTGAAAAAGTAAAGACCTGACCTATGGAAAAGGTTAAGGTTTCTAAATATGTCTGTGCGGCTTTGAATTCAATTTGCTTGGAAGTCGGCCTCTCCTAGACAAACAAAACCCACACGAAATAATGCTACATGGCCGGAAGGAATACCACAGTGCATCGCGAGTACTATTACATTGTACAGTGGGTAATGCATTGCACAATGTGCCTTGATGGTTGTACTATAATACATCCATAGTGTAAGTGTCGCCTTGATGATTGTACCACGGGTAATACATTGTATAAGTACATCCATAAGTGCAGCATCGATGGGGTAACGAGCCGGATCCTGATTGGACATGCATCTGATCTGACAATGTAAATTAATGTTTGATGCAGCAAACTGGGATTGCCTGTGTAATAGGACACTGTAGGGTAATACAGAGTGAAATACTCCCTGTAATTGTGTTAATCGGCACGAGTTAATTTGCTCCAAGGGGACAGTATTATCGGCGCCTAATCAGGCCCCTAGTGATACCAGCCAGGCTTGCAGGATGTAAAAGAGGGTTGGTGCAGGATGAGGGAACCCTCCTTTGGTTTGACTGTAGCGATAACAAAAGTCGATCCGGAGTGTGATATGGCTTTACCGTGGGAATAACTGAGTTAATTATGGGTAGGCTTGGATCCCATTCGATATCCCAGCCCCATTAGTTGGCCTTCCTTTTCTATCCTTCCATCCCTTCCCACCACTCCCTCCAGTTTCTCATCACGCTCCCGCATTTTATGTGGCGCCGTAATGAAAATAAGTTATAATGAAAATGCAATAACAGCCCAACTATAGGAGCAGCGGTGGGAATACTTTGCCGATGGAGATACCGTGTCGAATTTGTTAGTGTCAGTGTCACTACCTAAAACAAGCAGTCTTTATTTGTCTTTGCTGCCTGCCTACCACCTGCCCCTGGTGCGACTCCCCCAGCTGTTAGGAGACTGTGCTTTTCGGGGAATTCTTGTCCCCTTCTTCTTTTTTGTAGCTGAGGACACGACCAGACCCAGGGTAAGAGAGCCTACTCTCGTGAGATGTCGCCGAGAAGTCACGTGCTTCCCGTGTTACACGTGACTGGCTGCGTCGCGGAGGGAAAGTGGTGGGTTGGGTACTCGGGGAGTGGATGGGGGGGGGGGGCAAAAGAAGGAGAGTAGGGGGTTGACCTAGACATGAACCCATAGATGTGTTTGTACTGATCTGGTAATGGAAGATGCTAGGTCACGGCCATATGATGCCTGACCATTGAACATAATCATTAATACAGGGTTATTATATGCACACTCATGGGATCAAGGTTATACTATACAAGCACTGTTGAAGGAGATTGTTGGTAGCACAGCAAGCATGTAGTGAGCGTTATACCCAGTGGTGGATAAGAGCCTCAAAGAGGACGAGTTTTGCCTAACGATATGCGTTATTAAGGCGCAGTGGCTGGGACAGGCAGGTTTTTAGTAAGTCCATCTGATGGGTGGACAGAGTTGAGCGATGTGACTGGCGACGAGCGGGTAATATGTCGGCGCTGAGGGCGACAAGCCACCACTCCCCACCACCATGCATTATGCAGCCTACCCCCACAGGTCCTGCCAGGCCAGCCACATCCTCCTGCTGCCTAATAATAGATACAGAGCTGCTCACAGTGCTTTAATGTGCCATGTCCTTTGTCATCATGACGCATGAATGCATCCCTGGACAAGTCTACTCGCCATTCATGTATCAACTCAAGCATCATACCTATCCTTCAGGAGTGTATCAGCCACATAGTGTCGGTATGATGCTTGATTGCAGCCTTGGAGAGTTATTCATGACTCATGAGGACAACATGGATTGATGCATTAAAGCACTATGCGGCTCTTAGAGGGTTAAAGGCTGGTCAGCACATATATCTGTATTTAGTGAACACTGACTTCACAGGTGAGCTGCTCTACATGCTTGGTGCATGGTGACTCTGTAGCTAAGGTGGTGCCGCCATGCACTGAGCAGCTCACACGGCCCCACACCTGTCACTTACACTCTCTGTGCTGACCACTCGGGCAGGGTGAGCAGCTCATGCATTATACAGGCTCACCTTCACAGCCTCCCCACCCTACTGTCCGCTTTTAGCACCTCCCATGCCTCCCCAGGCTATTTTCCCCTGCATATCTGCTGAAATAGCATAATTATAATGTGCAGCAATCTGCTGTTCGCTCAGCCATGCCTTCTTTCAAAGCACCAGCTACATCTCCACTTTCAGGACCCAGGAGAAACCCCTGCAGAAACCCATATACCTATGTTATAGCTGCTATAAACTGCCAATGAAACGCATTACCAGCAAGTGTGTGGGTGTTCTCTTGTGCCTTAGCTCATTTGTGAGAATCCCCAATTGGTTTTCACTTTATGGTGGTCCCTCCCTCCCTCCGTCTCTTTTATTTATAGCCCTTATCATTCTTGATTATTCTGCATGTGGACTCATTCTTATCATCCTTCCCTATACGACTATGGTCACCTCATGGTGTCTTCGCCATGTCCCCCAATCCATGTACGCATCCTGTATGCCATAGTGTACGCTTCCTGTGCCATCATCGTGGATCCATCTCCAGTACAAATACATCTACCTCCGCCCCCGCCGAGCCTCTCACTTCCTGCCGATGGTACAAGGACGTGAGACGGCCTGCCAGTCGTGATTTCCCCCAGAATCACAGGGATTTATCATCAGAACATCCACGGCCATCTACGGCCATCGTGCATGTGCAGTATTCACAGTTTTAGGTCATGGTATTTCAGCGAGCGACCCCCCTCCCCTCCTAGCTACCAGCATATCGTGTCCATATATACCTGTGCCCCTTATACACGTCCCCTTAGAGCACCCTTAGATATGTCCTTCATTATTGACCAGTCAATAGGAGCCGATGCCCAATGTATGACGGGACGCAGCACACCATCGACCGATAGCAATGCTCCCGTGTAGGACTTCTGGGAAATCATCTCCAGCCGAGAGCGCTGTCAGGAAATTCAATTGCTATTCCTATTGGCGTTTGTTTTGGGGGCTTTACCGTTTTTTCCATTCTCAACAGATTAAACATGATGGCTGTGAGAGTGGAAAAAGCGTGCCCTTCTCGGGAGATTTATTAACGGCTGGCATGTCGCTGAGGGTTCCCGCCGAGGGTAGGGAAGTTTGCGTGTTTGGTCAGGGATGAGGAGGGAGGCAATGAGGGGGTGAGATTCAGGCCTCTATCAGCACAGTCTCATCACTACATGGAGCAGCTCATGGGGTGCTATGGAGCAACTCACTGGTGCCTCTGCTTCCATGGAATGGCCACAGGTGGCGTGTCGATCGTCCTCTACTGCTGGTAGCGTTGTGTCGCTGACCAAACAGCTGAGACCGGGGAGAGGTAGGCTGCCGGACATGCCTGCAACCAGCGGTAATATCCGCCGGCGGAAATACTGCCATATACCTGTCTGCGTCTGACCAGGGGGGATCCACACAGACCTAGCTTGTGCCACATCTGTGTTTATATATGGGACGTTAGTTATGTATAATTATACTGTCTCCCTTCTTGGACATAGTGATGATCTGGGGTAGTGTCTTTCCCGCTCGTTGAGCATCATTATTATATATGCAGTTTACCAATTGTCCACACTGACGCCATACCCTTTTCATGTAGATGGTCAAATATTGAATCTTAACCGTGTCTATCCATATAGAGCCACATATTACGAGCACCGTATGAATTCTCATCTCGGGTCTGTCTGTAGTTGTTCTTCCAATACTGCTATAGTCAAATGACGATTTGAATACAATGTGAATATGGTCGTCACATTTGCCGGACTTGAGACTATCCATGAAGATGATGTATTCGATTCTCAGCAAACGACTGCTGACATATTATTACGATCTATAAACGGGTGTACGTACATCTAGATACGTATAGATACATGATGTGAGACGGAAAGTAATTCAACAAGTCGCAAATCAGTTGGATTTTAAATATCAAAATAGGTATTTCATTTCCATTGGAGGCTATATCAGCACAGCCGTGTGATCACTGCGCCAATATCAAACATCCAATTATAATAGTCTACGTAATAACTGACGTTGTATATTTCACTGTGTCAAATACAGCAAGTGAAAGTCGTCTGCAAATATTACAAAACGGGAGAAAAACGTGAATAAACTGACGTGACATGTTAACCAAATAATTTAAATCAGTTAAATATTCTGGTAACGACTGGAGCATCTGGAGCGTCAATTAATTTCTATTTCAAGGATCCCACATCGAAGCTAACTGAATTTGAAGCGCATTTCCATGTGAATCACGACCAGGGGCTCGATTCATAACAATGTACGACAGCTCAGAAAGGCTACGACCACAAAAAAACATGTCTGTAGGGAAAACAGGGCAAATCGTATTTTTTTACAGGTAGTAGTCAAGGAGTTGTAGAAGGCAGTCGTACAGAAAAATGGGGTGCATTTCACAATAAGAATCATAGGACATATCTCCTTTACTCAATCGTATCACTTGTATTAGAAAGTAGTTGTAAGAGTAATAAGATAAAAATTTAACTTTGTATTACAAAGTGCATTAGAATATTACCCACACTACGATTTAGGAGGAAATAGTTGAATTATGGTTTTCAAAATATGTATGATATTTCGAATTTCTGAGCCACTCATTCTTACAGGTTAGTATACATGTCATTATCATTTATTACATCTTGGTTTGGTACAAAATAAACCATTATTAAAGATTTTTTGGATGGCTAAGATGACTTCAGAGGCTGTCTCAGCCATCTATTGTGCAATGGGCATTTTTGCCCTTAAGACCACCTTATACAGGTATTCTGTACAATTAGATAGATGAGAAATTTGCTACAATTTTCTTGTGAAATGCACCCCTTTTTTTGTACGACAGCATTCTACAATTTTCATGAGATAAGCTAGTCGAATGAGATAAGCTGGTCGTAAGTGTGGTTATTTTTCTCCACCCTTACAACTATTATTCAGCTGTCGTAGGTTTGACACAAAATGGCCCCTAGACGACTAGCAATGGTCGTAGCAGTAAAATAGCCCTCTATATCGTAGAAACTTATGAATCGAGCCCCAGGGGCTCGATTCATAACAATGTACCACAGCTCAGAAAGGCTACGACCATAAAATAACATGTCTGTAGGGAAAAGAGGGCAAATCGTATTTTCTTACAGGTAGTAGTCAAGGAATAATCCAATGCTGTAATATAAATAATTTGATATCATTTCACAATGAGATTGTAGGACACATGCCCATAACATAATCATGGTCTGTTGTGCAATGGCCATTCCCCCCCCCCCCTACAACCACCATATACATGCATTCTGTACAATAGGGCAGATGGGAAATTTGGTACGACTTTCTTTTGAAATGCACCCTTTTTTTTGTACGACAGTATTCTACGATTTTCTTGAGATAAGCTGGTCGTATGAGATAAGCTGGTCGTATGTGTGGTTATTATTCTCCACCATTACACCTGTTCAGCAGGTGTCTTAAGAATAGCATGAAATGACCCCTGGACGATCAGCATTGGTCGTAGCAGTAAAATGACCCTCTGTGTCAAAGAAACTTATGAATCGGGCCCCAGGGTATATTGTGGGACATTTGAATAGTATCTCTTTGAAAGATCTTTTCTATGAAAAGTGATTTAACTTTTGGTTTTAACTGAACTCATGAATCTGTGTCTTGCGTGCCTATTGCTAAATTGCGCAATAGAATCTGAGACGTGTGTGCATGCCAGATGTGCAACGGAGGAGTTTGGGATTTAAAACATATTTCTTGTTGGCCAATATTTCCCATATCAAGTATGGTTGGGCACGTTGTACACCGACTGGTTGGATACATAGACTTACTTTAGCAGTTCACATATCACGTATTCAAATCTCGTTAAAAGGAGTGCTGATACGAGGAGCTTTGTGTAACAATGAGATCATTGCCGTGGCCTGATTTTCTTTTCTCTTTTCTATTGGTTAGGGTACACTGACCTAAAGATGACCACGTACCATGAGATGACCAGCTCAATGTTGTAGTCATTCATTCATGATAAGCTCTGTTTTTGTGTATCACAGTACACTTTAAGTGATACTCTTTCCAGAAAAGGACAAATAAGTCCAATACCATACACGAATAACTACATATAATTAAGGTGGACATCTCATGGCACGTGGTTCCCTTTAGGTCAGTCTACCCTATAACGAACAAAGTTGTCTTCCCCCAAGGCTCTCCTTATAGCGAGATGTTACTGTAACATCTCTTAAGTTCGAATTAAGTTCAACCACTACTCAAACTGATCGAGAATAATCGGCAGTTACAGCATTAGTTATCAGGGCCAAAGACCATAATATTATATCAGCTTATGAAAGTAAGAAATTTGGCTGATCGTGGTCAAAAGGGTTATCTGACATGTCACAATAATGATGTATTGGGTATAGAAGATCTCACATGATGCATAGATTGCACAATAATATAAACCTCTTATGTCTGTTCATATCACAATACACAAAGGACACTTCTGACCTGCAATTTCAACTGAATTCTTTGTTGCAGAGATGATGGGGAGGGGGTTCTGAGTAGCCCGTGTGTCGGACGTAAACTGGCTCCCATTGCAGGGTTAATTTGTAATTTGCTCACGGCTCTGACACAATGAGCGCGTGGATAAGTGGAGATTAAAGATCCAACATCCCAACAGGCTCAGTTTAAGGATGCTTCAGGGGGTTATTTCCACTTCCCTTTTGTCAGCCTCGTGTTTCCTATGAATTCCTATGAATACCCCCCTCCCTCCCCAAACGCCCCCATCTTAAAGTTTAATTTACAGCAGGCTGGAGAACACTAGTGTGGTGAGATACCAGGAGATACAGCTGTGTTCATTTTATAATATTAATTCTCGTATTTCAATATTCTCTTATTCTGCCCTTGGCAAAGCATTTAATTTAAAATGTTTTGAAACGTACTTCTTTTATCAAGTGAGGCTGCTCAACCGGAGCGGGGCAACTGCACGGTTAAAATAATCGAATAACATTGTTGGATTTTGAGACATTTAAAAAGAAGGGTCAAGCTGAACGTACATATTGTTCATTCGGAGGTATATGAGAATCACTTACATTATTACTTTCTTACATTATGTCCTAAAATTCACGCTCTTTGAAGCTCTCATGATTGATTTTTGTTTTCAGTGAAGTAAATCTCTGATCTTGATTCAATATTTAACGGACCAGTGTCATTAATTTACCAAGGCGATTCCCCCCTCTTTGAAGTTTCCCTTTTAATGACGAAGCAAAGGACAATGTCCCGCTTTGTTTACTAAAGGTCATATTTGACAGAAATCACTCCATCACTGTGCGACTGGTAATTTAACAAACCCATGGTACCCTCTCACCGGAAAAGTGTGATGGCTTATTTGGTCAAATGGCGACACTCCTGCTTTTCTTTTTCAATATTGCAGACATCTACTTGCGATGCATATTGCCTACTCCAGTCCTTTCTGGATTTCCTGGGGCTTCTCGAGAACATGCCTTTGTTGACTGTTTTTAACTCCTTACTCATTAACGAGATGAACAGGACCGTCGAGTTGGGCACTTTTCAAACTGCAGTCATTTCCAGAGATCACAAGAAAAGGGTACTTCTACAAGTGTGCAAATGAGGACGGGCAAACAGAAGCTGTTTCCTTTTATAATGTCTGCTTCCCGCGCGGCATAAGGAAGAGCGCCGTAGTAGGTCTAATATGACGGCCATTATAATTCATATGAGGAGAGAGACCGTAGAATGAATATCCGCAGTATCTGGTTATTCTTTCGAGTAATATAACGGAGCTTGATATGGATGCCAATACCACGTTTGTGTTTTCAAGGCCATTTCCTATTAGTACATGTTGAGTAACTAAAGCCCATATTCTCCATATACAGTTACATGATATCAGATGGATTCAATCATTTCGAATAGGCACATTGAAAACGTTATAAACCGTATGAAATGGACCTGTTGAACCACACCGCAAAATTGGCACGATGCACTGGTGATATGACCAAATGATACGACCTAAAGCATGAATAAAGAAGCCAATGATTTGATATTCTGATGCGCCATTAAATGTATGCATAACGCTCAACACCTCTTGCCACATGTCTATATTATATGGATGCCTGGGGGAGCAAGAGGAGCGGGATTTCTTCATCCTTCATGCCTCCTTTCCTCCACCTCCACCACCCACACACCTGGCCTACTTCCAGTCCCTCTGTACCCTCCCCCACTCCTGCTCCTCCAGTAGTAGTAAGCGGATCACACACACGGGGGCAGCACAGGGCTGTAGCACACCACCCAGCATTCCGCGCAGGAGGAATACACGATCCCTCTTTAAGCCGATTAGAGCGGCGCTCGGGGAAATTAACTTTTTGCGCAGCGCTGCTATGATTTATGTATGGAGTCCAACATATATATGTGTGTTTCATCTAATCCCCAAGGATGATTAGGGAAGTCAGGGGAGCTCTATGGGGTTTCTTACCACTGCTAGTCCTAGTGTTTTAATTAGAACTAACTCAAGGAGACCATGGCAAAGACTGGCTTTAAGTCGATATGGTGAAGTGTGTTTGCTTGGGGTTTTAGAGCGAGTGTAATCTATGTATCATATTTCTATTTGAGTATAAGAGTCGTATACGTATAGAATCCGGATTTTCCAGTCTAGCATCTAAAGTGCTGTGGTTTGATTCGCATTAACAACGCCCTGTTTAATGTTGGTACCTGTGTAAGAGTAATTGTGACCATGGCTAAAAGAGATGCTATGTACACATAGACCATTTTGCTTCTCTACAGAATGTAAATGTTTGAATCTTACACTGATGATATCCGGCAGCCAACAATAATATCCACAAGGCAATTGCTATTTTATGATAGTGTACACAAGCAAAGAGGTTAATCCATACCTCTAAACCAGCCAAAGCTATGCAGTTCAAATTTCAGTAACATGATTTTTCCCTTCAGAGGACATGGCCTATAAACTAATAAACTGCTGTATTGATTGTGATAAGTGCGTGTGGGGAGCGGCCACCTTCCCCTCTCAGGTGATGAGGCCCCTTTCCGGCCGTTGTAAAGAGAGTTGTGCACGGGCTGGCAGGTAGTCCTGCAGGATTGTCTATTGATTTAGTCAGCGGCATGATAGATGGAACCTTCTACCCCCTCTTCCCTCCAAACCTGCCCCTTTTCCCTCTAGGGGTCACCTGTTCGGGCCTGGTTCCTACAACCTCCCTACCAGGTGCCTCCCTAATAACATCCAACATGCCAATTGGCAATTTTCCGCAGCCCGGCGCCGCTGTACATGGGAAGGGTGCAGGTGGGTAGGAGGACGTGTACTGGGGTGGGATGGGGGCCCAGGTTAGCACCGGGTATGGGTGTGTTAGCGTACTGGAGGAGTGGGGTGCAGGGTGAGGATGGGGTTATGACCGCTTGGCTTTGGCCTGTCGGGAGGCTGCAGTGTGCTGCCAATCCCTATGTACAGGCAGTTAGTGTGTACAGTCACCCATATACATGTTGTACCTAGTTCTGGGAACACTCAATGTGAGGGTTGTAGGGTTTAAAGAGGGTAGGGGTTTGGTTTTATGTGTTATAATTTCCCATAGTGTAAGGGGTCATGGTATGCATCTGCTAGTGTCAATAGTTAAAGGCAGGAGTTGTTTCTACATCAGAAATACCCACATCATCCCCCCTACCTAATAATTATCTTTTTCATCGTGAAGTACCCCCATGGGAAAGGGTGAAAGAGCACATATTTACGGGTTGGTGTAATCTGGTTTTAATAAGGTTGATTCCAGCAGAGGGAATATGCAGCGGTAAGAATCAGTTAAGCACACACGTCTTATTTGCTGGTTTTTACACCGCAAATCTTAATACGTCATTAAAATCACACTCTCTGAAGAGAAGAATGCGCGGCTGTTTTAAGCTGACCAATTTTCTCCCATTCAAATTTATGAGGGAAAATTGTGATTGGAATCTGTGCTTTTTGTATAATGATTATTTGACGTAAAACCGGTGGCTACTTTCTTCCAGTTCACCGTTAATTTTAGCTCGCATCTGCGGCAAACCAATATTGAGACAGTGTTTTCAAAGACAGCGTATCCGAGGAAAAACCGACTGTAATAGGCATTGGGAGGGGTACTTTGAAACACTGCAGTAATGAGGAGTAATGTTTGGGACAGCTTTCTCCTCAAAGAAGGATTGAGCTGGACTGTATACTCTGGATGTGCACATTTATGTTTCAAAATATTCATTGATAATATCATAGTTTGACGGGCACATGCTTGTAATTTAAATCTAAAATCGCTATATCCTTCCTTTTACGTCAAACCTAGAGAAATACTCTTTTGTTAATATCTATTACCTTCATGTTTTATATGAATAGTTTCTGTTATTAATGTGGGTGGTCTAGCCGTCAGCAACGAATTATTCATTTGCTTCGTCTATGGATAGTTATAGGGAAATACCAAGGACATACTTCTCATTAGACTGTAGAATCCAATCAGCCAATGTTAGCTGAAATTCATGTCTAGTGAAGTTAATTCAAATAAAACTCAGACATCGATACGCTTTTAGAAGGAGGAGTAATTATCTTGTAATGAGCAGTAAATTTACGTGTCCCAAATAGACTACCAGGATGTGCCTGAAATGTTAGCTTTTGTTTACGTATTATTATATATCATCCAATCTTATCCAACTGGTAAGAGGGAGTTTGTATAGATTTAATTCAAGGATCAAAGTACTTCTGATTACCTTCTTACATACTACAAGGCGTTCTCTGTTTTGAGTTGGTTTTTTCCCCTCTTAAGTATGGGCAGTTATATCTATAATATCTACCCCTTGGGATATTCCAAATTCAATCCTCTCAGTGGTCCACCGGGGTAGAGGTAGTGTAAATAGACGACTAGATAGCGCTAAGAGGGTGTGGCATGTGTTGGGGTAGGCAACCCGCTGGGTGTTGGCCCATCCTTGTCTCGCGTGCATCACGCACAGAGGCGCCCCAGTCAGGCTTCTCCCAGTTCCCTGCGTCTCTGATAGGGGGCGACACTGAGTGGCACTGGTGCCTCATTGCAGAGGACCAGTGTATCCCTAGTTGGTAGTACTATAGTGGCTGACCTGGGACGCTTTATATTATGTAGTTATTCACCACAGGGTAGCTCGGAAAGGAATCTTATAGGCTGGGGATGCTAGTGTTAAAGCCCCTTTGTATTACATGATCTACTGAATCTGGGCTGATGAAATAGGCACCCACCAAGGAGCCAATGCCTTTGTTTTGATTAAGGCATTTCCCACTAGGGGGCAGGTCGATAGAGGAGGCTGCCTGCTCCTCGTCTGTCTTATCCTTACACCACCTAGCGGGAGGTCTCTGAAGTTAAGGTATAGATTGTTGCCAGAGACAGATAGCGGCATTTGTTTGGTGTCATTCAAGCACAACTGGCTGGAGATGACATTGCACTCTTTTGGAATACTGCAGTGTACGTCCTCCTTTCTACATTAAACCTCACTATCTATTTTACAGGATGACATAATCACTTTAACCCTTCAATCAACAGTATTGTTATAGGTCTACATTCTCGATTAGTGTGTCACTAACATGACCTATTATCCATTTTCCACATAATAGATTCGTATGCAACCACCAATGGACTTGTCGCCTGCTCATTGAAATATATCATTACATGTCAGATAATAATCCCCCCTGATCCGGATGCGTACAGCTTGACAGGGGGCCAACTATAACTATAGTATATTGCCTGCTGTCATGATATAGGATGGATAAGTCTATATTTAGAACTAGGTCCTATCAGAATATATTTTCCTCTTTGCCACCTGTGGTGATGCCGTCACCGTTTTAAGAGATCGATTGTGCCAATGATTGTGAGAGGATAGGGTTAGCGAGGGGACGGGGAGATTAGGATGAGTGCTAAATGTCTTAAGGTTATTACAGACACTATTCTTGGTCTTAAGCAATAGGTTATTAAGTCTATTTTCTAACAATAGCAATGGCAAATGTTAAATATAACATTGACATCTGTATAGTAAGCAACTGTAATCAGGATGGAGTCAACCATTAACCTTTTGAGAGCCACAGAGTGTTTTGATGGCGTTACCTGGTATGCCCTTTGTCGTCATGATGCATGAATGCATCCTTTCGGACTAACTCTCCAGGGCTTTATTTATACATCATGGCCAAGTATATATAACACATTAAAGAGCTATGAGGAGCTGAAAATGGCGAGACCATGTGTACCATGGCCTAGAAGGGAGGGACAAAACAACTGCAGGGTTTTCAATTATACATATGCAACAGTGAACGTAATGCATCCGTTTTTTCAGTGTATTGATTCAACAGTAGAATGCGGGACAAGGGCTGCAGATATGGATCTATTTTGATTTATAATGTAACCTTTTTTTTCTATTTACACACAGACCTGATTGTGCGTATGAACACACTCCCATTACATAAAGCATTCTATGACATGGGGGTGATACAGCTTCAACACTTAGATCTAGAGAGCTGTTATTATGCATCATTATGCTATTTGGGAAATACGTGACAGTATATACTATTACATTTTACAACCAATAAAGGCAGAATTGCCAACACAATGTACTGATGCTCATCTTTTGGTTATTACTATTGTATTTGTCATTTGAAATGCCCTAAGGCATATCTCCACCATCCACACACGTGACCTACATCTGGTTGCAAATGTCGATTCGTTTTATGGCTGTAACCAACGCCCATTAAGCAATCATACGAATCCTCTGAATTAAAAGAACAGCCAAGGGATTAGGCTTACTGAAGTAACGGATACCAACCCATATAAGGACATCTACGCATCCATTTGTAGATAGCTATACTTTAATATAATGTCTGAATATAGTGCCGAAGATCCATGGTTTTTAAAGGAATTGGTCTTTCACCGTACTATATACAGTTAGAGCCTATGTATACACACAGTTTAAGAGTCATAGCAAAAAAGAAAGAATTACTGTTATTGGCTATGTCGTTGAATTGAAAGGGCCATAGTATGTGATAGTGTGTATGCATTTAGATCTACTAGTCTGAGTCTGTACATTGATGGCTCTGGATATTTTGCCTCAGGTGTTGAGCCATACCAAAATAAAACGAGAATATGTCTCTTCACAGCCAGTATTTGTGTCTGTCTCTGAACACTCTGAACATCAAAAGAACCTTTGAGGACCGCATAATGCTATGTCCCTTATCGTCATGATCCATGGATGCAGCCCTTGCGAATGCATCATGTCGATCCTTAGGGAGTATATAAACCTGCAAGCTTGGCATGGTGTTTAAATGCAGCACTCATGAGTTGCTCGCGTCATGCAGAATGACGACGAAGATCATAGTGAATTAAAGCATTATGCGGCCCTTAAAGGGTTAATGGCCATGCACTTGAGTATGTCGAAGAAAAGGTAAGCGGATATAGCCAGATTACCTGCGGCTTTTTATTTATGCATTACTTAAACCATTCCAATATGCACAATGTAAATTATTGTATGGTTTGGCAACTGACATACGAAACACAGTTCCTTTAGGCTCCATGTAACCAAAGAGAGCGAGGACTTGTACAGGTTTTATCCCTGGGTTTAATTCATCATAGGGGGATCTTAAGATGCTTTGTTCCTGTCAATTAATCTTTTATTAGCGAACAAAACCCGCCCATCCCCGGGCTGTCAGTTCTGGCCGTGGCGGCATTGTTTATTCTTCTCAGGCCAGTGAAGTAAAGTGCTGGCACCCCCGTCCCAGGGGACTTGTGCCAACCCAGCATGTTTACAGCGCCACCGTCAAAGTGATATCCACTTTCAATGGTCTCTGACTTCAAACACGTTCATCCCGTGCCACAAAACACGAGCTCTGAGCGTGTTCTCCTTTAAAACTGTAGGTTTTAAAGTGGAGCCGGCTTAAAGCAGTGGACCCGGGTGTGAAGTGTGATGAATGTGTTCACGGGCGTTTTACTGAAGCCGTTGGTCGGATGATTACCCCCCTCTCCCCACACACACACATGTATACCCTCTTCTCTTCCTCCTTGTTCAGAGCTGATTGTTCACCCTGTGTAACCCTTTTATGACGACACATTGCCTTGAAGCAACATTTTTCGCCCAAAGATGCACTAAAGCAGCGCAGACTAGAAACTGCAACAGGAGTGTACCACCCCACACGTTCGGCATGATGCACGGAAGCAACACTGGCGAGTTACTCAGCAGCGCTCTATTCATTTATCTTGATAACAAAAAGTATTGCACATTATAGCCTTCCGCGGTCCTTATAGGGTTAAGCCATATATTGCCTGGTACTGGTCATTGGGTATTGCACCTAGAGCAGCTGACTGGTCTGCATGTAAACCTGCACCAATATACCATAGTACACCCGTGAGAGACCGCCGGGCGCCCACCGGTCAGTCTGCACGCCGAGCTGCTTACTAATCTGCTGTAATTTGTACAAGTTAATTAGAATTCAATTGTTGGCAGCTGGCGCCGGGTTCTGGCTGCTATTGGCCTCGCCCCAGGGGACTCCTCCAATTTGGGCAGCTTGATCAACCAACCAGCCCCCCTTGCCACATCCCCTACTGTCTCCTGATAGGAATACCTTCACTGTGCAGTGTGAGTGAGCGAGTGTGAATGTGAGTGAGTTGGTGGTTGGATTAGTGAGTGAGTGAGTGAGTGAATGAGCGAGGGAGTGAGTTAGTGCGTTAGTGAGTTAGTGAGGCAATTAGTGAGGCATTGAACATGAACGGGAAATTACAGTCTGTATAGAAATAGGGATAGGAAGCATGTTGTATACATGGGGGAGAGTTATACAGAGATAATAATATGCATACATCTTGATCTTCTATGTATCATGCTTGACGCATACTCCTTAGATTAAGGCTACTATCAGCTGAATCCCATTTGAATAGGATGAAAGTATATAGTCATCCCTTGGTAAGGGAAGGAATATATCATCCCTTGGTATTATAAATCTAAATTACTCTCACACAGATGTACATTTATCATCAAGGACTCACAGTAAAGGAATGAGACAGGGCCGGGAAGGTCCAGAAGGAAGTGACGAGTTAAATATGGAAGTGACGAGCTAAATGGCAGGAGGCTATATGGTGCTGACAGGAAGACATGACAGGGCAATGAAGATGAAATGGTTGAATATAGGAGAGCAAGCAGAAGAGAAGAATGAAAGTGGCAGATGTAGGCCAGGGGCAAACCTGGGACGCATTTGGCTTTAAATAGCGAGGAGTAAACCCTTAAACAGTGACAAAGTGCATTATTACATATGCCTTTGTCGTCATGCTGCTTGATTACAGCACTAGCGAGTCACTCACCAGTGCTGCATTCAAGCAATGCCGACCCTACAAGGTTGATAAGGCCCGAAGGGTCGGCGTGATACTTTAATGTAGCCCTGGCGAGATACTCGCCAGGGCTGCATTCATATGCAGCATGGTGGCAAAGGGATAAGGCAATAAGGAGAAGCATGGGACAGGTCATTGGCTGCAAAGGGAGATATATATTGAAGGAGGGGAGAATGATGGCTGATTGGGGCGGACGGGAGAATTGAAGAACAAAGCTCCGTCTGCTGTGAGGAAAGCATAAGCAGCTTCTTTCCTACAACATGAGGAATATTGAAGCCACACAGACGCCTCCCAATATGAATATTCACCAGGAGGAGTCCTCCAGGTTGTTCATAAGTTGCTGCTTTCGGTGAGCCTGGAATATGTGAGAGTAGGTGGGCCGGGGAATGTGTGTCCCAACACACAGTGTCAACCTCAATAACGTCGAACGAAATGGTATTAGTCAGGGGAGAGCTCCCCTCGGCGTTTGGCTGCCGCCGTCGGCAATGACAGTACCCATCAATGAAGATTGGTCGTTGTGGTGGTCCACATGCCCTCTTGTCACTCACAGAGAACCGGGTTAAGTCCAATAAAGTCTACACCTAGGGATGAAGTTTATATGGGGAGACCAACATCCATACAGTAATCATCGTGTTTTAAGCACTGTCAGCATTGGGCCTTGTCATTTCCCTGTTACGCTAGTCGATTGGGCTCCTTGCATAGACTTGTCAGAGATGGCCTAGTCGATCGTGAAATGAAGTTAAAATGAATATTCAGAGTCATCTTCTCGGCCCTGCTGTCTCAATAATCTCCAGTAAGTGCTTTCCAAGACCAAGCTATTAATCAAAAAGAGCTGCAATACGTTTTCATATCAGAATGCACACATATTAACTGTTTATTTAGTGTTCATCGGGTCGCATACTGTGGAGAAGTAGTTTCCTCATTGCTGAATATGTAGGGTAGAGGATATTTTCGTGTTGAACCAGGTAAACACTAATGAATGACAAAATCTTAGAATTTCCTTCCTCTTCAATGGGCAAACAATACAATTTTAATCAAAGTGTGTACGCGCTATCCAATTTGTTATGCTTAGTATCACAATCTCAGTATACTCTGTGAGTACACTCACGAAGCAAAACAATCCCCCCCCCATCCACCTCCGCGTGTACATAGTGAGTATGGCATCTTATAGTAGAATCCAACGGTCAGATCCTAAGACCAAGATTAAGATCACGCTACAAAGTCTGTTGAACACGTCAATTCACTGCCAACATGGACTCAAACCACGAGGAGCAACTTGGGGGCAAAACTAATCAACGAATTATCGATCTAGCAGCGCGTACCTGTTGACATAAAAGCACTGGCAGAACAAAGGGTGGGGGCAGGAGGCCAATACACCTGTCATTAGTAGGGTATTGACCTGTTTAATTAAGTGGTTGAAACCCCTTCTATGTAGTAAGACGGTGGAGGAGGCTGGCAGCCAACTGAGTAGCTCTGTGATGAGCTGCTCCTGTCCCTTCAATCGACCTTGAGGCGTCCGCCCTGACCCTGGTGGAGCTGACAGGAACTACCCCCACTAGGCCGCAGCTCCTTGAATGGATGACTCCCTCGTACTTTGAGTTGAGGTAGAGCAGACGACAGTTTCATGACCTGACTGCATTTGGCGGGAATCAGTCAAAATAAAGGGGGTTATTTGTAGGAGTATAGCCTGGCTCATTGAATGGAGGAGTCGGGTTTGAATTGAGTCAAAGCAGACCTTAATTTCATCGAATTACTTCATTTAAAACTGATCGTTCTAAATCTTGAAATTAAATTTCTAAATTAAAGTAAGTAATACGGGGAAAGGGATGGGGTATCTTCTTGCATCTACGA
This sequence comes from Harmothoe impar, assembly GCA_947462335.1. Taxonomy (NCBI): domain Eukaryota; kingdom Metazoa; phylum Annelida; class Polychaeta; order Phyllodocida; family Polynoidae; genus Harmothoe; species Harmothoe impar. The sequence continues at coordinate 85,795,508 of OX381704.1, read as the reverse complement.
CCTTAATTATTGTCCACTAAATGACAAAAAGTCCTATAATCAAGGATGATCCAGTCCTACTCACAAGAAGATGAAGTGATTTATCTTTGAAAACACCCACTTAATCTGTAATTTAAGATGGCTCCAATTGCTGGCCTGTTCCAGGAAGCAACATTTTCCCCAGAGTAATAGCAAACCAGTTGAGATCTTAAAGATGAAATATAGAGAAAATGTGAAGAGAAATGGGTTAATGCATATTATGTTGTAAAATGACATGCATCACTGAAGTACATTTTATGGATTTATCATAGCCACAGAATGCATTCATACCTATTCAAAAATTTATCCGGATCATACACTGGGGCATAACTGTCTAAACCCAAGATCTGACAGGAGAAAATGGACATAGACGCAACACTGCAATTTACCCATGGGAAAGCACACTCAATGCAGACCCCATTCTCTGTTTTAAAACATTCACAACCCATAAGCAATGCTTTATGACGCGATAAAAGCAGCACTTGTTCCAGAACCTTGATAGACAACAGTCACTGGGGAGTTGGACAGGAGGTTGGGTGGAAATTTTTCCAAGGTACAATTTAAACACCAAATAGACTGCTGGGCTTTTGACAAAAATCCCCAGTTCGCCATGAATGTCACCTGGCCACGCGTGTCGCCTCGCCTTGCTGCAAGCTAAGCCAGGTGGCATTACATCGCAAAATTGAGGTGGGAGGGGGGAGACCCACTTTCCTTTCCCATTTTAAATAGCTTTACTCATTCCTGCAATTGTCTTTGACATTAAGCAAATGTAGTAGTCAGCACGACCGTGGGATTAGGGCCGATTCTTTCACGCACCACTCTACTCTGTCAACAGAACGGGCGCCGCCTCCTTCCTATCCAGCCCATCTGTGAAACCGCAAATGTAAATCTATTTTGGGAAATTTGCACCATCCGTATATCTAGATTAGAGAAGGGGACGGCAGCGCTGTCTTTCAATTATCTGGTAACTCCCAAAAGCCCGGAATTACTCAAGGTCCCCGACCGCTCGAAGCTAATAATATATATGTTCACCCATATGTTTGTACGTTGTACATGGTTGTATACTCCTATAGTGTTGTACATTTAAGTAAACATTGCTGACCTTTACTGTTTTAATATCATCGTGTGCTCATATAATCATGTGCAAGTATTTATGTGTAATTTTGCTCTAAGTATAAAAATGTTTATAATTGTGTAAGGTGATATGTAAAGGCACTATACTACACTATATGCAATTAACAGCATAAGGATACAGCTATATGTTATAGTATCTGAGATACACTGTGTATATGCAATATGATATATTGATCATATGAGACTAGTCCCTGGGGCTATATCCTTTTAATGTAGGAGGGTGGTAGAAGGTGTACATCTACAATCAATTCAATATCTTATTCACACCAGCAGCAACTGTATCACTATATATGGTGAAGCAATAGAAGTGTTTCCAGTAGCTCTCTCCTGTACCCTAGCTCCCACAGCATTCACTCACATAATTTAGATAAGCCTCTTATTTTAGTACTGAACCCCTTGAGCAATCAGAGTTGTGAAATGGTGCATTGAGCAGTTATGAGTAGGTCTCTCAGCATGCCATGCTTATTACGTCATCCTAAATAAAGGAGAAATAGGAGCAGTTCACCCCAGCTCCCTGAAGGCCTCCCCTCCCCCGGGAGGCAGGTGTAGCCATGTCCAACACCATGTTAAGACTGCACTACTCGTAGTAGTGACCAGGGAGCCTGCTGAGTGACCAGGGTGTCTTCTCTGCGAGCTGCTCCTAGTGCCAGGAGGGGGTACGCCTCCTGCCTGCCGTAGCTATGTGGTGAGCAGCTCACAGCTCGCAGAGAGTGATTGGGGAGCGCGGTGCGGAGAGGGGCTGTCTCATTGCGTGGTGGTGCTGCCATAGGAGTGAGCTGCTCGCCGGGTTCTGCTGCTGGTGGTGGTTGGTGGTGGTGGTGAAGGGGGAGCTGCTCCTCTCCGCAGGGTCCAGTCGGTGTTTACCGCCCTCTGACGGTGCCCACAGAAGGCGGACCAGGTTGCAGTGTAAAACCCGCCCGGCGCGATGTGAGCTCACGTCTGACAAACAGCTCACAAAGTCTGCGCCTAGAGCAGCCCAAGACACGAGCAGCTCAGGAGCAGATATCGAGCAGTTCTAACGCTGCCGACAGCAGCAAGCCAGCCGCGGACCCCAGCCTTTAGTTTGAAAAGGGGACATCGAGTGAGAGCGGAGCAGGAGGAGGTAGAGGAGCTGGAGTAGCGTGGCACTGGGCTTACCTGCTGGCCACTTAACGCGGCATGACAGGGGGGTAATGACGGGGTCTTACCGGACGGCCTGAGTAGTGTGTGTGTGTAGAGGTGTGTGCTCACGGTAAGGCGCGTGGCATACATACACACAGTGTGTATTGATACATTAGGCCTCCTACGGGCGATGGGTCAGCAGCCACCGCCGCGTCCTCCACTATTACCCGCCGCACCTCCCCGTTCTCCCGGCCCCACACACGGGCCTCCAGCCCGCCCCTCCCGCCCTAGGTGTGCCCCTCAAAGGATACTAACACTGCCATAGAGGCAGCAGGGGTGGCACGCCAATTACTTACTGGAGGAGGTGTGCCTACCTAACCGACATGTTATTTAACTTGGATGTACATGGAATTCCATGTATAGGCAGTGTATACCTCACCAAGTAGACCCGGCTTGTTGTGAATGGTGAAGTCTACTACTACAGTGGTAGTGCTGGTGCTGGTAGCGTTGGAGGGTGGAGGTTCAGGAGAAGGCTGTGTTGTGGGTGCTAGTATTCTTATCAACGGTGAACGTATGGCATTATTATCATCACAATCACCACCCACTGGAGTGAGGCTTAGAGAGCTTACGATAAGCAGCAGACCAGAACTCGTGGTTGCCACTAGTAGTCTACCCCTACAGGAGAGCTACCACATGTGATGCTATGAGAGTTGGATGTACGCTGGTCCTTAATCATGCTGCGTGTTGTGTGTGTACAGGAGGTGGTGTGGAGGAGGGGCTGGACCCACCTGGTTCTCACCTCCGTCCTACTTGTCTGCTTACAGAGTGTATACGCCACCCGGGGCCTGGACGATGACCAGTGGCACACTGTTACCATCAAACGACGGGCGCAGCACCTCAGCTTAAAGGTCGATAACGTAACTGCAACAGAAGGTAAGAGAAACATATTCAATTACTCATCATTGTAATGTGTTCCCATTTAAACAATGTCTCAAGGGTGTCCTTGGCGTTTTCCTTTGGACATCAACCATGCATTTCTTATCTCTTTTCCACTTACATCATAGCTTGCTTGCTGTCATTTTATAAAATCTAGATAATCATATATAATTGTATACTAATCCACATATAATTCCTGATTAATAAGTAACACGCACAATATTAAAATAGATTTGATATGTGAGTTCTGTAAATAATACAGTGTATAAATGAAAGCTATAGTAAGGGGACACATAATCCTCCTAATGAACCTATACAAAGGAAGCCACGTGAATGTAATCAATCAGCACATGTTCAGGCCCATATAAACTACCACACTAACCATAACGCTGATGAGCACAACACTCGCTTGTGCCATAAATAAAAGGAAACATAGGGAAAAGCTCATCTAAAGTACACTAAATCAACTGCTGATAATCCACTGTTATCCCCCTTGCATGATTAAACCATTCAATGATGCCACAAATCTACCTTCTACATTATTTATCCCAGTAGCCATTGTATGAGTATCGCCTATATGATATTACCCCCACCATATCCCACCCTCTACCTTACGTGTATCGATCCATTGATAATCATCTCTTTATAGATTAATTTTAACCAAAAACCCAAAAAGTACAACTTGGAGATTCTCATCAGTTCTTTACACTCCAACCCACGACTTACGTTACGTTAAATCAACAGAGCCGTTCCAGTGCGAAGCGAGTCAAACATTTACTTGGTTTCTCCAGGTTACTATAAGCCTCTTTCCAATATCATATTCTACTCCGTTTGAACAAGGACGACCGTAATTACAGAGAAATTGGCGGGCGCTAAGGCAAGAAATGAACAATCTGAATTGTCATTCTGCCTTCAAGGCGCTACTGCGCCCGAGGCATAAAAACATTTCTATGTACTACTCTCGCTGTAGGTGGCGAGTAGTATATCAAATGGCGGTCTGGTGCTGGCTACAGTGGCATCTCCCATTGATGAACAGAGAAAGGAAATATAACTGTGAAGGTTTGGTTAGCATGAAGATATGCTGACTTAACAGGAACTAATGGCCCAAACTGGGGTTGCTTTGAATGATGAGCATACGAACCAACCTCTTACATGGTCCCTGTTTGTGACTCTGAAAATAAATAACTATAAAAGCGGCTAGAACCAACATTACATCTTTCAAGATCTAAATGAATTCGAAAAACAACAACCCTGATGTTATTCTCCTCAGCAATGTCTTTTAAAATAAATGTCTATTTTTAATGTTATAAGCGCCCCTCGTGAAAACCACGTAGACCGTGGAGGTCCTTATGAGTTTGCCTTAAATACTATAGTACTAGCAGAGTATAGTGGCAGAGCGTATGGGTCCTCCATTCAGGTGCTAAGACGAGCAGTGTGATAATACAGTGTAGCACAGCTGGGGCTGACATTCACAGAATAAGTCACACAGCTAATCACATAATAACGCCACCACTGACGTCCTGCCCACACAAGAAGAGGATCGTGGTCTCTTTTTTTTCAGCACTACCTCCAACCCCTTGCCTACCTGTCCTTTAACGTTAAGCGCCGCTTAAGGCGAAATGAGAGCCACCCCACCTCCCCCCCCCCCTCTGCATCAACATACCAAACCACCACATGCCCACACACCCAATCTCACCCCACACCCCCACCCAACCCACCACACACACACACATTATGCAGCTCGCCCCATGACCAATAGAGCTGTCTAGGGAGGTTCAATAACCACCTCCGAACAGATTTGGGGGCCTGCTAAAAATGTCAGCTGTTTCTCGCTGCCGTTTCACCAATCATCGCCCCTCCACAATGAAGACAAATAGTGCCTACTGACCCGCGACTGATTACCACGCCCGTTATGAAGGCAATTTAGGCCCACTGCCCCCTTGCCACCCCCATATGGGCACTTGTCCCTGCTCAATATGCTCGTGGGAGCTAAGGGAGGGTATTAGAGGGTGGGGGAGTACAGGTGGGGATAGGGAAGGGGGTGGGTGGTAGGTGAGGAGGTAGGGATGGAGGAGAGGCTCCTCCAGGGTTGGAGTTTAAGCGGCTAGTAAGCACCAGGAGGCGTCAGCTGGCGCTAAGAGGGGGATGCCTGCATGTAGTTACACGGCCAGCAGGTTGGCTTCATTTACCCCCCCCCCCACAACCCTGGAGGAATGGAGGAGTCAGGGGGTGGGGGAGAGAAGTATGAGGTACTGGGTGGAGAGTGGTCGGTAACGTAGGGTGGAGGAGAGTCTACAGTGGCAGATGGGTGTAATAGGGAGTACACCATGGAGTCTGACTAAAACAAGAGTGGAGGGGTGGTGGTAGTAGTAGTAGTAGTAGTAGTAGTAGTAGAAGGAGTAATAGGAGTGGGGGAGCTGTGAGGTAGGTAACCTACAGGAGGGAGCAGCCAGGGTGATAATGGGACGGGGGGGGGGTAAGGGAAGGGTAAGGCGAGGAGCGTTAGGGGGAAGGAGGAAGCACTGGAGGAGGTGTGGGGGGAGGACTGCATGGTAAAGAGGGAAAGGACCAGACACGGCGGTAGGCGGTAAGAGGTGACCGTGTCCGTACCAGTTGGCACTTTACATGGTAATGGCGGGGAGGGTGGCGTGGGGGCAGTGCTGACCAGTGCTCACTTACACGACCAGTTTACAGGGTGTGCATGGCACCTGCCACTTGGGACAAAAATCAGAATAGTAGTCCGCTGCCTGCAACCGACGCGGCCAGTCATCGGTTCTCGCCTCGACCTTTCCGGTCGCGTCTACTGGGTGAACGCGTGGGCGGGTATAGATGGGGCTACATGGGAGGGGGCGTGTGTGTGTGAGGGGGGGGGGGGGTTAAGGTTGTGTCCTTACCTGTAAAACCCTATACACACTGGAGGAGGCAGGTCATGGACCAGGTCAACAAGGCCGTCTACATTACACAGGTCGATTAGCAGAGAGCCTTGTTTGGCCGTCTTTTTGTTTGATGTCGATTTTTGATTTGTGTGCTACCCAAATACTCTGGATCAATAAGTCAAGCGATTTTAGCCGTTTGCATGCAAGCCGTGGGCCTCTGGGCGAGGCTGGAGGTGCGTGTATTAGAGGGTTCCCTTTTTCGGTCAGATGGGAGTTGGGTTAGAGGTGAGTCCGCATGGTTTATAAAGGATGATGGATGGGTGTAGCAATGAAGAAGCAGTTCAACCTGGACGTGGGTCCCTACTGTGCATGTGGGAAGGAGAACAAAAATAATAAAAATTGTAAACTGCTTGTAGTTTTGAAGAGTATCTTCATTTGACAACCCGACTCTGTACATATCTGCTTACATATTTCAAATTCAACAGTTCTTTTTTGTATTACTCTTCAAAGTAATTAAGATCTGCATATTTTGAGTCTGTGTAGGTGTAAAGGTGTAGCACCAACTGATAATACTGAGTAGTATATGGAGTGAGGGGTATGGGTGATAGGCATTGACATAGAGATAGGCGGACCGGTAGACGTGGGGAGGTAACGGTGAAGGAGTAGGGTAAGTGTAAGTGTCAGCATAGAGAAGTAGCTGAGGCTGGTAGGGGGGGTGACACGCTGAGGGAGATGGGTAGATATGTGTTGTGAGTTGGCATGTATATTCTAGTGGGCCTGATTTGGTGATGTTGGCACCGGCCGAGGTTAGGGACAGGCTAGGTGAAAGGGTTAGGCCTGCAGGCCTAGCAGCTCGGTGTGGTGACCACCTGGGGCGTATAGAACGTGGCCTAAGTGGTCAGGGTAGCTCGTCAACAACGCTCAGTTACCCACATAAAGCCTAGCCAGGACGAGGAGGCCGAGCCAGCTGACACAATCAATTGGGTATCGGCGGCGATGGATGACCCTACCCCCGCACAGGTGGACACCTCGTGGGTCCATTTCCTGCCGGGCGTATCGATCCCGGCCCCCGGGCAGGGTGACGGAGGAGATGACCCCTGTGGCGGCCAGCATGTCGGGCCCCGACCCGCCCCGCCCCCCAGGCAACCCGCGCCTTCCACTGCCTGACAGTTGACGCCCGCCCCGCCCCTCCGTCCCCCTGACCGGACTGACCAATGGTCACGCTGCGACCCCTCCACGGCCCGATGGGTGGGGGCATGGGGGAGGGTGGGAGGGCGCAGGAGGGTCCTCCACGGTTGATGGATGACATCAACACCCATCTGTCCTGCATCGACTGGGCAGGGAGCCGCATAGCTGGTGCTCATTTGTATAAATATATTGGAGCCGGTGTGGATATATGCGACAGGGAGCCCTGTGGACAAGTTCATTCCCTGGGCTAGTTTATACAGGGAATATTCGGCGTGATTGGTCACATATGGCTGGCCTATTGAATCACCATCCATCCCCACCCATCCGCACTCCCACAGCTACGTCTCCCCATAGAGGCCCCTGTATAAGCCACGGTACATTTCATCGCCACTAGTCACGTGGGCTTTCAACGTATGAAGCCATATGGCCTGAGACGCGGGTATATAGGCAATGGCCAAATCAATACACCATTCCGTCACATCAGCTCAGCTTATACACCACCCAGTCACATTGGGCCCATCAGGCCCAAGTCTATACTTACTCTCCTCACTGTCTTTTTTTTTTATCTTGTTCTCCTCCACCCTTCCCCTGTCAGACGTGGCAGCAAAAAAGGCACCCACCGGGTGGTTCATTCTCCAGTCGATCAGAAACGTTGTTTTCCAATATCAATAAAGGCAGTTTTTTGCCCTCCTCCAGCACCTCAGTAGACACCATCGGGGGATGTTTTACCTGCCACTAGGGCCAGAAGTTTACAACTCAGATAAGTAACAGGATCAGAACATCATTACTCATGAAACTCTAATCCCTACCACCCCCCCTCCCTCCTCCAGCCTCTCCTCCTCCAGTATCCCCAGCACACCAATCCCCACTTCCCTAGCTGCTGCTGCTAATGCAGTCTTTGAGGTTGGCGATGTTCAGCCTTAGGATATTCCATCTTGCACATCTGAGGGAGCCGACTTCACATAGGATCAAGCAGCAACCCCTGAATTAAATTCCACTGCAGAGCCATGAGATGTACCCTTTGGTGCACATCCACCACTAAAGTGTTATTATAAATATGGCACTAACGCAGAAGTCCTATCCTACATCACCCATAGAGATAAAGATAGATAAGGCAGGCCAGGTTCCTGATAAGAATATGCTGCTGACCCCCATCAGTGCAGCACCCCGTAGGATGAGTCCATTAGGCTGTGTTGTGGAGCGGTTACCGCCAGGTGGGGTTGGCGGCAATGTTATCGGTTCCGTGTGGGTGGGTGGGCGGTGGGCAGCGACCCTCCCTGCCCTAATCATGTGGCCATCCTGTGGTACAGCACCCCACCAGGCGGCTCACACAGGAGGACCTCCCGGCGGATTAGTGAGGGCCCGGCCTGAGAGACAGTGATCATGTAGTGTGTAAATTGGACGCCACACTTGATAGGCTGGGATTGTGCCGAGCACGAGCAGTCAGTGTTCTATATGTATCGGAGGCATCCATAATTTAGGCCTGTTTGGCGTGGGGCCCACCTTGCCGCCGCCCTGGAGGGATGGCCATGCCTTGGCAGGTCGCCCGGCCTTCCTTATAGGCTAATAAACCCTTCACCATCCCACTACTCTGTGAGTCTGTTATGATATGACCAGCATTAGGAATCTCATCTCCCCCCTCTAGCATCCCCTCCTCATGTAAGATAGGGAACTGTTTACTGCTCCTGCACTATGCATATATATGCCCAGGCACGGAGGTTTAGTAAGGCTATACTCAATTACCATACTGTACTGTCTCACATACATTGCTGGTTGTGAGAGAGAGGGGGATCCAAACCAGACAACTCAACCCCCTTTTGCCATGCACCCACACACATATCCCACCCAAACCCCCGATGTAGGCTTTTGCCTGGACTGTGTGGTCCATCTGGGACCAACTGCCATAGCTAGCACCTACCAGGCTGGTGATAATTGTGATCTATACCAGTGAAAACTAGTTTTAACGGCTGGTTCTGCATGACCCGACCCTGTGTATATCAGTCTAGAACGCTGGGAGGGGTGTGCTCGCCATAACAAGACCTGCCTACCATCGGACATGACCTATATTGAGCCGATGTTTTTAGAGCTCAGCCCGCGGCGAAACTATGACTGAAAGCTAGCAAAGCCTTCCCAGTCATTGCACCCACCCATCTACCTAAACCCTCCCCCATGGACCCCCATTTCTCCCATTCCCTCCACTCAGCACCCTCTCCCCTACCAGGAGCTGCTCTCCCTATCTGCTCCATCAGTGACCTATATACAGGGGAGCAGCTCGGGCGTCCCGTGCCATCAGATCAGCAGACCAGAGCTCACCTGATCCCCATAAATAAGGCGCCTGCTGGCTTGCCGTGCACCCCCTTCTCTCCTTCCCTGCCACTTCCACCACCACCACCGCATCTACTACCGACACGCGGGTGACACATTCACTGAAGCTGCCGCCGAAAATACCTCCTCCACGAAAGGGTAAGGGGGAAAAAGGAGGTGTGAGATAATACAAAAAGTATGTACTTTTTTATCCTGAATAATGGAGTAGTGCCTCCTCCACCAATGCCCATTCTTCTTTTCGCCTGGTAGAAATGGCGCTGGAGTGGTAGTGTGTTGTGAGTTGCTCATTCACCTGCCGCTCAGAGTGCTCAGGTATTATGAGTCGATGCAGTTATGTAAGCCTCTGCCAGACGGTGGCACACGCTACAACAACCCCATCCAAAAGCATTGTTAGAAGGACTGGACCCAACTAGAGCCAGAAGCACCACCCCAATGGCCTTTTATTTGATCTGGTCTATCTGATCAATGCTGCCCGGTGGCATCAGTATACACATGGCCAGACGGTGGGAATCACATTAGGGAGCATGGCAAGGGTGACTGCTTGTGTTTGCCATAACATATGATATCCACCCGTGGGCGAATAATTAATGGGACAGGTAGCATCCCAATATGGTGTGGCATTGGTGCACGGTCATGCCTATTGATATGGTGAGGGTTATATGAGAGGGTATAGACATAGGGGTCGACAAGGATGGGTGCTGAGTGAATTAGCACACTCTGTGTTTGTGCTATATAGGTATAGGACTAGGCAGACAGAGCAGTGCAGATTATACACGTGGACTCTACTGAGGCGGCAGAAGTTAGAGATGATAGATGTTGTGGCATATAGTGGGACCAAGCCAGCCAATGCATACATATATGTATCCGGGGGGTTTACGCCTGTCTGAATGTGTGAGTGTTGATGGAGTTAGTCGCGGAAGGAGAGAGGTTTCTGCTGGCGGGCCCTCTGTGCAAGGGCCGTTGACCTTAGGTGAGCATTATCAGCAGATATGTGGATGGGGTATCGAGATTATTTGTCGAATTGAATGGATTTACCATTGTTTTCATCCTAGGCCCTACACTGAGCAAGCATGTATTCCCCCAAAGGTAAGTATGGATAATGCATGGGGAACCAAGACATAGAGAGACATTAGGTATGGTATGAACGTTTATAGAGATGGACATTAAACTGGTACAAGAAGCTATGAGGAAATGTGTAGCATGGGTGAGCGGCTAGTAGTAAGCTCAAGAAGGGGAGTGATGTAGTAGTAGTAAGGCGGAAGAGTCCACATGGACGTAGAGTATAAAGTGGTGGGTTGCCATCCCCTGCTAGCTTTGATGTGGCAATGATAAGTAAGCTGATAGAGACGTGATTGATGTAGGCGCGGATGAAAAGACATCCAGACGCGCTCCGTGCGCCGCCGAAAAGCGTTTGCTCAAACATTGAGCGAGCACTTGCAGCGTTAAAATGTTTGTAGTACTCGGCCGCGTGGTCGTCGCCCGGAAATGTCCGCTTGGCTCGGCATGAAAAAGACGGGCAGTGTATAGAGCATCCATGGAGAGCTCCATCATGGCTAGACAACAGGAGTAGATCAAGCTAACGGTGGCCGGAATGGCACCGAACAGTGCCGGCTAATGTTACCTTAGTATGGCACCCACTGCCCAACTGCCCATTGGACGGTCGCCTGCACTCATCCGGGCATGTGCTCCAGGGCAGGGCGCCGGGTCATCAAACCACTGGAGGTGCATGAATGGGGCACGGTTAAGGAGGGATGGTCATGGCAGGGTACAGGAGGCACCCGGAGACAGACAGGTTGTGGTCAGGTGGCTGGAGGCTGGCTTGGGGAGGCAGTTGGGGTGATGGGTGTTTAATGTGTCTTCGTGCAGACTTAATGATCAAACGGGGCATGTTTACGAGCGCCGCTAAATTATTGAGCCCTGCCTAGGAGGAGAGCAGGCACCGGGGGTAGCACCTGGAGAAATACTACACGTGTCCTGCAGGGACCCGATGATGGACACAGGTCCTCCAGGGCGCCCACGCAGGACTATATTACATACCCATGTATCCTCCTTAAAGCTGACGTCGCACCTGCTGCAATATATAACCAGGTGTCCCATGACGCCCTTGTATATGTCTACCTCACCTAAATAAAATATTGTAATACTTTAATATTCAGACCCATCCCAGCCCCATATGTTGTTCTCAAACACATAGCCCCTCATGGAACAATATATCACATTATTATAATTCTAAGAAACAAACTTTAATGTGTTCAAATCCCCAAGACACTCTGATCGAGTTACATTCACAATTGGCAAACACTCTTCAATAGTGTTCTGATATTGATTGCCTTTGAAGTGGTCATATTACAATGCGCGCCAACCTTTCCAGATTCAACCCACGTACCTCGGCACAGTGAACCTTTGTTACCGATTCGACAACAACCCCATTGTTACACACATGCATAACACTGAAACTAAAACCCTGCCAGTGCATGCTCCCTGGGGTAACCCTGTACATCCCCCACCCATACAGTGCCCACATTCACGCCCACCTCCCATTCTCACCAAAGTCCCTCCAGCACATTCCCACACATGACCACACACCCATCCCTCACACACCTAATAAAACGTAGCCCATAAAAATTCCACACACCCATCACCCCATCAAACCATACAGACACCTACCCCATGACCCCCACCCGCCTAAGCACCCCAAACCCCTCATCAAAACCTGTACTGCAGCGCTGCACACGCCAACACATGGAAAGCCTTTGAGGGCCTGCATGACGGTGGCGCATTAAGCAGAACGGGTGATGAGTAGAGACAGAATTGTGTACAAGTGAAGGCTCTTATTTATTCATGGCAAGAAACAATCGAGCTGCTCGGAGCTGCTCTGTCGACTAGGATGCCGAGCGTGTCTAGATCTAGCCGCCTAGCACCGCACGCCCGGGGCGGTCTGCAACTAAGACAAAGTCAGCACCCTTCAATACTTCTCCCCTCTACCCCCTTTTAATACTGGTGGGGGTAGACTTACGGTTCCCTCTCTCCTCCCCACACATAGCACCAGAGCACCCTGTGATTAACCTTTCCCAAAGAAGAGGCAACATTATATTTGTCCGCTTTCATCTGATGCAGAAAGGAAAAACAACAGCTCTTATGAGAGGACATACATGCAAAAATCATACATAAAGACATTCAAAAATAGATAGATGTTATGGTAGAGACAGGTGGATATAGAAATAGGGATTGCACCAGAGGAGGGCTACACCGCATGATGACAGGAATTGAGACCGGAGGCAGCGGTAGACCGCCCGGGAGGATGTGACGGTAAGGGCTCTAATTAGACGTTGGTGGTGCCCTTTATGCATGCTGTTTGACGGACACCCTAGATGTTTGCACCTAAGAATAGTCCCCCTCGTTATATGTCGGAGGTCAAGGGTTTGCCACACACAGACACTACAGGTGCGTGTGAAGTAAGCTGCCAGGCGCCACCCAATGCTACCCCCACCCCCTTGCCATGCAGTCTCCCACCTACAAGTGGCGCACGGACATCTTTCCCTATACTACCACGCTATAGCTGAGGTGCACGCCTTGATATACTAGAACCCTGTCACCACATCGCTATTTCCTCTTGTCCTCCACGGCCACACAAACAAGGCCGTGCTCGGGAATACTGCGGCCTTTGGGATATTCAAATCAATGTTGTCTCCAGCACCCCCGTACACATCCCCCCCCCCCACACATACTACCACTCCTCCAGGTGTGGGAAGATGGCGGCTGGGGTTGGACATTAATGCATCTTGAGACGGGTACTTGGATCGCCCGCTGGCTGCATAGATTAGGGTATATCAGTAACGGCGGGCCCGGTGTTTGGCCTAACGAGGACAGACGTAGGTAATCACTGTCCCCGCCTGCCATCAGGGCCCTGCCCACCCCTCCTCCAGGCCCAGCCCATTTATCATTGGACAATACAATTAGCGCTACGCCTACCTCCCGAGCTCCTCACCTCCAGCTCATGAAATAGGAAAAATGGGTCTGAGCAGCTCGCTCATCTCGTCCCTCGCCCACCGGGGTGCCTCCGGGGCATGGGGAGTAGCTCGACATATGAGAAGTGCCTATGGAGCTTGGGATGTGTGTGTGTTTGTGTGTGTATTTGGGGGCCCAGAGGATAGCGTGGTTTGAGGGGAACCCTCAAAGAACTTATATCAAACTTTGATTCATGCCTTTGGCTGACGAATGGAAACTCTATATAGGGTACAGATACCCCGGAGTGTGCGCATGGTTGGCGCCGGCTGGTGCCTGTGTAGATCCAGTTCTATACCAACTACTCTTATGTTCTACCTCTGTAGAAAGGGAACATTGGCTGTTTTGTTTTTACAGTACGAAGCCACCACTTTGGTACAAAGAGCTCTGGCGACATGCCAGTCACACGCCCCCTCCTCCCGTCCCACGCCAACCCTGCAGCTGGAAGGGAGGGGGTACAGGAGAAACCCCAGCGCCTTTTGTGATATGCCGTTAATTTAAGTGGCAGGGCGTGAAGGCAGTATAGGAAATTGAAGTTTGGCGCGGGCGGAGGCTGGGAAGGGGGTTGAGATTGGAGGGTGTGGGGGTTGTGGTGTGGTGTAGGAGGGAGGGGGTTGGCATAGCTTCAGGGTGCATAAGGGTGAGTGTTGGGTACAGGGGGCTGGCTGCTGGAGGAGGTGAGGGAAGGGCAGGGTTTATATTGATGAATCGGGGGTAATGTCCGCCGGCCGTTGACTCGCTCCTGTGGACACACCATAATAGGACAGGCCAGCCGTCGGCCGCTAATCAATTTGTCCGGCCGTGACCGGAGCAGAGAGCAGCTCATGGGCTATATAGTACTGGCTGCCTAGAGAAGTCGGTGTAAAGTCACTCAGCAGTCGCTCAGCCTCTATACTTATACACCTAGCTATGCTGGGGCTATACACACCCAGGTTTGGGGACAGGCCTGAGTATATGGGTGACGGTGTGTAGGGATGGGGGAGGGGGGGGTCTGGGGGTTGGTCGGTCACGGTGTAGACCTGGGCTGGCGGCCAGGAAGCACTGGGCGCGCCTAACCGACTGAAGTCCGGGGATTTTCCTGCTCACGCTCGGCCGGAGTCGCAGACAGATGAGGCTAGGTAGGCAGAGCAGCTCTGTGCCCAGCTACCGACTGGTAGAGCAGTCCCCCCCACCCCCACCCCTCAACCACCCCCTCAGATTCCCGTGCACAGCACCATTGAAATCAGCCAGAAGATATCCGCCATATCGCATCGCCTGAGACATAACTCATCCGGCGGACACCGGCGCCGCCACGCCCCACCCCACCCCATCCAGTATAGACCCAAGTGTCGAGCCTAACATTCACATTTTTTCAGCCTTCAATTCCAATTGATATGAACATTCTTGATTAAACAAAGAAATAGCAAGGGCTACAGCAGCACCATAATCCATCACTTCTCTATTCATGATCACCTTCCACTTTTTCAGCCTTTATTTTGAAGAGCAAATGAATCATTCAGGACCTCTGATGTAAGCAAAGGCCCCGTCCCATGAATGATGTCAATATCAGAAGTCTGCATTTAATGAAAGACATGCTCCTTATTTTTGCTATGCTAATCACATAGAAACATCCTGCACGCTTGCGGATCGTTTCTCTGAATGCGCCCCCTTGCTTAGAGTATGGCCTTATTAGTAGGAATCCCACGTTCTGTCTTGAAGTATTGAACGCTCAGACTCTCGTCCTTGGCCCTCACTGTTCTCTCCTCCTCCCTCCATACATACCCACAGCCCTCTTCCGTGGTACTGTTTGGTAAACAGACCGATCTTACCCTGTTTCCGCCCAGTGGTTATTTACCCATAGTCCGTTCACACCGGGCATTAAGAACATGACACTCCCCATCTCCACCCCTTTGCTTTATCCATCCACTCACTACCCGCACCGCTGACCATTTGACCATCCAATTAAGCATTTTACTGGCCAGAATGTCTAAATTCAGGCCTCGGTTGCCTGACTCATCGGCCGTGGAGTTACCATAAGCCCGTCTTCTCATTGGTCTGCGTGGCATTATAATGGCCAGATCTCACCCATTTCTCACGGGTCGCGAGAAGTGGGCGTGACTGGTCACCCCTCGATCATGTGACCTGTCATGGCCATAATGTGGCTAATGTCTCAACTGTAATTTCGCGGTGGACCTTAATGGCTAGGGTGGAATTGCAAGAAGTGAGAAGAAGGACAGCGCACAGTGGGAGTGAGGATAGACTTGAGAGTATTCGACAAAGTGAAAGAAAACAGAGATATAAGCCTGTAAGAACGATAAGCTATCAGTATAGGTACCCCCCAAACTCCCCTTTCTAATCGCTCTTCCAGACGGCAAGCGGAACAGGCACAATGGGAGATAAGACCCTCCTTGTCTACAGCCATTTCTAGGCCACCTATCTTCTCTCTAACAGAGCAGGTGGGTGAGCAGCTCATAACATGCCCTGCTTATTATAGATACAAATAACAACCATGTTGTTCAAGAGAGGGGAACAAACGGCCTCCCTCTACTACCAAGTCATAAGTCTCTAATGCCCGCGCTCACAGGATCACCAAAACAACTGGAGGAAAAGGGGGGGGGAGAGAAATCATTGTCTTTACTATCTGAACTCACGAGGAGGAAGATCGCTTCGGTTGGTTCTCATGGATCCATTTATGTCGTGAGCATATCTGAGTGCTTCAGAGAGACGGAGGGGAGAAGGAAGGGGAATGGGGAGGTCATGCCGGACATAGTATTTGGCAGAGAGCGGGCCGGCGGAAATGGTGGTGTTTGTAATGTCATTAGGATCCCGACAGGCCAACTTCCTGAGTGCTGGCGGTCCACATCGGCTCCCAAATGTCATTAGGATCTTTGATCCATGTGAGATTGAGAAGCTGTAAAATCCACCTTCCCCCTTCCTTCCTATCCCATGTGATTGTGTACGGGGAGCAGCTCATGGTAAGGCACGTGGACCAAGTTGCTCCATGGCGGGGGCCTTAAGGTCGCTGCTTGCTGAGATTGCAGTTGAAGATGAGAGTAACCTTAGTGACCACAGACTCTGTATCTAGGTGGGCGGTGGGAGGAGGAGGAGTCAGGATTGATAAGTGACCAGTCTAAAGGGACTCATAACACAAACAATATGCCTTGCTACTGGTATCACAAAGCGCACCAATATTGCAACACCACATCCTTATCAAGCCTTGGTTCCGGGAGGAGTAGTATCTCAATGTTGCATTATAAAGGAAGCATATACCACAGGGAGCCATACACTGTGCATTATCATGATAGGATGGCCTTCTCATGGTAATATCAGCCGATACACGTATACAGCTAAGCTATATGTGGTGAATCAGTACATATAGACTACGTGCATTACATCTGTGACCTTATAGATCAGATGCACAGTCTGCGTTCAGCATTAGTTTTGTACGATATTACACTCTGTTGGGCCTGTAGAGATAAATCTCAGAATTTCCTACCACCACGGGCACAACAAATACATGAGATACAAACACTTCATCCCCCTACACTACGCCCATCCCGGATTACACTCCCTCAGGGGTCACCTAAAGGTCACAGAGACGAAGCAAGTAGCACCCTGGGATCAGGCGACAAAATGGGATGTTGGAGATGGGGGGGGGGAGGGGGTGGAGGGGAGAGGGGAGGGAATTGATAGTAGGGACAGTAGGGCTATATGCGGTGAGGCTGGAGGGAGATGGGGTGAGGGGTCACTATGTGAAGACATGCTGCTCTCTGGAGAAACCAATCGGAGCTGGACTCCAGGGGGTATCAGATGGTGAGCGACGGTCAGAACGCTATAATTATGTTGGGGAGCAAGGAAAAGGGTTGGAGGGTCTGGTGGGAAGGTGATGGGATGGAGTAGCAAGAATGGTCGATACGTCGGCGGCGGCGGCGGCGGCGGTCGCCAGTGTTAATCCTGCCCCCGACATGCTCATGTACGCAGCGAGCAACTCGCGGACAGCGGTAATGCTGGTCCCTTGGAGAGATGGGGAGCTGTGGACAGCCTGAGCTGCTCGCACAAAGGGAGCAGTGCTTATCTCCCTGGTGAATACTGATGGTCGTTGGTGAAGGCTGGGCAAAAAGGCCATCCCCGGGCACGCTCATCTCAGTTGTGATTGCTAGACCATGGTCTCAAAGGAATTGGACATCCCCATTTGCTTTTGCCCAATAACGTCGTCGCCGCCGCGCCAGCCCCCATTTAGATGTCTCAATGATAATGGGCCGCCGCTGTAATGGCTTGCCATAAACTCGAGTTGCAATCAATGCATTCCATTAGAAATGGTGCTGTCTGTAGCACTGTTCAGGTTCATTGTTATTACCTCCGTATAAGAATGCATCAGGGGAATGTATGTATTGTGATTTGATACCCTATGCAAATGCAATTTGATTTCATTTCACTGCCTTGTAATATACAGTAAGAGGAGAGACGCCTGAAAGTGCCCTTCGTTTATTCAAACATACAATTCTCCTAACCCACATTGGTTCACTAGTGACAAAGACACACCACTTTGTGATATTCCAGTTGGCAGTTCTTTGTGTAGCCAAAAGGCAATTGGAGCTCCTAGAGTGACTTTGCTACTACAACCAGCCGCTCTAATGTCTACCTATGGTGTTAGGTGCTCAGATTAAGCATGGAGAAGGGGTAATTTCCCCACTGTGAGCTGCTCCTCCGCGAGCTGGATCAGGCAGGGAGATTGCCTGCTGCCTGCAGAGCCTGCCTGATGCCATTCATCTATAGCCAATGACTGCTGAGTATGCACTCATTATCGCCCGGCTTCCGCCGCCGACAAAGTGGTGCGGCGTATTGTGCGGCTAATTGGATGACAATTGTAGCTATTATACAACGTCGGGAGTGGTGGCTGTGTGCTGGCGTAAAGCATGCTTTTACTGAATGCATGCCTGGCATTCCAATAGTGGCCCGCTCCTGGAGTTCATCACACTAATGCCATGGGGTGTTGAAATAATGTGACGTCAGCGCGTTTGGTTTTTAGCAGCGAGTTAGGGAGGCGTCACTGGGTGGGGTGTCTTCATTTACTACATCTCTGGGATTGCAGCAGCCAGTAACCATATCGTGCACTCCGTTATGTGGGTCATAATATTAGCCAGCCGCCGACTGAGACCAATGGGCCCAGCGTTATGGTGGGAATGATAATTTCCCCGATCCGACGCGGTCCGCTTCGCGCCGCTCTCCTGTGTCCATACAAATTGCAATCATTGCCGTGAAGATTGCTGCGGCGGCTATCGAGAGGCCCACATCAGGCGCTGATCGATATCTCTAACAGAGAATACTCATTTTCCGAACGTCTGATAACAACCATACCCAGGCTTTGCACATTTCAGATCTCTCTCCCTCCCCTACCGAGCAGTGTTCCGTCACAATCTCCCCCACCCCACTTCTCCTATTCTAGCACACATAGCAGTCTTTACACTTCTGGGATGTCACCACATATATACATCTCAAACCCAACACTGACCTCATTTTGCTGCACTCAGCATTAATCCTATCATATTGCTGGATCATCTTATAACTGTCTCCCATCCCATCCACCTCAATCAGCAGGTTTCCACCGACAATCCACCCACTCATTTTCTACGGTTATCGTCTGTTTATGTGGCGATTACGTCTCCCGACTATCTATAACCTCGTCCATATCGATGTCCAAAGCCTCTACTCTAAGTTATCTACAACTGGTCCCCCATAATCTCCAATATTTTCACATTTCAACTGAGGTATGCTCTTGCTTCCTCACTGGTTGAGAATTCATTTCCCCAGGATGTGTTTCTTTTATATTTTATCTCCGGTCCTTCTTTGTACTATTCCTTAGCTCCGGGCCTTACCTTTTCACCGTCCTTACAATACAGCTTCCCCATTTCTTCTAAAGTCTTGCACTCTTACCTAGCTCCATTTTTCACTAGTTGGTGGTAGGTACGGCCAAGGTCCCCACTCACACCCTATCTCTCTCTTTTCTTATCTCCCTTGTCTCAGCGGCCATCGAAGACCTACCCGGGGGTCCTGTATACCTCCCGTAGAACTTTTCTGTTTAAAAAAGACCGAGGCTGAATATGATCTGCACCATTATGGCTGAGCAGCTCTTAGGGGAGGCGGCGGAGACTGAGTTGTTGGTGAGCTGCTCACAATGAATGCTCTATTGACACGGTCGCGCCTATCCAGCAGCCACAGAGTCCCTGGCCCAGAGCGACCCGAGCCCCTTGTTCCTGACCACCCAAGTGGCTCTTCTAGATAAGCAGCCAGACAGCTCCCTTGTCCCGCCTGCTTCTCACAAAGCCGCCCACAGCGCGCTGCAGACGAGTAGAGGCGTTTACAGGACCAGACAGGCCACCACCCAGCGCCGCCAATCTACCTGGCGCCCTAGCCCTACTCCTCCCGCACCCCCAGAGGCAGTCCGCTGTCCTCCAGTGCCAGCATATCAGGTATCTCGCCATTCATTGCTGCTGACTACACAGCATGACTATTTTTAGGCCCCCCCTCCATCTCCTATCCTACCATTTGTGTTTAAGATAAAAGGCGCGCTCAAGCTCAGGTGCCACTATTTATGCTCATGTAATGTTTATTGGAGGGCTATTGAAGCTTTGTATTTATATACTGTCTTATTTATTTACCATCAGGGTTGGCTTTTTGCCACCTCCTACTTTGCCGCCGTTAAGTAGGAGCACGGACGCGCTTCTGTTTTTCCGAGTGTAGCATTTAGCGTCTAACACATTCCGAGCTGATATCTGACACCACTCGCTTTTATCTTGAAACGATCTGGAACGACTCTGTTGACTCGATGTAAATAATAAGATACACATAATTCATAAACGTATTCAAAATGCCGTAAAACGCGCCCTTTAGAATCATAATGTTTCCGTCCGTCTACACTATTGCTTCACTACTAGGAACCTGTGTACTCCCAATTTGTGGTTCGATTTGTACAACTCTGAACCCTTACTTGTTCGTTACAGTTTATATATATAGAGATACATGTATTCGTGTTATACTATTAAACATAACTTTACCTTTTACACTTTCTATGGAAAGATGCTAGTTAATTACGATTCAGTGTCTCCTAATGTTAAGAAACAATGCGCACAAATGATCTCAGAAATGTTTCAGTGACAGACATTCAGTATAAAATATGGCTCTTGTGGGTTTTCGCTTCACAAAACATGATTACTTGGAACTAATTCTGACCGCACTCAGGCCGGAAACTGACACAGTCTGATTTAATATTTGTTATTTTGATTATTCAATCACCTTGCTCAATGATAAATCATCAAATCCTGGTGAATCCAAATCTCTGAACCTTTCAGGCTTCCGGCAATCTGTTAATGTTTCAAAAAGGTTCTGAATGGAAAATGATTCATACTGTAGGGGTCCCTGTTAGCTGTCACCCTAGGTGGGTGTCAGGACGGTTTTGTACACAGTGGGTGGCGTCAAATGTCACCTTTAAAGGCAAGATATTGGGGATATGATAGTATGGGAATCACATAAATGCCCATAGATACCCCCCCCCCCCCAAAAAAAAAAAAAAGATTCACATGAATCAGACATTTCTATGCAAACCCATCCATTTTTCAAGAGAAATTGCTGATAATTGCTAGTGACTTTCTCATAGTATTTCTTTTTTGAAACACGTCATAAAAATCAAATTTATTGAGCACCTCTGCAACATGTTTATTATCTTATTGCATATGGCTGACCAAGACAATCTTTATCGGTGACTCAGTTTTCCTTCATGATTTGTAAAACATCAAAAATGTGTCATGATCTAATTACAAATTCCAGATGTCAATAAAACATCCTGGATAAAACCTTAACGTTTTAATTCCATTTTCAATATTTCGAAACACATTGCGTGTGAAGTTGGCCGATGGAGATTCCAAACAACAAATTCATTTTTACGTGTTTGCTTTCCGGGGTGCCTCTACTTGAAATTGTAATTATTAGCCGTGTATTTTTGGGAAGGTTGCAGTAGTTGATGGGGGTGTATCGCAAAAAGTAATCACTTGGAAACCGCCCTGGGCAAACGTCTAATAACCGCATCATAGGACGCCTGACGTTCTGATCACGCGACACGACAGCAATTTCGAAATTATACCCTGGTTTTCATCTTCTATCGTATTATCAACAGTAGTTCCATTGTGAATATGACTCTTGGGAGCCAATGCTATGGACTGTGTTTGCCATACATGTAGGTGACGGGTATAGAGCAAGAAAGAGGTTGACACACAAATTATATCCCTGTTGACGGGGGCATCCAATGGCATAGCTTTCTATAAAGCCATTATCATAAAGTGAAAACATGTTTTGCATGTTTAATGTTGTATTCTTTCATCCTTGAAATCCTATGTATGTAAGCACAAAAAGGGGTCCTTTGTTGTGTCTATTGCCGATGGGCATTCTGTATACTGTAAATCGAACAAGGTGTGATGTACAGTGTTAATGTTAACCCATTGTTGCAGCTGTAAACAGCCTGTGGTGGTCTCTGGGCCCCTTATCTGTGTCTGTAAATATGGTCACCTCATGCCTCCATCATGTAGCTTTGGTTCAGCTTCTTATCACCTTCTACCTTGTACCTTTACCCTACAGACGTGTTAGCTGCTGCAGACGGTACAGTGCTCCATGTGGACCATACTAAAGCAGCCTCTGTAGGCAGCAAACCCGTAGAGTCCACACCTGGTAAACAAGCAACGTTTTTTAATCTAGAAGAAACAGTTAAATGTGTCCTGAGCTCAAACTGTGCGTCTTGTCAGAAAAAAAGAATAGATTTTTTGCTAAACCGTGCCGTCTCCCAAGCTAAATATTATGCTAATACTTGATATATATCAACCTTATTATCAGTTTATATGTTATTAATTATTTGATTTTGTTCGAGGTTAAAGGCTCAGATATACAAATCACTTTAAAACATTTGCTTTAGTTTAATGCTATAAATTATGCACACAAACGTATCAGATGTCTTTTGCCAAAGGCTAGAACTAAAGTCGTAGCGTTGTCTTTATCTGAAATATTCAATGGTGCAATTTGATATGGTTAAGAGCCTCTGCTACTACTGTTGTTTGGCACGAACGTCTTACTGACTACAATAGAACCACTGCCTGCTAGCTCTACTAAAAAGTGCAAGCCTGTGAGCACATCCCATTAAACACATCCTGTCGTATGGTTTGACATATGATCCTGCGTATTTATGACTAGTTTAAAGCTCTAAATACCATGCCATGACCACTCATGGCATCCAATAATACATCACTCTAACAACATATGACGTCAGATAAAGGATGCATTCCTCTCTAACAGAATACGTAGCCTTAAGGAGAAGGATACTATTTTATGTAGATACCCCTTCCATATCCATGGCTTTGGGTGGGGAGGGATTGACTACGGTGCTCTGCTCCCCCCATCCTGAGTAATGGGCCAATACAAAACAAATTCTCAGTTTGGTGTAGAATTGGGAAGCAGGGGATTCCCTCATAACGCCAAGTAAACATCCCTTTCTCTACCCAATGTGTACCATTTAGATAAATACCCATTGTCCCGTCGGCAGTGGGGACATAAACAGCAACAGCATGAACTTATTTAGATAATAGATAATTATGGTAATGTATTCAAAACATGATAAATGTTGAACATTAAAAGAACCGTTCCCTTTCATCTGCACACCTTTCTGATACTTCCCCTCAGGGGATTTCTTTTTAAGTAATGTTCAGTATTCTATTTGAATAGAGGTTTAAATAGTTCTAAGGAAGGTGTTCCTCAAAAACCTTTTACTGTAGCTTCTGTAGCAGAAACAAGACCCATGCGTTACAAAGGAAAAATGTGCTAGTTTTATGAACGGCATTAAGCAGAAAAGCCAGAGTGTTACTTTTTATCTAAGTTTAAATTTCTCAATGTAAGTTGTTTTGTCGTTTAAACACACCTTTGCAATATTACGTCTAGACGTTAACGTTATTCATAGTTGTTTGATATTATATCGCCATTGTATGTTTAAAGACACTTTTATACACATCCACTTACAACTATCCATAGAGGCATGTCCGTTTTATACTGCAATCAAAGTAGTCAGATTCGGCGTTGCATGCTCGTTTACTGTTTCAAGGTCAACGAAGGTCAAGGAGGCCACAAACCCCAAGGTCACAGAAGGTCAATTCAGGAAGCCCCACGACCTTCTCATTGAATGTGTTTAATGATTTGGCCCTTTTATCTTGCGTGCTTCCTGCCGACCCGTGCCCCTCATGATACCCCATACCTTTTAAACATCCCATACCATTTCCTAATTAAGTGTCCAGTTCTTGCATGCATTCTGTGTACATTCCTCATCTGAGGGTACCTGGAACGAATCTTTCGAATATGATTATTCATGGTGATCCTAGTTCAAGTGTTAATATCATATTGGTGCATGTTGATAACTGTGACAACATTTCGCCAAACTAAAAGGTGAGTTGGTTAGTTACAGTAAGTGACCATGTTACCCGACTCCTGATCGTCGTTCAGAATGTCAATACTTTTATGAAACTCAAATTCCAAATGTGTGACTTCTCCATTTTCAGCCAGTCCTCGCGTGAGCATTCGGTCTCCAATACATTAATTATCCGTCTAAATGCAATTTACATCAACAATAAGATCATTGATGCAATCACATACATTGCTGTCTGCATATTACATTTTCATATTATGAAGGTAATATTCTCATTTTCAGGAGATAATGAAACCAATCCAATATGGCAACAAGGCAGGCAAGGCAAATTCGATGGTTTCCTATCGACATCATCTTCTCCCCAGTATATGAATCTGGGTAGAAAGGGCAGTGGGGGATATGAGGTTAGAGCCCTGATCATCAGGTGCCCTTAAGGCCAGTAGTGGGTGTCAAGAAGAAGGTCAGGAAAGGGGTTATTAGAGCCACAGGAACCTGCGCGGGAACCAGCTGCAGGTGCCAGCGGCTCCTTTTGATCAATAGAATAGGGAAGCCACGACAGGAAGCCACCCACTGAAGCCACCCGGCCTGGTGACTGCAGGGGGCCTTTAACCAGGCCATAGCTAAGTGACGTGAGAGGATCCTCGCATCTGAACCCGTATGGTAACACAGCTGGCCAGTAGAGGGTTGTGTATGGGGAAGTGTATTGATGAATCTTATTAAAGTCCATGCATACATATATTATTTTTATACAACTTTTATATATAATGCATGTATTCATATCGTATATAAGGAAGTAATGTTGAAGCTGCATAGGAAACCAAGAAACAAACATATGGCAGAGCATTTCTTATGAAGGCAGACGCTGCCAGATCAAAGAGAATCTTAAAGGGTCTTATAGTGAATGTCTTCTGTTAAACAGCCTCTGAACTAAGTAGGAACTGTAATCGCAGTTTTCTGAGTTAAGCCTCCGAGCAGTTGCTGAAGGATGTTTACTTGAATACACTCCATTCTTCCCCTCCATATGAAGGGAATTATTAAGTTAATAATGCGAAATGTCAGTACGATACAGTGTACATAACAACGCAATCTCTGTAACATGAAACAAAAAAGGCTCCTCTGAAGCAAAAGACATCTTTTCTGAACAGGAAATGAGCCAGCGCTAATGAAGAGAATCAAGAAACCCACGAAGCCACTCGTGCCTCTCTTCAAGTCTTAATGTAGGCCAGACATGAAGATGCACCATAAAAAGGGACACGAGTATAAAACATATCAAGATAGGCATGGAATGCCTCTTGTCGAATGGGGCTGTATTTATATATTCCCTCTTACGTATTTACCGAAGTCTCTGAAATCTGAATTCCATCAGTTAATGAGCCGCACATCTGAACCTTAATAAATGTAACTCCAATAGCTGTACATACATTCAGGCAACGTTTCAGGGCTGTAATCATATTAATTAAATTGCATTTTAACTTAATGAAATGACTTTCCCTTATCATAGGAGGGCAAGGAGATGTATGTTCCATATCCAGGCCGTAGTTTTCCACACTGTCGCATCGACATACCCAGACTTTAAGAGCCTGAGGGTTGCCCTCATTGATGGGTCAACATTAAAGGAGTTGGGGTCAGTCTGCGATCGTTACCTTCAGCATGTGTGCCTCTCTGTGTCTACAGAGTATGTTGGGATCAGTAATTCCCTCAGGCCGGAGCCAATACTGACAGAACATAGTCCCAAAGGGTACAGAGAGATGTCTGACCAGCTCTGACTGTGGGTGTGTAATGAGGAATATATATAGGGAATGTTAGAAGTTGTGTTATATGTAAAAATTGGGTATATATCATTCATGGTAATATTGTAACTTAACTAGGAGTGAAACCACATGTGGCTGGGAGAACAAAGGAAACGGCCGGTGTATAATATATATTGTTTACAAACCACAACTACTAGTGATATAGGTTGAATATACAACAGTCAAAGGCGCTGTATGCATCATGTTGGCCACAGCTACGGCTGAGTAGTGATCAGCCTCGACTGTCACCAATATAATGTATAAAGAGCTGTGGCTGTTGTATATCTATCACATACATTTTCTACGTTACTTGGATACAGGCTTCATATTGGATGGTCTGCGTACGTACTGGAAGTGGCTTACCACTCGCTGTATCACTATACTCATTACAATCCATCTCCCAAAGGTTCTAATCCAAGAGGGAATTATTATTTCCCCCGAATTGGAAGGTCTGGGGAAATTGATTAATTAAATCCATAGACCTAGCCCTGTTGTTCCTCTTTTCTACTTCGATTTTTGAGGAATGAAGATGAGGAGTGGAAATTCATATAATACACTTTGGGTTGCATCTCTGTTTAAAAAAGGGGTTCAGATAAAGATAGATTTGAACACAATTCCAAACTTTCTCTGACCTCTATGAGGGACATTGCTGGGGCTGATTGATCAGTTTGCCTGGATGATCCATTGCAAGGCCTCTCCGTGACATCCATGAAGATTTTAACATTTAAATCGGGCCGCGGGAGACTTCAGGGGGGATTATAAATGAAAGGGGGATATTGGAGATGACTGGCCTTTCACTCTAATGAAATAAGCCGTGGGCGATCTGCCCACTTCTCGTTTGACTGTGCATGGTTTATTTAGTGTGAAAACAATACCAACGCCACCCATCACTATCCAATACAGCTTGTAGTTGGAGGGATAGTGATGGGGGAGTCACTGGTAGGATGGATTATTTTCATGGTGGCAGACAGCAGTAAGGCACGGTGGATCAGCATCGGACTAGATCCCTCCCATCTCCCTTTCTGAACCTCCAGTGATCGGCCCACTAAGCCTGTGATTTAGCTTTAGCCGCCAGACAAGATTAATGGCTCATCATACGCTCGACTACCAAGCGTTGGGGCCCTGCCATGATATACGACGTTAATTAGTTGGAGATCGACGCCCTCCGGCCCTGGAGACTGCGCCCCGGGGACCTGTTAATGTTAGCACAGGGATATAGGAATATCACAAGGGAAGTCATTTCAGTCTTATTGCAGTGGGAAGGTCCACACCCAGCCCCTGCTATTTCTATCCTGCTCCGATGCCTGTCCTGCTACCCTGCTACCTCAGTGGACATTCTACCTGCCATTTCGACGCCATCATTAACCAACGAGGGGCATAACTTGGGAATCAGCCAGCAGAGTATTTACTCGGTTGTGACCCTTACACAGTTAACCACTCCCGCCAGCAGCCCCCTGCACTGTTCTCCAGGCTGGTCCCAGGACTAGACCTAATGCAGGCGTGGCTCGCCCTGGTTCTGGAGGGATCGGACGGAAAGATGGCCTCCAGATTAAGGATAGCAGTGGCCAGGAGCTGCTCCTCTCCAAACCCTCCCCACTGGGCTACATCCTCTGCAGTTCTGGCGTAGTTGTACGGGAGGGATGTGGACGTTCTTGGGCTGGTTCTACCCCATATACACCCTCCCCCGGGATGGCCCCTGGGGGCTGGGCAGTGGCGCACTGACTGATGCCTAGGCAGACCACAAAGTGGGGGGCGCGTCAGCAGGTGTTAGCCGCCAGGCCCTCAATGTACTTAAGGTGTTCGCCAAGTCCCAGACCGGCCCCACGTTCCAATATGTCACTGTATTACCGTGGGAGTTCCGGCGCCTCCACCGACCGCTCTTCCAGTGCAGAATACCCCTTTCTCACCCATCGCACAGACACACAACTACTGTTCCTACCCCCGACTGTGTACAGCATAGCGACACATAGACACAACCGCCACTTAACAGGCCCCACGAAGATGCCCTGCCTATTGCCCCTACAATTTACCACTTTATGTTATGGCACCAATGGGCTAGTAGTATCAGAATGTGGTCTTTTTCTCAGAGCACCCTTACCTCATGCATCCCACCTTCCAGTCTACACCAGCAGAGCCCCATCAGTCATGTCTCACACCCCGCCTAAGCCGCGTGAAATCTAATTGCTGTGAGGAGAGGCTGATGTGAAGTTAGATTAATTGTGAGCAGGAGAGTTGACGGATTCTCCCGGAGATCCACCATGGCACGACTAAAGCATGCGCCACCTGAAGCTGGGGTGTTGTGGGGTGCTGCTGACCCATCTCCTCCTGTTGCCGCCATAGACGGGGACCTCCCCCTCCTCCTGTACCATCCATAAGGCCTGACTGATGACCCAGGCAGCAATTAGATGTGGCATGAATCATGGCGACAGCAGCCAACGACGCCTCCGTCAAATTCCATTCCAAAATGGATGCCTGGGTGTCCTCTAGTATCTCTTTAAGTAATGCGGCCCCCGTGGCTAGACGCAGCAACAAATGCCTCACAGACAACACCATTTCCATTGTATAAGGCATCTCGTAAATTGCCTCCACATTTCCTCTTCTCCTGCCTATGCTGTCACATTGGGATCCCGATTGCTCATCCTAGAAATTAGTTGTCAATGTTAAATAATAAACATAAAAACAGCCTGTATGGGTTGTTTTTATTGTGCTTTCACGGACGCGAGGTGCGCTGTTAGGGGTTTTTCGTCGGGCATAGCTGGTGGTGTTGGCTTTAGTTGTTGTTTAGTTGTTGTTTTTGGGAGAAGAAAGAGACCTTAAATTTCCGTTTACTCATATATAATAGATGCCGTGCCAACACAGGAGAAGTCGGCTGTAGCTACTGGAGGGGGAATACAAAAGCAGGTGCCCGGGGAGGGCCTGGTGGTGGTGGGTGGTACCTACACAAAATCAAACAGAGTGATGGATGTAACGCCCAATACAGCACTGGGGGCGACCACAAGAAGCATGGTAATGTTCTTACTCTAAGCCCCTTCCTTAAGGCCCCACGCTCTACGTCCACAGCCTGAATCTATATCCCTACAGTATGCCGGGGGAATGTTCTTGATGGAACATCAGAGTTAACTCAATAGGGTTTATTACTTCAAAGCTCACCATAAGCCCAACCCCTTTTCCCTGCCTGCCTGTGAAATGACAGTCCCAAAAGGTCACATTTCTCACAAGTCAAAGCCGATTCCGATTGCTTTGATATGGGTAGGGAATGTAAGTCAATAGGTGGCAGTTGACAATGGGTGTTTTCTCACCAAGAAATATGCGGCACATCCCCAAATGATGTCTGGTGCAAAAAAACGCATTTCCGCGTTTTTTTTATCCGTTTTCATTTCCATCGGATATGAAGATTCTGATCGATTTTGGTTGATGGAGGAGTTTGAAGTCAGAGGGAGAAGAGGGAGACAAACAACGAGAGGTGACAAGATGGGGATATGGGGAGTAAATTATGAAAGATACACACTGGTCCAGACGATCGACCAGACAAGCAAGGACATTATTAGAGAAATAAAATAATGATGACTTCTCGTTTACCATTATCGTCAATGTGCCTTACGTACAAGTCGTTTTATCCTGAGATTGATGTGTTCTGCCATCTATATCATCCCATTCTTTTTAATATTTGATCAGTATTATCTATTTTATAGAGGTACTTAACATTCTGTACAGGCAGCATTTAGATGTTATTGATGGAATTGGCTAGAATTGTTCCCTCATGTCCCTTGGCCATCGTTGTGCCGTCGCTAAGGCTGTCCTATTATAGGACATTGTACCAGATTATGTTTTCTATCAGGAGATCTCTGCCAGGACGCTATTCCCACTTGCATCATCGCTTATCTTTGCTGATAACGGCATTGTCTTATACAGCGCCTGCCAGCCATTGAAATCAATTCTTCCATTCACTCGATGGTTTTCTTTCAAGTGCTATATGGCCAATACTGAACTTGAGATGCATTGGCATAGAGCCGGGCCCCGATAATTCCCACTTCTTGGCAAGCGGGTGATTGAAGCAAGCCCCGGTTGGCCAAGAAATATCGGGAAAAACCTCAATAGAGCTTCCGGAGAGATTCATTCATCCATAGGCCGTATTATGACCTTTTCAATAATGCATCCAGACAGGCTTTCTATCAGAAAAATGTAATTAGAGGTTCAATGCGTTACATCAGGAGGGACCTAGGGGTAGTTTGTCCTCATTAGGGGCTCGTACATCTGCTCGGGGTAAGACTCAAGGTCAGCGAGGTGCTCACTGATAGCTCGAGTAAATATCCCACACCGGGAGAGTAAACGCAATTGGGTCATGAAGGGATCGTCTTACGAGCGACTCGATGCAGTCTTCCCGAGTGAGGGACTTGAACCCAGCCTGTTAGAGGATCGACCCCCATTCTCCTCATCCCCTCCTGCTCCACCACCAGGGCACCGAGGGCTTAATGCCGGGGCAGCCCACCCGAAGAAGGTCAGTGAGCGACTCGCGGCCATGCCAGGTGGGAGGAGCTGCTCGTGATGGAAAAAAGGTCAGGGAAGCTGCCAGCCCTGGAGGGAACTGTGTCCTGCACGCATGTGGCAGCTAGCTAAGCGGTTTACATATCCTCCTACCACCCCACCCTGCCCAACGCCACCCCTACCCCACACGTTTAGGTGAAAGGAAGATTCCCCCCATCGGCACTTTTAAGAGGATTATTGGGCCAGACCGACCGACAACTAATTCGGAATAGGCGGTATATACGTGTGTACCCTTCATAAGCGTACGTGCTGTGCTCTTAGTCAGAGTGGATATGGATGATGAGAGTCCTGCCACCCTGGATGATACTAGTCATAACTGCGAGCTACTCAGTGCACTGGAGGCAGTGGGTGAGTGAGTAGGGCTCTGTAGTTGAGGTAGTGGTGGGGGTAGGTATAGGGGAGCATGGTTCGTGACAATTATATGAATCTCAGGGTGTCGGAGGCGGCCTACAAAGGGTTGCCAAAAGGAAGAGCTTCAGATCTTGGGCGAGCTGCTCTTCCGGCCTCCCCTGCACAATACTGGGCCTGCAATTAAACGGGCCAGCTGCCGCGTCTACAAAGATGGATACCCCCGCCCACTGCCTGCCGTGCTGCCTGTGGTTCGAACCACTTTAAACCGATTCTATTGGATTAAGACGGCCTTTTCTGTCCTGGCTTCTATTTCATTTTCCAAGAATCCCCCTCCCCTCTCTCTCCCTCCCTGGCTCCCCCCTCTCTGTGCCTCCCTGCCTCCCTGCCTCCCTGCCTGCCTGCCTACCTGCCTCCCTTGCTCCCTCCCTGCCTCCCTCCTTCCCTCTCTCTCTCTCTCTCTCTCTCTCCCTCTCTCTCTCTCTCGCTCTCTCTCTCCCTCTCTCAGCAGTCTATGTTTTAACAACATTCTCTTTACCCCGGAGATAAGCATAGCTTTACTTTTCTTATTGCATATTAAACTGGCAATATGCGCCTTTCCGCCTGCCGCCCTATCCTCGCGCCAGGAGGCACCCATTTAGCTTCTAGGGGAGACGTAAAAGAGGGGGAGAAAGCTCTACACTCCGTGGGCCGTCAACACAACACCCTCCAGCGTCGGCAATATCCTATTCGGTGGCCCCTGTCGTAGCCAGACTTGCTGTAGTCGGTGCCTGCCGCAGGGGGTTGGGGAGGGGAAGTAAGAGGGAGATGGCCGCTGTCTGTAGTCAGGTACACTGCTTTATTGCTAATTCTGTGTTGTGTTTAATACCCAGGATCAAATTTCCCGCCATGAATTTTACATAGTGATTAGGTGTGGCGCCGGGCTGCTGTGGAGGCCGTGTAGAGGCCCGCCTGGAGGCTGATCGATCCCCACCCGTCCTGAGCACACCTGGAACCTACAGGAGGAGGGTGCTGGAGGAGGAGGGTGGGAGGGTATAGGAGTGGAGGGGCAGAGGAGGTTCTGGCCAGAGCTATCACCCCCAACCCACTGCGACCTCCCACTCTGCCCCTGGTCATTCTGATTTCCCAAGGGTTTACCACTATTCGCCACTGTGTGTCTTACGCTCCCTGCCCCCAATGCCTCACACCATTTCGGGCCATGCTGGAAGGGATCACGTAACGAGTGGAATTTGTTGCAGTGTATACATATATATAAATATAGTATAGGATTCACATCAGTTTGTGCACATATATTATATTAAATGTTATGCTTGCATGTTTGAAAAGAGATAGCTGAAAGGTAACTGGCGTACTGCAAAGGACTGAAAAGGAAAAGAACTTTGAAGCTACCGTTACCTAGGGTTATGTTCAGGATAATCACAGAGCAAGCAAACAGCGGTTCCCTTACAGGGTATATTTATTGTGGGTATACTATTTATAAAGTGATGATTCAACAATGTCTTCAGTAAGCTACATGATATGTATATTTATGTAGATGATGGATATGGTACACAAAAGCATGCAATGATGGTCGAATGGATGGATGTGCAGCATCTGTTATCCAGGCCAAACGGCACATATATGTGGAAAACATCAACGTATGTGCTGACGTAGGTATATAATCCCTATTTAATCTGGTGATTAAGAGAAGAGAATCCCTCTGTAAAACAATCGTACTGAAAGCTGGTTGTCGCGTGATTAAGCTGACTGAATACCCTTTGCATGGGACTTAAGAGCCCGTAACAGTGCCCACGCCATGGCGGGATATTCGAGTCTCCCCACATTGTTTACCCCGACTAAAAGGGGAAAGGTTTCCTTTTACTAATGAAGGCATTTACGGAAGTTCATTTTTCGGTTCATGTTCCCTGCACATGTAGGGGAAGAAAGGTGTGAACTAATGAGTAGGCGACAGCTTTTCTAGGGGAAAGCAATGTGCTTTTTGAGCTCTCAACGTGCTCTAAAGACCCTTTGCATTCTATGTGGATTTGTTAAGGTCAGGGCCACTGCTTTACCAAATTACCCTTGATTAAAACAAACCCTTATCATTCAATCAAAAGAAGGCACCTCGTTTGTGATTATTAACCTCTTATCCAGAGGGGTAGGTTTTGAAATGCTGCCTGCATCAGACTTAATTACCACAGGGCACTGTAAACACGAATATGACTTTTCCGAGATTTCCATTGAATTCCAATGCATTTGGCTCAAAGAACCTAGTTCTCAGACACATCACCTTTGAGCTCGTATGCAGGCTCGTGTCATCCTTGCGGCTTTACTGCTATTCCGATATACTGCCATCAGTGTATAATTAGGTGTTTTAGCACTGCTAGAAGACCGACTACAGCATCCTATGCCTATGTCATAATTCTAATCAGCAGTATTTACCCATTCCCTTTTAGAACCAGATGTCCTCCCCATCCATCTCTCCCATGCCTCATTCTGATTGTTTTGCATTATCTCCCAATGGTAGGAAAATGTACCATCCGTCTCTATTCATCTTTTTATCTCTCTCCTCAGCCCTCTCAGCCCTCTCAGAGTTCTATTGGTCCCCCAGATCTTCCACTACCTCCTCCTCCAGTACCCTCCCTGTGCCAAGGTGTACTTCGCCTTGTCTATACCTGCCGCCAGCCACGTGGGCCTGTGTATCTACAGGTATCGATTGCTCGTTAACACATAGGCGGGGCGTCTATACCATGTTAACCAAGGAGGTTTGCCCAGCCGGATCGATGCTCCGTGCCGTGACCGACACTCTGCCGCACTCAGGGGGCCCAGGGAGCAGCTCACCCAACGCCAGGTGCGAGCAGCTCGTTTACACACTAGAGGTCCCTATGTGACTCGCACATATAACACACAGATTAACA
Source organism: Harmothoe impar (assembly GCA_947462335.1). NCBI lineage: Eukaryota > Metazoa > Annelida > Polychaeta > Phyllodocida > Polynoidae > Harmothoe > Harmothoe impar. Next base: position 85,761,913 of record OX381704.1, on the reverse strand, counting down.
TAGAGATTACACTGGGGCCTACCGCCACATACATATAGACCCAACCCTCCAGATGATGAATAATGTCCCATCTAGCGGGGAGAAGGAGGATGCGTACACACACCCTTACTTAGCCTGTGGTTAGAGCGAATGGAAATAAGATGTAAATGGGAGTCTATTCCACAGAGGAATGCCTCCGCATTGACTGTCGTGTCAACATTTTAAGGCTGGTGCCTTGCAGACCAAGCAAATGCATCCCGGTTTGGCCGGCCATGTTGACAATAGTGTTACCAGCAGTACAGGTGGGCTTTGGTGTGTTGGGCAGTGGGCGTGCTGGGGTAGGGCACTTAACAGTTGGCTTGGCGTGGCGGGTTTCATTGGGCATCCAGTGTAAGAATCGGGCATTCTCTGACTTTATACTGGCTCTCCATTGCCAGCTGTGCCAGCACTTTCCTTGGTGCAGGAGGAAGGTGTGGCAAGCGGTCTCGGGTTAGTGCTTCCTTTGTTGGGCTCCATGGGGGTACGGGGTGGGAAGAGGGCTCTAGAGGAAAGACTCAGACCTATCCAGCCAACCTGAAAATTCCACATGCGAGTCGAGGGCCCCCATATTGGCTTCCTCTCACACTGCATCAGCAGCGGCGCGGCGGCGCTTCGCTCCCCTCCAAAGGGCTTCATTCACAAGTCCACAACGGAGCGTCCACCTCCCTGCTTCAACGCACGCGGCCCGGTAGCCATAGCAACCAGGGATGTAGGGGGGCTGGTTCATTAAAGTGGAGTCGGTCCTGTTTCCTGTCACGGCAGATGTTGCACTGACCCGTGCTTGCGTTTAACCCGGCCAGACGTAGGGTGGATCAGAGGGGCCCAATAACCCCATTATGGGGACAAGACAATCGGCCTACCTTGGCGGCTACCTCAGTGTCTGCTCGCCCATATGTCACGGTCACCGACCAGGTACCGGGCTGCTTAATGAAGGCCCACTTCCCTCGTCCACCAAGTATAGAGGGGCTACCCCCTCCCCATCCCCAAACCCCCTCCATTAAGCGCTAGCACTATCCACATCAACCAACCCACCTCCCATTGGCCAAGGTAAGTTCTGCCCTCCTCCCTCTCCCCCTTTCCTCCTAGTCGTAAACGTACTTCCCATCCCCCTCTCAATCCTGGCTCCTTTTAAACGGATTTCTTTAGAGCTCGAACCTCGGATGAACCCAGGAGAATGGAAAAAGACTGGCCGTGGAGTGGATGGCATACATCTTGTGTCCAGAGCTGCTTCCATGAACCCTCTTTGCTGCTCAGTTATAAGAGGTTTAGCCTGAATGGGGACATCCTATGAGCTGCTCATGTGGCCTTCAGGTTGGTTAAGTGGCGTGAGATTCTGCTCGTTGTTCTAGTTTGGGTTTAACCCTACCTCCATCCTACCACGCTACCCATACACAGTATCATTGATCGGCCCAGACTCCCATCACCGTCAACGACATCCACAACCTCGGCTGAAATTACACAATTAAAAATCGCAACCATTCGCCACGCGGACCGAAATAAGAAGATTGATTTTAAGCAAAAGTACAGCTATTACCTTGTGTTTACAAGCATCCCGCCCATCGGTCCCTAAGAAGATATCGGGATGAGTTGATGGGGGTAGGCCAAGGAAGATCTGTCAATTGGTCGGCATGGAGCAAAGTATGAAGTGCCATCGATTGTGGAGATTTATCAGAAGCTGTTATTGACGACAGATTGCGTTTCGGTATTGGTGGAGCGCGACAGGGACATTGTCTATCGACACGCGACAATGGCTCACCCAGCCTTTATCACAACCCCACATTGAGTGGAAGCCTGGGGTTTTTACCCTATTCCCCCCATCCCTCAGTTACCCATGTTAAAAATGAACCCCCGACGGGGACGGGGGTGAGTGGAGAGTGAAACACGTGTTCTGTTAGTCGAAAACTAATACATGATGTTTTCTGAGCTAAGCCGATTTGGTTTTATGTCCAATCGCACTGACAGGTCGGTCCATTTGGTTTATGAACAATTTGTGAGCTTCCTGTTTGTGTGTTATGGTTCCTTTTTTTAAATATTATTATCATTGCTTTCTCGTTTTTGGCAATCTTTTTCTCGTCCAGGCCCTAGACGAATACTTGAAATCGGATTCCACGAATCATATTAAGGTTGACTGCTCTGATATTTCAGTGCTGTCAGGTACTCACCGTCCAATCCCAGGATGGAGCTGTCGGCCATTTTTTAATCTTATTTAACTTAACTTGAATTATTTTATCTTGTTTCATTTTGAAATTACCCACAAAACCGACCAGTGTTAGATGAACTGTGTTCAAGCGACCATCAGACAAAGCCAGGTTGAGTCTTTTTGAGTTGGTAAGGATTGAGCCCTGGGGAGGCTCACGTCCCCACACGGGCCACAAACAACAGTCTATTGCTTCGTGATAACACTTCCCTCTCTGATAGCGCCTCCCATGGTGGCCCTCCAGGCGGCCCTCCAGGACATCTCCAGTGGGGGTCAGCGGTAGCAGCATAAGGAGGGGGGGGGGGTGTGGGGTAGCCCCACTCTTCGGCTCCTGCATGTTGGGCAAACCAGCGACCTGCCAGGGAGAAGGGAAGAAAAACATATCTGTCTAAAATTGACAGATCTTGCATGTCCTCGGAAAGCAGCAGTGCCTGGGTAAATCTTGTCAAGCGTGGAAGTACTATATGCTAATACCCACATGGGGCTCGTGGTGGAAAGTAGGGGCCTCCCATGGAGGAGCCGGGGTGGTCTGTAATGGCCCCAAGTCACACGCCTCGGGCTGCCAAGCCTTAAGGCCGTTGACGCCTCCCTCTTCTATGCCAGTGAAGCATGCATATGTTCAGCTATCGTTGGTATTAGCAACGGAAGGGCACCCAACACGCCGCCCACATTCCAACATCGATTCCAATTCCCCTGGGGCCAAAATAACATAAAGCTACCGGTAATAACACCAAGTGATCAACGCCGCCAAATGAGACGTTTGACCTAGAAACCCCGAAATATTCCCCCACGTCATTCAGAAAGCAGAAACTCGCGTGACATGACCCGTGAGGTTTAATTTCCAATACCGACCCCTGCATACCCAGGTGGTGGTGCTGTCCTGGCAGGAAGCCACCGGAGCCTATTGCCTGCTAGTTCTGTTTAATATGGGCCCGGCGGCTGAAGAGAGTTATTCTATGTCTGCGAGATGGAAAGTCCTGTTAACCGTCGCCCCTGGGGGGACTGCAGTCGCCGGGGGCTAGTTGGGTACATGGAGAAGCTATATGGGGGCTGTGGAGGGGTCAGGCGGTGGGTCGGGCCGGTGGTGGAATGTGATCAGGGCTGGTGTCCTCACATCGCCTCCTCCTCCCCCTCACCAACCTGTAAGCCTGTCAGACAGCCGGTGCTGACAGCCATGACGACTCACACCTGACACGGTGCACCCCTCCCCAAACTCCAGCCAACAGATTCGATTGCTGGGAAACGCAATGCAATTACGTCAGCATGACAATGCACTGGAATATGGCTTCCGTGTGGTTAACAGGCCTGTGGCATGCATTTTACCCACATGACAAGCCTGCTGGGAAAGTTGGAAGTTTGATAGGAGCACAGCCCATTTGACCTCCGCCTTCCATTCTCAGAAGCCGGTGACATTGGTGAAAGGAAGCATGGAATATCGGCAGTTCTATAATTAAGTTAATGTAATTGCTTAAAACCAGCTTCCGTCTTTAAAGGTGGAGGAGAAAGGAAGGATGGGTTTGGACGAGGAAAAATGTCAGGAATTGCTGAGAGTGTAAAGTTTTGTGGGATTAACTTTGGGGAGTATTAGTCATGACCTCAGTGTTGAAAGTTGCCTTTCGCTACGAGGAATTGGTAAAACAGTCTCTTAAAGTATGGTGCCGTCCTATGCTAATAAAGCTACTCCCACTGTGGAATTGTCTCTGGCAGCTGGATCTGATGTCATCGCCGCTGGCTTCCACTCAGACACCAGCAGGCAATGAACGGAATCCTGTGACCTTTGGCTAAATGCTTTTGGACGCAGCCGGTGAAACACTTGACATTTGACCAGCCGTAAAGAAGCCCACATCCACGAGTGTGCCTCGGGTCAACAGGTTTTTAACACATCCTAATGGCAGGACATGATGCTACAGGAAGTTATAACAAACACTCACATCAAAGACGAGCCCTGATTGCCTCCTTCCGCCAATGTTATATTAAGGGACGCTGGCAATTTATCCTGTCTATTTGTATGCAAATAAAGGCCCAGATAAACATCAGAAATACCTAGCGTTATCCTAGTTGATGAAGTTCTTTGATAGCATTGGGCTCGTCCATGGACGGCAGTCCGGCTTACAATAGCATAGGACAGCGGACATTGTTTGGTGACAGCTGCAGTGCTTAGAGGCGTGCTGATATTTATGGATAGAGATAAGACAATGCCCACTATGATACTCTGTGGGCTTTCTGCTGCCAACGACAGGTGCTGGTGACAGCTTAATTACCTTTGGTCTAATGTACACTCTCGAAGTTACTTATTCCTATATCAGACACAATCTGCCCCTGAGACCGTCCCTTAATCTTCCATACACATCCATTAGAGCTATTCCCTAATAGATACACAGAAATTACAGCTATAACCCCTCATAGATACATCTAATCTGCTCATATGCTACCCACCCCTTGAAGCTGTAACTGAGTGACTATCTGTGTCGTGACTGAATGGAGTATCGACCCCATGTTTGAATATGGTAAATATCACGTCAGTGTCTTTTGTCATGTAATTGACTATGAAAAATCAAGTGGACTGATCCAATGGCTTATTGTTTGCCAGTAGAGGTGCCATTATGTTATTATTCCAATTGCCTTGGTTCGTGGATTTTCAGACTCAATTTGTCGCCATGGTTGGTGCAAAATGCCAAGCCAACATTGGAAGAAAAGTTATAAATTGCTCAGGAAACAGCTCTGGAGGCACTACTAAGAACCGACGTTTCTATTAATCTTTCATTGGAATTGTCCTGCCTCTGCCTAGCCAGAAATACTACCTTGGGAAATGAAGTTGCACCTGCTGGGAGATATGCAAAGTAATGTAAAAGAAGCTACATTAGGTTGTCGTTTACAAGACAATATGTGGTGCTTCTATTCTTTCTAAGAGATTCCCCGAGGAACCACTCCGTTTACACCACTTTGAGAAGGCATCTATAAATCTCTCCTGCACTACAGTTCAGAACCCTTGTGATAATGTGATACGTAACCATTCCATGGCTAGTTTATTAGCATCTAAACCACTATATTGTACTACTGAGCGTATAAACAGAGAAGCCACCGCTGAAGCCACTTGAAAGTCGCAGTGAACGCATTGCGCTCTGACCAGACTCTAACTAGTGTGGACAGTTGTTGGGGTCTGGTGGACATTTGTACGGCCAGGCTCACACTTACACCGCTTGTTGTGAGTGTCAGCAGCTGTATGAACTGCAATATATTTCCTGTCGTCTTGTACAAACAAGCCGGGCATGCCCCGTCTACTAGCACACATACTATGCCACCAGCTGAGGGGACGGGCCGCCAAGCCTGAGGGCCGCCACCCCCAAGTTAGCAGCCATGATGAAGACAAATGCCCCACACCATTAGGTGCTTATTTTTTCTTGTACCATGGGGAATAGATTTAGGAGTGCCCGAATTGGTTTCTATCGTGGGTGGTGACTTATTCAGAGAGTGGCTTATCTTGTGGGTATTTGGAGCGTAGCTCCATGCTAGGCATGCATAGGTGCATGAATCATGCTGGACTGTGTGAGAAATGAGCGCTGTAAGCATCTTTACAGCGTACGTCCGCCTTGCGGTCGCTGACATTACTAGTTTATTATTTATGCATGTGGCACTGTGGGGCCCAGAAATATGGTCCGCGGTGTTAACTAATGGCAGCCCGGGGAAATGAGGACTAGTCAGGTCAGTGCACCACCTGCCGGAGCGTCACAAGTCAGCACCTTTTACAGTGTCACCACTCGGCCTCAAACAAACTTAGCAATTAGGTCAATACCACATCACTAGGTGCGGTGGCGTGCTAAAGACAACCCCCATTAGCTCCGGTCGTGGTCTTTTACCAAAACGCAATCCTTTTGTACCCCACTTCCTCCGACGATGTTGCCGATTCGCCATCTGTACGTGCCAAGTCACCGCCATTTGGATGTTTGCCTGGCGTGAGGCGTTGCTATTGACTGACTTGGCGCCTCGTCTGAGTGAGGAATTTGCCTCTAAATGGGGCGTTATTACCGGCCTAGTTCCTCATATTATAGCAGTGTATTGAGCGATTGTTTTCCCTCTGGCTAAGTGCTGTTCGGAGCTGCTCGGAGCTGCTCGGCCTTATCTGTAGTGCAGCCTGAGAAAGCAGCGGCTAGGTGGGTTCCGGCAGGAGGATACAGCATCGATGGGGTAGTAGTATAGTGGGTCGGTGGTAGGGAGAACTGGTGCTCAGCCCCCGGGAGGCTGACCAGTGTTGTTGATGGGGAATTATTCTATTGCTGATGGGTCCGCTAATGGCCAGTGAGGTACACCCTCACTCATACCCGTTCCGACTGACCACTGCAACAATACCACAGCACGGCTACCATATCCTCAGGGCCCCATGTGAGATTCCTGTGCGTGTCCCCTACGTTGCCTCAGGCCTACTGATGACACTAGGCAAACTATGTCAGCACTTCTATCATAGAACTGCGTAGAGCCACTGCCAAGTCATTTCCTTCTATATATCTCACTAGTAGGGTTCATATCGATTCATTCCCCATATACATCTTGATAAAGACTCGTTGTCTCTAGAATAGTGTCTCTTATCAGATAGTGTGGGAATCGTTAGACTGTGAGAGGATATCAAAGAGGATGTCAGGGGAATTAAGTTTACTATTGTCTTCCTCTATACGGAAGATCTTAGCGATGGTGAACAGTATGGGAAAATTACTTCTGCTCTCAGTCTGTCATATTCCAGAATCCTTAATGGATAAATGTTATAGAATCTTTGAGACTGTAACACTCTCTACAGAGCTTTCATTCTTTGAGTATTTGAATTGCTAGATAAATAGCGTTGTCTATTGTATGCACCTGCTTTTCTAATATATTCCCTCCATTTCCATATATATACTCTCTATGGCTAAACATCATACAATGCTTAATAAGTATAATATATTTTGTTGTAATATCTACTTGTATATTTATAATTATCCAATAGGATTATATTTGCATGTCTATAGATCATGAGATACACGTGCTCTGCCAGGCCTAATCGTCACTGCCGATTGTGCTGTAATCGGCCAAAGCTATATACAATCAACATGCTCAATCGGACAAAGTTCCCCAGTGGATGTGGCCATTATGTGGTCTCTAGATCCGGGTGGATCAAAGCTCATAATAATTTGTTGAATCTCCTGTACATTTATTACACCAAATATGGTCTTTCCCTGTTTTATTGAGTATTGCAGCGTCTAGCAGAGGAACGCCTTTCTATTTGTTTGTGTGTTTTATTAAAATATGTGACCTGATCTTTTAGTGGCTGCCTATAAGGGATGCTGCCAGGAATATAAGGCTTCTTGTTGGCATGTGTAGTATCCAGCATGATCCCTATGCTACAGTAGTGTCACCAATAACCTTATACGAAAATGAACTGTTACTCATACACCAATATGAATTAAACAATCAAGTTTACCTACAATTAATCAGATTCCATTTTTCTCTCTTTCTCTCCAAACAGCACAAACGAAAGGCGACAGTCGCATCATAGAGTTTGACAAGATAGAAGTTGCCAAGAGACCACCAGATGAAGAGACACTTCGCAGCCGTGAGAACTTTGTAGGATACATGCAACAGTTCGTCTTCAACGGGGACCACTACTTTGAGATGGCTCGGACGGGCTCCCAGGGCATCGAGACAACGGCCAAGTTCGACAAGAAGGATAAACTGGTCCACTTCCCGCTCACGTTCAAATCTCCGGGAGCCTATTTGACGACGAGGTTGCAGCTCTATGCTACCTTCACCATCTATTTCCAAGTTAAAACAACACAGCCTAATGGGCTGATTTTATATAGTGGAGGTAGACGAGGCAAAGATTTCATTGCGCTAGAGATGGTCAAAGGTCACATAAGGTATGTGTATGACCTGGGCAGCGGCCCACGTGTCGTGCGGTCCACATTAGACCAACCAATAAATGATAACAAATGGCACGATATAGGGATATTGCGACCTACCCTACAACAACATATACTGCGCGTCGATGAGAGCGCAAGTTTTGACAACTTGCCCGATTCCAGGGCGGTGCATTTTGACACCAATGGCTTGTTGTTTATAGGTGGAGTTGAGAAACACCTATATACCAACTTCCCCAAACTTCTCCGCTCCAGGGAGGGATTCCAGGGCTGTCTGGCCTCCCTAGACCTGGACGGAGACAGCAGAAATATCTTGGAGCATGGAGCTGAGATTCCCCTGGATTACCATGATATGATCTCTGAAGGATGCGAGGGTAGGTACCTCTGACTGTATACTAAAATATACAGTTTTGTTATTTTCTATATCTTGGGTGTTGGGTTTAAACTTACAAATTGCAATCTAAGCGTATTGCTGTAAATGCACCAATACATTCACATACTGACATTCAATTCTGACTGAAAGCAAGGACACTTTGACATTACTATGTGTCTTTATAGGTATAATTTCCCTGCTCATTCCGACTTTAATACTGAAGACTGTGTAGGTTGTGTGCTATAGTTTACTCAGATGTCACCTCAAGGAAGAGGCAGTACTGTATGTGGAATATGTGTATATATTGCCTAAGTATCTCTATAATTTCAAATACATTTTCTGAGATACATCACTATTGATTCAACACCAACAGAACACACTTCTACTTGTTTGATGGCGTCTAATGTTTTGGTTCAAACCAATAAATCTTTTTTCTTTCGATCGAGCATCAGAAAAAGAACTTTGCCAGAAAAACACTAATCTTTCACTGATGCCCCCATCGTTGACTCTTTGAATCCATATTCCAAGTCTATCTCGTTGGCAATGTTTTAGGTACCTATTTTCAGGACAAAGGTAAGTTTTTTTAACGACCGCATTTTCCTGATATTCGTTGTCCTCTTGTTTCACTTAAAAGCCTCTAGGTAGATCTACTTTTGCACTTGTTTGAATGATTGATGTTCGAACCGAGTTATTGTGCTCTAGACTGACACGTTGAATTCCACCAGCGCGACGTATTCTATGAGACACCTTCCTTCTCATTTCATAGGGTCAAACCCACCCTCTGAGTGCTTTCTATACTCTGACCAACTGCTGTCATCACCAGAAGTGAAAACCCTAGAGATAAATGGTTAAAACTCTAAATGTAGGGCGCCCTTCTTCGACGTTACATCGTGATATATATGGAGGCTGCATGGGGCCAAAATGACACGTAACAACCCCACCCAACTTAAATATTGTTCCTTCAAGTGTCCCCTATATGGTGTATAACCCATGTTGTAGTAGTTCTCCTGCAGGCGTCTCTGTGTCTAGCCAAAAGAAAAATCACGTAATTTGTGTTTCTAACTACAACAGGTAGCGCTTTCATTCTCTTAAAATTAACTATATTCTAAACCCCCTGAAAACACATTCAAATATTTCAAATATCTACCACATTCGCCTTTAGAAATGTATTAGATTCTCATGATATGATAAAAGTCTTTGTAACTGAATTACTAATTAAAATTAAATATTAGAAACATAAAGAAACAATATACGTTGCAGTTTCAAAATGAATTGTCATAAGCCCAACAAATAGAAATTTCACTTCAAGAAATTTTGCTTAATCAAATACACCTTTACTTTTTGTAGCATAAAATAAGAAATGACCTACTAAAATGCATGCTAAAAGAAGCCACCATATGCTACTAACAAAATTACTGCATGTCGTTTATATCTCTCATATCACCAAAGGCATGTAAATTATTTCCAAACATCCCATAGACACATATCTACATAGAACGATAATAAATTTCTTGCAAGTGAAATTTGACAAAGACAAACAAATAATGTGATACACAACACCCTGTGATGAAATGAGAAGGAAACAAGGCGACGCACTTCCAGTAAACAATGTCCCCAAGTGATCCATGTTTTCTTCATTACACCTGAATCGACAAACACCAGTGCATATCTTAGTATTACTTTTGCCAGGCATCGACTGGGACTTCCATATATACTATAAACACCCTTAATTTAATTCTTCACATTGCTAGAAGCTTTAGAACTATGCTGCCCAGAATAAACAAAATTCACTCAATGCTTATACACCTATTATTGATAACCACCAATGTTTTATTTGTCTTTCCGTTCAAACAGCTCTTAAATAAGTTTACATTTATACATATTCAATATACATTGACCCGAGATAAACTGTAACGGTAGATGTCCAGAAGGGAGAAAATTGATACCGAAATGTCCAGTACAAGTGACGTTCTGTACCATTGAGGGTCCCTGACCATTGCTTCCACAAATCGTGTTGATATACCATTGTCCTATTAGTCATTATGTGTCTGACCCTTCTGAATATTTGACCACTGCACAGCACCACTGTGAATGACTGACCGCTGCCATGGCTGTGTTCCGATGCACGACCCTGTCAGTTGTTTCCTTTATACCCTTTCTAATAGCCGGATGCTGTTCTACTGAGCACACCAATGCTCAGGCAGTGGGTGGTAAGAACCAAAATGATCCACAGACCCAAGGTTACTAATCCCCATCCCTTTCCTTTCTGATTAACATTATTATATTTTGGTTATCAATCTTCCTTTTTGTTTGTTATTTTGTAGCATTTATACCAGAAGTAAATTTACATTAGGGAGATCCATCAAAGCTGTTATAATCTCGATTTAAGATTATTGCTTCCCAGTGAGGCATATAGACATATTTTATATAGATCGATCTCCTTCTGTTTTTCATAACCGCTCCGGCATATTATACACTTCAAGTAGGGCGTAGTCGCCATTGCGATAGCAACGGATTGATTTGCCATAAGGTGGGCTAGAAACGGGTGCCAGAGGTTGCTCTATTAAAGCAGGACAATACCACAAGTATGGATCCTCTGGCGGATCGAAGCGCTGCGTTTATATGTGCCATCCTCTGTCCTATTTACCAATAATTCCGAGGCTGGACGGCCGCCTCCAAATGGAAAATTCATACATGAGTGCACAGGTTTTATTTGCTGATCACTCAAGTGACAGTGGGCTCCTACCGCTCGGCTGTTATCAGGCCTGGTGAGCCTTAAACTCGAGACAGGAATTCGATCGTTGACTATACAGATATTCGTTACTGCCGTTCGATAGAATGAGATCTTGAAATAGCACGTCTTGGCAGGACTCAAAATAATGCCTCCCGTGCTCAACATTTTAGGCTTCATTTTGTTAGCTTTACATCTATAAGATGACATGGATTGGTAATAATCAATCGGTGCTGACGTTTCTGATGGGGCTGTGTTTGATTCCATACTTGCTCAGGGTGCTAATATCACCTGCTAGAAGTTTCTGTAACACCTGCACCATCGATTAATAAGCTCCTTAGTTTGATGTCAAAATAAGGCGCGAGGAAGCCAGGGCAAAGCCACGCCACCCTCAGGGGATTCATTGCCTTAAGCCTTGAAACTAAGCACCCGGAAATAATTATAATTCACATTGATTCTCATTAGGGATCAATAAATATCCAGATTTAGATCATTGTAATTACCATAAAAGCAGGACTTATTACGTAGTTCAATGTCAGCGCGGAATCTAATCTATCAGGCAGTGTCCGTGTTAATAGCTTTTCAGGCATTGAGGAGGGACATTTGTAGAAAGGGGAGTGCGAGGGAGGGATTGATGCATTAAGAAAGGTAAAGAAGGCCTGGAGCACAAAGTAAGGATCAATAGACACACGAGTGGCCTACCTGTCAGGTACACCACAGGTGGAGTCGGAGAGAGCTGCTCATGAGGGCCGAGCAGCTCAGTAATCCTACCTCTTTCAGTTTTATCGACTTTGAGGCTACCAGAGCACACTCTCCCAAATGGATCCCGTAAAGCCATTTTAAATGAGACACAGTGCTTTAAGTCCTGGCTAATTCTTGAATTTACTAGCAAAAACCGTCGAGATTTTGGGTCGTGTGTCTGGGTGAAATGGGATTAAAACCCAGCACCAGCGAAACAAATTAGCCTACCAAGGGTCTAATTTATTTTCCTTGATTTGTGGGTCATCGTCCGAAATGCTTCTTTTCATTAACTTTTTATTCATGTTACAAATCCTGCCCTTTTAGTGGAAATGGAGATGCTATGTTTGGAATATAAAGAGGAGAAAACAAGAAAGTAGCATCGTCAGCATGATATCCGTTGTTGAGAGGGGTGTACTTTAAGCCGAACAGCTTGTTTTAGTAGCTAAGCCAAGCAGGTTCTTTTAGTACGTTCATTTTTCATGAACATTGGTTTTAGTATCCCCGAAGTAAAACACACCTGTGTAAAAAGAATAGTGGCTATAATGCCAGTGGGGTGTCGATCTCTAATCCCACCTTGTTTCCTTGACAGGTGCTCATTTATAGAGACAGATAGCTCTGGGCGACCCCTGACCTCTTAGATCGTTGTTTCCACCCTTTGATGTGTGGTCGGGGAGTCGGGCAGATCGTGTTCATGCATTAAAATCTAGCATTAATGAGACCTTGGCTGGAAAGTAACCCTTTCATGTTAACAAGCTTTTTGCAAAAGACTTATTTCATATTGTTCATAACGATAGAACTTTTCTTTAATATAGTGAATTGCTATAGTGGTTATTTTCATCGTGCCGCTCATAACGAAGATTAATTCCCATTAACTGACAATACCTTTCCTTTATTTTCTTCCAAATAACGTTCCCAAAACGCACAATTGGGAACACTGGCCTGGCAAATTACGTCCCCACCTTTCGTGAATAAACTACATAAATGCTGGTTTATAATATGTTTCAGATGAAATGATGGCAGATAGGTACTACAGAGGTTGGTAGTTACCAAATAATCACTGCTCATGATATGACAATTTTATTTGCTTGTCATACTCACAATTCTGACTCGCATTCATTCTATGTAATGTACAACTGTATCTAACATGAATAGCATGCTTAGTATACTCAGAAGAGCACTGCAGAAGAAACACACAACTGATACACGGTATGCTTAATTGCATTTTGTATCAGTATCCTTTGAAACCATGCATGTTTACCGAATGGTCCATCTTTGATATTGTATCAGCCATCCAAGTACCCCACTTACAAGTGGGATAATACTTTCAAATGGGACTGTATTCCTGGCTACATCATAACATCATTTATATCAGGCACAGGCATGGCAAATCATGCACACGTATGTACATTTATATCAGAAGCTGATCACATTGATATTCCTAATACTATGACGCTTTTGAATCTTTAACACCCTCAACATCCTAATATGTACAGCATGCGATCACGACAATACTCACGGCCACATTTGATTTAATTATCAATGTTGTTTATGAGAAAGAACAAATGTAGAAGTATGGAACCCCACCAGACTATGAATTTCGAACGTAGAATGCTGAAACACGAAATAAGAGTGTGAAAAAAGAAAATGGCAACATGTGCGGGATTTGATACCTGCCCGCCACTTTTTTATTCACAAGGATCAGGTAAGCTCAGCTTCTGTGAAGTAGGAGGGGGCGGGGTTCAACTTTTGCATACTTATGCAAAAGTCATTGCCTTATGGATATTGCCCGGTGGCTCCTATATTGCTGGAAACAGGAAGGACGAGTAAGGTACTGGGGAATTGATTCTGACAAATTTGTGTTCTGATTAACGAGAATCCCCCTGTTCCCCTAAAAGGTCCTTTATATGTTGTGCCTGGTGGGCGTCGTAAGGTCGGGGCATTGGGATGTGTATTAGTCGGTGCCATGTGAATTGGCGCTAGGGCCCTGCCCTCGTGATCATGATGTATTTTCTCCGGCGGGCACCATGCATTTCCTTGGCGACATGAGCATAGAGGCCATTACCAGAAGCAATCGTACGGCTGACCTGAGAGGCTAAACTCATTAGTGGGCTACCAGACGGAGGGGGCAGTAAGGAATGGCTGGCCCGCCCAGATTACAAGGAGATGTCCAATAAACAGGGGGAATCGCAGGAGGGGATCTATAACGCCCAGGGTCGGCGGCCCCCTCTCCCCCTCTCCCCCTCCTCCCTCACCCCTAGGGCCGTGCCCAAATTGTGTTAGAGCAATCATATCGGGCGGCACAGCTTTATACACGCGGTCTGGGGATCGAGTCAAACGGTTATCGGACGCCCGTGCGCAGCGGGCCGGGGAAGGAGGGGAAGGGGACGGACGTCCGGCCGCTATCTCCTAGGGTTGGCAGGTGGGGTACCGGGATTACCAGGGGAGGGTTCATTCCTATTGCTCCATGGAGGCCGTCTTCAAAAGGCTTAGCCAGCGCTGCGGGAGGGCATCAGGGACGTCTGGTAGTCAGGATGTGCTGGGCCGTTGAAGACATGGGTTCTGACATGGCGGGGAGGCAATGGGAGGAAGAAGGCAATAGGGGAGATAGCTGGGGACTGGCTGGGCATTGGTTCAGGAACCCAATAGCCAGGAAGGCTGGGTGAAAGGGTCTTTATATAGTGGATAGAGGTGAGCAGTCTGGTTCTTCGACGGCCTTCTCAATTTTGACCATCGTTACTGCCACCCATAAATTAGGAGACCCTTGATAGAAGGTCCTTGATATGAGGGCATCTCCTGAAGCGGGAAACCATCGGGGACCGAGGCAGTGTGTCTGTTTTGTATCAGAACACACCAGTCCTACCACATGTGTCCACTACAGGGAGTGATATCCAATTTCGGTATGATGTCCATGCCAGAACATACACTCCGGACAATGGGCACTGGTCAGTGTCAGGCACAGCTATACGGATACATCCACCCCGACATGGGTGCTACCCTGAGTGTATATTTCGGAATATGGGGTCTTTCACGTTATGTGTTATAGTCAATAGAAAAAGGGGAAGAAGAGAAGGGCACAATGTTTTCTATTAGTCGCAACATTGCTTATGGTTTCCGTAGACTATACAAAACGAATCAAACAGTATTAGGGGTAGGTGCCCATCTAGAAGGTAACAGTATAACCCCGTATAATCATAATTATCAAACAGAACTTGTGACGAGAGGACTTTTTAGGCATCCCAAGCTCCCAGGGGTGAGTACAAACGACGGTCGTATTAATTAAAAGCCGCAGATCCATTAGTACGACGCTCATATCTGGCGGGGCTGGGGAGGGGCGGGCTGGGGAGTCTGGTCGGGGTGGGCGGTGGGCAGACAGAGATAAGACGCCTGGCTGGCTTTCATGTGTGTACCAGCGGCCGGCCGACATCTTTGATACACACTTGGGTTTGTACATAGGAGCTGCACGCCTCTGAGCTGCTCCAGCCCGGCCGTCTGTGAGCAGCTCCAACGGCGCCCAGTCCGCCTCTGAGCCGGTCACCTTCAAAGCCAAACTCAGCCCCCACTCTCATCCTATCTCTTGTCGGGCTGGTCCTGCCGCTACAGCCTTATGTCCTCACACATCTGCAATGGTGACGGTTTGGCAGGGATGAGGAGACGCGTGGGGGGAACTGAGCAAGTATTGAGAAGGTAGTGGTAGGAGCGTATGTATGAGGGGTTGGGGGATTCACGATCACACACACACACTCTCCTCCTCCTCCTACGCTGCCCGTTCAATTCCCCTCTCAGCGCCCACCACCGTCTGACTGGATGTCCTTGTGGGAGGCTGTGTAGTTGGCACAGTCCAATATCTACTGCATGATCTGCTAATTAGGCCTTAGGCCGGCGCCAATGTGCATCGAGGTCTTATTTACGAGATCACTACCCCGCTGCGAAGTGGGCAACAGCCTGGATCTGAGCGGACTAATTATTATTGATTGTATAAGGCATGAAGAGGAGAGAGGGTTATCTTGATACATTCCTGATCTTATCCAAGGTTACTGCCCGGTTTAATAGCCTGCTATATTAATTCCCAGGCACAAGGCGTAGAATCCTAGGAATGCTTTGAATTGGATTTCTCTCGTTTGAGCAGATTTATTTGACAACGCAGGGCGACTGCAAATTAGATTAACGCTTAAAGATCTATTTCCAACGATGCCTTTATCCTGTGAATGCAAATTACCAAATGCAACACTCTGGGCCTTTTGGAGATTGATTGCTGCAGCTACATGCTTGGTTACACAAACAAAAAAGGAAGTCAACCGCAGAAAAATCCTCGTTTTTTAAGGACTCACAAGAACTAGGCCCAGAGATAAAGGTTTCCCCATTTAGATGATTATCTATATCCTCTTACATTTTGCCGCTTTGACAGCTGTTATCTTTTGGTGTGGTTGATCACAAGGCCCTGACAACAGGCGGGCTGGCCAACAATGTGACCGCCTAATACATCATTGATCTCCTCCTCAGATCATTTCCCCATTTAATCCCGGCTAAGAATTCATTTTGGCCCGCGACACAAACGCTCTAATTGAGTTTTGTTTTCAGTAGGATTACTTGCATCATTCCCTCCCTTTTTCGCTCGGCAATTTGTCTAAGTCGCGAAGCTATAATGAGGATTACTTTTACAACTGGCCCAGATTGGAGAATGTGATCAGTGCTAAGCAAATGTAACACTTGGGATGTATTGTCTCTATGTGTCCTGGATGTTCATGGCGGAACCTTAAGCAACCTATTACTTTTTTTCTTAATATCGCCGTTATCTCAAGGGTAATTCAATTTTATTACACCCGATTGAACAGCTAGTCTCCCCAGTGATGAGGATTACGCACACAGGCTCTAATTACTTGATTCGCCTTGCAGTTCTTAAAGTAATCATGTAATGCATCAGTGACAGGTTGAATAAGACCATGCAGTAAAGTAGTACAGAACTGAAATGGAAAACTGCACTCGCGATAGTTTGCTTCTAAAGAATTAACGACTAGTACATATGTGTTGTCAGATGCAGGCCAGAACATTTTATTACAAAATCTCATAATCCACCTATTTTCTCGTTATCCAAACATCGGACCTATCATCTGGTATGACAGCTTGATGTATTAGACATCAAGACCTCCCCTTCAGACTGTGACAAGCAATTAATTAATGCACTTTACTGGGTGGCTTGTAGGTATGATAGATGCTGGAGCCGTGCTAAACGGGGCAAATAGAGCGGTTAAAGAAGGGTGGCACGGCAACATGGGCACCCCTACCCATTGACGGTCCGTATTAGCTGGCACTGAGCTGATGGATAGACTAGCTGACTGGTACCAGCCACCCCTGGCATGCCTCACGCGGCCCTACACGCTGGACACCAGCGGATGTCGGCACCGAGCGTGCTGCCACCTAGCGGGAAGCTAGCGGGAAGTCCCTGGTGTGCGGGCATGGAACTTCCGCGTGCAGCGAGGCCAGCACTCCGGATTCATTTACAATTGGCCTCATTCTCACCGTCCGCTTTGCGAGCAACTCCGCGAGTAGCTCCGAGGAATAAAAGTTTCCCGCTCTGCTTCTATTCATGTTAGAAAAGGCCATCCCCTACCAGCGCTGCCAGGCTCGCATGTACACTTTGTTCGCAACGTTTTACATAAAGCCACAGTAGACTGGCGTGTAGCAATGAACAGGGAGCGGTGGGGGTGGGGGTCTAGAGCCAGCTTAACTTCAGTTCGCGAACGCCATGAACGTAGTGAAAAATTGCTTCATTAGGAGCAAAGCTTTGATTATAAAATTTCCTTTGAATCGGCTGCACAATAAGTTCCAATTCTAATAGGACCAGCCGCCGTTTTTGCCACCCCTCACCGTTAATTAATAAAACGATTGCATTGCAATACGAGGCGGACAGCCTTTTCTCGCTATGGCTTCAATGCCTAGGAATGACTAAAATCCAGTTGGTGAATTAATAAATAGCCGCGTATGACGCTGATTACTCATGGCGTTTGCCTTTTCGACCTTCCCTGCTGCCAAGGCTGCCCAGGCCAATCCTGACCAGCTTACTTTAGTGGCCGCAGGGGGGCACTACGGTCGGAGGGCTCTATGAGGCAGTAGAAAAAGTTTGAGTGTGTAATCTGCCTCTCCATACAGTTGTCAGAGTGGGAGGGGCAGGCTGCAATGGATGGACGCGCAGGGGGCAGACAGTCGGGCGGAGAAAGAGGGTGGGCAGGAAGCCCAATAAACCCACCAATCTCCTTCCGCCAAACCCCACCTCGTGATCAGCCCAGGCCGGTCCCGGGTGGACCAGCAAGTCATGGTGCTATGATGTATAAGGGACTTGACCCTCAGCTCAGCAGCCCTGCACTCACAAAGTACAATCCGCCGTCGGCTTTTGTTGGGTATTGGTGAGCCTGTGTCCTGTTTCATTATTCAACTTAAGGTAGAGATAGCAAACAGCTTGTATCGAGATCTAATGTGGCCAAGGTCTGCCCTGGAGCAGCTCCGAGCAGTAGGTGCAGTGGGGAGCCCTACCCCTTTAAGAGACATGCTTCTCCATTGTTTCAGGGATTTACACGAGACAGCAAGGGCTTACAGGAGGCTTAGATACTGCCGGCAGAAGGAAGTGGAAGTAAACTGATGCCTTCACCTCATCTCCTCTTAAAACTTATCAGAACCTTCATCTACCTCCAGGCACCATCAACTATATTGCTCTTTATATACGAGGGAGATGAAATATGACCTGTAGAAGAGCAATATTAATTTATTCCTATTGCCTGAAATCATAGTCCACCAGCAAGTAATCATTATTATAGTTGCTTTTCCCTATTCATATGTCAATCATGTATCTAACTGAGAAGTACCATCCCTGAGGCCTTCTGCACTTTCACTCTACCGAACCACAATGCAGTTTTACATTTCTACTGCTGTGCTCGAACGTGACTACCTGTTCGTATATAACTGACAATTGGACACTGCTCTTAGGTGTCTGACTCGGGATTAACCTGCCTGTACCGAGCCCTGCTACCAGATGGGAGGTGCAGATGGAGGCTTCTATTTACACTCTGCCTCACCCACTAATCTGGCCGCTTCAGGATCGATACCGCTCCAAGTAATACGAATTCCAGATTCAATAGAGCACCGCTCATTGATCTGGTGTGTCTGTTGTCCGTGGTCACTCATCTACATTCGCTGCTACCCTGCCCCCCATGCGTCCTTTTTGTAACATACATACGCCTCCTGCACAGATTCAATATCTGCATCTTGTCCGAAGTTTGTCTTTTATTTGGGCCGAAGAATGGTTGGGTCTTATCTTTACAATTAGAGCACGCATATATAGGAAAGAGCTAACCAACTCTTCTCTTTTATATTTGAGGTTGCGTCTGTATGCAACCAAAGGCTCTATACAATGTATATATAGCTTTTGACCTTCGGAACGTGACTGTCTAAAAGAGAATTGTTGAAAAGACGCTAGAGGCAGACCATTTATACCTGTCGGCAGCTCTGGGGGTAGAGTCGGAGTGGGAGACAGTCGTAGAAACGTCGACAGGTAATTCCGATATTGCGGAAAGGCCTCAGGATGAGTGAGGGAGAATGGAAGCCCTATGCTGATATAAGACCACTTCCGCTATGACCACCGACTGCGTCCCTGACGTCACCAAGACAGGTTCCGATCCTTCCCAGAATTCCACGGGGTGGATAGGACCGGAAACAAGGACCACCTGTCTTACTTCCGGCTTATATAAGAGCCAATCAGGATCGGCCGTATTCGATTTTAGGGACGGCTGGTCATCAGGCCCCCTCAGCGCCCCCTAGCAGTGAGCATCAATTCCAAGATGGCCGCCAGGGCTGAGGTGATCAGGCCTGGCCCGAAGACAAAAGGCTGCTGGGGCGGACCAGGGCCGAGTGGGGAGGAGGGGGCGAGCTGCACCCGCACACCACCTGAATGGCCAACGAGGACCATGCCGATGAAGCATTGATTGTCTGGGTGCAAATCTTGTTTTGTCCCCGTGACATTTGATTGGGGCAACGGCGTCGGCTAAAGCCAACCACCTTACCTCATCCAAACCCCAACCCCAAGCCCCCAGCGTCCTCCATTTCCTCCCACCCTCATGTGTATTCATGGCTTGACAGCGTTTGCAAACAAGATTGGAAAGATTTGACAAATCTTAAAATCAAGTGAAGCCGGCGTGTGGGGTTGCCAAACGATGAGGAGCCCGGAGGCGGGAGCGGCTCCCCCCTTCATCCCGCCCTCTTGTAGCTCTCCCGGGTCGTCAGAGCTACTCCTAATGGCGGACTGACCTGCACACCAAGCACCCTGACGCAGCAAAACTTCCACAACCAAAACCACCAAAGGCACCCCTTCCAACAACTCGATTGCCTGAGCTCTCATGAAGTTTCTGACGCAAACAATCAGGGAAAACAACGAGCTTGATATATACATCTATGCATCGTTGGTACCACCATCGGGGTAGGATCCCACGCTTGACCTTTTACACGATGGTCATTACTCGGCTCATTCCGCAGTCGCGGCACTCAAACCGGCCGGGGTCCGAATTCCTCGTGTTGAGAAGTGAATGGAATCCGTTCCCAGCAGCGTTCAATCGTCGCCGGAATGAGCCTGTGCTTGGCACAACAATGGCCCTCCTCGACCAATGGCTTTCAGGCCTTGATAGACCATTTTCCGTGAAATATTGAGAGATTGAGGTGATTTTAAAGCTAATGGCGACTCAGGTCGGCGTTGTACATAACGGAGCTGGTGGAGGGGGGCTGCACGGACGGAGACACCTGTCCCGGGAATTGGCGGAGGTGGACGTGGCTGTGTTGGATGGTGAATGATTTAACAGATGCGGCCCAATGTGGCCCTCCGTGGTTGAACCTTGCTGTGACTAGAATTACCTCAGCAACCACACGCTTTCAACTGGCTTCTCCTGCCTGTTTGCTGCTGTTTCCGCTATTTGTGTAAGGTAGTACGGCTCATGATGGTGCCACGTCAACAGTTTTGTGCTGGACGGTTTCCCTCATGTTGCCTTTCTCACCCTGAGACGCCTAATATATAGGAGGTCTAGCGACTGGCGTTTAGATATTCATTAGAGGTTGATGACTCTTCACTGTACCATAGTCATTACCATCGGCGTTGATAACACTTTTCCTGTAGATAACCAACAATATACGTGAGAATTATGCTTACATTTGGGATGAAACAGATTTTTCCGAAACAGGGAAACTGCTGAGTCGTCAAGCTTGCTAGGGACACACTACTGCATCTCGACACAAATGAAGAATTTAGTGTTTCATAAATAGCAAATCCGCAGCCTCGGAATTGTTTGGGAAGAGCTCTTATCTCCGCTGCATCTTTCATGGAAGGGGAAACTTGCAGGTTGAGTAAATCTCTCCATGTATTCGAAGATGTCTGGTCTTTGTCATCGGATTGGGTGTAACCCAAGCATACAATTTATGTAATACGATGTTCATTTCTGGCGATATCGATAGTTCTATGGCATACAAATCGTCCCTGTCCCTGTTATAACTTGAAAGGCTGCCTTACTTGTTTGTCTCACATTCAGGTGTGTAAACATCACCTTGCCTATCAGGTAAGGCAGTGGGTGGAACGACAGCAGAAACCTCCCACCCACCCTATAGAAGCCCCAGAGAACCGCTCCTCGCTCCTCGCCGACTGCTGTAGGCACAGTAATATTTGGGCCCTGAAACAGTCTTTAACCTAAGAGCACCTAGAGCACGTGCAAGTGTCTGTTTGGGTCCCCTATGACCTTACAGGGATTGGTTTATGTACAGTCCATTATTGTTAGAGCTCTCCACCAGATGGCACCGGCGACCTTCTAACCTTCACCTACCTTCAACGCTAAATAGCTCGGGCCACATCGTGAACACAAATGGATATGGCACTGACTTCCTAAAGGGTTACTTGTAAACAGATTTCTTCTCAGGTCCTTTTACAAATCAGGTATGGTCCTTCCATCTATATGCACAATGCAGCACGGTTTTAACCAAATAGTTAACATGCCGATCCACGCACCTGTTCAGGACATTTATTGGCTAGGTAATAGCGGGACATCCTGCAGCTTTCGAATTACGCTATGTGAAGCCAACCTCGTAGGTGGGTGTATTCAGTAGTATATAGTAGGCAAAGGGTTATAGTGACTCTGTGCTCCCAGGTGGCAACTAAAGGGAGCATAGATCAAGGCCCACAGTCTAACACTAGGCCCATATAGCTTTATGGGATTAGCTTTAGTAGAGGATTAGGGATAAAGACCGTCCTGCGTGAGCTGCTCGGCCTTAAAGCTGCCGGGTTTATATATGCTGTTGTAGAGGTGTGTGAGCAGCTCGCCCTTAATACACCACACACCCTGCTTCCCCTGGTCACATGTGGGCCATCAGGAGCTGGGTGATTAATCTGCATTAAGCACAGGAGTGGCGGTGAGAGAGGAGATGGGGACTGCTCCTGGGGTAGGCCATGCTCTGGGCGAGCAGCTCACGGGAACGTGGGGCGAGCAATTCACGGGGTCTGAATTTACCACCGTCCTTACTACGCCAACCCTGACCGTTGAGCAGGTCGATAACGGCTCTCATTGGGCGGTTCTGCGCTGCTCCTTGCCCCATGGCCAGTTTATGGGATGGCCGACTTCCGCTACGTTTGACCCCAACTGGAGTCCTTAGGCTCCCCGCCTACGTCCCTGTGTCTAGTCATATATATACCAGTGGGTTCCGGAGGAAGAGGGTAGCTGCTAGGGGCATTTGTGCAAAGCCCACCATATGGATGTTGCTGGCCCTGTCGATGTGTGGGCGCCGTTCCACGTACCCCCGACCCCACCCCAACACACCCTCTCTGGTACAGTGGCTGGACCTACAGGAGCAGATGTAGCCCTTGTCCTGCAGGCAGGCCTTAATGTCTGTATGGACCCTAGGTACTACCCAAGACCCTGGAGGATGTGTTGGGTATTTGTCTGCTAGACTGGTGGCGGGCTCTTGTGTCTAGGGCAAGAGCGGTGATGAGTGTGGTTTACATAAGTTATAATGGGAATAGTCATACATATATAGGAGTGTTTGGTCTATGGGGATGGGGTTATACTGATGCTACATATATAGTGGTAAGGGTGTGGTAGTAAGGTATTGTGGTATACATAATGAATTGGTAGTGGTGGACATGGTTTACTGGCAGGGATGGCGGTGGGAACGGGTGGTGAATATGAGTGGTGACGGTGGTGGTAGTGGCTTTGCCTTTGGTGGGATAGCAACGTCGCAATCGTCTGACTCCAACCCCCACTACACCATCATACCAACATTCCCGCCTGGAGCCCACCCCCTACCCATTCAGCCCGACAATATGTGGATCAGGACCCTCGGCGCGGGGCCCTCACGTCCCCTGGGTGCCGGTCCGTGTCAGTAGAACAAATAGGGGATGGCTCAACTCAAAGGCCGCCATCACTTCAAAGCGGATCCACGCCCGGACCCTGCCTGGGCTCAGGCTGGATCCCTAGTCGAGCCTGATCCGAGGCGACCCGTGCCCATGCGAATAAGCATGTCATTGTTGCGATGCATCGTTGGGGAATAGGCGCTGAATTGCCTCACAAGACAACACAGACAGGGGGTCTCACCCCAGCAGCAGGCTTTGATGGCAGTTTCAATAGTCGTAATCCGTTTCGGAAGAAAAATAAATAATTGAGTTTTCTTTTCGCCTTTATTCATTTGTGTCCTTACGCTTTCCTCCCCCCTAACACCCCCACCCTCCCCCACCTAAACAGCGTCCTACTGTTTTCTATCCTGTTCCGTTCACTATGTTTTATTTCTAGGGCCGCCTGAATGATAAAAATGTCAATCACAGCACACTTAATAATTATGTATTCATTATCTCAAAACCCCTATTTTTCATAGGAAACTTGTAGGTATCCTAATTCCTCATTAACCCAAAATAATACCTCAGGGACATTCCCCATTAAAGAGACATGATAATCATTCACAATTTCCCATTCCTTTACATTAAAGCCATGTCTAAATCACTCTTCTCCTAAATGTTAATAAGCTGAGTATGATTTTAAACGTGTAAGGGTCGACGTTGGCTGTAGACCCTAGTAAGGGTATAATCCCACTGCAGTGGGTAGTGTTAATAAGCCAAAGGTCCTCGTGCCAGTACTCCGTCTGTCCCTATGTCCCGTTCAATCTGTCACCAGCTCCCTTTTACTGTTCTTGTCCGACCTCCTCTAGAAGCCCAACCTTCCCTGTTACATCCCCCCTCGCTATGTGCTCATATGGCTAAGTCCTCTCGTCTTTGTGCTTTTAGGTCCTACAAGTAAGTGCTCTGGGACGTCCTGCAAGAACGGGGGCTCCTGCATCCAGGAGTGGAACTCCTACACGTGCGACTGTGACATGACGTCCTTCACGGGTTCCACGTGCGAGGAGGGTAAGTGTGCTTTGTACTTAGACGTGTGTATCTAACATAACGTGTGTACTTATCATAACGTGGGTATTCATCATAACGTGTATATTCAGCATAACGTGTTGATATTGGACACGTGTGGGCGCGTGTATATGCAGCGGGAGGCAATCCATCAGAGGTCAGGGTATGGATTAACGTGGTCTGCAATAATTAGTATGAGGGCCTTGTATGGCTTACTTCGGAATGGACTGAGTTATCCTGTCTGCCAGGTATGAATATGTTATGTTTAAAGGTAAAGGTGATTCTATTGATCAGTAACATTGGATGCACGCTATATGTATGGGCAGTTTATTACATGCATTGTCATAACATGGTGGTCCTGACAAAGGTAGAATAAGATAGGTACCATATATAGCATTACTATTATAGTTATAGTTAACGGTAGGCATGGAAAAGAGCTTGGCATAAAGGTGGGATAACTTTCCATTCTATGGAACTAGAAAGAAGGATTGGCCATCAAGCATGTAACTAGATTAACTGGGAAGAAAGTGAGAAGCATAGGGGAGTGCTGTTAACTAGGTTTATGGAGTGAGGTCGTGTCATGCCTCGTTAGACGCCAGCCTTGCTGCTTTATTAATTGCCCAACACCGGCCTCGCCTGCAGAGACTGTCGGCCAATTTTCACTGTGCTGCTTATGTAAATGTTCACGGCCAGAGATCAATGGGGTGTCACCGGGGAGGTTACGCGTGGGAATAGATCCATAATGAGTAGTGTAAAGAAAGTGCCATGTGACGCAGGCACACCGGTGTGGTGGCTCTGTACTGGGGAGTGTGTTGACAGGAGGCAATTGTGGTGCGGCCACATGTAGCTATAGGTAGTCATGTTACCTCCAGGGTATAATCAGCCGTAGGGAAAGACATGGCTACATCAAGGCTTGTTAGTATATGTCATGCGGCCATTGGGGACACAGCAGTTATGTGATATTTGAGTAACACATTCATAGGTAAGGTGTGGTCTGCTGGGAGGCTATGTATCGCAGCTTTATAAAGCACGGACAGAATCATAATAAAAGTCAAAACTGGTCAGCCAGAGGTCATCGGCCGCCAAGTTGTGAATCAGGGGTCAGATATATATAGGGCGCATTGTAGGCTAGCCGCAATGAGTAGTATATGGAAAGGGTCATCACCTGGATGAGTGGTAGGTGGAAAGTGCCATTGTATTCGGGGCACGATGGTTGCTGTACACAGAAAAGCAATACATCAGCATATGTCAGCCATCAGTCAGCTACAATGGCGGCACACGCGGCTACTTGTGGCGGGACAGTGGTGGGGCGGCCACATGAATACAGTGACACCAGACATATTATGCTGCAGGCAACAGTTATTATATCATGTAGTGTAGACCTACTGGGAATACAGCGCTGTACTAGTAGGTACCACAGAGGAGCGCTGCGCTCCCGTGAAAAGGACCAAATGTCAGAGCATAAGAGCAATCTTTACATGCTCTTCACAGCCAGACCAATAATCATACAGGAATAGCAGACCACTTACCAGAAAGATATGGATCTCCTGGTGATATCTATTATCAATGCTCTGAATTTTGTGCAGCCTTAGTCTATAAAAATTGCTCTTTACTGAAGGCTGACTTTCTATCAGTTAGACACTTTGTCACCTGTTTTCTACCAGGCTATTTTCCTACCTTTCCTTTCCAGTGGTCTTGCCATTCCACCATGGGTTGGACCTATACAATATAGGAACCGTTGGATAGCTATGATTCAAACCTTTATTTGTATCCCCGGCACAATTATGAATGATTTTTTTTTGAAATTATGGCTGCATTAACAATAATAAAACATCTTAAATAGACAAGTAATTCTCAAAAGAATTGATTGTGCCGCACCATGCCATGAAGCTCGAATTCTCTAGAATACCCCTGTTGAAACAGCTAAGCAATTCAATGGATGGGGCCGATGTGAGACTAAATCTAGGAAATAATCTTTGTAAAATAAGTATGATAACCCCCTGGCCATGTCCTAAATTGAGTAGGTGTATGCAATGTAAGTGTATGGGAGCACAATTAGGTACAGGCACTCAATACAGACCCACATTCCAGTAAGTGAAGGGAAGAATATAGCTTAGAGTCAACAAAATTGCAAGAAAAGGTTTCTTATATGTTTCTTAACTGTTTTTCACCTTTGCTTGATATTCAGCACCAGATTATTGTTGGGAAAGTGGATTAGATATGACATGGCCACCAGTGATACAAATATAAAGACAAGCTGATAATTTTAATTTTCCTCTCAAAAGACCGAGGTCTGATTTCTATATTAAGTCGCCCTATTACAGGGGCGTAAAGCTATGGAATACTATTGACAAGGATTTTCAATTTGCAATCAACAAAATGACTTTTAAGAGGCATGTGAAACTTAAGTTTAATACTTATATGAAGGGTAAACGAAATGTTTACATTAAAAGTAGAGAGTTCATAAATAGGCTACAGCGTGTTAGGGCTAGAAATGATGTGTTAGTCAATAATAATTAGTGTTATACGGAATCTGTGAATAAACAGCAGATAATGGTTCATGCAGAAAATGTGGCTAGAATATAACTCTGCTTGTGGATTGGTTAGTTAATTTGATGCTCAAAAGTTCTCTGAAGTTAAATGGTTTATCTCACTTGAAACAAAGTAAAAGAAGAATGCTGCATATGTGTTGTAAATATCTATTATTATTCAGACATTTCCACACAAAAGTTAATTTGCTACCTATAAGGGTTTTTGATATGAATATTGACATAGCTTGTGATATGTCCTGTATATATTTTTATTCTATCAGAACTGTGTGTTGAATATTGTTGATGTTACCATATAAAAGTCTAGGATATTGTTGTCTTGTAAATCACCATGTGAAAGGCAAATAAAGCAATTCAAAAAAAAAAAGGATGAACCTTCTATGGTTCCTTTACCATGGACTGGAGGAACAATGTGGCAGCCCATGCATACAGAAAATAATTATTCTCCCAATGGCAGACCCCATTAAATAACTAGCTCTGAGGATTATATTATAATTGTATGATATGATCATTCAGTTGGAATTCCATGGAAGTATTTCTTATCAATATTTTGAACATTGCTATTTCACATGCTATGGATCTTCATTGAACATACAAACACCCCTTTTCGCTTGAAAATTCCTGGTACCAGGTGTTTTGACTCTAGTACATGAATCTCAAAATGTTGGTAGAATAGATCTTCCATACGTATCTATATAGATGAATTATATGGAGATTATGATTTATCCCATACATGCATTATTCTCTGACTTTGACTTTTGTTGTGGGCATATTGGTTTTGGAGGCACTCCTAGGGATGAATGTGGTGTATAATTTTCTTGCTGAATACTCATTTGAAGTAGGTGATAACCAATGATCAAGCTTTCTTTGCAATTAGTTTGAATGCAGTACCTTTATTTACTGGACTTACAGCTGGGGCCAGGTGTACTCATGCATGGCAGAGGACAGGTGAGTGGGGCTAGCAGCCACCACCACTCCACTCACACTACCTGTGTACATATATGTTTACCATAAAACCAAGCTAAACACCACTTTGTGATCTATATTGTTTTCTATAGTTTAAGCATTGTGATACTAACCCTGCTTTCATTATGATCTAAAATAGACTCCTAAGATATGATTATGTGCTGACTTCCATGGTAGAGTAAGGGAATAGAGCAGATGGTAAAATCTCAATGCAACTCTTCCCCTTCCTCAAAAAGGGGGATCTGCCCCCCAAAATGCAAAATTTATTTGTGTTCCCTTATCTATAGAAATATATAGGCTTGTCTCTGAGAAATTTGTGAATTTTTTTTTTTTGGGGGGGGGCTGGGGGTGGGGGTAGGGGGGTGAATTTTTCTTGGGTCCTCTCCTAAAATCTTTTTTCAAGATACTCTACGCTTCGAATTTCAAGAGAATCCGACCACTGGTTGTGATTCTATTGCCCTTTATATAGGATGGGCCTGCAGGTGACCACTGGCTTATGACTGGGACAAGGCTATAAATAAGTGATTTTGTCATTTTTAAACATCTGTAGGTCACTAAATCTCAATGGGAATGTGATGAAAAAAAATTCAAGACACTCTATACCAGTTGCACATATGTTTTCCACAATATAAAGGTGCTCAACCTAAAACCCTTGAAGTTGTATATGGCCTGAAAATGGAAGAATGCCTATTTTCACTAGCCTTTCCTGTGCAAAGTAGCATTTTGATGGGCATATTATGTCAATTTGTGTGCAAATATATGTTATACCAAGATCATTTCCCAAAGGGAGCATATGGTTTATCATGAATTAGCTATCAAGCACAATCTGGCTGTGTTATATTTGATGTATGAACAACCTAAAAATGCTCAATTGGCCCATCAGGAAAAAAAGACAAATATAAGGTAAAACTTTTTTTCTTAAAAAAATCATAATAAATCAACCATTCAAAGGATCTCAACATAACTGATATCCTTCCTTCACATTCTTTTCAAGCTTTCTAACGATACTATTGCCGAATCTTTAGGCCATTTATCTTCAAAATACCTGTGGTACCTAGTACTAGCCCTCAGCATTCCAGACTGGAGCACACATATTAGTCACCTGGTTAGGGTTAGGTGCAGTATTCATGTAGAAAGATTATTATAAGAAAGATACAGGGAAGCAGTCATACAGTAGCCCGTTTATCATAAAGAACACAGTCAAGAGATAAGTCAAAGATATGAACATGTATCATGTATAGCAATGATGTATAGTCGGCCAGCATGTTTATAGCGCACATTCCTGCACAATACGATACAGTGCTACATATCACATGCAATGTCCTTGAATCTCATTTGTGTGAGCATTGTGTGTCTTCTTTAGGCTGAAGTTTTTCCTCATTTCGCTTATAAAGACAGAAATGGTACATATGAGTCATATTGAGCGGGTTGGTAGAATCTATAGGTTCACAGAACCCTGGGGGAGGTAGAGCCTTCAGATTCACACACTCACGCAATACGTGGGGGACATCAGCTCAGCCTTCATCCGATTAGAACTAGTCCTGGAGTACTTTCTGACATCATTTCCTCAATGACGTCGCTCGGCCATGACGGCACGTCACCTGTAATCCCTCCAGGGTGGGACTGATGACTAGGGACATGATACCATCCCACCATCTTACCACTACCCCATCCTATCTTACTACTGCCACCCCTACCAACCAACCTCCTGTCCCTGAGGTCTGATCACAAGGTCCACCCTGGAGGACATGGTCAGCTGATGATTTAAAAGCCACCTCCATGGGGTGGGGTACCAGAAGGACATGTAGAGTGCTGAGATCAAGAGTCAACACTGGCAGCGCCTGTAATGTGGGACTGGATCCTCCCTGAAGCTGTGGTTAGATTCTCCACATAGCCACTGGAGATATATACGAGTGGGCAGCCTTAGATCTATGGGATCTACTACGACGGCCATCATCTCTCATCTCAAGGAAGGCCCCGGTTATAATGTAACAAAAACTGAGATCAAGATGGAAATGTTTAGTAAGAAAATCCCAGTTTTAGCGGAGCTATGAAAGCAGTATACTTCCACCCCCTCCCCCTCCCGTCCCCAGCATAGGTTGTCCCTATACCACCCCCCAACCCCACCAACCGCCCAATCCCTAGCTAGTATCTGCCCGCCCTGGAGGAGCCACCAGACAGGGCCGTGCACTTGGCGAGTGGCCAGGTGCCCTGTGCTGGTGGGGAGGGACAGCCTCTGCCGTCACTAAGCTGCTACCTCGGCTCTTTGATCATCTCCACTCTACGATCCATGCCTGGTCACCACGTCCACCCCCACCCCAACCCACCACAGCCCCCTCTGCCAACTGTCCAATTTAATTCAGCACAGCTGGCCAGAACTCAGAAATATTAGATTACCATAAGTAGTGATAATACTTGCTTACTCTGTAAGTACACTTACAAATAGTGCATGTATTAAAGGTCGCTTTTCATTTCATTCATGGAGAGATTGTGTATTACTATTAGCTTTAGGTCAAAATCGGTAACATAAAGGGGTAATAACCCTTTGTTTGTGGAATAGTTAAAGCAGCTAGCCACGATCTCCGAGTCGACCTTAATATGCCCATCTGAAAGGGAACAGTAGAGCTTCAGACAGACAATTGGCTCTACATATCATGTCCCATATATTAAGGGATGTATCGTCTAATGAGAATGGTTGCTGCAGTGGCACAGTGTCCTTGTACGATTAATTAGCAATCATTCAACTCTCCTCACCAGTAAGTAGACTTGGGTTACTGAGAGTCTTCTTCACTAGGCCTTCATTATGTTCCAACAGACACAGGCCAAATTCATACGCAATTAAAGTGTGCCTACATATCCTGTTGTAAAGTTGTACTGTTGTAAAATATGCTCTGTTGGAATCTTTGCTTTTAAACCTCTAGCACTACACTGCTGTCCCTATTTGCGGTACAGAATTAATTAGATTTCATTTGTGATGTTATTTGAGGCTACACTTGTTTCCCGGCTGTAACACGACCAGGGCTAGTTGTGTTTAACCACCGCACTATCTTTACACCATTGACTAAAGACTGCTTCAATACAAATAGGTAATACATTGTGCTAAATCTGCCTCAACTACTCACCTGAGCCATCTGATGCGGCTAATCCATATCAAAGCGCGTACGGACCTTGAGAAGAAATATGCCCTCAGCTCTGGAATTTAGATAGAAGAGAACATGGCCCATCTATTCTCGGCATTCCCCAGACCCTCGTAAGAACAGACATAGGATTCAGACATCAAAGTAGGTGGAGACTACCACAATAAGAAATCGGAAATTGAACCTGAAGCCATTGTCTGTTTAGCATAGAGTTGGCATCTGTTACAACCGAGGGTGTTGACTTCCTGAGAGTGAACCCAACCCTGCGGCGGCCCCAGAGTCCAATTAGACCCACTGCAGATTTTACATGAGGATTTCGCATGCCTGTGCTGATATAAAACTCTGGCCACATACCCCTCACCACCACCCTTTGAGGGGGTCTCTGGTGTCATTGCCTTGGTCTTGTCATATCTGATGTCACCCAACCAGCCTTTATATGCCTATTCCGGGACATGGAGACGACTGTATTGGCTGCGGCTCCATAGATTGGTCTAGGGCCAGCTGTATTAGACTCTCTATAAGGGCATTCTTATGTGAGCTGCTCAACCTTCCCACGATCTATTCTAGGTACATTGACCTTGAGGAAGGAGTTGTTCTGTTTAATATCTGCCGACCTGAGGCATTCTAACCTTTTAGATACATACTATTGAATTAGGGTCTAATGTAAAACGCACCGGTCTAACTAGCATAGCAATGCAGTTGCTATCTTTCCCTTAATTGATAAAACTTGCGTCTCATCTCATCCTGCCCCTGTCTAATGAGTGCTCGACAAATGGATTGCCTATCGTTGCTGATTGTCTTAATGGCTTATAAAGTCCCTAAGGCTTGGCAAAGAGATCATTAATTTTCTCTAAATGCTAGTCAGTGAGTGTAGACCTTCCATCCCACTCTATAGGCAGATTAATCCTGTCTGCGCTGTGGAGCTCACTCACTGTGCTATTATTTTAAGACAGGAGTGGCCCATCTTCCCTGGGAATATTTCGACTAGTAACAGAAGGGCAGTGTTAAATTCAATTCATTTGATTTCTGTTTAGAGGCTCGACTTTGGATCTTAAGTTAGACCTTAAGTTAGATCACAGCTTTTAGATACGTCTACATCATTTCAATCTTTAATCTCAAGTAAGGGCAATTTATGCAACCTGTAGCCTGCATCAAATAGCAAGGAAAGTAGAATTCAGGCAATCCGATACTCTGGAGCACCTCAGATAGCCAAGACGACAGGTGTCAGCTAGCTGTGGGGTGTTCACTATCAAGTTGCATTCTTAAACTAGCTGAGCACATTTGCTAAGAAATGTCAGCCGGGTGCGGAATCAAAGAGCTGCTCACTCCATTGCACAACAAGTCTTTTATCGAATACCCTCGAGCTGATCGGAGGTGCTCTCACCCTGAGCCAAATGGGCCAGTGGCCAAGGTTCCCACCCACCTCCCATCAAAGTAGAGGGGTCGTGACGGGATGTGGACGGCTGAGCGACGGGTCAGGGTCGTCCGTGACGACAACGTACACCTAACCACGTTAGTTCTCTGAAGTAGATAGGGATTGATGTATAAAAAGATTTACGGAGCATTTGAGGTAGGGCATACTGCACTGTCTGACTCAAGGTTGTGGGATTTGATAGAGATCAGGGGATACAAGGACATGTCGTACAACATGATATAGTGCCGGATGTTATGAAGGAATACACACATGGAAAAGTGGTATCTAAGGCTGAGGACATTGATCTTGTCTAGCATGCCAGCCAATATGGCAGCTAAGGGCACGACTACCTAGACTCTAATGCTGGGGTATTGGGCTATGGATCGCCATAGAAGGGGATAGAGAGGGCCCGAGAGGGGGTATTTCCCTTCTAAATCCCTCCCTGTAGGGGACAAGATGTTCAGATTTCCACCATCTAGAATAGATTTAGCCCCTTACTACTTCACCACTCCAACGGCCCAGTATATCAGTGATATTAGCAATGTCGTTAAACTCACACTTGAAGGAAGATGGGATATAATAATATGGACTTGTTTGATCTGTTTGGTGCATGTTACATTCATTATTATTACATTACTATTAGTGTCAAACTGGACACTGTGAGCGGGGAACATTTCTATGAATGCCTCAATTACATGCGTCATATTAATGATGCAGAGGATACCCCTTGAATTATGCTACAAGTGAAATGGAAATCACTTTGAAGGTGCAATACTTAACGGCCAGCTGAACGGATAAGCAGCTCAGTGCAAGAATAATACCCTCCATATAAAATTACATGGTGGACCCATGAAACTGCAGGCCCAAAGTTGCACCTGATAAAAACGACAATATTTCCTCATCCCAATTATGTGAGTAAGGGGAAGCTTCCCTGTTTGCCGGAAGAGGAGAGAAGAATGCTTCCTGTATATGGCATGGAGAGGTAGAGGGGTGACTTCCCTGTTCCAGCAGTTCTGACACCAGGTGGCAGCACACCTAGGCAGGTAGAAAGTGAACACTTAGACCCCCGGATGGCAGCCTTAAAGAAACCTCAAGTACCTCCAGGGAAACTGCATGGTAAAACATACCATGGACGACCAAATAGAGTATCCATTAGGTAGAAATGTTTCATTTAGAGGTGTAGAAAAACAGCCTCGGCCTTAGACTGCAGCCTAACACTCATAATGGTCCCTAATTACTCGCTGGAGCAGGAGGAGGCACTAGTGGTACATTAGAGTCATGTGAAGGCTCGGCCTGAAGATTAGAGACTGACAGTTTTAGATTGTGTCCGCAGCCAATCTGCCACAAGAAAATCCTCCTTGCCTGGGTATCGCCAATGACAGCTCAGACAGTGAAAAAAAACAGATCTATCTTTACATTGTTATTCTAAGCCGCGAATCGAATCCCCAAGATAAGGTTTTTCTCATGGTCCCCCTCACGGCATTCAGCTAGTTTTAGTGCGCGCCCTGGAGTCTAGTTAATCACTGTCCTTTATGTAAACGTGGGTTTTGTATGGAGACGGTAATGACAGGGACTGGTAGGAGGCAGGTGGGGGTGCTGGTAGGAGGAGGATAGCGTGCAGCAATTCCTGGGTTATGGGTGGAAGGCATGGCAGCGAGTGAGACAGCAAGGAAGAAGGAGAGAGCAGTGAGGAAAGTAGAATTGCGGACGGTTTATAACAGCAAGAGAAGGAAAGGGTAGGGAGCCAGGCAATGAGCTTTCAAACTATCAAATGACGACCTGAACCATCATTAAATGGAAGAAGGACTAGGATGAGGGTTGGATGGCGTTTGGAGTCAAAGAGAGAGGCAGGTTGAGATGGGTACCTAGAAGGACGAGGAGCTGAAAGGCCATCTCCAGTGGTGTCACGCTGTGATATCATACTGTCACTTGGACCATGATTCACTGCCAGGATCTTATCTGAACGGGGATTGTTGCGGGGGGCTGTGTTTTTTACCATTTATAGTCGGAGGCGGGGCTTGTTTTCAGACGGCCGCCATGATGGGTGGCTGACAGCTGCGATGTTATCATACTCAATTTGCTGAAATAAACTGCAAGTTTAATCTTATTTGCACACGGGTAGGGGGCGAGATTGATTTCCAGTGTTTGGCGGCGGCGGCCCTACCTGGCGTCGTTAGACCCGTCTAATGGAGAGTCAGTGTCGGGTTGGGTAGTTAAGGAGGCAGGGGTTAGAGACCCCCGCCCTTACTGATCATGCCCTACTCAGGCTACCCTGCCATCCATCATGTTAATTGCACACGCCAGATCTACTGCTTGAGAGTGGAGGGTGAGAGTGGTCGCTGGTCGGGGGAAACAAACACTGAAGTAAACCAACAAAGCAATCGCTATGATTACAGGCCTTTGTCACAGGGAAGCTGTCGATTCGGGGCCTGTTGGCATTGTCATATCACACCAGGCGGCACGACACATTCAGACATGAATACCGATAGAGGGATGGGTGTTTCCCTAGCTATCATCATACCCCCTACCAGTCCCTCAGTGCTGTGGGTGTAGCATCCTCCATGGTGCCTTCCTAGCTAGGTGTAGGCACTGGAGGACTGGAGGATAGAGACGCGCCGCGTTCGAGGCTGCGAATCAATGCACCTCATTAACATAAAACATGGACATTGAATCGATATGAGATCGATAAGTGACCCACACTGTAACAGTGAGACTTCCTGAGGGTCACCCCCACCCCGCTCCACTCTGACCCCCCTCCCCAACTGGTCTACAACTTATGGTCAGTATAGTAGTAAACAATGACCACTGCATGTGGAAAGTAGCCCCAAAGTCACAGTTCGGTGTGGTTCCAGATGCAGTAGAGTTCCAGATGCAGTGGTGATGAATGAATGACTGGTATAGTCGTCCAAGGTATACAAAATACCTAAGGTTACTGCTGGTGGAAGAAAGAGAAAATACTTCCTATTTTCACAAGGCAAAATATGTGACTTTTGGCACCGCAGACAAGGTATTTAAACACACCAGTCTATCAGTGTAGCAAAAATAGAACCACAACTCTTCCAATGCACCATCGCCATCTCCAGATCTACCATCACCCCCTACCGACTATACACCCACTATACACCCACCTCAGCTCCCCCGTCGTTGATAGAATGCATAAACGAGCCCACACTTAGACCATCATCCAATCCTGGTCGTTTATTTGGTTGCTGCTTCATTTACACTATCGGGGGGCGTCATTCCCCTCACATGGAGCGCCCTTGTCTTCTCAAACCCAATTACACAGCGCTATGGGGGCGCCAACAATGCCTTATCTCGCGGCTTGGTGCAGTGGCCGCCGCCCAACACGTAAATGGGATGTGCATCAACTGGATGGCGTTACGTTATGCACCTCAGATGGCTCCATTACTGGCCCACACCTGCGACAGCCCACCACTACCCCAACCCCCCTATCCCCCTACCCCAGGCCTACTGGTCACACAGTTAAACCGCAATTCGGATTTCAATTGCTCTTCAAACGTAATTATTGCTGCGAAACACCGCCGCAGGGCCGCGGTGTATTTATCAGAAAGATAAGGCCAACCAACTGGTAAATGCAGTCGATGGAAGTGTGGTTTTTATCACTTGCTGGGCATTAGGCCCCATTTTTGGGAACTAGCCTTGGTATAAGAAGAATAGAAGGGCGACATGCTAAAATCTGTACTTATAGAGGTAGTTTGTAGATTCTGATGGGCATTTTGAGGACAGTCAGTTAAGGCCTTACCTCGAAACACACAAAAAAAACGATAAAAGGGGTAGTCAGTAACCCGAGTATCTGAATTAATGTCTAACAATATCATTACATATTAATCCGCAATCCCCTACTCTGATTACACGGGGAATTATCAATTTATCCGTGCCTGCATACCCACTGCACGTCTCGTGCCATTAACTGGTAAACCAATCTTGATTCGCTCAAAGCGGCAGAAAACAACTACATCGTTTATGTGTTAATGAGTTAATTTAGCGTAGATGAGGTAATTAGCGTTTGCCTCCAGGCTCCCCCTGCAGGTGGTGCTGCGATCGGTGTCGCGGCGTCTGTTGGACTTCCGGTAGCGTTCCTAAGCCTCGGTCTGGCATCTGTAGAACCGATTCATGGGTTTCTGCACTGCTCCTGATGATCGCGTTCCTGTTAGCATCAATCAGGCATGGTTTATTACAAGTTAGGTTGCTGGAGGAGAGCCGCCACTGCGTTATGATTAATCCGCCATGCATTCCATTCATTACCTAACAGCTAGTTGTTCCATAAAGAAGGGAAATTACCAAGTGGACGGGTCAATCGAACCGTTCATTTGTGTGCGTAACGGTCGGTGGCAACGCAACTCCCTTGAGTCAAATTAGGCTGGGTCGTCAGATCGTTTCAGCCACTCCATGCCTCAGCTTCCGCTCCGTAGCCTCATTTAATGTCATGTTTCTAAATCCAACCCAATGACTTTTCAATTAAGTCATAATTCTCCGCAAGAAGTGACCGACCGAAGCATTATGGAGGAGCCCTAGAACTAACTGCGGGAGGGCCGGGAGTTCTAGCAATTTGTAGCTTTAAAAACAAACCATTCTGTTTGTGTAATCTGGGATGAGTGAGCGAATTCATTGAATAAAACTTTTATGACGAGCAGTTAGATTAGGGAGATAAAAAAGTATAATTCACCACGTCCACAACAACTTGATTTTAGCTGATTAAAGGTTATTGTTTGCGAGTGTGGGATTGATTGTTGCGATGTACATTTCCATGTGTAAAACCAACGTACAGTGTAAATAATGTTCATGTTTCGATGCCAAATTATGTTGTGAAAACGATGGTTCCAATAAATGTTATTCATAGCTATGAGGGAGTCCTTAACGTGACAAGCAATGCTATAATTACTCTTACCTTCCGACATGATGTATATTAGTAGCTATAAACCAGTTCACCGGTGACATGATTATCAGTGAGACATAAGCCATACGACGATAAGACAGTCACTTGGCGCTGGGAAATGGGATTGCGGAAACCAGTGCAGTGATATAATCTATTCTAAGAAGGGCCTGTCAGGTCCCAGACCGGAAACGCCACCATTGCATGTGCGATTCTACCCCTCATAATGTGATACCTGGTATATCTTTACAGACGGAATGGCATATTCGTTCGGAGGCCAGGACGGCGGCCTTGTCACGCTTACCTTCCCAGAGAACGCTCAGCCCGACACCAAGCGTGAGACGCTCGCCCTCGGCCTCGTCACCACCCAGAAAGACGGTGTTCTGCTACGCATCACAAGTGGCAACTCCAACGACTACATCGAGATGGAGATGGTAGGTACTGCCACCAGCGCACCCGTGCCTTGTCCCCTCCAGCCCCCTGCCTCCCGCCGACCCGTGTCCCCTGATGACCGTCCTGATTGCAGCGGATTGGGGTCGCGTTAACACGGGGCCTCCCCCCACCCTGGATGAAAGGCCTCCAGGGCATGCCATACTGGTGGCTGTGTGAGCCGCATCCCTCCTACACCCCTCCTCCAGCTTCTCCTACCATGCCTTAACTAAAATAAGATGCGGTTCATTTAAACACCAGCCACCTGCTTGCTGTAGCACCCTTTCAAAATTTACAATCTCGGGATCGAGTTTCAGGCAGCAGCCCCTAGGAGAGGTTGCGATTTCTGCCCGCGTTCCGCGACAGAGCGGATATCGGCAGGCAGGTGAAGCGACATGTAATTGCCAGTCGCTATCCTCTTAGAATACAGCTAGAATCACGAACTACAGTTGTCATTGTCATTACTCCCCTTCTCCTGCTGCTGCAGATGCAGAAATGGAAAAGGCACTCAGATTACGTATTTCAGGAGGCCATAATGGATTACCTCTGATGCTTATGATTCAGTTAATGTTTAAGATTCAAACATAAATGAGGTAGGTATAATTAAGCCTGCATTCAGACATGAAGAGTGCAGAGTCGGTTCTACAGACAGTTGCAATATAACACCCTAATGACATTTCACAAGAATGGATTTCAGAAGAGGAAATGTCAGAAATATGTACAGACAAGGGACACTCTATGAAGGTATTTTGTAGAGGACAATAGCTGTACTTCAAATGTCATTTAAAGTTTAATATCATTCAATATGTAGCCTCAACTTCCTCAGTGTAGGAAGAGGCTTACGGATATCCTATGTGCCGTAAGGGGCCTTTCTGTACTTGTTCATATACTGTGTAGCTCCGCTTTTTTTGCATGTGTATTGCTCATTTAGTGTGTATATGTTCCATTATACCACCAATATATATTGTGGAACTACGCAGTAAGGATCATATTCTTCATTACTTTCAGGTTGACGGGAACATATTTGTTGTGTACAATATGGGTACTATGGACCATCCTATCGGAGAGCTATTCGAGAAGGTCAACGATGGTCACTACCATGTAGTGCGCTTTACCCGCTCCGGACCCAACTCTACCATCCAGATTGACGACCTCGTTGTACAGACGAAGAACCCAGCAGGTGCGTATCCGACCCTCCTAATGAGGTCAAAGTTCAGGGTCAGGGGTCGGTCCTGGAAGTCGTAGGTCACACGGAAGGACAGGGCGACCTCCAGCGGCCTGGCTTTTGTCACCCTCTCGTGTATAGACAGCTAGGTCAATGGCCGGGCCGTCCTAGGGAAAAGGACACTGGTTTGAAGCCAAATTCCCTGTGTCTGCCAACATGGCTTCCTCATTTTCTTCTATCCCTCGTCAAGTGGGGCCGAGGCCTTCTTGTGCCTGGGTTTGGGCAGAAATAGGCTGGCGGGGATTACCCGCTGCCTCCTCCAGAACCCGCAGAGCTGTAAATGGGCAGCCGCCGCGTGGCTGAAGCCAGCTTGAAGCTAGTTTTTTCATGTGGCTTCAGCAGTGGCTTCGCCTGTGGCTTCGGTCAGAAATCCGACGCCCGGCAGCTGGAGTAGCCAGGCCGGGTGAGCAGCTTGGGGCCACTCTCCGTCGTACTCTTTCATTGATCAGGGTCTGGTGGGGGGCTGGGATATGAAGGAGTTAACCTCATTAATATTGGACAAGTCGGAACTTGGCTTGTCCACCCGGGGGGTGATTGGTCAGGCGCTGCTTATAATAGGCCTCCTGGCTAGCACTAGTATCTTTATATATACTGATATGTACTGTTCATCTACGTTACATGCTGGGAACTCAAGTGCCAAGCTTTGGAACTGTAGTCATCAGGACTCCTAACACTTTATTACTTGATCTGTGAAGAAAAAATCTCGCAGTAGGCACTATTTAATCAACAGCCGACATGTCTCCTGCCCTGTGCACATACAGCAGTAGTGATGACTTGAGATAGAGTGAGAGATCCCTTCTTGACAAGCAATTATATGCATATTTGTCGCTAGTCGCAGAGAGAATTTATTATAAATCCCTCACTCAAAGTGCGTTACTTCATCTAAATGCAATGTGATTTTCTTGACTAGCGCGGGGAGGCAGGCGAGAGCTCCTTCAACACCCATCAGTAACACATTCTGAGGCCTAGGCTATTAGGAATTATAATCTCAGTGGCGAGTCCATATAGTCTGCAAGACTTGTCGATCATATTTCCATTTTCCATAATTCAGATGTGTATTTAAATATTTACTTACAGAACATTCATTGATTATTCATCCTATTTAACTGGGGATATAATCAGATGAGCATTTTCCATCAAATTTACAATCCATTCGTTCACAGTAAGCGTTTGCTTTTTAGATGACAAGAGGAAATTATAAATTCCTAATAATGCCACATTATTATTCGCTAATTTGGTCATCAGCCTGACAAGAGTAGTGTTCCCTGTGCCTGTTTACCACAACCCAGTCTGCGGTAAATTAATCGTCAAGGCAATCATTGCCCACCATAGTGCTCACGTGGCCTCCTTTAAGTTTTTCTTCCCTTCTCAATAATGATCTTCCTGAAGAGGAGGATTATGGATGCCCTGAGGCATTTGGAAGCTGGCATGCAATCAAAAGATGGACCTGATGAGGTAGACCCTCAGAAGATTCCCCAAATACTTAGTTTACTGCCCCCGAAAGGAGGCTCTTAAAAAGGTCTATTTTGTATTTGTGTACAGTACGAGAAGCTACCTCTCTGTCATTACACCATCGTTATTCTGTTTCTACCAGACTTATATTCAGAATTAATAGATGCATTGTCCCCTAAGTTTTTGGGAGCTTGCTTATACATCTGCTTCTTCTTTTGATAATTACAGTTTCATAGCACACAAACCCTAGATCTGCCAACCATGATATTCTTGGCTACGATTCTCGTGATCAAAGAGAGTCAGTCGAGGCTGATCATCGGTTTTAAGACCAAGACTTTTGGTAATTGGTTGTTCATTTCCCCCCTATTAGTTTTATAAAAATGATGTCGTTTCGCTTAACGTTACTTGTTATGTGAATCAAATTATACAGTTATGCTAATTTATTATCATTTGGCGAAGGTGATACATTAGAACAAAGGGGAACGGCATACTATGGTGATAAACATTCCTGTATTGACCATGTCCACTGGCAGAAAAGTAGTCCGCCCTAATTATCAACGAATCAGAGGAGGGGTGGTTGACATATATATACATGTGTGCAGCCCCCCCCCCCCCCCTCCCACCCCTACTACACTCACGGCTGAGCTGCAACAGCCAACTAAGTGGGATAGATCGTCTCACCTGATTGAACACTGGGTAATGTGAGGCTGTTATTTAACTCACCAGCACCACCTGTAAACACTCACTTGCCGTGACCCAATCACACTTAATCAAGTACTTTACCCATAGGGCTGGTTTGACTAATGGGTGCATGTGCATGTGCCTGGGAAAGTAGTTCCCCCTTTGTATCTAGAATAACCTTTTAAAGTCGATTTTGGGTATCCAAATGATAATAAATCCACAAACATACTCGTCCCCAATACAACTATTTTTATCAGCCCCCTTTATGAAGGGTGTAGTCACATTATCAGCCTCGCCCTGCGGGCTCTGCTGATAATATCCCTACACCCTTCATAAAGGGGGCTGATAAAAATAGTTGTATAGGAGACTCGTATGTTAGTGTGTATTTATAACCCTTATTCTTCCCAACAGTGCCGTCTATACCTTTGGAGAAAGTGCACCCAGTCATATTAGACACGCACGCTCTTTATGAGATCAGAGAACGGTATTGCGAATGCGCATATACACACATGTGTATGCTTATCTGATAAGAAATACATATGATATAAATTATCCATTAACGTGAAGCCCACGCTCGGTCAGAAAAAGAGTGTCATCTTGCACAATATACATTGCAAAGCATGCCAGCAGAGAAACATGCTCCTACGCTCGGGACGTCAGTTGAAATCAGACTCGTTGGTTGTATATACCACAGTGTGATGGAATGGTGGAAGAGAGCCTGTACGTCGCCCTAGGGGAGGGCGACGCTGTGGGTATCGCTGTCATGGGGAGCACCGTCCTCCACGGTGGGAGGCCACGCCTGGAGATGTAGAGTGAAGGGGGTCCCCTCCAGTACACCAGCCCAAACTAGAAAAACCCTGCATGTTTAAACACTAGTCGGTCAGGTGCCCCCCTCGGGGCTCTCTGCTTACCCCTGTGTGAACACGCTGCAATATCACACAAGATACCCCACAGCAGGCCCTGAGCTGCTCCACATGAAATATGCAGAATCCTAGGAGCAGCTCTCTATTTTTATTACAGCCATTCCCTAACCGACCCCAACTTTGGTCAGCCCCTGTGCCCAGTGGCCTGGACTAGACTGACTGGCCTTAAGGTGGATATCCCCCTCGGCCAGCGGTCAGTGGAACGTTGGGCTGTTTCTCTTTCTGTTTTTCCTCCTTTCTCGGCCTGTATTCTGTTTTTCTCTGTCCAAGTGTAAATCCCCGTGAACGATCAGCTAAGTCCGGTGGTGAGCGTGGGATGATGACTGATTACTATCTGGCCGCGCGGTGAATGGGCCTACTCGGACGGCCGATGGCTATCACCCCCAGGGCAGCCCTGGCCTTGTCGCCGTGACAACGCCCGCCGGTAGGGTCATCTATCAGGCACCGAGAGGGATCCAAACTGCGGTGGGTCCAGCTAACTGACCACCACCCTTGCGTCATAATGACCAACCCGAGAAAGACCTTGCTGTGGCCTCTGGAGGAATACGATGGTCTCCGGCCGTTCTGCTCCAGGGAACGGTGGGTAATTATCACCGGTTGCCTGGCCAGACCGTGCCTAATGGCTGAGCTGGTGGAGGAATGGGCAGGAGGAGTGAGGAGGAGTGGGTAGATTGGGTCGTTAGATTTATATATATATGCACCTCCTCATATAGCACAGAGAAGCCTAATTAACTGCCACTATAGTGCTACTTGGGTGACTCTGTAGAGGGGCATTCTATCATACAATGGAGTAATGGCATCATGAGGCGATTGGTCTGTAGATACAACTGACTTATTCCGCACCTATACACCACCAGCACAAGATCCGGACACCAACTCATCTTCCAATCATGGCCACTGATTCATCTTAATGAACACATTACCTGCGACGTTTTACTGATGGTGGGTTAAAGAAGATGAATTGAAGCTACACCCCGACCTTTAATGACCGAATCTCTTCTCCTCCAGGGTTATGAAGCACCAGTTATGACGGCCCACCATGGAGGAAGAGGTACAAGGTGCATCTGGTGGCCGGCTGACCCCCTGACCCTTACCTCCTTGACCAATCCATCATAGGCTTCCAATTTAATGGAGAACGCGGCGTGCCGGAAACAAGGCGGTTTGTAATTGAGCCGCTGTCCACTTCCGCCATCGGTCATGCCCCACCCTGGAGGAGGGGTGGGAGGGGTGAGTGAGGGGTAGGGGGGCAGGGCGTTAGTAGGGGCAGGATCGGGGAAGGGGGCAACGATCCTCTCCGGCTGGCTACAGGTGACATGCCGATAATTTGTTTCTGTTGCCTGCTGACGTAGCCGCGTATTAGCCGCGGCCTTCCTTGAAATTACCAGACGCGGGTATAGATAGGACCGGGTGGTCGGCACCCGGGCAATGTAAGTCACAGTCTCCAGTGTCGACAACCTTCCT
Source organism: Harmothoe impar (assembly GCA_947462335.1). Taxonomy (NCBI): domain Eukaryota; kingdom Metazoa; phylum Annelida; class Polychaeta; order Phyllodocida; family Polynoidae; genus Harmothoe; species Harmothoe impar. Next base: position 85,718,428 of record OX381704.1, on the reverse strand, counting down.
CCTGGCCCCTGCCCCCTCCCCCCCCCCAGTCCTGAGCATGTCCCTCCCAAACATTGATCACCATGAACAGCAAGACCGGAAGTGGATTCTGCAGCGCCATCTGTGAGACTAGATAGTGTCTCATGCCGCGCCCAATAGGTGGCACCACCCATGTATCTGTTACATATAGGGAATATGTCATGTAGTTACTCTGTGAATCACAGATGCCATCTTAACCATAAAGCATAGACTCTTTTAGTGGGTAATATATGTATCTGCTTCCAAATGGCTTTAGTGTAGCAGAAGGGGATGTTTAGGCCCCCCTTTATCTCTTACTCCCGTCCACATAGCACTATCTCAACCATCCATCTACCCCGAGCCACATATTGCAGAGCCAAGCAAAGCTCTGTGGGCGGCAGAATGGGACATAATGTCTCTAGGAATATTCAATCCATCAGTCAATCACAACACCATGAACATAGGAGACTATTGTCCACCAGGGGGTGCTCTGATCGTCAGACGCTGCCGGGTCGGGGACGCTAGAGCCGCGGTCAGGTGGCATCCCTTGTCGTCCATCGTCGGCTGGCAAAGTGGACATCGGACCAAATGGCAGAGGGCGATCTGGGCCAGGTAATTGTTGCTATGACCACCGCTGCATTTCCCCTGATAGCGTTTGCTGCGTACAAAGAGACGGTCCCAGCACTTCCGGTAATAAAGTTGGGGGCCGGAAATGGACTGGATTGTTTGCGACGGCGCGGCTGTCCTCGGCAGGGCCAGCTAGAGCTATCTACCGCCGCCCAGAGGGGGAGGGGGTGACTGGGTTAGGTAGAGGGAGGAGGGGATTGGTATAGGAAGTTGTCGGACATGCACGGAGATCTAGACGGCTGTATTCCCTGGATAAGGGCCATGTACCTCCGGGTTGATACTGTTATGCCCCTGCAGATATACAGGATATGGTCGCCAGTAAACGTTCCTCTTTTGGTCCTAAGTAGTGGAGGATAAAGAAAATGGCCGGCGTCAGCATATAAAATGCAATGCTATTACTGTATTAGTTTATTTTTGTGGAATACATTGCATTGCTTTTCGTGTTCTGAGCTCTCAACGTAATGAGAAAGTATTTATACATGCTTATACGCAGCGCAGCATACTATGTATAACTTAGACCGAAAACAGACAACATTCTGATCTGATTAGATTTGTGACTTAATCCACTATCTGGGCAGTACCACCACTACCTTAAAGGTTAGAAATCTCATAAATATGAGACTTCTTGGTACAGGGCCTCTCCAGTTTATAATGCATACTGGAATCATTGATGTGATTGACAATGCCCTATTGACATGGCTGCTTTCCACTTAGTAATCCCTACACAGAGAATGACCGTATTCAGCTGATACAATCGTAACCTGGGGCACATCTCCTTAACAATGTATCAGAATACAATAGTGATTTCTTATGGGTATCTCTTGATACATTAATAAGATGATTACCTACCTGTTATCCAAATCTGACAGTCTATAGTACAGTCATGGGCCTTTGACACACACAAATAAACCTTACAGACTCACCTGAGGTGTTTTGGCAGCAAGAATACATGGCAAGGCTGTCACTTCTATCTAAAGATCATTTTTAAAATGTGCCCTTTATCAATATACACCAGATGGAGTTAGTGTGCCTTAGAGGCCCCTCTCCAATTTGTAGCTATTATCCTTAAGGGGAGTGGGTGACCTCTAACACGGGGGTCCAGGATAGTTTCACCTTCAAACCTCCTGAGCCCTGTGCATGAGAGGGGGCAGGTGTGGGATAATTAGTTGTACTCATTGGACAACCCTTTCTACTTCCCCTCCCACGCAGGTGTGGCCCTGCCCTTTCCCCTTTCCCCTCTACTTCCCTATTTTATGTCCCTTAAGGTACATCAGCAGAAGTGTCCCTAATTAAATCATAATACGTGCAGCCCCATGGGGAGTTACTCGTCTCGGCGGAGCAGCTCGTGTTTAAATGTCACCTGACGAGCACGAGGCAAGACTATCAGACACTTGTTTGGGTTCTTTTTTGTGAGGCTGCAACAACAAGGAGGAGACTTGTTGTTGGATGGGGAAGAGAAGTGAGGTAGACTGGGGGAGGTATTGTCTGTACACGTAGGGGGAGGGCTGGTTGGGATTTCCAGACGGTGGCGACCACAGGTCACGTTTACTTCGCCATGCACGTGCACTGCAAGGAGGAGGAAGTGACTGAGGGTGAGGGTGACAAGTAGGCAAGGGGGCTGGGGGTGAGGAGCCCGGAGGGTGGGGGATGAAAAGGACAAAAACACCAAGCCTTAAACATCAAGCTTGATTAGCATTCCCCACCGCATTCCTACAACTTCTTATCAGCAGCCCTCCCCCAGCTGCCTCGTGCCTGGTACCTTCATCAGAAGTGATTGTATCTTATTGTCATAAACTCCACATCCCACCCCACACCAGGCTCACCTTCCTTAAGGCACTGTAAAAACGACAGCTAACACATAAAGTAGCTTATGCTTCTTAGAGCCCTGGAGGAGCGGTTGGAGAAAGGTCAGTGTCGTGAGGCAGGCAGGGCAGGCTGAGAATACCCTCATTACCAGCAGCCTTAAGCGTCACCACGTGGCCGTGCTCCTGCACACCTTTGATATCCGCCTGCCCCCCACACCCTCTGACATCATCCACCCCCACCCTCCTGCTGGTAGCCACAGACGGACGTGCTGCATCCCCTGACTAATAACCTAATGTACTGGAGGAGCCCGTGGAGGGGGCATGAAGACCCCAACCCCGAGGTGCCTGACCCACCCCCAGACTGTTGGCATATCATATCAGCCACTCACCAAGGATTGGCGGGTGAGAATAGAGAGCAGCTCCAGCTATACAAGGCCGGCATGAGCAGCTCATGGTGTTTGAGCAACTCATTGTGTTACTCTGGATCGTCTCTAACCATAACTTTACAGGGGTTCCCTGCCTCCACACCCAGCAAATCCACAACGTTTTGCACACCCAACACATGTACCATACCCGGGTGCCATCCACACATAATGTTTCCATAAATCATACCGTATAGGAATCTTCTTCCCAACACAGTTCCTTCGCCTGTCTGATAATACGATTGTTCAGGATATCCACTGCTGTTTCAATGGTTCGACATTTAAAATGAATGTGCTGCTATTTAGATAATGCTAAAGCCCAGGAACTGACGGTTTTGACATACCAAAACAGCTATTTCATAAGTCGGCTATATTCAAGCAATAACATAGCACCGTTGCCTACACGTCTGCACACAGCACCCCATTCAAACCTTATAGCATGCTACTCCATCTATCCATACTGTTCCTGTTCCCCGACCACATACACGCCAATGGTTTCTTAGCAGGCGTGGCCTAATCTGGCGAATGCTGTCGATGTATCCCCAGAACAAATATGGTGTATTGATCACCAGGAGGCCGGGAGGACCGCCACTTCTCCCGGGAGGGCCGCATTAAGATTTCCCTCCTCGGCCCGCCATGGAGAAGGGGATTAGCCAGGCTTTTAAAGCTACACTGGGAGTCGGCGCATCTTCAAGCCTGAGACCGCGGCGCTACCCCCGCTAGCTCTAATGGTATTTATGAAAAAAAGAAGTAAAAGGGGATGAACATTCCGGTCGAGTGCGTCCATAACAATCCGCGCCTGCCTCTAAGTGAGGCAAATATCCACCATCAAAATAACCCAGTCTACCTTTAATCTAACCTGGAGCCTGTAACAATGTTGGCAGCAAGTCTAGACGTGGTAGTGGGTAAGGCAGGGACCACATGGAGGCCCAGCCCACGGGATTCTACCCTTTTAGAAGTGAGCAACTCCAAGAAAACCACTGCGCAACTCTGTATTTATAGGTTAGGATCGAGTGAGCTGAACCCGACAATTGACTGCATACATACCCACTTAGTTACAAATGACATCGGTGTGCCCCCGCTCGTGAGCGCCTTTCAATATTAACATTGCCACCCTGTCTGACAATGTATTAACATGACATAAGAGGCGGAAGATCTATAGATAGACGGAAGGCGTAGGCTGATGCAGCGGCAGAGACGGTAGCGCCACCTATGTAAAGGGCTAATTGTGTTTGGTAAATTGCATACATAATGGAGGCGGGGGCAGAGGAAGCAAGTGCTGGGCCGTAGATCAATTAGAAGTAGACTGCAGGCTAGAGGTCCTATTACCTAACCCGTCTCCAATGCTGTTTTACGGCGTCTCCTCTTGCACCACAGCGCCCCCTCTCCGTGTCGTGAGTGATGATGTTTCCACCCAACAGGGGGCGATATGCCTGTCTGGGACGGGGACGTAACGTCAAAATGTCGTCTGCTGTGCTCAATATTAGCCAGACACGACATGGACACTGACCAAGCTCTGCTGTATTTGAGGCGTCTTATACTCTCGGTTAGGAAGACCCTGTGTGTAATAATAGTCTGTATTTCATAGTTTCCAAGTCCCATGGGTACTTTCCCTGATTATGTCGGAGCAGAGATGAATGTGATGATTGCATTCCTGCCATCCCCGATACCCCTGCGTATTATCATTTGTACCGTGGATTAGCCTGCACAACATGTATGCCCAATTGGTATCGTATGTCATTCTGCTACTCTTGAAATTGTCAAGAGCATAGAATCTAATGGTATGAGATTCAGAATTTATACTTTCTTTGTCTCCGGGGAAAGTGGGATTACATTCCCATTTGCTATTAGAATATGATATGGGAGGCAACATATAATTCATTCTAAGCTAGCCAACCTGTCGTCTAAACAAAGGAGACTGTGCCTATTTCTCCCTATGTTTAGTGCCCCTGTCATCATCTTATGAATGTCTAGACATTTATAATGTGTTTTAGATGTATTCATGGCTCTAGCAGAACAGTGGGATTGTATAAAAAAAACACATTCATAACAAATAATACTTCAGGTATTCGTTAGGGGATACAAGTATAGATATAATATCAGGCGAATTCAGTTGGGAATATTGATTAAATAGGTTTACGCCGTTCATAAACCTGTAAAAAGCCTGGTCTAAAATGTGCGTGCTTGCATGCTCCCTGCACTTAGGACAGATTCTCATTAAAAGACGCAGACTTTATCTTCCCTAAACCTTCCCCTTCCCTTCACCTCCACACATGCAGCTGTTATTAACCCTGCCTCCCAGAGGTCCAAGCAGAGCGCTGCCTTCAGAACCAGCCTAAGTGGGCAGCTGTGCTCTGGGGCTGCACATGAAGGTGGTATATGAATTCAAAGGCATAAAACAGCTAATGTGTTAATGGACTGCCAACTAAACAGGTTCCAGCTTAAGATGGGCAGCTTAAATGCTGCTCATAGATGAGGATAATCAATGTAATAGATGTAAATATTATTTGTAGCTGCATTCAGTGTTCTGCTCGTCTAGTTTGTCTAGGCTGCCCTGCAAGGAATGAATGCTCAGACCTGGAGCTCTACACTCTGTAGGTTATCGTATTGGTAATCTATATAGCCCTGATGGTAAGGGTCCAGTTGTAGCATAGCCTACCCTGTTCTATATTCTAGCCCCAGCCCTCGAGGTTGGTGACTATAGACTGTAGCACTGCATAGTGGCCTGCTACTGGTGGGAACATATAGGGGACCAGGCGTGTAGCATGGAGTCCCCGTTCCGATATGTCAATCAGTGAAGGGCCTCCCCTCTCCTGCCGTCCACGACAAGCCGCTCCATCATGTTCACGCTACGGGAGGAGGCCTCCGGGCGGCCTGGTGTCCGCCTCCCTCCAGTGGCTGTCAATCAACCACATCCCAGTCCATATACACCCCCTGACACCCAGCCCTCCCCCCGGGATAACGAAGCCAGCCATGGCCCTCCGTCTGCGTGTGTAGGCCGCTTGTACTATAGCTTGCCGAACAAGCCAGCAACAACAGCTCTGCAAAAAAAGCTTGACGTTAGCGACTCACCCCCAGACATCAGTCTCAGTCTTGTGACGTGACGTGACGTCATGTCATGACGTAGGGCATACAGGAGGGACAGAATGTCCTTGTTAGTCGCTAGGCACGTCCTACAGTTCCTCCAGGCATACCTTAACGCCTCTATGTACTATCCCCCTGCTAATATTATATTCCCTGGATGCTACTCCCCACCAAGATTTCCCATTAACCACTCTCTCTGTCGACTACTCCATTTTATTCTTCCCTGGTGCCTCTATACTTATCACGATTCCTCTTCATCTACGATAGCTCATACTATTTGCAGCTACCATCTCTTATCTTATTGTATTACCCTGCCCCATCTGTCTCTTCCTCATATATTCCACATCATATCCCCACAATTTCCCCTCCCCTATGGGTATGCTCCCACCCCACCACCACCATTCACTGCCCTATGCCCTAGGTGTTAGCACCTCTATCATATTACTACCACCGACCCTGCGTGTAGCCCGAGATGTGCAGTTCAATGAGGAGTAGTTTATCGATCCGCCGACAGGGTATGCCTATAATACGAACCTGATGAGGACCTGCCCCCATATGACCTCATTATTATTATAATAGCTCATTTCTCCAGTATTGATTGGTAGAGTGTCAATACCCCCTTTCCCCATCACATGGAATGACACACTGTGGAATAGAAATAATTAAGGGATATCAGCTTAATGCTTTCTATAAGCAATCAGGGATCTAAATGTGACAGTTTTACGTCTTGGTTTTAATAGAAAAACTTCTACAGGTCTGTTAATGGAAGCACCTTTATTCTTAAGATAAGCAGAAGGAGTCAGGATGGATATCTGAGGGCCCATAGTGAACCCCTCCTCAGTTGATAATACAAATGCCTGTGGCTCCCCCTATACTCTAACAGCCTCATTTCCTTGTGTCGCCCCCTGTTGGGTTCTGTTCGTACTACAGCTCTCCATGTTGCAGCAACTCTGCATGTAGACAATGCTGTTCCTGTCAGTAATGACCCTATTTCCCCCAATCCCTCATGACATTCAGTTTTGCAGCTGTTCAGATATCCATCTTGGCGGGCCTTCTGTATTACTAGCTTCTAGGTACTACGCCAGTAATAATATCAGACTCCCATCTCTCATTCTTACGATAAATATTCTACCCAAAATTGCTGACGAGGACTTTGCTTGGTGATGGCTACCTTGTTACTTGTGACATGGATTTCTAGTCAGCCTGGACGGATATTGTAGGTCTGGAGGGCCTGGATGTGTCCACCAGACCTGCTGATAAGTATCGATACTGGGACCGTTGTCCACTAAGAGGTTCCAGGCTGGCTAGACACTCAGTGTACTTGTGTGTGAGGTTTAGGTGTTTGTGAGATGTTAACCAGTGGGAGACATAACGGCCTATGGGAACTATTCACGACCCCAGCCATTCCCACATACCTACACTCACCCACAGCTATGCGTCATATGTATTTATTGTATAGGGGATAATATATGTATAATGATACCAACTAAATACATGAAACCTCTATATTGTATGATTTTAGGTTAGCATATGTTCTTTTTTGTTTATGAATATAACATTTTGTTAACCGAAAGCGAATGCTGGGCTGAGTTCTGATCCTAAAGGTGTGGGGAGGCTAACTGTTGTATAGCTGTAAGCTATGGTAATTCATTCCCTCATTGTTTTAGTGGGTTTAGTATAAGTACTGTACAAGCGTAAACTCTGATAATTTATTCCATTTTTCTTTTACTGGGTTTAGAATAAGTACTGTACAACTGTAAACTCTGTTGATTTATTTCCCAAGTGTTTTCTGGGTTTAGAATTTAGGCTAATGCCTTTATACAACTATGATTGTAAACCCCCTGAATGTTTTATCTGTCATACATGTTGTACTAAACAGGATGCATTCCATTTCCGTTCCTGTTTGCCTGTTCCTCTCATTCTCTGTTATAATGGTAGCCCTCACCAAGACTTTCATGCAAAACACTAATCCACTAACCATTCAGCATATTATGCTGGAGAGCCTTTTACCACTAACCAATCACTAATTTCCACCTGCTGGCATTTCAATGGTTAAGACCTCCATAGAATCTTGGCCGACTACAAGATGACAGGTAACAATGCACATACTTGTGGCAACACATGTTTCACTCACCACCAATCTCTGGTCAACATCACAATGATAAAGGATAAAAGCATGTAATTCACATGTGTGTACATGAGGTAGAGAGCTGCTCACATTCCTGGGCCATGAAGACTTCTGAGTCACTCATCATGTTGTGTATTATAATACCTCCCCTACAAAGGGGAACCATCACAAGTATAATCATGATATTTCCCAAATGCTTACTCAGCTGATATTGGTGCTCCAATATACACACTATGCTGTATCTATAATGCGATGAGAACATATTATAATTGATCATATTCACAGCATTCCATTCTATTCACATATCACCAGGCATGGCCATGTATGCCTTGGTTAAAGCATGAGCCCAGAGCGGCGTAGTTTCCATTCAAGCATGTGCCTAATCAGATCATATAATTTTAATGTAATGAAACACACTATATAGTATGCAAAAACTCACTTATGTGAATTGAGAACAAAGTAGGGAAATTCACCAAATCCATAAAGAGCTAATATAGTATATCCAGAGCAAGGGGTGCAATCTTGGGGGCCAATTATCTTCGTATTGGATTTGCAAACATGTAAATTTATCATGTGATTGTTAATAAGGCTACTTATAATTACTTCTAAACTAAAGTACCATGGCCATGTTTAGGCCAACCCACATCATGACTAGGGATCGCTTTGGAAATTACATTATGATAAAACTGATTCATGATATCATATTTAAAGTCCTACATAATATGATCAAACCAGTTGCTGTATTAGGTTAACAGGAAGAGAGAGAATTCATAATGATCAAAATCATAATAGCCTAAATCCAAGGCCACTAGTTCTTAAATGCGCATTTCTACTTGGGAAACTGGGTGAGCAATATATGGGAGCGTTATGGAATAGTACCAATGGTTCTTGCTAGGGGGAGGGTCGGAGCTAGGCTACATAGCATGTGTAGCTCCAGGTGGCAGCACTAACTCACCTGTTCTATTTTTAGGCCAACAACTCACCATCTTCAACAGCCAGAAACACGTTATGATCGGCGGACGGAGAGACCAACGTGGGAAGATTTCCAGACCCTTCAGGGGCATCATAGCCGGTAAATGCTCCTAATTACGAATAGCCTGAGGACTTGATTATGTATTGAAACTTAGGCAATTACGTAGGCATCACTTATGTCGAACTTTCACAGAGATAGGGGCTTGTTCCAACAAACGGATTTATGCAAGTTATGTTTCAAAAGTTGAATTTGCCGCTATTTAGGGGCGCGGTTCGTGGGAACATAATAATCATGGGTTCTGGACAGATGGATACTATACATTACATCAAGGCCTCATTTAATTGCGCCCTATACATTGTTTTTAGCCATGTACATGACTTATATGCCTTAGCCTCTTGTTTATCCAATTCATAACAACCGACATTCCTATATTCTACAGGTGTTGTGTTGAATGGCCTGCGGATTCTGGATCTTGCTTCCGAGGGTGACCCCCGTGTAACCATAGAAGGGGATGTAGTCCTAGAGATTGGCCCCCTTCGTCCCGCGCCAGGGTGAGTAGCTGCCAAAGTAATTTATCGAATTTGAAATGTTTTCCATATGATTTTTTATTTATTTATTTATGAATAGTCCTATTTGGCTTTTGACATTTGCTTTGCTTCGAATCTGTCACTAGTAGAAAGGCTCTCTTGGAGTGCCGTAGGATATTATAGTATAAACCCCCAGCAGCTGCTTTCCTATATGAAATTACTCTAATGCATTGCGTAGCATCATATAACAGATAGATCATACTGTGTTGATTCACCGACCGATAGGAGGGGAGAGGTGACTTATGAGAGGTGAATGACTTATGTATATGTCTGACAACTATTTATATCTGCATAATATATACGACTAACTCATGCTGATAACTATCATCCTTAAATCCGTTCTACTTACAACACGACCTGACCTTTATACACACTTACCTAAAGTATTAACATGGCTTTCCAATTTTAATCAGTTACTTGTACTATTGACACCGTCTGGTTGTTATACCATCCAAACTAACACTACCTGGTCCTCATAAACATCTCCCTATACTACTATCACAGCCTGCTTATTATAAACATCGCCTTACACTACTAACAGCGCCTGGCCCTTATAGACATCTCCGTATACGACTAACACAGCATGGTCCTTATAAACACCCCCTTACACTACTAACACGGCCTGGCCCTTATAAACATCTCCCTATACTACTAACACCGCTTGGTCCTTATAAACATCTCCCCATACTATTTTCACAGCATGGCCCTTATGAACATCTCCCTACACTACTGACACAGCCTGGTCCTTGTAAACATCTCCCTACACCACTAAACACGGCCTAGCCCTTATAAACATCTCCCAATACTACTAACACCGCCCGGTCCTTATTAGAATCTCCCTATACTACTAACACCACCTGGTCCTTATAGACATTTCCCTATACTACTAACACAGTCTGGCCCTCACAGACATGCCCCTATACTACTAACACGGCCTGGTCCTTATAAACATCTCCCTATACTACTAACACCACTTGATCCTTATAAACATCTCCCTATACTACTAGCACCGCCTGGTCCTTGTAAACATTTCCCTATACTACTAACACAGTCTGGTGCTTATAAACATGCCGCTATACTACTAACTACTAACACAGCCTGGTGCTTATAAACATGCCCCTATACTACTAACACGGCCTGGTCCTTATAAACATCTCCCCATACTACTAACACCGACTGCTTTGCACATTGTTGTGCCGTCGTCAGAGTTCTCATAATAGTAATATGCCTACAGAGACCATGTAGCATAACAAGCTGTTACAATAGTAAATTGATACCTAGGTATGACATGACTTGAATGTAGTATATAGATTTGATAACGATTTGATGGGTACAGGCAGAGCATTTGAAAGCAGAATGTAGAATTGTTACCTTAGATGATCAGACTGGGCATTTGGATGTAGATTAAGGAATTATTGGCTTAGAGGATCAAGAATTTAGAAGTAGTATGTGGAATTGGTACCTATGTCCAGGCACATCTTTTGAAAGTAGTATATGAAATTGGTATCAATGGTCAGGTACTGTATGAGAAAGCAGTATATGGAATAGGTACATATGTTCAGGCACATTAGTTGGAAGTAGTATATGAAATAGGTACCTATTTTCAGGTACCTTATTTGGACGTAGCATATGGAATAGGTACCTATGTTCAGGCATATCATTTGGAAGTAGTATATGGAATATGTACTTATGTTCAGGTATATTATTTGGAAGTAGTATACGGAAGTAGTATATGGAATGGTTACCTTTGTTAAGGCACAGAATTAGGAAGTAGTTTATGGCACCTTTACCTCTATTTTGACACAGCATTGTAATAATATAAAACTGTGCATTATCACACCTAAAATGTCCACATGTCATTTTTTGCAGGGTAACAATCTTTCCCCCGTCGCGGCCTGTAATAGGGACCCCCGCCCCCGGGGAGTTGTCCACCAGTAGCATGCTGTCTACCATGGGGGTAAGTACAATACTTTCTCTAATACCTTCCGAGAAGATATAACTCCCAACTAGCATTATTGATCTTTCCAACTTGACTCTTGTACCCTACAGCTCAGCAGTGATGGGGATATATGAGGCTGCCCCTGAGGTGTAGCCATGTCATCTGGTGTTCTTGTTCACTCATGTGTTTTAATGGATGGCCTGCAATTGACGGCCAGGGAGCAAAGTCATTACTCACTATTGTTCAGGGATAAAACTCCAGGGGGCGCCCTGGGGGCATTATTGATCAGCCTTAAGGGTGTGGGGACATGCCAGCAGGTGTCAGCACGGTCGGCGCTAGATGTAGTAGTTCGTGGATACCTCACTAGGTGGCCCTGCTGAGGAGACTTGGAAGAGCAAAAAGGCTGTTATCTTTTCTCACACAAGGTGGCAGTGTGGGTGGCGAGCTGCTCATCCCAGAATAGACTCTATATAGGCCGCCTGGAGTATAGTAGCGGCCTGATGTACAGGGTACGACAGCGTCATTGTTCACCTGAAGCTTATTTAAATATGCATCTTCGGCAAACTAATGGCCTCGCCAAATCAACTTGTCACCGCCCTTTTGAATTGCCTTTCCCTGTAGTCTCCGGCGGCGAGTCAGTAGTAGATAGAAATGTTTGCTATGCACGGGTACAACGTTGATGGCCTGGGTAGGTGGGTAAATGACGGTGGTAATTATACCCTGCAGTGGCAGACACTGCTTAATATTACATTGGCACAGCCACGCTCCAGGCTGCTTAAGCATTAAATGCTGGATATTTGCTCCTGGTGACAGTTTAAGCGGCGCATATTGCTTAAGCTGAAGTGAACAAGTTAAAATGTGTCCCCGCAGGGCCTGCATCCACTAGGGACTGGGGTGTAAGGGCCACTTCCTCAGCATTGGGTGTACGGGGACTGGTTCATTTTGGGTTATTTGACTAAGCCCGCTGGCATGTTCTATTCATAAACCTGTAAAGTGACAGATAGCTTTGACAGCTTCAGGGGACAGACCTGTTAACATGGGCCGTCCTAATGATTTCCGTGAATCATTTCTCTATGCTTGCTGGTCTCGGAAACAATATGGAATTCAACAAAAATGTCATCATTATCTCTGCATCGTGGTCCACACGCGCAGGGTTGTGGGAGATCCTTGTGTAAGGGGTGGTTAGATGGGGGTTGGTGATGGTTGGTAGGTAGAGGGTGAATCTAGCACTGACTGGCAGGGTAGACAGGTCCCAGTGAAGTGTTGGAGAAGGGAAGAGAGAGGGGGACCGGTACTTCCGCCTACCCCCCCCCCCTCACTCAACCCCGATGCCTCATAGATATACGCACTCACAGACACATCTACATAGGCATACACTCTCTGTCCTCACACACCCATACCCTTGCAGAGTTCTTCCATCCTACCCTACAGAAGTATATAAATGAGCCTGTGAAAGGACCAGGGTGTGTCCAGAGGGATTAATATGGGTTATAAACTAGGGGGTGGGGGAGGGATAGTGTGCTGGAAACACTAGAATAGTGTGAAAGGGGATTGCTAGATATCTGCTTATGGACTCCGGGTGGATAGGTATGCAGGAAGTGGAGAGAATCCGATTGGCCAAGGCTCTGACATAATATTGCCAAGATTATAGGCAACTGTCTAATGGATTCCATGGTGGCGATGATATAAGGGGGACACAGGAGGGAACGCAGCATACGGGTGGGTGGGTACTAGTGGTTGGTGATGGATGGATATAGACGTTATAGAGGATACTAACCATGGGGTTTTGGCTATTACAATAGATGGTCTCTTACTGTAGGAGGCAAGGAAAGGGGATGGAGGCTACAGCGTATCAACCGGATACCGCCGCTTGTCGGCCGGTACCCGGTCGGTCATCATCTCCGCTATCTTTCCTACCATGATCACTCGTCACCACGCTAGGTGCACACTGGAACCAGCGGGCTGTGTGAGCAGCTCGGGATCAATCAGGGAGTAGCTCGCAGAAGCCATGGCCATGCAGTGAGTGGCCACTTGCCGGCACTTACCCTAGCCTAACACTGCCGCTCCTATAGACACCACTAATACTAGCCTATATGGGTTGTAATATGGACTTACCGACTCACAGATGACTCTGTGTCAATACCCACAGCCATCCTGATCACCCATCCAGGGTCTGCGGATGCAGATATTAATGCTTTGTGTGTTTTTATTAGTACATTTTTATCGATTGCCTATGGGATATTCCATGGAGGTTATCCCTGATTATGGGGCTGGAGCATTTTCTCCAGGGCTATATATATGTAGTTTATGTATATATAATAGTCTAGTGCTGATTAGTGTTTATGTCAGATATATATGTGCACAAAATAGAAGGCATGTACTGGGAAAGGGGACCTTAGTGCACCCTGCACTAAGGGCATTTTTCGCAGATCGTGTCACATAGTAGGATGTTACTGCATGTTGGGAAATAGTGCCACGACAACCGCCCCTGCATCTCAAATACATTTACCATACATGTCAGGTGATCGCATGCCGTATGCACCACCTGTGTGCACCTGTTAGATAATAATGTCATGTGGACCTCACTATTTATGTCATTCTGAAAATGAGTGCATTGAAAGCACCGTTTCTTCTTCCCTGGGTCCTTGCCAGTGTGATATGCACAGCCATGCCATGGCATGCATGAGAATATTGTTGACAAGGCATAATGGCATGAGGAAGTGGGATTCCACAGTCAGCGCATTTACCTGAGTGTCCTTGGGGTTCACCTGGCATGCTACCAGACCCTGTGAGTCAAGCTGCTGTGTGGAGGCATTTCTAATACTTCTCAGTATGCCTGCAATCACTTGCTGTAATTGGTTTCCAATGGCAATAGCCCCAATTCTACAGTGCACAGTGGCGCTCTAGAAAACCCTATCGCCCACTGTGTATGTGTGTGTAGTCACAGGAGAGAAGTGAAATCAGAGGTGGGGCGGCAAGCATGCACGGAAAGCCATTCTCCAATTCCAAGATTAGCTCCAATTCAATATACTTTAGAGAGGGAATTGCTGGGACTGTCTCTGGGGATTATGTTTAGTTCTATCACGGGAAGTGGCGGGTCAGAATCGATCAGATGGCGATCCGTCGGTGCCAGCTTTGTTTGGTGTGCGATCGGGGGTCCCTAGCGTTTGCAGCTTGTCACATAGGGCGCTGGAGTTGATGGATAGGCAATGTGTTCTAGGAGGTTGAGCTAGAGCTAGGCAGGGGGCCTGCTCAGTCTGCATACAGCCCTTCTCATGCTATACACTGTATGTTGCATGAGGTATAGGGTTAAGGGGTGGGAGTAATGCCACCTCGTTCTATTTAACTGATTAATTCCCACGCTGACCGATCACGATCATGCTCGTCAGCCATTGGTCCGTGCGACAGGGCATCGGGCAGGTCCGCAGCGAAGGCCGTCGCGGTCCCTGATTGGCTGTAATTATGAGAGGGCCATCCCGCAGACACAGATAGATAGGTCCGTCATTGGCAGTTTGGTGGGGCGGTAGGAGGGGGTCGTCCTATCTGCCTCCCATTACCAGTGGGTGCTGATGGCATGCTGCTGTGGCGGGGTAGTAAACACAGGAAACACGCAACACAAAGGGATTACCCCTACTCCCAGTAACAAACCCCCCTCCACCACGGGTGCTAGATCTTCATCTAGTATTGATATCTGTCGTGTTTTATCTCTGAGCCTGTCGTGACCTGACTGCCCCCTGCCCCCCACTCCCTCATACAAGATTATCCTATTTATTGTGCTGTGTTTTCTCCCCATTCCTCATCCCTATTTGGGAGGAAGAAAAACTGCCAGCCATTTTGGTGCTTGCCATAAATGCCCTGTCGATGTTTGCGAAGGCCGAGCAAATAAAATGCTAATGTTATTGACACGGGTCTATGTTTACCTCCCAAGGACATGTCGGTGGTGGCTGTCCGTTGAGCTGTCCCTGCCCAGTGCTAGTTTGTGAATAACATACCCTCTAACCCCTAGCTCCCTGCCCACTCCCTCCACACCCTACTGCCATAATTCCCTCCCTCCCTCCTGTATGCTCCCACCGGCTCTTAATCCGTCCCCTTTTAGGACTGCCTGGGGCCAGCATTAAGGGCAGTAGTGCGCAGTTCGGGGGGGGGGGGTGAAGTGTGTGTCGGACAGTGGTCAGCTCGGCGTTGTGGTCAGCCTCTCGCTCCGCTGACCACTAAAGGAGGCGCAGATAAAAGTGGCGCTAAATCAGGCGGGCGGGGCCGGAGCGGAATGAATGCGCCGCGGCCCGACCCCTCACCCTGACACCCAAATCCCAGCGGTGCCTCCTCGATATAACATTGCCGACATGAGCAGCTCAAAGGATGAGTTGTGGCCTTGCTGTGAGTTGCTCGCGCTGGTCCCGACCCCAATGTAGTCTTCCTACTCAGGTGACCAACATGCTCTGCCTGTGTTGACAACCTCCCATCCCATACCCCCATCTCAGACACTACCCCCCTCCCACATTCTCCTACCACACAGTGATAATGCACCAAGGCAATCCTGGTAATCAACAGGGAGACGTTATTAGTTCTTGAAGAGATCCTCTATTGTCAGTCTTCCCGTGTGCAGTTCTCCATCTATATATGGTTAAGGTGGGATGAACAGTAAGTGGATACCTGTATGCCCTTTTGAGACGGGTCGCATTGCTTTAATTCATTATCCTGGTCCTTGTTTGAACTCAAGGTGGATTGTATGATACAATGTATATATAACTCCCCACTGCAATTATGAACCAATAGCTTCCGATCTATACTTGTAATCACATAACATTTCATACCTCGTCTTCTATACACTGCCATTCTAGTATTTTTATGCCATTTTCCTTTCTTTCTTCACGCCTTCTCCCCTGTCACCTTCGCTTGGCAGAAATCCTAGTTTATTCAATTTACACTCTCCGCTATACAACCTTTCCCACCCTCCTCTATCTACTATATATAAATAACTGACGCCGAGATAAAAGCTACTTCTTATGACGTACCCGCAGTGTATCGACCCTATCCTTTATATAAAACCACTGTTTTCAATTCCGGGAAAAGCAATCTCTTATCCAGGGTCCTGCGAGACCCCAGGTGACCCTGCCGGACGGGCGCGGGTTTGTAATCGTAAAATGGTGCTCCGATTGATCAGTAGTGCCGGGCCCCTCATGCCGCGTTATGGTGGGGCCTGCTAATCCCACCGTCCCCATGTCCCATATACAGTGTACTGCTGCTGCACGCCATACACTGGAGGAGGTAGATTTAGGTGGGCGCTGGGTGTGAGGTGGGCAGGGGAGGTGTTTGGGTAGTAAAAAGGGAGGTGTCCACCTACTGACGTGATCATGAGAGGAGTACTGGTATGCCTCTACCACCTCCAGTACCCCCCAGTACTTCCAGTACCCCCCCCCCCCCACACACACACACACACTTTCACTTACAGTTCCCAGGCTCTCCCCCATACACTCCAGTCCTCTAGTCCTCCTGTGAATTGTGCGTGCGAACGTGCCAGTACCCCACCTTGCACAACCCCATCCCCTTTTTCTCCCTCTAGTAGCCATAGGGTTGGTCATGCAACATGGCGACCACATGAAAGATGCTTGGTGGCTTTTTGGCCGAGGCCTTACTGGTGTTAATTACAAAGATGACGACTTAAGGCTTGGGCAGGAGCAGCACTGCAAACATGCACGCGTGACGACCTGTCCACAGTATTGACGCCCTCCTGGGGCTGCTTATGTTGCCTTAAAACCACAGCTCCCCCGCCCTGGAGGAGGCAATAATCGTCTGGCTGGTGACTGTGGGTGGACTGTTGGCTGTGCATGCCTCTTGTCTACCTCCACATAGACTTGGGTAACGTCTTCTGCGCCATCAACTAAATAGGCTGAGCCACTTCCACTAAGGAACTCTAGCAGCCAATGACGCCCATATGAACAGACGGCAACAGAGGAAATGATAATAAGAGCCACCGCATATATATAGGGAGAGTAGCGAGAGTGTAGAGGCACATTTTTTAGATGTAACACATATCGACAGTATGAGCATAAAAAGTGAAAGTAGACAAAGAGAGAGGGGTGGCGTGCAACTACTTAAGGACATGTTTGCATGCTCAAGATATGGTTGAAAACAGATCAGGAAAAATATGAGGAGAGATAAATCAACAGAGAGACAGGCGAAGACTTCGGGCACAATATTTGCAAAACAGCCACATCGAGATGGAGTGGGGGGCTAAATGTATAGGATAGACAGATACGGTATATATAGATATAGATATAGACACAATCCCAGACATACAACTTTCACCCCGACCCCCCCCCCCCTTTGCACGCTCCTTTGCGACACACTCGTGTCTCCCTCCGGTCTCAGCGTCTCTGACTACCACTACTTCCGGTCGACATGCGCACAATGCCCAGAGGCCGCGGGCATGGAGCAGACAGTCATGCCATGACGTAGATGTGACGTGGACCGTAAGTCAGGCTGCCTATGCCATGCCATCGTCAATCGAGTGGCTGCAATGCGCGAGACATGACTGTGACGTCAAAGACGTGACGTGTGACGTGTGTATACAACAGTACAAAAAGATGCTGACGTCGGCATAATAGCAATGCAATGAGAGGGCGAGCGGAGCTGGTGGAGTGTAGACATGAGGGATGTAGAGCGGAAACCTGATTATAGTCACTAGTCCTATATATAACACCAGAGGGAGTGCGTGCAATTAAGGAGCAGCTCGTGCTTTGTGTACTCAATGCTAAAGATCAGCGGGAATCTTTGAAGGGCCGTGTAGCCACAAATATGGTTTCCTCATCCAGGCCAGCTAAAAGGCTATCCTAGCTAAGAACATACTTTATTTGACGTTAAAAGTACCCTTTTAATGTATGTTATAAACATTTGGCCATGATAAGGAGCGGTTGAATAACGTTCTTTGTATACTGGGTGTATACGTATAACACCAATACCCATTGTCGTGGTGACATATTACTGAGTGTCACAAATGTGACAGCTGCATTAAACTCATGAACCCAGAAGGGTACATTAGGCACAGATCCACATCAATATAGACACCACTAGCCCAACAAGTAATATGGTCATGAGATGCTTTGTCCAGCAATGAGCAGAGGCAGAAGCCATTGGCTTTTAAGAGGGAGATTCTTTTTAGAAAGCAGTTCCACATTCAGAGGGGTTTATGACGAAGAGTAGCATGTGGGATGGTGAGGTCTTGTACCGAGGCCGGGACTATATTCATTGGTAGTTTGATATTTACAGTGTGGGTGGTGATGCGGCAGGACAGGCGGAGGGATCTGACAGCAGCCAGTGGGGCTACATTGGTATGCAGCCCTCACTCTGCTACTACTTCCTGCTTTGTGCCCTCTACCCCAGGCATACTACCCTCTTCCTGCCCACGTTCAACCTCACACCTTAGTTAGTCGTAGCTGTACCTATCACTGAAAAAAAAGATGCAGTGCTAGACTATAGTAATGCAGAATTCTGTGCACACCTTAAGTTATTCTTATTTAATTAATGTTGACAAATTAATGGTCACCCTTCCAATGTGCAGCTTTAATTGCAATTTTTTGGAAAGAACCAATTATGTTTATTCTAATTCTAATGTAGAATGTTCCCTCTAATGTGGGAGTCCCTCTAATATGGTAGCCTCGCCATGAATGTAGTCACTAATTTCGCTGTCCCAAAGTCTATTTTAATTCCGTCTAATCTATCACCTAGTAGACGTTCCGAGAAGTACAGTTTATTATGGCCACAGACAGTCAGGCTGGGATCTAGAATGAAAATTGAAGCAATGATCACAGGGGGGAAATTACATGTATATGTGTGTTTTCCTCTTTCCATTTTTCTGTTCTGTCGAAATGACTCAATTATGTCACATTCAGCTTTTTGTGTCAGTGACTGGCGGATAATGCGGAGCATAATTGATATTCATTGTCATTTGCTATTACTGACCTCCTATGATATGACTTAAGAAATATGACAGACTAATTTGGAATGAAATTTGGTATCTAGGTTTCAGGGTCAGCTAGTATGTACATGATGTATTGTTATATAAATCAACTAGACATTTGGTGTACCATAGGCGCATAATAAAAACCGTGGTTAGGTTTGAGTATGAATTAGACATAACCAGGTCAAGTAATGCCTCATTGCAGTACAGGATCATTGTGTAAGCTATATGACAGTACAGTATCATTCTGAAAGCTATATGACAGTACAGACAACCCATCCCCTGGACCCATCCCCTGGACCCATACCCTGCATCTATTAATTCAATGAAGCACTAAACCACATTGCAGTTTGTGTCATCAATACAAATAATACGGAGGAGTCAGATGTAGATGTTTTATAACTGCTGCGTCAGAAAAACTGTTTGTGTATTATAAAGTTGTAGTATCGGTATCAGAGAAACGCCTACGTATATGTTGGTCACATCGTATGTCCTAACTCAGATAACAGTTATAATAAACAGCTACTGTTGCTTGTACCGCCTATTTTAGACCATGCATTGCCTGCCATCAATGGTGTCACCTTACTAATATGTGGCCAATGTCATGAAGAAATTGAAGCGTGACTATATATATTAGAAGAGGTCGACTCATATTTCAAATATATTAGAGCAGGAAGGTCATTTACTTTCTCATGGAACAGCAATACTTATCATTGAAGTGCACAGGACTATCATGAATTCATTAGTAATCTTAGAAATGTTCAATGATGCTTAGACTAGCGACTTCTGACTGTAAACTTCATCTTCAATACCCTCGCCTAATAATGCATAATTATACCTTACATATCATATATACCACTCAAATAGATTGATTTGATATAATTCGATATGAGCAGATATATTACCTGGGAAAATGAGCATACAACATATCCGATTATAATAATTATTGCCACTTCCAATCTTCTCTACATGAGCCATGTCATATGATATAGATTACGATAATCCAATAATCTAGTATCATAATAGGTGTTAATCATAAATAGATGCAGTAATATGGTCTCTATAATCTCTTGACCCATTAAGGACAGGACGTGCTGCATTCAAGCAACATGCTGATCATGTCGGGTAGAGACACTCCCAAAGGGTAGGCATGATGCATCAATGAATCACTGACGAGTAACTCACCAGGGCTGCATTGGTGCATCATGACGAAAAATGTCATCTTTTAGCGACATGCCGTCCTTAAAGGGTTTCCAACGTATTCGTGCTGCTGAACTGCTCCTGTATATCGGAAAGCATTAAGATGATTAACGAGCCAACATAAGACAGCTCTTGCTATATACTGGGGGCACTGATGCAATGACCGGGGAAATGGTATTGCCTTGTTTGTTGATGGTATCTGCGGCAGTGGCATCGATAGGGCGACCCGGAATGTGATTGATGTAGGGGTGTTGTAACATATGATAAGCCGCTGCCAGTATGCTCAAGTAACAAAAAAGGGAGGACACGAACGCCATACACGAGTACAATCTCCAAGGCCCTTTTATCTCCTCCGGCCATGTAGAAAATGTCGGGAGGGATGTGGGAGAGGGGTGTGGGGGTAGGTCTTTTTTTTGGAGTAGACTGTGGAGGGAGTGGGTGTGGGTGTGTATGGGGGGGGGGGTTATAGGAGTTGTATGGATTAGAAATAGGATGATGATTAGAACTGAACATTGAATTTGGTAATCGGTTAGGTCTTGGAAAAGAAGTGTGTAGCGAGCCAGGTGACATTGACAGAAATAACAGCGGCAACGGAGTTAGGGTGAGTGGCAGAGTTGGGAATGGAGAGTCTAAAGGTAATAGGATGGTAGTGGTGGAGAGTGGCTCAGTAAAAGGGGACTGTGGACCAGTGCATGGGGACTGTCTGACACGCAATCTGCAGTATGACATTCGGCTAGCAGACAGACATGGTCGACGACAAGGCTCCGCCACTAGACAGAGACAGCGGGCCATATGGGTGCACTGGGGATGACTAGAGGGTGCGTGGGTGAGGGGTAAAAAATAAAGGAGACTGAGAGACGATGATCAAGCACGGCCAACACTGGAGTGGCTGACCACAATGCTTGAGGAAGTCGCCGTAACACGGCCAATATACAGCTATCGATGTGGCTGTCCATCCATATTGCATGTAACGTGGAATGATGTATCTGTATGGCCCGACGTGCTCTATTTGTTTTACGGCGCTCCCTGCTATATTTAACCTCCATGCCCCCAGGGGGCGGGTCTGTTCCGTGTACAGATGGACGTAGGCAGCTGGGTGGTGGGTTGTGGTGCTGGGGTGCTGGAGGACGCTGCCATTGCTGCCTATTAACGGGAGCCACCCATCAATTAACGTGTTTACACATAGCCAGCCATGACAGCAGGATCTGGACCCCCCACCTCCAGTACTATGGCCTACAGGACAGCTAGTGCCCCAGTTAGGTTGGCCTACATGGCTTACGTGTAGTATGGGCTGACTATGACCTATTGTCCTGTCCTTGTATTAAATAGGATGACATGGAATACCATTCAGGTGTGTCCATGTCGCAACATTGAGGCAATATATCATGTTTGCTCTGCCTGCCGCAGTTCTAGCGTATCCCTATGACATATTATGTACTCTCCGTCTACAAGAGTTGACTAGGCTAGTAAAGGGTATAGCCATCCCCCTGACGTGAATAAAGTACCAGTATTGCGTTTTGAGCTCCAAGCACGAGGAATACCAGCTCAGGGACATGTTGTTCTGAGTACGAGGAGGTCAAAACCTAATACGCTTTATTATTGGCTTTGGGACCTTGTCCCCAAAGCCATTGACACCACACAGAGAGAGTTGGAAAAAGTAGCAAGAAAAGACTAGCATAGGTCCCCTTGTTCATTGTTAAATTAAGCCCTAGCTGGCCCTTAAACATTGCCTAGGACTGGTATCCCTATGTGTCCTTGCAGGTGTGTGCAAGACTAATTTAACCTAGATCTGGTTTTCAGTTACTGCATGTAGTACCAGTGTACCTTGTGGTAAGGCCTAGACATCTTGTGAACAGCCATATTTTGAGTTCTCTAATGTGGCTGTCAATGGCAAGGATAGGTACCAGCCTAATAACTATTGACTCCTATGTCAAGCCAAGCTGTCAATGTCAATGCCAATTCCCATACTATGCACATACAGGACCTGTACTAGAAGTTGAGTGGTCCAGGGTGGCTCTTGAAATCGCTCAAGCCCGCCCAAAGACAAACTGTGAAGTCCAACATGATTACCCCTCCCCACCCCACACACACATACAAGAAGCCACATGCAACAACCCTAAAATAATATGTTGCCAACACAAGTCCTCCTTATGCCCCCTCCTTCTCCTCCCTGTGCCCCCTCCTCCTCCTCCCTGTGCCCTCTCCTCCTCCTGCTCCCTCTGCCCTCTCCTCCCTCTGCCCTCTCCTCCTTCCTCTGCCCTCTCCTACTACCCCATCTTTCCCCTCCTCCCCCCTCTACCCCATTTTCCTCCTTCCTGTTACCTACTCCCCCTCTGCCCCCTCCTCCTCCCTCTGCCCTCCCTTCTCCCTCTGCCCCCTCCTCCTCCCTCTGCCCTCCCTTCTCCCTCCTCCTCCCTCTGCCCCTCCCTCTGGCTGCCAAAATGGCTGTCGAAAACTCAAGATTGTCTGATTTCCTTGTGTGATAAATGGATAATAGGGTTTTCTAGGATGTAGAATCCATTTTCAGGCTTAGATTTTCAGTCCGGGAAATTTTCAAGATGGCTGCCAAGATGGCCACCAAAAACTCAAAATTGTCTGATTTCCTTGTGTGATACATGGATAGCAGGGTTTTCTGGGATGCAGAATCCATTTTCATGCTCAGATTTTCAATCCGGGAAATTTCCAAGATGGCTGCCAAGATGGCCGCCAAAAACTCAAGATTGTCTGATTTCCTTGTGTGATACATGGATAATAGGGTTTTCTAGGATGTAGAATGCATTTTCAGGCTTAGATTTTCAATCCGGGAAATTTCCAAGATGACTGCCAAGATGGCCACCAAAAACTCAAAATTGTCTGATTTCCTTGTGTGATACATGGATAGTAGGGTTTTCTGGGATGCAGAATCCATTTTCATGCTCAGATTTTCAATCCGGGAAATTTCCAAGATGGTTGCCAAGATGGCCGCCAAAAACTCAAGATTGTCTGATTTCCTTGTGTGATACATGGATAATAGGGTTTTCTAGGATGTAGAATCCATTTTTAGGCTTAGATTTTCAATCCGGGAAATTTCCAAGATGGCTGCCAAGATGGCCTCCAAAAACTATACCAGCAGCAGTAAAACCAATAAAAATCAAAAAGATTTAGCTAAGTGCATGTAAGTTAACTGACCATGCAGTATTGCTGCAAACCATCACATATGAATTGCATTAGAACCCTAGACACACCAAAAAGCATAAATCTATGCCCCTTTGTTTTCTCACCTGTAGTTCATAACAATCCTATAAAAACCCAAAGCCACTACGGCTTTGCCGTAAAATCCTTGAATTTGTCCCCTTGTATTTCCAACACACCTGAGAACGACTTCATTAATGAGAAAAGGTCATCTATTTACTCGAATTTCTCATTAAAGCCTAGGCATAGTAATTGTACAATGTGACGGATCATTGCTTAGTCTAGACACAATTATAATGACTAAATGTTTGCTCAGTAATGTACAACATTCTCAGTGATACTTCATGGCCACTTAAGGGCTAATCAAAGGCCAATCGTAGGCTACTGTGGGGGCAGACGACTCTGCATCACGTGTACAGCAGCATGCCAGCGAAGTGCTCGTTGGAAATACCGTAAAATGGGTGCAGCCGTACTGAAATAAAGCATTGGTTTAGATTCCCCAAAATATACCATTCTCTCGGCCGGAGCCTTTGTATTTTTCTTTATACCAGCCCGGGAGCCTGGTCCGACTCTCTCACCCTATTGTAACTTTAAAATATATGAACACTCGCCGTGCTTAGTTGAAAATATAGATAGATGAATGTTATGTTAGATTCAGCGCTTCTCACACCATAAATTCAGAAGTGGTTCATATCCGCCGACACCGCTAAACTGACCAAACCGCTTGCTATGGTGCTTCTTTGGTGCACGCTGACAGATAATTGATTGGTCTAGACACAATTATGATTACTCGTTGATTGTCTGCTCGGTAATGTGCAACACTCATATTGCCCACTCAACGACCAATTAAGGGTCAATCAATTGTCAATCACATCTCAATGTTGGTGCAGACGACTCTGTCATTTGTGTTTATTTGATATACGTTGAATAATGTGGGTTTTCTGGTTCAATGCTCATAGCATTAGAGAGAATGAGAATGAGAAAGTATTTATTAAACTGTTTCATAAAGGCAACATGCATATCCTTCTTTACATCTTTTATAATGACAACAGTAATCTAATCACTGAACAAGTCTGTGTGCCTTACATATCACATTGTAGAACACTATATGTGACATGTACTGGGAAAAGGGACCTTAGTGACACCTGCACTAAGGGCCTTTTTCGCAGCTCGTGTCACATATGGTCAACATATCACCGCTCCACAACACCCTAGACATGGACATAAATAGTTTATGTATACTATTCCTGTCTGGAGCCGGATGGTCCACACCATTTCCACGGGGAGGATTCCTAGAATGCTCCTAAATAGCGCCCTGTGGTCCGTATAACACTTCCAAGAACCATGACTGTGTTTTAGAATGGTCACCTTCCCCATGGCATCACCCCCTGTGAGCAGCTCCCCGTGGTTCCCACCCCACTATCTTACCCTCAGTGAGGTAGGCACCACTTGATGGTCCGTGCGGCATATGCCATGTGGCCCAGCGGCCCATAGTTCACCCTCCTGCCGCCCCTTAAACCCCTCCTCCAGGGTGAGCGGCACGGCTGCTGGTTTCACCTGCCCGCCGCCAAACGTCTCCATCCACAAAAGACAGATGACGTATGACACGCGCGCCGTCGGCTTCCTTTGTCCTGGAGGGCGTGATGGATCCGGCCTCATTGCCCCCGGGGATGTAGGGCCCGGCCTCCGCTCACCTCCCGCCCGCTATTGATGGCTACTTGCCCGGCCCCCCGCCCCCGTCCCTGGGCGCCGTCCAGGTAGACGCTCATTCGTCATCATTCGGACGAATTCAGCCCGCAACTCAACGTTACCGCAGCTCGATTCTTGCCTGCCTCTCTCACCCCCCTCCCACAACCATACACCCCCACACCTCCAGTACGGCGCCTGCTGTGATGTGGCTTACCCCTCCCCCACCCCACCATACCCCCCTCACTGTACACGTATAGGTGATGTATGTGGCAATATTTACAGACCGTCGCCCACCGACCGAGCAGGCCCTTTCCAGCCCACCAGAAAGTGAGCCCATCGACTTGAGTCAGTCTGCTTGACCAGAGGTAAATGTTGCAAGTTGGGAAATTGAACATGATGGTTAGTTTTAGACCAGCAATAATTATCTCGTCAAGCCTGACTATGTGTAGTACCGTGCGTGGTTTGTGGCTAAGAACTTATAAGTATATTACATATATCCTATGGTATAATACTATGGTATATCATAAAGTAAAGTGAACAAAACCGTATACCAGCTCGACCTGAGTGATTTCAGGAACATCAAACCGATACCAAACTCCCCCACCATACACCGACTGCAACAGCTCAGCCTGACAGAGTCAAGTCTACACTAAGACTGCCGCTTTGAACTGCTAGCCTCCTCCAGATAGCTGACCTGTCTTGTGTCGAACTGAACACAAATGGATGGCTTTCACACAAAGGTTTCCTCCAGCCACCACAGAGGCTGGGGGTTTAGACAGCACCGCTCCATCTGTACACCCAGATCCCCCACCAGGTGCCGCCACCAGTACTGTGGGGATTGCCAAGAACCAGCAACAGTATAGCACAAAGCATCACGGGATTGATGAACTTCTAAAGGTTCAAAGAGCTCCTGAACTGTAGCTTTAGCAAAGGCAATAGGTTCTGTGTTGTGTATTGCCTGAAAATGATGCGTGAGGCGCCAGAATAGGTGCAATAATGGTGTTGATACCAGTGGTTAAAGGGTATCGCTACCTGTTCGATGATCTAGATGTTCTATTGATCTCTGCATATAACTTAGTATAATATTAGTTCAATACATAAGGAACTAGAAAAAGTAAAGAAAATGGCATGGTACAGTGCTCAATTCTATGGGAAAGCCACTTGAAAAAGCTAGTTCTTAACTAAGCTAAAAGAGCATTTTTATTTTGTGGTCAGATGACCATGTTCTTCTATTGCTATCTTCGAATCACTTTGGATTAGATTAGTTGGCAGAATAATCAAATAGTAAATGGAAAAAAAATTACATGTTGTGGTGCTCATTTTTCTGTAATGCCCATTTAAAGAAAAAGTACTTCCTTTGTGAGGCAATCTAGCCCTATAGCCCATGCAATGGACATTGCTGCTTGAATACTCTCTATGTGAAAATTAGAATATAATGCAAGATTCCTTCCCCCCTTTATTTTACCCCCCCCCCCCACCAAAAAAAAAGGAATAACTATACCTTTTTTTGAGAAAAGGTCATGGCACCTTCTGGGATAGAACTCTGGATCCTCTGATTGCAAAGCAGGCATCATAACCACTACACTACAGATTCTGGTGGAGACCTGAAGAACTGTTGTGCTATTATTCCATACATCTCTTATTGACATATGCCACGAGAGGGCAGCACTAGCTACATAGTACAATGTTGTTTCTCTGACATCCACAGGGTTCCAGCACCTACTTTTGTAGCGATACCCTTTAACTGGCCAAAGAGGGGTGGCCATATGTCCAAATATACAAGTGTGGATACAATATACATAGAGAATTGGTTGGGTTCAATAATATATGAATCCTGTTTCAAAGCCTGTATGGATGGGGATCAATGTATATTTGCTCCTACTGACCCTAATGCCCCCTGTTGGCCGGTCGCTGTATTGATCAATTGGTTTCTGTAATTGTTACAGGGGGGGTCCTCCAGGGCCGCCCCCGCCAGTTCCAATACCAACCCACTACCCAGGCCTTAGGATATCATTCAATAATGCAGCAAACATAGAGGGGAGGGGGCTGTCCCCACTTCCCCCCGGGGGAGGGGGCATGGTCAGCCAACAAGACCTTGTCCAAGAGCTCCTGTGGTCCATTGATAGCTTGTCTTTCCGCATCCAGTGGTCCGCACCCTCTAAGTCTTACCCAGCATCGTCTACTGCCCTGTGTACGTATGTAGCCCACCACCGCCCACACTGTTTTTCCTCCAACACTGCCACCCACCATCCAACCAGGATTGAATCCTCAGGTTTATTTGGCCAGACCTTGCTAAGTAACCTTCCCATCCATCAGAACTAAAAACACCGCTTATTTCCTCTCACGCGACAGGTCCCGGTTTCGTGGTGAGACGGAGAGTGGGTGGGACTTGTATACATACTAACTACCACCAAACTGCCGCCTTTTTATTCCCATATACCAATACATTATACTAAGGCACTGGCAGAATGATGGAACCAATTGCTAACAAAATCTCCATAGAAGTACTATGAAGGAACTGTAGTGATCTGCACCAAACAGGTGGAGTTGCTCCTCAATAAACATGTTTAGCAACTTGAATACTTAACCCGAATCCACAAGAGTGGCTCAACAACTTATAAAGCCAGCTGACTCTGAGCTGGTATACATCATTCAACGTGCGTCATACGTGATAGGCAAGACAATTATTGGAGTATGTATGAGAGAAAGAGTGGTTCTACCCTGAACAATGCCACGTGCAATCCGATATGAGAAGGGAAATGAGGTAGGAAATGACGGTATAAAAGGAGATCCATCATGGGTAATAACCAGGGAGACTTGGAATAAGGGCTACAACCTTTTTATGTCATGGCGTTTTGATATGGATGGTAGGAATGGGCATAAAGGGACAGCACAGTGCATTCACTACCTCTAATCCGCCACTAACTTCCACCCCAACCCCCCAGATTTAGCCCCTCATTGCTGCGGCCCCCATGAGCTACTCCCCGAGTAGATCCCGAGCAATTCGGGTCAGGGAGTGGCGCATTCCAATCATGCACGTTGATTTACGCCCGCCTCTGGACAATTTCAAAGCCCGAGAGCATCGGCCAATTACCAAGCCGTGGTTCCCGAGCAGCTTCTGAGCAGCTCCCGAGCAGGTCAGTACCACCTGCTCATCAGGTGCCTGTGCCGCTTACTGAGCAGTTCCACTCCACTTCTTATTTAATATAAACAGAGCCCAAACACCCCCTGAGTATACCCATAGACGTGACCAACACTTGAGTATTGCCCAGGTATACTCGGATTGTCATGTCGCTTGCGGAATGAGACCCTCTCTAAATATCTTAATATTTGTCCCAGGCAATGGAGCTTTTCCATTACTTACTCCCGCCACCCAAACACTGCCATAGTGCTCTGATTGTCATTTGAATCTTTTTCTCACAATACCTGCAACCGGGGCAATAATGGTCCAATCAACCTCCCTGACTAGGTTCGGATCTCATAACACTAAGTACAATACACCAATTGCATTCTAAGACCACACTCATTGCTAACCGGACTAGCATGCTGTCTAGATAGGTTCCCAAAAGCGGTGTCCTAGACAAATCTTCCAAATGTCCACAAACGTTACCACGGCCACATCCAACTGCCTCCCTATACGACCTACCAACCCCATCCTCCTTCCGACCGAACCCCCTGATTAGATTCTAACTGCCTCCAGACACCTAAAGCCACACCTTACAGGAGACCTAGAAGACAGCAGCTCCCTCTTACTCTCTACCCTCCACCCCCCCCCCCCTGATACCCCAACCCACCCAAAGGCAGAGCAGCGGCACTTGAGCTGCTCCTGAGCATTTCCTTGGTATGGGGGTAATAAAGCAGGTCGGCGGGCCCGCGTTGTTCAGGCTGCGGGTCGTCAGCCCATTAACCGCTGCCTACCTAGTACCCCCTCATGTCCCAACAAGGTCCTCATGGTGTACTTCTTTGGAGTCTGTCCCAACAGCCTGGTGTTGCATTAATCTAGAGGCGGAACGCTTCAGATGCCAATTGCACTTTCCATGGTTATGGCGTCGCCTACAAACCCAATGCAATCCGTCTTGAGATGAATAGCCTGCAAAAGTGTAGATTCTAAGGAGAAGGCTATCGCATTACTGATTCCTCTCTACGCTGCTTCGGCTTATCTTATTATAGCTTCTGGCTTTGGAAAGGGGGGATTATGCAAATATGAATAGGTTGGTAATTTATTGATTCTTTAGAAGATGTAGAATGTGATATTACTGGGGATTAGGAGGAGATGGCTCTCTGGAATGGATGGTTAATTTGTGGGGCTTTGAATTAGTCTGTTTACTTAAAAAGACATCTGAGTAACTAGAGGGGACTGATGCTCAGTCAGTAATTTGTGCTCTAATAAAGTTAGCCATAGTGTACATACTTTGTATGTCTGGCTCCCTCTGTGTAGGTATGTATCTTCTACGGCCCATTTCAGATATCAAGCAATTCAGAATTAAAGTATGTTGCTTCGCCTCTTAACATAACCTTGCCGTTTGAAGTGTCCCTAATTAAACTACTATTAGAGCGGGTAGAAGCAGGAAAGTGGAATTTCAATCAAACCAATTTAACTTTTGCCTTCATCTCCCCCACCTCAACAAGAGTTATGAATAAATTGGATTCATCACATGGGGAAACTTTGATGTTGATATTTTACTAAACAGTTCTCTCCTTCTATGAATTCGATTAGAAAAATACTGATCTCATTTCATGTTAAGTTCACATTACACATCTACGTGTTTAACAATTAAGCCATGAAAATCCCATTGAATGACGGTGTTAGTCACAAGAAACAATCCAGCCCTTGTTATAAATTAATGAGAATAGATGCGGCACACGCAGATGTTTTTCACAATTCAAAACCATTAGGTCTGTTTTCTGACAGCTTTCCTGCTTATCTTCTCCACACCCTGTGTTTTATACATTATTACAATCTGTTTATCAAAGATAAAAACTGTCCTGATAATGCACCTGAAGTGCAGAATCTAGTGCAAATGTAGGATTAATGGACAAATGATATAAATCTAATGTAAAGGAATTCTGCCTCTGTACCATGGATTCTTGTTTTGTCTGATTGTGCAGGCTGTTAGATCCTGGATCAATGATGGTAATGCGGAACGGCTGAAAACACAAAAACTGCATTTCCTATACAGGCAGCCTTCTACCTGAAGCAATTCTTTGTAGTAAGAAGGCTGCTGTTCATTATTCTGAGCTTACAGCATCAGGAATAGCACACAATTAGATCTCAGATTGGATTAGGCATATAAAACAATAGGAACACGTTAAGAACCAATAGATCTGAGCTGCTAATGTGTGCCGGTTTAATGTAAATGTTTTGTTAAATCCCATTATATCAACAAAACACAAAAACACCATTGTTCAAATCAAAGAGCAAAGGATGAGAGTACATACTCATAGTCATAGCCTTTTATGTGCTAACTATAGTAACCACTGACAGCCACTATCACCTCTCCCTTCCTTACCACACACCTCCCCACCTGTCGTGTATGCCTCTGTATAGGTGCCTGTATCTCACCCTGCAGGTCTTTGCCGTCAGGTGTGGTGGGAATTAAAGGTAGGGCTGTGATATATGTTAAAACGTTGGGGCCCACAGTCCACCTTTATCCCTGAATAAGTGCCCCAGCCCCTGTCACTCCCATGTCAAGCTGCGTCCCTTACATCAGCACTTTTTGTGATGTGAGCAGACGACTTTTTTTGGCGCGCCCATAACGCGGTTAATGTGCGTGTCGCCGGCCTGTTTGTTATCGCAGTGCAGGGGTGGGTGCCCCGCTGACACCTGCTGCCACATACACTTAATTACCACCGGTCACAGCCTGCCGAGCACCTCCCAGCAGCTCGCTGAGCAGCTCCCAAGTTCTGTTACCAAGTGTCTAAGGTTGACAGATTTAATATGTAACCAGTCAGTCTTTAAAGTAATAAATGCGCAGTTTGAATACTGAGGTGGTATGTACCTAGTAGCCCTAGATGTGGCTCATTCCCCATAAAGGAAAAAGAAAGGCTCATTGAACTGCCAGTATTATCTCAATCTTTGGAATCATTTTGATTGGTACTTCATATACACAAGGTGATTGATCATCATAATATTGTGGAGAAACTTTCGATCTAACCTTTACTTTTATGGTCCAGTATTTATTCTATAATCTATAAGGGGTTATAATACTCATACGGAGACATCTATGCTTAACAGAAAGGCCTCAGGTCTTGCAGAGCAGCTCTCACAAGATTTGTTGGGCACCCCTAATGTGTGACTGACGTGACCCTAACTGTGAGTTACTCGTGAGTTACTCGCCACCCGTGCCGTCGCGTGGGGCCCATAGTGCTCCATACCGCCCGACTTATTGGTTAAAAGGTGGAAAGGCCAACAACAGGCGACGGGTCATGGGATGGTATGGCGGACTAGACATGGGACTAATACGACTGAATGGCCACGGAACATAACCCTCTGTCCCTCTTGGCTTGACCTCGCCCACCAAAGGGAATCCTTCACAGTATAGGAAAGTCTGCATGTGTACCTTCATATTATAGGGAACTGCAATTGGCGATATTGATGTTATCAAAGCGCAAAAAGGGAGCGGGATTAATTCTAAACCTGATATGCAAGAGTAGGCCCTAATGTAAAATTTGGACTTGAATATTCATCAAGAAGCATAATCCGTTAAAATGCATTGTGTCTGTTTCGACCTTGATTACGAACTATGAAACGGATTTGAAAGGAAAAACGTCCAATGAAGCACATTATCTGAGGAGAAATCGAAATATAATAGAACCTAGAAGGTCAGTTGCAAGGGCTAATGTCTGAGGTAGTGAGGGGTCTGAGGTGGTGAGAGATTTGAGGTGGTGAGACATCTGAGGTACTGAGGGATCTGAGATAGTGGGGGCCGACGATACATGGAAGCTTGGTTCTACTATAGGGCTATAATCCTAATTAATTTAGAAGATTATCCTCCATTTCATACTGAGTGTGATTATATATTAATATTGATGATGTGTCATATATCGTTATTCAAATCAATATAAGTCTATGGATGTTAAAATACAGGTCTAGTATGGAGTTGTGTTGCAAGGTGCCTGGATAAGTAACAGTGGGCACTAAATGTAGGTTCGCACTAGCGTGAATCGACCCGTCTCCCCTTATATAAAAGCACCTGTGGACAAAATGAACTCTGCTGGATATGCTCACCTCACTTGGCATATTGTTCACTCAAAGAATACAAGCTCTTAGTGCAAACTCCAACCATGATACATGAATCATAATGCACACACACCCTGGAGGTGCTTTGACACTACCCACCAGGGGGTGGGCAGCAGTCGTCCCCCACCTGGAGTAAGCTGAGGTCGTTCCCAGGGCTCACCTGCACAATGTACCTGTAATTCACACGGGCTCACAATCCCCACCTGCTGACAGGTGCTGGAGGGAAAAGAGCAGCTCGCCCGTTGTCGTTACAGGGGTCCCCGAGCAGCTCACCGGCATAAACGCCAATTCGCCGAGAGCTGATCGGCAGATATATGAATCTTTGCTGTTCGTGTGACCATTGCCTCATGCTTATGCCTCATGCTTATGCTGTGTATATTTATAAAACGGATGGCTGTTCTTCATAGCCTCAGAAACGTGTTCTGCGTTCGTTATAGTGTACTAGTGCCCAGTGACGGTGATTGGACTAGACATGATTTTAAGTGCCCTCTGATTGTTTGCTCGGTAATGTACACTCTCTTTCTTCATAGACTGGAAATGAAATGAGGCTTATGATAAATATGAATTATCTGTATTATAAGTTCTCATCAGATATACACATATATGTCTCATAGAAATTAAGTGCATGGTAGCTGAGTAACACATATTAGGTAAGTGGTGACTGTGACAGGGACTGACTGGCTACTGCCTATCTTATGCTGAGGTACAGGTCACAGGTCCTGGATCAGAGGCCAGCTGTAACATGACTAAAGTGACACCACGACAGGGGAGCAGGGCTGAAGGGACAGTGAGTTGGGCGTGAGGGAAAGAAGGCAAGATAGGGTATTGCATATTCCAATATGAAGGGGGAATGCATGATTATAGTTTCAGATAGGAAACACTGTGAACCAGGTTTGATAAAGGAAGCTCCCTGCTGAGAGATTGGACTGGAACCCCCCCCCCCCCCTCATACCATACTCCCCCCATACTCCCCCTCGCCTACATGTTTTACAAAGACATTACAGATACAACCCACACATATCTAATACTACACGATGAGGTGCACTGCAGTGTAGAAAGTTGTAGTCTTTGTCTGAGTTGGTGAAAGAAACCCCACGACAGTGATGGAATATGATAGACTACTAAAGCTGACTCAGCGTATAGAAGAGGCAGGAGTGCCTACAGAGTGCGAACCCTCCCTCTAATTTCAAACATTAGACACCTACCTAATGGGATTCCCCAGCCAGTGAACAATGGGGCTACCTAGAAGCGTTTAACTATGCATCAGCATTTTCTACTTATCGCATTATCAATTCAGTTGCAGACCTTTGGTCGTCTAACTCAGCTCCTCCTGTATGAACCTGGATAGCCTCCATGGTCGGGTCCTTGATCTCTACTTCTTAACATGCAGTCCTAGGTGCCCCCCATAGCCAAAGCCATCTACCCAATACCACTATGACCTGATGAAGGCCCCTCCTCCACCACCAGCAGCACCCGCCCCTGCCTCCAGCACCCGGCCTGGTAATGTAGCCGCCGTGGAGAGAGTATAAGAGGCCCTAGCTGGGGGCCTCTCTATAACCTCCTTATTGAGCACAGTTTATGTCCGATCTCTGACGACCACCCTCCAGAGACGACCATCTCCGGGCGGCGGTCAGTCTATGGTCCATTCAGACTGACCCTAAGTGTCAGTGACCAGCGAACAGACAGATGGCCCGGCGTGCCCCGAATGCCAACCGTCAGAAGGAGCTCCCTCCTGCAGAGAGGGTGCCCTGCCTGACCAGAAGGCAGTACCTATACTGCTGCTTCTATAACATTGACAGCTTCCACCCAGAAGTAAGCAGTCCCTTATAACCATGAATAGGGGCTTTAATTCAGCCAGCACTGGGCAGCTATTCACGGGCCAGAAAATGTAGCATCATCATAATAGCCATATTGGCAACTACCCACCCCAGCGCCAGGGAATTCCCTTGGCCATGAATAGGTAGCATACTGCAATCATCACTAAGCAACTACCCATGACCATGCATAGATAATATAATATAACCATCACTAGGTAGCTACCCATTCACCATGAATAGATAACACAATGCAACCAGCAATCATTACTAGGCAACTACCCATGACCATGCATAGATAACATAATAAACCATCACTAGGCAACTACCCATGACCATGCATAGGTAACACAATGCAACCAGCACTAGACAACTACCCATTCACCATGAATAGGTAACACAATGCAACCAGCACTAGACAACTACCCATTCACCATGAATAGGTAACAGACTGCAACCAACACTAGGCAACTACCCATGACCATTAATGGGCCTATCTACCACGCAGCCAGTGGTCCCCTTTGGCTATTAATAGGTTTATAGCCAAGACTTGAAACCCGTTGCATATTAATAGGTTTATAGCCAAGGCTTGAAATCATGAAACCCTCTGCAACCATGAAACCCCCTGCAACCATACAGGTTCATGTCTCCAATCATAACAACCACGATCAACCCCATTTTGATCGTGTTTCGTGTGTGTATCCCTCGAGGAAGGGCGACTTTTATTGTTGTTTAGTGCTCAAATCAATGTAACCCATCACTACCGAGCATTTATTAAGAATAACCCTGGTGTAAAACAACAACTTAAGTACACCACCTTAAAGCTGCCCACACATGTTGTTGTACAAGCTTGCTACATCTCTGCTTGGA
This sequence comes from Harmothoe impar, assembly GCA_947462335.1. NCBI lineage: Eukaryota > Metazoa > Annelida > Polychaeta > Phyllodocida > Polynoidae > Harmothoe > Harmothoe impar. The sequence continues at coordinate 85,682,922 of OX381704.1, read as the reverse complement.
TAGTTTCTACCTTTACAATTCTGTATTACATGCTCGTCAATAAGTCTGAACTGAAGTATGTGTGTGTGGTGGTGGTGGGGGGGGGGGGGGTAGGGGGTTGGAGGGACTACCCCTGGGGGCTACCCCGTTGACGCCAAACTGGGTCTCAGATGATAAGACGTTGCTGTCCAGAACTACGTCATGAAAGGACATTGGGCTGTGACATCATTCCATAATGTGCCATGGGCAGCTGATGACGGCTGTGAGTGGGTGGATGGGAGTGGCAAAGGAGACGTTCATGTTGTTATGTGTGTATGTAGACAGGGTGGGACACACAGTCAATACACATTCAGACCTGACTGGTAAACAGGGCAAGCAGTGGGCAGTAGTTGGTAGAGGGTGGGGGGGGGGGGTGCTCCTACCCTGCCCCTCTGGCTCCTCTGACTTATCGATCAGCGAGGGAAAATGTTGACTTTCTCAATAAACTGACATAGCGAGGAGAGCAGCTCCTAATCGCCGGGAGCTGCTCGCCGCCCCGGCCGGCCGTCAATAGGAGGCGGCCCATATTATGATGGCCGTGTCATGAATTATTCCGGTCGTGTAATTGATGAAATTGATTCACCAGGGCAGTTAGCCCCACCTATACCTCCAGCCCTCCAGCCTCCATCCCAGCCCACCCAACACCATCCCCAGTATGCGGGGCGCATTCAATGATGCTATCAATCAATTTCGAGGTGTAAATATAAACCTTACGGCCCTTTTAAGGCTGAAGTTAACGATTTCGCCTGGTCCTTTAAGCGCTGTGGGTGCACAGAGGGAGGAGGGGTCTGGTAGAGGCTCTGACATGGGGTGGAGGAGGACACCACCAGTGTGCCATAGTAGGTGTGGTATGTATGGCCCCCTGTGCACGTGCAATGAATGTTTAATAACATAACGCCCCTCCACGCACTTTGCAGGGCGAGTTAAGAGTCCCTAGCGGCGCCGAGAGCCACTTTGGGAAAACACATTAAGCGGTGTGGTTATTTAATTGAATTTTACATTATATGCCGTGCTAACGGTACCTGAGCAGGAGATGCAGTGATTCAGTAGAGGCCGACCGCTGGAGGCATTCCCTGCATCCTGTATGGGATGTACTGTGCCTATCTGTATACATTCCCTTTGTGCTTAGTATAAAGGCACAGCAGTGGCTTATAGTATATCTGCTCCTTTAGTCCTTTGGTAAATAGCTTAGTGTATAGGGTAATATTATCTATAATAATAAAGAGCACTAAGGCCCAAAGTATCTAGACAATACTTGTAGAATACATTCCTAACGTATATGTCGCAAAACATTTAACACACAACGCTTACTAACAATATAATATCATATTGCTGGATCGAGGAGGATTCAGAAACACGTACATACCTATATCATCTTTTTATAATTGGGGTAATAGTTCACTTGTCCAGTTTTTCTAGCCCATTTTTCGAGGTAAAGCTGTCCTGTAGATAGGTGTCTGGGTCTTGAGTTACATCTGCTACACTGATAATTATAGTCACAGAACATATACCGCATCTAGCAATAACTAGATCTAGCACTGATGGCTATTAAGTGTAGCACTGGGTGAGCCAAGACATGTATGGATAACTAGCTTGCATCTGGGGGGGCACCTGTGGAAAACCGCCACTTCGCTATACTACTCAATCCCATTGCTACCCTATACAACTTATGCAGCCCTCGGCTCTATCCCCAGCACCTCCAGTCGGTAGTTTAATACTAATAATGCCTAGTGGGAGGAGACAGTGGCCACAGCTTATACTTTACACTTCTCTATTGTGCCCGCTAAGCTGAAATAAAGACCTTCATTATAGGTAGCCTCTGGAGCAGCCTCCTGGTTCCTCTCCCCACTAATACTACCCACACAAACACTGGCTGCCGTTCTCCAGGCTCCTCTAGCCGCTGCTGCCTTGACTGGCGTGTAAATAGGCTACCGGGGCTCCGATGAAATCATCTGGGAGCGCCAATCGAATAAAGATTATTGCGGCTGATAGATGAGTCCGGTCGGCGCGTCCAGGGGAGGATGAAATGTGTGTAATTGCGCCTCGTCTGGGAGTTTCAGGTGCCTCACTCCATTTGACGTCTTGTGCGCTTTTATTGACCCTTAATTACTGTAATCCCCTGACGCGACTTCTTGGGCGAAAAAACACTATTTTGCAGCTGCCTGCCTCATGTGGTGTGTTGTACTGTTGTATTATTAGTATTCCCTCAATCTCTCCTTCTCCCTCCCTCCCTCCCTCTCCCTCCCTCCCTCTCTCCCTCTCTCCCTCTCTCCCTCTCTCCCTCTCTCCCTCTCTCCCTCTCTCCCTCTCTCCCTCTCTCCCTCTCTCCCCTCCCTCTCCCCTACCACCAATTCCTCCCTCCCTGCAGATCCTGGTGCAGACATAAAACTAACCTTTCCCATCGTCAATTTTCAAGCAATCCTGAATTAACGAGGAGTCCCTAAACCAGCGCTGTTTGCATGTGGTCAGCGGCTGGTGCCAATTGTGTCTTGGGGTGGGAGGGGGTACGTGGGGTGGGAGGGGGTACGTAGGGGGTGGGAGGGGGTAGGTGGGGGTGGGGGCGGGTGGGTGATAACGAGGTGAGGAGCAGCTCACGGGGGGTGGAGGAGTGGTAGGAATGACGGTGAGTGGGACAGGCATGGAATAGCACTAGTCTAGCAGGAGTCGGTGCTGTGTGGGAGGGGGTTGGGGTTGGGGCAGGGTGGGGGCCGGTGGCAGGTGTAAAGATAGCGGATGGAGGTGATGAGACGAGGGAAGGACAGGGAATTAAGGAGATGGGAATGGGAGAGGAAGGAGAAGAGGGTATGAAGAGGGCTGGCTGTGGCCGGGGCTTAAGGTACCACCGGCCTGGACCTGCGGGAGGGAAGGGCGGCTTAGGGAGTCGGTATAGAGGGGATTGACAGAGCGGCTGAGCGCGCTGATGAACGACAGCTCCGGAAGTACTAGGGACACGGCTTCCCCTTCAATGGTGACAAACAAATAGGAATATTCACACGCCCCGCTGCCGCATCCATCATGGCCGCCATTCATGAATAATTCACGACGTCACACCCGCCACCAAACTGCCACCCCTTCTACCACTCACACATCACCATCTTCAGGCCTGAGCTGCTCGTGGTGGGTGCCTTGTTGTGCTTTATTTCATTGAGAGCTGCTCCAATAAGTGCTTCACGACTGGCCGTGATTGTGTGTGCATGTCGGTGGTAGTTGAGTGGCTCAGTGACTGGGCTGGGTAGGTTCAGGACCAGGGAGGTGTAGGGTACTGGAGGAGGGAGGAGGGTGCAGGCAATCAGAGGCCGGCACCTGATTAGAGCTCCATCTGCGGACACTGTAAATATCGGAGCAGCTCACTTTCCTGTAATCTGGGATCTGTTTGAGTTGTTGGTGATTTAGCTCCCAGTGCTGGGGCTACTGAACTAATATTTAGCCCACTCCCCCTCACCCCCCCCCCCCCACGCCCACCGGGCTGTGTCATGTTTTCTTCAGCACTATATACCCACCTACCCTATAGCCGACCTGTGTTGTTTTAGCACTGTGTGCCACCAACACCAGGCTAAACAAGAAGGAGGAGGGAGGGATGATGTAAAGCCTCGGGCACTGCGGCTTAAAAAATAAAAGGGGGGAAAAGAGCTGCAGTAAGGAAGGCCCCTGTGTGAATGGGACAGCCTCTGCTTTAGAACTGCTCCTGTTGGGGCGAGTAGCTCAGAGGTGAGTGGTATATTGGTGGTATGGGGAGTGCACCAGGGCGCGGGCAGCCCGCCTCTTCTGGCAGTCACAATGTGGCGCTGATGTAAGGCCCACTACAGACATAGAAAATGGCAAATCATAACGACACGACTGGGATATTGTAACTTTTACATTAGGAGGCCCCAGTAGCGTCCTGGGTGCATTGGGCCTGGCCAATCATACCAGCAAAGACCCAACTGCCGAGTTTTAAGTGCCCATTGGTGAGGTACTCTGTGGGTTGTAAATCCACTGGATTCTATAACCACAACGCTGAAATATGGCTTCCCTGAGAAAATAACATGTCTTTTTCTTCACTGAAGGCGATCTGATCCCTTATCTTGTGGGCGAATCAGTCCCCGCGTAGTGATTCCGCTGAGTAGTAAGGCTACACTGTAGGGCGGATTAATCAAATTTTCATTTCGGACTGAGCGGAAAGTAATCGAGTTTGAATACCTGGGAATGTATTATGTATACTGCGTCTCACGCGTGCAGGGCTAGGCCTCCACTCCCCATCAACTATACGCCCCTTTCCTTCATCACCCACAACTCTTAGACACTGCACCTTCCCTATGCTCTAACGCTGGAGGAAGACTGGTGAACTCCTAACTGCCATAGCCTGGACCACAGCACACCTAAACAGATCAGGGTGTATGATATCAAGGTTTTCGTTTCTGGCTAATTCACTTAGGGCCAGCCATTACATTGACCGTGATTGAATTATGGCAGCTGGGGAAGAGGGAACTGCCTCGGACCGTTTTAAGATGCTTCCCCCTGGTTGAGAAGCCATACGTCAAAGTCCCCCTTGTCAGTCGGCCCGCCTGCCTTCCCCTCCCCTACCCCGGGCCCCATTACTCTAGCGTTGATCCAGGGCAGAGGGGCCTCCATGGCGTCGGTTACAAAGCAGTGTCTAATGAATGCCGGGGCCCCTCTGTCAGCCCCACCCCCTCCCACCCTGTTTGCCGCGAATCAAACCCGCTACGACCCAAGCGAAACTCCATTACGCCATGGGACGCTTTTTCTCTGGGAGCCGGATTGGTTCCACTGGCGATCTGGAGACGCCATTTTATTTGCGTTTTGGGATGTTATTTTTGTGTTTGAAGGGGGTGTGATGGGCGGGCTGGCCAGTGAGAGGGCTGGGGAGGTGGTCCTTTCTCTGGCTTGTAATGCTTTGTTTTTCTTGGGTACTTGCCGTGGGCACGACCGGGGGATAACGACCTGCAATGTGTGTGTTTGGGAGAAGGAGGAGGAGGGAATGGACGGGGGCTCCCATTGCCAAGTGCAGGGGGATAATGAAATGGGAATAAGGATTCGAAAACAGAGCAATAAATTAACCACAGTGTGCGCGGGCAAGGTTAGTGTAAAAAGGCAGAAAGGGGACGTATTGGAGACATCTGGTGATCAATCAACTGGGAATCATTCCTTTTATGATCTGTCAGAACTACAGGCACTTTAATCCTATAATCACGAATGGCATGTGTTGTCTGTTTATTTTCTGGCTTAGCCTTTTTTTTGTTTTACCTGTAGGCTGGTCTTCCTGCCCATAGAATGTGTTTTATTAGGGAATAATACATGCCACACGTTGTCAAACATTAACATTATGCAATACCAATACACCAGCAACCAACATCTCTGTATCCTATATGCGCGGAGAGCAATGCCTTCAGGAAGGGAGTGCTCAATTGCCTAATTTTTTCTTCTTTTTTTTTCGACAGAGAATGTTATTAGTACTCCACCATAATGTACAGATCATGGTTCTTTAGGAATGTCTTAAAGGATTTATGAGGAAGTCTCGCTCTAAGTTCATCATAAACCATCATCATGACTGTCTCCTACCTCCATTCCTCTTAGTCATCTCATTATTTCTTCTCTTTCCCCGTGTGTCGTCGTTGTGCAGAACACAAAATACATTTAAATCTGTGTTGTTTTATTAGGGAAGTCATTAATGAAAACAAGTCACCAACCTTTCTTGGGATAATAAATGAGATGACGAGGACATATTTATCAGTTGAAGGAAAACAACCTTGATTTATATTTCTTTCGCAAGTGTAAATGAGAACAAGAAGTGGAGTTATTATCAGGGAAGAGAAGAAACGACAAACAAATATCTCTAGATTTTTATTGAATAGGTTTCCAAGTGTGAACTTGAACAATATGGAGGTATGCGTTATAATCGTTATAGACGTTGACGTCTGTGCCGTCGGAGAATAAATTGTCTTCAATTTAGAGTACTATGCCCTGAATCTCATTCAATACCCATTTTTGCAATATTGAAACTAATATTGAAAGAAGAAAATATAATTGAAGGTCATGCAGGTGTACATGTGTTGCTACATCCCCCCGCTGTGTGCTCCATTGTGGCTAAAGTCAAGTGACTGAATAGGCTGGATTCATATAAGGAGTGTACGGCTCAATAGGCTACAAAGAGCCCAGTGGACGGTGGATATCATATGACCGAGTAATATACTACCACTATATGCTGATTTGATATACTCAGTATGAAAAATAGCAAGAGAATTCCTGCGTGATCTGTAAGCCTATGACCTTCCTTCATGCAGTGTTAATCTACTTATCCCAGTGACATACCAGCTCTCACACACCATCACTACACATACCCGAACCTGTCCCTTTGATGTTGGCCTACCTGGATTAGTTCCCTACCTCGGAGCATTGCCTCTTATATACCCCTTCACCTGCCGACCACCAACCTGTTCAGGAATGGGGCTATACTTTTAATTAACGATAGAGAGGTAGAGATGGGGTTTGAAGTATCAGGAACAATCCCACTGCTAGGGTGCCTTCATCCTTTTGGCTTCCATAGAGAGATTAAGCTTCCAACTGTGATTACATTTAAATTCACCTTCATTATTCGGAACATGGTAATGAATTATTGACCACTCCACCACTGGACGCCATCTCAAATAAGCTACCAAACTGATTCAATTATTTTCATATTCTTTCAAAATCCCATGGTGATTATTTTGAGGAGGGAGAAGATGGACAGGTTTAGTTATTTAACCCACGGCTGGAACTGGAATTGTCACCATTAACAACAAAGGCAGAAGGGGAGACGAGAAGTAAAGGCCCTGTCCCGGAGGTCATCTAATTTTAATGCTGTTCGTTTAATACGTTAGTGGGCCCATCGGTTACTGGGCTCATTGGCCTCCCTGCTGGGGAAAACAGAAGGAAAAGCAGCAAATCACTTTAATTAGTGAGCTAATTATTCTGTGGTGCACTGCTGCTCTGGGCGTCATCAGCTCAAAACACTGACTATTATTTTCATTGTTTAGTATAGAGAGATTTGTGACGTTTCACAATGTACTCCCATTGCCCTAAGCTTCCGTATTCATTATAGTTGCCCTGAACATTTCATACACACACAGAAAAGTGAGAGTCATTGTCGCTAAAACTACCCTCACCTGAGGGTCAGGCACTGCCTGACTCTCAGGTGAGGGTAGTTTTAGCGACATTGACTCTCACTTTTCTGAGGGTGTACACAATATCCAGAAACCTTCGCTCCAAAATGATCAGGCTGTTTATTGTATTTATGTGTGAATTAAATCTAAGAAAAATCATTGCATCTGGCTCTACATACAGGTGGGAAATATGCGGTGACAAAAAGACTAAGTGAATATTATTGGAAATACCAATAGATTGTACTTTGAGCTGGGACATGCCATTTGCATATTATCCTTGGCGCTATTGTTACCGTCGCTCCTTTCATCTCCACATGTAGGTGCACGCATCGGCCTTGAAAGCCAATATTAGTTTTTCATTATAGAGGAGCTCTGTATGTAGCGTCGGTTATCACAATGCCATTAGATATACCGAGGCAGAACAGTCTTGATGTGGACAACTATGGATTCCACTTAAATGTGTCGACTGGATGTTGAGCCTTAATGGTAGGACCCATCATTGCTGTGTTACTTGGTCTATTCTGGGGTATGCCAGCATTGCCTTCCATGGTTATAGTATATCAACATAACCATAGAAATATCATCTTTGGCCAGACCAGCGCCTCCTCCGCACCCGACTGTCAACCCTCAAATGCCCTCAAGTACTAGTACAGTGTAGAGGGACTCATGAAATATGTATGAAACCTTAGACTTGATGGATAGGCTGCTGGTCGCCTTATGTTTGGAATCGGCCGTAATACATCAACGTATTCAACTCGCCTCCCCCCTGGAGTGGGTAAAAACGACGTTTGACTACTCACTCTCACACACAAATAAAACATGGACCTGGCTGGCTTGTTACAACTTGTAGCACAAGATGGATGTCCTCTGGTATGACAGTTTTTTGGGCCTTTTTATGGCTTCTTTCACTTAAGACAAGGAAGGATGGGTAGAGGGTAGTAGGTGCCGTGGAGGATGAGTTTACTGCATACTTGTGGGACTTGGTGAACAGCTGGGGGAGGGAGGAGGTCATTCAGGACTAATATGGGTCATACAGCGGGAGGGGAAGGGCTTATATTATAAAGTGGTCGAGGGAGAGCGATGAATATTGGTCCACACTTGTAAGAAGAACATCACGTAAGGGAATAGAAATGGAGTTATGTCGAGGTCACCAGGACATGCAAAGGCACCATGTGATTGTTATACTTGGAAAGGAGGGAGGGAGACTGGAATGGCATATTGGATGTAATCACCATGGTGTCACTGCATAGAGGGGAGAGGGGGATTGTGAGGGGTAGTCACAAGGGAAGAATTCATTATGGTGGAGGATTCCCATGGAGGAGGGGGTGGTAGAGAATGACGTGCAGGAACCACATGCACATGGCTGTGTCCCATTTCCTCCAGGCCACATGTTGCTTACAATACATTCTGCCCCCAATAAACCATGCTCTAGGGTGAATGTGGTATTGTATGAGTCACACAAGTACACACCTCCCATACCAACCTCCTCCCCTTTCTCATCATGCCCCTGCTAAGAAGGCTCACAGGGGCAGATCTGGCCATGCCTGTTGAGGGGCTGAGCGCTGGCATAGCTGTGGGACAGGACATGGAGGAGATGATGGGGTGATGATGTGACGCCCTGGAGGCGTGCTGACGGGCTGAATAGCTGACGTCCTGTGGTAAAGGGCAGGAGGAGGGGCTGCGCATGCATGCTTCCGGCCAGGTCACGATAAACTATAACCTCGAGGCAAGGGAAGCGTGTAAAGGGGGGAGGGCTGAATGGGTGGGTGGGTGCAAATGGTGGAGGGGTGCAGGTGTGTGTGATGGCGGGGGGGGGGGGGGGTAGCATGGGGTGCCGAGCTGTGGACAGGTGGGTGGGCTTAAAAGGGGACTAACTTTGACTTTGGGATTTTAGAAATGACCCCATTCAACCCTCCTCACTTGTTCCACGAGTCACGGCTTTCGCTCACCCATTCATTCTCAGTTCAGAGTCTGGCCCATGATGATTTAGTGATTGATGATGGAACCGGTGATAATTACGATAAAGAATGATCAATCTGCCAAGCGTTGCAATTGGGCGGCAGGGGAGCGTGGTCTGCTGGTGCTAAATGCGATCTCCGGCGATCGATTCGAAAAGTCAGACATGTGAGCGGGAAATGAATCATGTGGGAGGAGGTACGAAGTAGTTAGATGAAATTAAAAATAAAACAGCATACTAACCTCCAGTGCATGGCCTGTGCACACGTGTATTGGAAGCTGGCAGCAGCTTAAGGCTTCCTCCCTATACCATAGGCCTGTGTTCCTCTATTGTCGCCCACTGGCTGTATGCCCTATTCTGTCTAACTGCTTTGTGAGTAGGGTTATGGGGGGACCCTGCACCGGGTACCCGGCTAAGGGCGGGGATTGTCCTCCAGGCCCTGCCGCCTGCAGCCTCCTCCAGCGTGCACACACCCCTACCAACCTGCCATACCCTCACCAATACGCCTGCCGCGCCCTCTATGGGATTGTCGTGGAACCACGGCCGTCCCCGCCTGGATCAATGACCCCGGCATCGATCGGAGGCGAGCACGGCGCCCGCCTAGACCCAGCCTAAACGTCGACCCGCAACCTCTCCACAGCCTAAGGGAGGAAAACCTCCTCCCCAAGCTCTCTCTATTGTCATATTATACTGGACCTTTTGTCTGGGAGTAGGTCACTGGAGTCGGGACCTTACACTATAGGACTACCACGCCTCCCCCTGTGTGGGTATGCGCCCTGGAGACCGCCATTCACAGGCCTGGAGGAGGGAAGGAGCAGCCAGTGGGCGGGGAGGAGAGCAGTGTTAGGCAGGCTCCGACTACTGGAGCAGCTCTGGAGGAAGCCATAGCAATAGCTGTGAGTGTGAGTTGGCTTCCTGTCACGGCAGGAGGGAGAGACTGACAGAGACAGACGCGCGGTCAGCTGTCACAGCGGCCAGGGTGTCCCTCTCACACCAGGACTACATGTGAGCAGCTCACTCCAACCAGCCCTGAGCAGCTCCGGATTATTGACACCTTCCCACCACCGCCTCACATTGCATAACACAACCACCTGGACGGTCAGAACCAGGGGGATTCCAACACACTGTGACAGGTACACGGTCGCCCTAGGCTGAGACTTGGAGACCTCTGTCAAGAACATGACCATGTTCTTTTCCACTTCCTGAGTTGCTCTTTCAATAGCATGTATGTATGGAGTAACAGCATATGAAGGATGTGTTTGCCCAGGGGTGGATTTGAGACCACTATCTTCACGTGTCAGTGTGGCGAGTAGTGTGTATCAAGTACAGCACATGTGCTGAGCGCGAAGGAGGGAGAAATGCTGATATGAGCGTTTGCTTTTTTTTGTGAATCCTCATGTCACTACCTCTGGCATTTCAATATAAATGCAGTGGTTACACCAAAAGAAACCTAGTCTGTCCACACCTTGAAAAATACAACACAGGCAGCTGTGGTGAATAAGCAATGAGTAGGTGAAAGCCACATGGTGCAAAAAAAGGGTAAATTGGAGGAGGAAAACGATAGCCGGGGCAATAATTAAAAAGCCGTCGCCGAGGATCTAGGGAGGGGGCGCGATAATTTAGACGGGCGGCCCGCTGCTATCCACAGGCCCGGGGTAATAGGACTCGTTCCGGGGGCCGCCTTTTTACCTCTTATCGGAGTCGGCCAATAGCAGGCGGCCGGCGGTCGGAGCGCGGCAACACGGCGCGGCGGATAGGACAATCACATGTGACACGACACCCCGCTTAAACACGCGGCCGTATCAGGCACACGAGGCCCCCTGGAGGAGCCGGCAGGAGTCAGCAGCAGGAGGAGGAAGCAGGGACTAGCTTCACAGCGGCCTAACGAGTGGAGGAAGTCTGCTACCTCGTGCTACCAGTAACCAGCACCGTGGGAGCCCGACGTGGTAGTCACTTCTCAGTCCGTATACACTACACTCTATGGGAAGGAGCAGCTCAGGGAGCAGCTCACCCAGCCAGTGACAACAGAGTGAGCAGGTTGTTGTTTTAGTGTGTGTTTCCTCCCGGAGCTATATACGGAGGGAGTTTCACCACCAGTACTATACAGTTAGAACCACCCCGGATGGCATCTGACAGACGGACTCCCCACCATGGAGCGCCCCTGTCACCTCCCCTTAATTGACACAGATTGACGGAATTAGCGCTACCGGGAGGAGGGTGGGAGCCGAGGTGCTCGCCGAGGTGCTCGCCAGACGGCGCAAGAGGCAATTAAACGTTGGCTCGCGGCTCGCGGCCAGAGTGTGGAATAGGCCATGCCGGAGGAGCAGCAGCCGTGGTAGTAGTACTGGCCTGCGTGCACGCGGCCGGCCCGTCTCGCTATCGGAGCTAATTGCTTTTGAGTGATAGAATCTGCACCCAGGAATATGTGGCTTTAATGAATGCTGTGGTGTGACGACGGCTGCTTACTTGGCCTGGCGCTGCTGCACTGGAGGTAGTGACTGGGCTGCCTCTTACCTTGGTAGCCTTTCGTGGGGAGTAGTACCTCGTCGGTGGTTCTATAGGTGGTGTGGGAGGCAAGGGGTATGCGGTGGTGATGGTGGTAGTAGTAGCCTGAGTGCTCAGCCAGTATCACTGTATGCCCTCTCTGTGTTTCTCCTAGCCTTCTTCTATACACACACACAGACCATCCCCCCACACGCCCTCTCTCACACTGCTCCACTCCCGCGAACCCTGACCACACGCGCCGTTTCCACATACTACTAGCATTGGGTGCAGGTCAAACCTCAGGCCCAATTAGGCCTCGTTTAATGCTGACTTATCACCACCTCGACCCTCGATAATTACAGTGACACATGGCATCGATTGGGGCAGGTGCTAGGACAGGAGCAGCTATGCTACTATAGCCCTGCTGCCTGTAATATACAGCAGGCGACCCGTGGGTTGGATCTACCCCCCACTAACGCCACGCCCAGCCCTCCTCCAGGCGTGCACATATACAGGAGGAGAGCACGCGGAGCGGCACACACTACAGCACTGCAGTAGTAGTAGCTACCTCACAGGGATATACTCAACTCCATATATACACAGATAGTTCTGGCAAAAGGAGACCGACCATGGCAGTAGTAGTAGAGCGGTCTCCTTAAGACGTCGAACTGCGCATAGGGATTTACTTGTACACACAACACTCCTTCAACCTCGTTCTTATACCTGCAGCTTAGGCAGTGATATTACCCCACAAATGTACGCTACTGGAACAATGGCGAACCCACCATCCTCACAGAGTGTCATACTCTATGTGGCCCTCACCGTCCTCTCACAGCCCCTAGTATTGGGCTACTACAGTGAGGTGAGTTGCTCATGGCCTCAGCCTGTGTCCCTGTATATAGCCCACCCCCTATATCGGACTAGCATACCTTAAGATACGTTTACCTGTAGCTCTCATATATGTCTCTGTGCACATCCACCTTTGTCCTTTATGTTTTGTCAAGGGTATTTTTGCCAGAAGATAGAAAGTCTCTTATTGCATTATTCGTATTTCTTTCATTTTGCAGTGGCAGTTTGCAGTTTTTTCTTACCTTCTCTCAATCGCTCCTCTTGCAATCGTCGTGTCACTTTTAATATGCCACGCGACCATGTATCCATTAATGCTGTGTGCTTTGTTAAGTGGTACAGGGGGTTTGTGTCTGTTTCAGCATCTATTTGCTGTACACACCTCCCTACATCTGTCTTCATGAGCCTGCGTTCCTATTATTAATTTTGTATTAAACCCTACCCTCTCAACCCTGTCTAGCTACGTAGCCAGTCCCTTCCTTCCTCCTCAAGTCTATCTCTCCTCTCCCTTATCTCTCTCTTATGCTCTCCCTCTAGCTCTCTCTCTCTCTCTCTCTCTCTCTCTCTCTCTCTCTCTCTCTCTCTCTCTCTCTCTCTCTATCTATCTATCTATCTCTCTACCCCTACCTCGTCTGCATAATACCATCTCAGAATCTCTATATTCCAGCATATATTGTGTATCTTCCATCTTCTTCCACCTCTTCCTCTCGTGCTTCCGAAACCTGTAAACCTCCTGTCCTGTTCCTTTCATCCCCCAACTTGCCTGCCTGTCTCTCTGCCTGGCCTCCTGGCTGACGCCGATAAGGCCACCCTGTGGTAGGCCCTGTTGACGACGCCCGCCCTGGAGGCGTAGTTAATGTTCTATTATCACTTTATGGCGTTTTATTTGAGGCGTCACGCAGCCTGCCCTCAAATCGGTTCGTGTGAGACGGAGAGGGGTATGAATATGGTTGCTGTCAAGACGAGTGTATAGAGCAAGGGCCAGGGCACAGCGCTATGTAGGCCCGTGCAGGGTTGTGATAAAGCTGGTAAAGGAAGACATTTAGAGTGAGGTTATTATGAGAGCTGTTGTCAGAGGAATATCTCAAAGTAACATGTAAATGGAAGATATTGATTTCATCAACTGTACTGCATTCAACAATTGCAGTTCTAAGTGTTAAGGAATGGTAATGTATGGAGTTATGATACCAGTACAGTACAATGTACCCTGGCATATAAGTGCATTTGAAACACGTTCTCAAATGCATTATATAGAACTAGCTCCAGCTCATGCATCCTTATCCTTAGATGTTTGCATGACTCAATATGCTCTTTTGATCAACAAGGGAATGCCTGGTTCTTAGAATACAGAAAATGAATAACAAATCAATATCTGCACGTTTTAATCCTAATGACTTTGTGTACGATCAGCATTATCTTGCTAGACCTCTAGGCATTTCGAAATATGATGTGTCTTTATTCTGTAGTACGTGACACATACAAAGGTGTCTTCCCCTTGATTGTTTTTGAAGTGCCACTAGATTAGCCCCTGCAGGCAGGTAATCAAATGCAAAACCAACTTTCCTCAGCTTAGCAAGATAATCAAATGCCAGATTTTAATATAGAAAGTCCGGGACGTGTCTGTGGCAATTCAATTAAGAGTGTGACGAATAAGAAGGAGGCATGGGGTCATGGAGTTCATCCAGGCTATTCGTGTGAAGATAGTAGGGTCACTGGTGCTAGAGTTGAGTCGTGCTATTTCTGAGCTGAGTCTTGTGGTTCATATAGTTCATGAAGGCTATTATTAAACGGACTGGTGGGAGGTATTGCCTTTCCAATTAATGCTGCTGACTATGCACACAACCCATTAGCGCTTTGAGGACCGCATAGTGTTTTAATGCAGTATTCCTTTTGTCATCATGATGCATTAATGTAGCCCTGTATAGTCTACTTCTCAGTGCTATATATGCATGTGTCATACCATTTCGGGAGTATACCATCCCATAGGGCCAACAGGATTACGTGAATGCAGCATTGACGAGTTATTGGCCAGGGCTGCATTCATGCAGCATGACGACAAAGGGGATTAAAACGACCATGCTGTTCTTAAAGGGTTGTGGTACAAAAAAAAAAATATATATGTTCAAATGCTCCCAATAATTACTGGACATCGATTCTCTCTCTCTTTGTACCTCTATAGTGATCGATGCCCAGTTTTATACTTCAGACCAGTGGCTCATTTTGGCTGTTTTTCGCCTCACAGATTGCTCCTAGCGCAAAATCCTGACTAGGTGTCAATATATTCTCTATGCCAATGTGTAATATGAGGGTAGAAAACAGTGGAACCTCAGTTAGAAAAAATCCTACTGAACAGTTTTTGAGAAAATTAGGGTTTTGTTGCCCTTTTTTGCTGTTTTTAGTACATTTCCTACATAACCCGTGAACCCCAGCATTTCTCAATTTTCAGGTATTTAGAATTAGAATTTGACATTTTTTTATTCGCAGTAGGATTCCTGAATACCGAGCCATTCTAGAAAAGCTATTCTTTGGAAAAAATACTTAGTATTTCTTGATGATTTTCGTTGCACAAATTTAGGTTGTAATATAAAAACTGCATTGTCATCCAATCAAAGTGTTTATGCACTGTTGAGGGTCACCCCCTCCCACCCTCTTCACTGTGCATTGAAGGAGAACAGGTAGGGGAGGTACACGTGTCTGTATATAGCTGTTGACCTGGGTGCTGGGTGCATTTTTAATTTATGGGGTGCCAACTGTTCATGAAAGAAAATTCAAATAGATTTTTTTTTTTTTAGTATCAGATTAATGCAACTACAAGTCGTGACAGCACTTAAAGCATTGTATTTGCATTAATATGAATGGTGGCCACCTTATGGGGTGCCAAATATTCATGAAAGAAAAATTGATAAGAATTTGTTTTTTATTAGCATTAAATTGATGCAACTACAATTCGAGATTGCATTTCAAGCATCGGGGCATTCAATGAATGGTAGTCATCTTAAATATATGGGGTGCCAACTGTTCATAAATAAAAAAAAGAATAGAATTAGTTTTTTTATTAGTATCAGATTAATGCAACTACAATTTGTGATTGCACTTAAAGCATTGTGGCATGCAATGACTGGTAGTCACCTTGAATGTATGGGGTGCCAACTGTTCATGAAAGAAAAAAAAGAAAGTTTTTTTTTTAAGAATCAAATTAATGCAACAGCAACTCAAGATTGCATTTAAGCATTATGGCATTCAATGATTGGTGGCCATCTTGAACCTATGGGGTGCCAACTCTTCATGAAAAAAACAACTAAATTGGATGTTTTTAACAGTTTAAAATTAATGCAACTACATTTCAAGATTGCATTTAAAGCATTGTGGCATTCAATGAATGGTGGCCATCCTAAACCTATGGGGTGCCAACTGTGTTTGAAAAAGGTATCAAATAGAAATGTTCTTATATAGATATCAAATTAATGCAACTACAATTCTTCATTGCACTGAAAGCGTTGTGGCATTTAGTAAATGGTAGCCATCTTGAATGGGTTGAATGAAGGAAAAATCAAATAGGATTTGTTTTTTTGATAGTATCAAATTAATGCAACTACAAGTCAAGATTGCATTTCAAGCATTGGGACATTCAATAAGTGATAGCCATCTTGAATCTATGGGATGCCAACTGTTCATGAAAGAAAAATAGAATAGATTTTTTTTATTAGTATCAAACTACTGCAACTGCAATTCGAGATTACATTGAAAGCATGGTGGCATTCAATCAATGGTTGCAATCTTGAATTTCGAAATGAACATACACACAGACATATAGGCATGAACATGGTGTTCTCCTTCATATAGATATTCATGGATTTCTACTTCTAATAAATATAGCTTTCTGTTACATGGATGTCGATGTCCAGTTTTAGATATATATCCATATAGTGCATTGGAGTGCTATAATGTTGGACTGCTGTATATTTTCATTTCATTTTGATAACTCATCCAACCTTGGAGGCTCTTTCCGAACGGATTCGTCAGTCGTGAGCATAAACGCCCACCATAAACCCTACAGGAGAAAACGCCCACGAACCGGTGGTCTGTTCTGAAAGAGCACGCATGTCTTAAGAATCTCGAAATACTATGCGTCACGATTCTCTGAGAACACAACATACAAATAATATTACCGTAACTGTAATTCATTCAATGGAGTGTTGTCACATTGAATGGTTTCCATGAAGAATCCAGGAGGCTTCATCTTCTGCCTCATACTTCCCACCTCGCAGATCACCTTGCACTGATCCCCTGGGTGTTGAAATTCCTGCTGTTATGTCGATAACCGAACATGTCGTTTCACAATAGGCGACTAAACACATCACTTTATCATTGTGTACCTGAAATACAGGCTACCATGTTGGAGAATAGACAGGATGGGACTGTTTGCATAGCTTCAATGGTTGTGTGGGGGGTTCCCTGAATAGGCAGGTCGTGCATTGATTAATGGTCCTGTTCAGCACCCCCTGTGCCCTATTGTCCTAACCGATAACAGGGGGATGCCTCTGTCCACCCGACCTGCTCGGCTTACCATATATACACCATGGAGCAGCTCCGTCAATAGTTCAATAGCCCACAGACCCCCCAGCGCGCTGCACGCCTGCCGCTGGTTGCCCAAAGCACGTGTTGGGAGACACACACTAAGCCTAGGCACTGAGGGAACAAGCGCTACCAGTGGGGGCCGCCATTGTTGTTGGCAATTCATCCTCAGTTCCGCCTGTGTTGGTTGGAGGTGTACTGCGGGGTGGGGGTGGGTGGGTGGAGGTGGAGGCTGCTCCCTAGGTCTGCTGCTACCCTTGATGCCCCTCCCACTCTACAGTCCTCCTGTGTGTTCTGGCTGTGTACGGCTTCCAGCAGTGACCTGGAGGAATGAACATGCTACTGGAGGAGGCATGGACAGGTTGTAAACGGAAAGGGTTGGCTTCGATATAAAAGGGTGGCATGGTGAGTAGAGGTGGACTGGAGGGAGGGTGGCCAGGGACCTGATGATCCCTGTGTGTCGGGACCTTGTTGGAGCCTTGATTGACAGCCAAGGATCAATGGCTGTACCCGCCGGGCCCGATGTGGGCCCCTGATAATGCTAGGTTAGCTGCCGCCGCGACGCCCGACCTTATACTCAAGGTCAGTTTGCTGGAGCCCGATAAGCCAGGCCCTCCCCTCTTTGACTGCAGTGATTAGTGTCATCCCCGCCCGTAGTTGACAAGTGGTGATTTCACGCAAGGTTAATTCTTTTCTCTTATGACCAGCGTCGAAGTGCACAGCTCTGACCGCACCCTGCATCAATAGGTCACCGACAAGAGCAATAAAAGCCTATGTGGTTAAGTGGCCATTGCCTCCAGTAGGAGCCTTGTGATTTTTATTAACGGTTATAGATTTCCAGATTAGACGAGAGCTGCAGCATGGTCGCTTCACATTTCGGCTCTGAAAGGGTCCCAACTGGCTAAAAACACGAGCCTGTAATGGAGAAGACCTTAATTATTTGTCGCCGAGCAGTCGGGCGGATTAATGCGCCGGAAGCCGGACGACTAGCTTGTTGTTGGTTTATTTTCCAGAGGCTCCTTTTTGTATTCGCTCACTTTCTCGTCTAGATCGATAAGCGATAATTTTTCTTATTTAGGTCTTGCTCTATCCCATTATGGGCGGTATCTTATGGCTAGACGCTTCGCATGGAGGGACTGGACCGAATCCATTGAGAGGGCCTGGATTGGGCTGGCTACGGGGCTTCTTGATGTCCTTGCCAAGGTTGCTGCTCTCCTCCATGGTGTGTGATAAACAAGCGGCGGTCAGAAGCCCCATGCTAAGGGTATGGAGGAGGGGAGGGAGGGAGAAGAGGGGAACGGCCCACTAGACCGACGTCAGTGCTAGTGACGGCAGGCCATGGTCGGGCGAGATAGGAGGGCCGTTGATCCCATCCCCCCTCCTCTCTACTCAGCTCTCCTTCCTCCAGGCAGTCCTCCACTGCCTCCAGATACCGTCCACTGGAGGAGCAGGGATCGGGGTCCGATCCTATCTACACCCCACCCCCACCCTCACCACCTCCCAATCTGCCCGATATTCCTGCCAGCGGAATTTGCGGCATAACGATAGTTCAGAATGAAGGGCGTCTTGAATTTCTGATGCAATATTGCCAACATTGGTGAACCATTTCCCCAGCGTACTTTATTGCCAGCCTTAGATTCCATGTCAATCGAGACGATGCTTTTTTTCACTCTCTCTCTTTCCCTCTCCACAACCCAACCACTAACCCCTCCTCACGGTCCTTTGGGGTGGGGGTGAAAATGGGTGGGAGGCTCTGAACCCTCGCCTTTGGATGTTTCCCTTTGAACTTCAGTCAAAAGAGTAATCTACATAAGCAGAGCGACCGCTGAAAAAATCGCAGATCTTGATACAAAGAGCGCTGGTCCTGCGAGAAGTTGAGCAAGGTAAGGCTTGGAGGAGGAAGAGGGGGCCGGCCAATTAGCCTGAGTAATAGAATTTGTAATGGATGGAGGCCTGCCGTCAGCCCCCGTGAGGTCCCCACCCCCAGCGGCACTGGGCTGAGGTGTCGGCAGGCTCATTCCTCCTGCATCAGATGTCGGCATTCAGTGGTGAGAAGATAGAAGCCGTGTCATTAGTGGTCAGCTGGGGCCATAGCTCGGCTATGATTAAGCCAAGCGCCTGGAGGAGCGACTGGAGGAAGGGTTAGGTCTGCATGAGAGGGTAAGGGAATGTAGGGGAGGAAGGGGCATGGCAGTGTTGAGATGACGGCTTCTGGGTGTGAAGTGACCCTGGTTAGATAGGGCAGGTGAGATGGGCTGGAGGGAGGGGTGATTAAGTAGGGATAGACAAGTGTGTAAGATGCTCTGGAGGGGTGGCATGGCAGGGTGAGATAGAGGAAGTAGCTGACAGGAGGACCTGCACTATTGCAGCAGTCTCTAATGCGCTCTGGCTGTTATAGCACGCCGCCCTGGAGGAGGTCAAGGGGTGACCACAGGGCCAACTGGAGGTAATGAGGGCCGGTCAGAGCCTGGAGCTGCCTGGGAACATTGCCTGATCAGCAGCCTTGTAGGCGGCCTTAATCTAATGGGGTCCCCTTGGCCAGGTTAAATCCGCTTTGCCAATACCGCTGCAGCAGCAACAGCGGCAAGGAACCTACCAAGGAGGCCCTGCTTTAAAAGCCCATCGCTCCGCATCAGACCCTATCGCTTAAAACAGAGAAGCACCATCGTGAACCTGATAATGGAAAAGGGCTGTAAGGCCTCACGTGGCTTCACTTAATCTAACAAATGATATCAAGGTATGACCGAGGAGCCTGGTTGGGGATACTAGTAGTGTTTGTGGGTAGTGGGAACTACAGGAAAGCACAGGTCAGAGGGAAAACAGTTGCAACTCCAGCAGCACAAAAAGAGGCATTTACTGGATATTAATGTTGATTCGTACAGCTCGGTGTCTAGAGGTAAATTGAGTTAGGGCAGTCGGTGTAAGATCTCATTACTATTAACGCCAGTTGGTGGGAACTACCATGGGCTATGCGAGTATTACATTAACAGTTATTCCGTGCAATCAAATAAATAAAGATCCCCATGCAGTCTCCATTTGTCTTAAGGAATCACTTCAGTTTATTAATCACTATAAAAATCTCAGGATCCATTAAGCTTAATGCTTGTTTGAAAAGACTCGCAATTTGGGGGATTTCATCCGTGGCCTTAATTCATTACGCAAATAAACCGATGTGCATAAACTGGACTGCCTTATAAAATTAAGGAACCATAAAAGTTGTTTTTGCATTTCGATTCAAGCATTTAAATGTTAAATGGTTAATGTCCCATCGATGGAAGTCAATTCATACCTGGACATGAATTGCCTAAAAACGGGAAACCAAATACCCAACTGTATTCAATCATATTGAGGCATTTTAAAACCTTAATTCCTATCAGGTTTTTGAAGCATGAAACGTACATGCCCTGCTGTGGAATTCAAACCTTTGAGAAGGAACTTCGTCATTTCAGAACAATGCTGAATAAAGTTCGCTGAAAGCAAGCACTTATTAATTCCAGAATGTCCAACCATTTTTATATTACTTATATATCTGAAAGAACGGCAATTACAGATCATATCAGGCAAATATCCAGAAATAATGGGAATCAGATGCATATAAATCTGGCTTTATTGTATTGCTTTGCTGTTGGGTACAGGCATTTAAGAGCCCCATATATCCAGTGGATTCCTATACAGAAACATATTGACAGCGGATCCTTGTGGAATGTACCAATAGCAATGACACATATCACCATAATATATCAGCCTTATAGATGCTCTTTAGGACCATCCCCTTTAGCAGGGATTGCAGTGCCGGTGGTGTGGTGGGAAGCATATGGCCCTGGAGGCGGCCGCCTACGGTGCCCGCAGTGTAGTATTGATGATCGGATTGATGTGGATATTGACAGCCATGTCAGGAGGTGGTCGGTGGACGTTGGCACCCGCCGCCGTATAATCCCCGGGCACCAAGCCCACTCCCCACCCGTCTAGCCGGAGACCACCCCCTCCCTCCCTCCCTCACTCAGCCACATCCATCCTACCTATATGACCATGCCGCACCTCCCTCCTTCCCCCTCAAAGTACCTGTAGCCACTGGCATGCCGCCTACTGCATCAAATACTCACGCTCTGACATCTAGATATGTGATCTTTTGCCCTCCAGGTGATAGTAATGATAGAAAATAAGGCGGCCCGGCGTATGTGATTATGCATTCCATAGAAGTGTTGACAGGCCCATATTTGGGATGCATTTAGCAGAGGGGAGACAGGCGGTTGATTGAACGTGTTGGATGTTGACTCCAGGGGCTTGAACAAGCTCTATATATGTATACGTGAACAGAGGAGGCCGCTAGGCACAGGGGGATGGGCCCTGGCCCCGGCCAGATCAGAATCCGATTTGCTGTAAGCCGATATCACTGTTGCCGTTCATGGTAACTTGGCCGCCTCAAGCTGTTTTCTTGACGTTGCCTCTAGGTTTACTTCCAGAGTGGCATCCACGGTGGCTTCCAGACGCCGGCGTTTAGCAGATCCTACTCTCTTCACTTCCGAAACAGCCATCTCTGCTCTACTTTCTCTGCCTATTTCCGTAGGCTCCCCTTACTAAGGTCTCCCATAGGCAACCCCCATTGCTGGTCAGGGCCTTTTTCTATGCTGAGTAAATACGTCTCTTTTACACTTACCAACCCGTGCCATCTCAGGCAGGCATTCACAGTACTGACCGTTACTTAAAGCTTCCCTGTGGCCTTGTGCTTAGCCGTCGTCTTTCATGCCTCTAAGCTGGTTTTTAGGACGGTCTGTGGTAGTCTGTAGGGTCTGGCTTCTAAGGCTCGATCCCCATGGCTTTCTTCTAGGCTGGCTTTACTGTCGGCTTTGAGTCGTTTCCCAGCCTGGTCCTGAGGCAGTCCTATGTAGATAGAGCTCTCTGTATACTGTATGTGTGCTGTGTGCTCCACTCGCTGAATGCACTGCCTGGTGATTTTTATACATGAAGTGGATAGCAATATAAATAATACTCCATATATATCTTCTAGGGACAACTGCCCTGACATTATTGACAAATTCCTGAGGATTCAAGCCATTATTGGGTACTACATGAACATATGTCGCTATGTCTCTCATCATGTCTACGTATCTTTACACACCCTATCAATAGAAATAATCATTGACTTCAGAGTAAGGATCTTATTGCAAATGGTAATAAATGAATATTTTCCCCCACCCACCCCAAGGTTGCTGACAATGTGTAATACGATAACATTCATACTCGTCACCTTGAGACACAAGTGTGGGGTGTGCCAGCTTGTTAAATACAGCCTGTAGGCCTGGCTTCCGGTCTGGTCTGTCGTTGTGCGTCCAACGTGATATATTGCACGGGTCTTCTGGCATTCTCCCCCCTCCCCCTCCCACCAATAGCCACAGCCGGCTCCAGACCTCCTCCATTGCCGCCCATTGTGATGGGGGACCCTGATTAGGCCTCCCTCTTATCGGGCCGGCTGTGGGCTGGACCACTTATAATGAAGTAATAATTAAGTCATGATGATCTCGTTACTGACTGACGGACAAACAGGCAGATCCAATAGAAGAGGCTACCACCCGCCTTTAATCCCAACGTGGCCTGTTGGACTCCTGTGTTGGGGGAATTTGGAAACAAATAAAACTCATTTTTTATTAGTAGCTGCCATTGTCCCCAAGCCTGAAATATCCCCTCATTTGAAGTACTCATAAATTCAAATTGCTCAAGACGGATCACAACTGAAGGTTTTGAATGTGAAACGGTCCCGTGGCCGTTGGTATTGCATTAGGGTAATCGATGGGCGGACGGCAGAGGAGGGAAAGGATGAGGGGGGACTTATTCTTGGGGAAGGCTCCCGAGACAGACGTGGAAATGTCTGCGTGTTGTCCCGAACTAATGAGGCGCGGATCATCTGTCACAGATGGTGCACAGCCTTCCCCCATCAACGTCGGCCGCTGAAGCCCCTCACAGGGGCCTGCGCCGGGCTAGCCGATATGGCTTCGGACTGCCAGTCCTTAATGCCTGTTGTTGTGCGCCCACTCTGGAGATCAGGACTTCTTCCATTGGCCGGGCATATACGGAGAAGCATACCTAGCCCTGTTAGTTTTCCTTTTCCCTACTCCTCGGCCACTCTCCCTCCTCCCCACTAGTGTTCCTACTTAGGCCGACTGTGGCCATACTGTACAACAATGCTTGTCCATCACCACCCCTACCTCTTTCTACTCTCTGCCATCCTAGAATACCGTCGCCACTCCGTCAATGGTACCATTTTATGCCCTGTATCCTCCCCCCCCCCCTCTTCTCCAAGCGTCTACCCCCTCGCACCACCACTATGTATTACCCTATATCCACATGGGTTCTGCTTCCTACCCATAACCTACACGATGTATTGCTTTGCCCTACATTGCATTGTACTCCTCTGCTTTTTTTAATTTCTTGTTCATACGTTTATATCCACACCCCACATACCCTATTCACCATAGTTACGGGTTGTAACTCTCAGTAGGGCGCCGGGAGCTGTCTGAGAGTTACGGAGAGAAGTGTCA
Source organism: Harmothoe impar (assembly GCA_947462335.1). Lineage (NCBI taxonomy): Eukaryota > Metazoa > Annelida > Polychaeta > Phyllodocida > Polynoidae > Harmothoe > Harmothoe impar. Next base: position 85,659,367 of record OX381704.1, on the reverse strand, counting down.
TTTTTCTACTGGTTTTGCTACTTGTTGTCCTTATGTCCACCAATCATGTACATTTCTACACTCAATCAAGACAGGCCATGATTGGCCATTCATGCTACTTAGGGCCTTAATTGGGTGAGGTGAAATCTACAAAATAGTAATTATAGGCATGTCTAGACCAATTGAGGGGTGACATATACTGCTGTGAAGAGTCATGCCTGCACAGACTACCCTGTACAAAGTGCTGTAATGTGTAGAAATGAGAAACAAACTACAAATTCTAAAAACATAGCAATGTAGAGGAGAGTTGTAGGAAGTCCCCTGTGCAATTGCAGCCCAGAAACCCATTTATTAAGCCCATGGGAGTGCGAATCAAACCAACCTCGCATTTGGGCTGAATTTCCAGCGATTTTTAGACTCTAAACTTCTACACCCACAGCAGTGTGCTGCGGCCGTGGGTGTAAGCAGGCTACACTATATTCACCATAGCTATGTCTAACTAGCTCCCCTTCTCCAATCTCTTCTTTCCTCCTTTGGAATACCCTTATTTTCTTAATATCTCATCCAACTCTCCCGCCATTGGCCATTGCCTCCCGTACCCTGCCCATGCCTCCAGGGTACACACAGGAGGGGTAGACTGGTATCCACAGCCGCTTTGGGCATCCATCAGCCTCCTGCAGATGCTCCCTGCTCGTGTCATTGATCAACGGAACTGACCTACTTAGGACGACGCGCCTGCGCAGTGCGTAGCCAGGGCAGGCGTCCCAGGCCCAGCGCGTCCCGATCTATGCCTGCTAACTGAACGTTACATCGATCGTCGAGCCGAAAGCAATCTATATTTTACACCAATTAGAGCCTTCCCTCTTTCCCCTTCCACAAATGTCAGTGGCAGATGGGTCTGCTGTGAAAAAGACCCATTTAGCCCTCTGCGTCTTATCAATGGCCGGGGAGGGCTCAATGGGGATGACAGCTGTGGGGGAGGGTGTTGATCAGTGATATCGGCCGGCGGCCTGACCTGCTGGTACTTCTCAAAATGATAACACCAGTGACAGTGCTTAAATATAGATCCGTACTCCGCCGTCTCCTCTAATGAAACGCTGGATGAGATTGTTGTCGGCAGCAGATTTGGTTACCCACTGCAGGGATGCCTATCGGTGTATCGGGGTCCGGCGGGGACAGTCAATCAAACCATCTCATGAATAAGAAACAGGGTGTGTGTATATGGTGGATAGAGCAGCAGCTAATATAACTGACACATACAGTGTCTAAAACCAACCACATAAATAGACGTGCAGCGCGTGTGGCGGAGTGCGTGCACACAGAGTCTGAAGCCACCCCCCATCACCCCGACCCCACACAGACTGTATAGTACTCCCAGTAATGTCTAAAGCAGCCTGAGGATATCAATAGACGAATGTAAGCACGCCAAGACGGAGGCCGGGGCCTTTGATGGCTCTATCCCCGTTGTTAATCCACGCGCACAATAAATGATTCACCACGCCCTCCATGCGTACAGCTACGTCGGCTATGTCGCAGCCTGAGCTTTTTTCTGAAGTCCAAAGTAGTGAAGCATTGCCGACCCAAGAGCCAGCCGATCAATTTGTTTTCTTTCCGATTGACTTCAGACGGTTGTGCTTTGTTTGAAGCCCCGTCTGCCCTGAGGGCGGGGTGCATGACCTCGTCGCTATTTGATGTTGTTTAGAAAATGGGACTCATTTTGTGTGTGCTGCGTGTGTGATGCTGCAGAAAAATGCCATGAGTGCTGTGGGTGCTGCCATGACCCCACCCACACACACACACACCTACACACACACACATGGGGGCGGATCAGGCCACATGGACAGGCAGTGATAGCTGACCGCATCAATAACACTCCACCCTGAGATCTTGTGTGCTCAAGGGGGCAGCGCCAATCAAATGAATCCTATATCTGTTGGCACCACCTTCTAGTGAGGACCCCTCCTCTCTCTGCATCCCCACCCCTCTCCCTACGACTTCCCCTCCCCTGGTGTCTCTATATTTGGGTTGATATAACGTTACTCATATTCCACCCACTTTCCTTTCATCTCTTGCTTGAACCTTAACCCTCTTTCTGTCGTACTTTGGTCCTCGAATTGATCTGTATACGTGTTTATGTTAATTTGTTATATCCCTTTCATCTTATTATTATGCTGTCTTGAGCTTAAGATATATAATCTCTCTCCGAGCTTCTCAATACACTACCTCCCTTCTTTTCTTTTATTTTCACACAATAATTCGTAATCCTATTGAATCCCCCGGCCCCCAATAGGCCTTCTCCCTCTCCTTTCGCCCCACCATCCATCAGAACAGTAACATCACACGTTTAGATCTGACCTATAGCACATATCAAACGCTACAAAAATGGCGCGTTGAGGCAGGCGCCTTCCCTTATATTGGCCATCATGGAGATTTGAAATATTACACCCTCATTCTGCACCGCTCAGGCGGCAGAGCTAGTGCAGCGAGCAGCTCCGAGCCGCTCACCCCAACACGACAGTTATATTAAAATAGCGATCGATCGACCATCATGTTGCGATAGGAAGTGTGGGGGGGGGGGGGATAATAGTTGCATCTGACTATGAGATTATACCTGATAGTGATACCAGTGGTGGTTGTGGCCTGCCTATATATAGCTGTATCATTGTGTATCTGTGAGGCTGTACTTGGATGTACAGATAGCCAGTGTATTTGTGTGTGTTTGTAAAGAGAGGGGCCCCTTTGTAAAGTTCTTCCGCTGTGTTTGTAGCATTGTGATGTAGCTTCAGATCAGAACGACAGGCTGGAAGTCCCAATGAAAGAGACCCTACTCTTTTTTGCTTTTGCAGAAAAAAACCTCCCTATTTCTGACTCTCTAAAGGTATCTGTTATTTGCTCTGTATGCCTCTGAGCCATAGACCCCGAGCAGATCTTAAGTCAGCGCACCCACCGACACCAGGGGAAATAATACCACTGTAGCTTTGAGTGGTAAAAAAGAGTATTCCATTTGAGCACAGCACAGCTATAAACGCATCAACTAAAGATTGCTTCGTCCCAAGGCACCAAGAGACCCCTGCTGCTGGTCGGGTGTGATACGGCGAGAAAAGCACCCTTCATCGATAGCACAAGGTGGGCAGGAAAGAATTCAGACAGATGGATAGCTTTCCCTATATGGATAGTTTTCCATATATCAGCTAATATTTTTCTCTTCAGTCCCACAGCAGTGCTTAGTCACGGGAGCCGGGCCCCGCGGCCATGCCTGCCCTGTTGCACTGGCTGCCCGCAGCCCTCCACCAACACAATGCTGGCGGGAAGGCGCCGTGGCGGAGGCCGATAAATGTTTCCCCGGGCGTCGGCAGGACAGATATTGGTTTAGTAGTATAGGGAGTGGGTGGGGGATGATGTGGGGGGGGGGGGGGGGGTAGAGAAGCTGCTGCAGGCGATGCTCCTCCAGGGTTGGGCTGGCTGTGGACATACACTGGTCCCTGTGCAGGCCGCCTGTTTGCCGCCATGAGCATCTGCCCTGATTGCCTCGCTAAGCAAACACTCCCGCCGTAGGTGGAGCCCCCTGGCGGTCAACCTCCCGCTTGCCTCGGGTCGACAGATGACATGGCTTTGGTTTTACCTTGCACGCCATATGACCACCTGCCTGGCTGGACATGTGGGCTCGGCCAGGGGCTGCTCACACCAGCAGTCAGACAGGTCTGGCTGACCAGGGGTCAGTCTGTGGGCAGCAAACACCCCGCCACCAACCTCGTGACCTTTTAAACAACACAAACCACCACAGGCAATGAGGTGAATTCCAATATATTTTTTAACAAAGCCTCATCGCCTTTGTTTTCCATGTGTTTTTTTACCAGAGATCTTTCTGATGTATTTTTTTCAATGGAAAGTACAATAACTGCATTTCCAATGACATTGTGGCATGCATCCACTTCCGGTCTCCGTTTGTTCCTCTTGCTCCCGCTAGAGGACAGTACGACCGTGACGTCGCGTTAGCACGCAACGTACGTCACGCTTCCGGAGCGCCTCTGGATGCGGGAGAGAGGCGGTCAGGCAATCCAGGTCATCCGCGTGATGAGCAACTAACCGTAAAATAACACGAAACTTGTGTCATGTTCAGTCGGGCAGCTCCATGTGTGAGCTGCTCAGACGTGCTCGTGAGCTGCTCACTGCCACAGGAACAGGGAACAGGGGTGAGGCTAGGTGCCAATTGAAATGACGTAGTCATTACTACAGCCTGTTGTATGCAACATTAATACACACCAAAAGCTTCTGCATGTTAGGGCCTACCTCCCAGGGCACCAATTACCACCTGTCTGGATGGGGAAAAAGGGCACATTCTTTGTGTCTCTCCGGAGCATCTTACATTTGATTAAAGTCACATCTTCCTGCATTAATATTCAATGAGGGTGTGATAATGTAATTAATTGACAGGAAAGATTACAATGCAGCTAGTTTCTAAAGATCGATTCTTCAACGCGATCCATATGGAAGCCATTACTTTTTTCTTAACCACTCGACTTCAAAGCGTGGCTATTATGTTTATCGACCGCCCAGTTGAAAGGTCCTAATTAGATACAAATTTCAGATCTCCACCTTGTAGGGAGTTGTTGATTTATTTGTGAATTACAGTGACAATTATCATTAGGCTCGTGGAATAGCGAAAGAAAACCAGCTTTTCACGTTGTTGCAATTGGCAATGCCTTTAATGCACCTCTATACACATGTTACGCATGGTGATATTCCCTTTTCTCCCTCTGTCCTCTGACATCTGGTCACTGGAAACTAGATGCCTTGGATGAGACTAGTTTGGCATTCTGGAGTGGGTGTGGTTTGCTCCTGGTCAGTTGGGTTTCTATTGGGCCCAGACAGCCCAGGCTTCCTCCCCATGGAATAACAGGGCGCCAAGCAGACTAACCAGATCTGAGTTGGGGCAGGGTGGGGAGGGTGACCCGGCGTCCTGCTTCCTATCCATCACGGTCAGTTTGTAATGGACAACATGCTATGAATTTTACATCCCACTCACCAATCGCCCCAGCCCTGGGTTTGCCAGGCCAGACTGCATCCATTGTCCCGCAGCTAGCAGGCCTTTCCTGCACCATACCGTCCCCTCACTCAACCTGTCTTTTGTATAACCCACCTATATATACACCAACCTTTCCCTACTCCCCGGCCTTCACCACAATAATACCCAGCTCTCACCTCACTAACCACCAAACCACATACCTCACCGATCAGCAATACCCATGGTACAACCACCAAATAGATGTATTGTACACGGACATTCCCATTAAAGCTTCATTACTTTATATACCTTGATGAGATATATGCCGCCGCTGCTCCAACATGTGGACGAATTGGACGCCTGTTCCAGTTAAAGGGTAATGGAAATAGAATACGTACACCTGAACGTATTCAATTATTTGTGGATCATATGGATTCATTCCACATTCCCCAGTTCTAGCTATCCATGCGATCTGTTTTAAATAATTTATACTTCTGGAATACCCAATGTGCTGTATGTGTCAGTTTAATCCCCACGTCCATTTCATAACGGCTTAGATGCCAGGTACTAATGGGAAATATTACTCGTATAAATGCTAGAACTTAGATAACGCTGATATTGAGGTAATAACATTAAATTGTATATGGGATAGCTAATGGATTAGCAACACACTATCCCCTTATCTGTCTGTTCAGAACAATGAACAGAATATTCATTATTTATCATACTATTGCATCTCAGGAGGGGCGTTCCCTTCTAAATGACACATTGACAAGAGACTCTTGACTTCAGATAGGCAAATTGCATGAATCTTCGCCACTGTCATCTCTGATTCTCTGGTACACAATGTATGTTTGGTAGGGACTCCACTGAGAGTCCATCTCCCCTTGCTCATGGTCGTGTCGGGTAATGGGTGCCACTACTGGACAGTCTGTTAGTGTGACTAGAGGGAAGCCTTCCCTGGTCCTGTATATGTACGCATGTCACTGTTGGTCATCAGCCAGCTGTCACAACTTGACAGTAGTGGTGCAGTGCACTCTAACCACCGCATGACAGCTGTCAATACCACACCCACGCCTCCCTGTCACAACACATAATGGTAGACAGTGTATCCTACAGTGTATATGAGTGCTTGGGGGAGGGGAAGTGTACTTGGTTCAGTGTTGTAGCGGTGATGCCATGGAAGATCACATATTTAGGGTATACTTTCTGGCTCTTGGACGAACCAGCCATGAAGCTGCGTATAGTATAGAACCCACTTAGAGCTGTGATTCTACTACATGGAGTAGTATCATTATTATAGAGAATTATAATCGTGTGACTAAAGGTTAAACGAGTTGAATAACATAGGTCTCCTGGTAAAATCTGACAGTGAAATCCGACGAATAGCGTTGGCAGGTATAATCTGAGCTAATTGATGCTCAATGTCATAGCAAAGACACATTCCATTACATCCTGGCTGCTTTCCTAACCTTAAGAATTGCCGTACATAATTCAGGTGTATTATACATTTATACCTTATCCCAATACCATCAAGTAGAAGTTATTTATATATAGAAGGCATACATAAGACAATAAGACTTCATCAATATGCCAAACATTCAGCACATGTGCGTCTGATGAATTCTAAATCAATATGTCGTCTTATGGTTTCACCTGTCAGGGCTTTGAGCAGGCACGCGTAGGTGGGGGTGGATATAGGTGTCTCCTCGCAAATATATTCTGAATATATATCAATAAGAGTCAAGTGACAATGTGGCTATTTGTATGTTGGGTGCTATGCAAATGTGACAATTAACTTTGTTGGCACACCCTGCCAGCTTTCGTCACCATGAGTGGTCTATTGTGTACGGCATAATGTGGTTAGACATGTGGGCCTGGTGGTATAAATATGTATGTGCATACTAAGTAGGGTGAGTAGGGGGAGTCATACCAGGAGCAGTCCCACACAGGAGCAGTGTTATAGTGGATAGTACCTGTTCCACCTTCAGAGAACAGGAAGGGGGCTGTTGAGTCGATCCCATGTAATGACATCCGGGGCATTGCACATAGGCCTTTTATGGAGCTGCCGCTTCCTTCCTGTGACTATAAAATAAACACTAAGAGTCAGAAGGGAATACATTTTAGCAGCAGACATGAAGGCCTTCAAAGACACAAAGTGAGAACTGCACACAGCTCCCCTCAGAAACGCTCTCTCTCACAGCCCAGCCTATCCTGTTTCTGTAAGCCCTGACAGGTACAAGCAGGGAGCACTAATTGATTTTCAGATTAAACAGATGTATATATGGTAAACGTGCGGCATATTGATAAGGTGTAAGTGGCTGCAGGTCTGCGTGTTTTTCCTCACAGCCAGGCTGTGTAATGTCAAGAGGCATGAGGGTGTATATATACTGGAGGTGGTTGGGTGGTGGTGGATACCCCCCCCCCCCCCCACACACACACACCCCTTGTTGTGTAGCTGAGAGAGGCACTACTCTATCACTCCCTACATCTGGTATAACACTTATGGTTATGGAATAGCAAAAAGCAGTGGCCGGATCCTCCAAGGAACCGACCGGAATAATTGTTTTGCTCGCCACTTCCTGACAGATAACCGACATGATAGGTTTAGGCCAGATAAGCAAGGGACAAATCCCCGTCTCGACTATCTGCCGGTGCCACAGTGGCACACTGGAGATAATTATTAGCATCTCCCCTCCGCCTCAGTTGTTCACGTCAGGCACGAGTCTGGTTATAATAACATTAGGCTGGACTTATCGGGCCACACATCGCACCCAGTTTCGCATGGTGCTGGCCTCTACCGTCAGCAGCCGCCGAAAGCACAACCCGACTCCAGTGGCGTTTTTTCTCTAAATCCACTGCTCGAAAATGAGTTGTGACAAGGCTGAGCTGCCAGAATTAATATTGCTGACGGTGACTCTGGGTGGACAAGCATTGTGGATGAGAATGGGGAGGGGCAGCCTTCTCTTGCTGACAGCAGCACCACATTTTAATTTCTACAATGGAGTATGAAAATGGCAGCCACGTTTGCGTGCTAATACCACCAAGGCTCGTATTTGCATGCCAATACCCTTCAGATTCGTATTGTACATCTAGGAATTCTAGGAAGATCAGAATGATTCAGGTAGGAATAAGCTGATCCCTCTAAGAGTACCCATCCATTGGTAGCTTCTGTTGACCTGATTAAATGTCATCAGAGCATTTATTTAAATTGAGACTCCAAACGCATTTGCATCAGTTTGAATTCGTGGCTATATGCGTGGATAGTGTCAGGGATAGTACAGCAAATGTTTCGGGCTGCTTCAGTATTTCACAAGAACTGCTGTACAGTGGTGCGATGTAGAAAATATTGTGTATATGTAGATGAAAATGTTTGATAGCCACAGTCTCAGATATACGACTTCTATAAGAGCTTGGAATAAATGGGAGGTCTCGGGCTATTGCATGTTTAGAACAGGGAGTGGTCGGCTTGAGGCAATGTGAATAGGAAAAGCTGTGTCTGAACTTGGAGAAATGAGCTATGGTGAGCAGTTCCCATGCTCCACGTGTGAGTGATCACACTGCACGTCGGCGGCTAGATTTCTATGGCGGAAGGAGTTTGGTGGGAGGGGGCGAGCAGCTCCTGAGCTGCTCTAGGAGCGGGTGGCCGCGAGCTGATAGAGCCCTCTATTTGACTACAATGCCGCTCCATTCTCCACAAGGTGATACATCAACCACCAAGGCCTTTTCAAGCTACAGCCGAGCAGTGGGCTGGATCCATCTCAATATTCATTGTCAGCGAGCACTCCTGACCACTCCTGAGCTGCTCAGAGCTGCTCGGAGCCACTCCCAATCCTCCTCAAGCGTCAGCAATCAATGCAATTTTCGTCCTGGCTAAGGACTTCTCAATTGGACTCGCTATTACGAGTCCGGGTGTTATTTTGCAGGTCGTGCCCGACGCGTCTGTTCCTTGAGGAGTTGAGGAGGTGGGAGAGGAGGTGTGAGGTGTGGTGGGTGAGGAGGGTCTCGTGCCGTGTCGGGGTGACAAGTGGGGTGTTGGAGGCCTGGTGTAAGCCCTCCGCCCTACCGCCATACATACCGATGGGCACGGCGGGTTGTTTGCATGCGGCCCACTGCACGTGCCGGCGACCAGGGGGGCTTAGCTGGGCTTGACACGGCCCAACTTGCCGCCCCATCTGTATGGGAATGCCATCACTGTAATGTCGGCGGTCTGTCACCACCCCCTGCTTGCCCCTCCCCACACTACCACTCCTCACATGGCCGTAAAACAAGGCCCCACCCATCCTCCCCAAGCCAGACAACACCATGACAACATCTTATCCCCCATGTCTGGTTGAACTTTAGAGTGGGCCCGTCATGTGCCTAACTATAGTCCCATGAGTAATTGATTGCGCAGCGTGCATCTGATCCATCTGTTTGGCATTTCAAAATTATGTCTGCTTTTGTGTCATTTCTTCTAGACAGTTTATCTGACCCCTCGGACACAAATATTCAGATTAATGTCGTTTATTCAGCTGTTATCCCTCCGAATCATCACAAAATAGAGAGGGGTTCTTTTATGTTATCAGATGTTATTGAATGTATCTCTTTACTGTATTGCATACACGTTTTCATGTGACATAGGGTAAAGGTTCACTGTGTCCAATATTATAGGTACATGACTGTACTCATCTATGGACTACTGACTGCTTGTTGGGAAATGTCTCTTATAATTGGAAATGTGAGATGGATAATATTTTTCTTATAAGCAAGACATATGATTTCAATGGCAATAATACCATGTACACGCATCATCCTAGCTCCAATATTTTTTTACCTACAGGTCACACTGTAACATCAGCAGCAATAGTTGCCAATTATCCATGTTCTTATTGCTGGACGTAAATGCTTATGTTACGCCCATAGTAAAGCTATATTGTAAAATGTCCTAGCGCTATTGCGTATATAAACGTCTCTGAACACCAACACACATAAAGACAGCTACTTCTTCTTTCAGCTTAGAATTGCTTCATGTAATTGTATAGGCTAAGAGTACCATACAAAGAAACCCTCACCTAGTTCAGATTGCCTCAATTCCAAGCATTATAGGGGGAGTGCTACTTGTGTGTTTGTGATCGTGTTGGTAAGATAAGAAAGGGAAGTAAAGGTCAAGCCTCCTAGGGCCTATGGAGAACAGCAAGGGGGCTTTGGCCGCTTTGTTGATGGTTTAAATATTCATTGTAAAGGCATTGAGACGACTATGTGGTGTAGCCACTGATCCCCTGTTAGTTACAGAAAAGCCTCACTTGTAGTCGGATTGATCAAACCTGCCCGACGGGGCATAGACCCCTTCAATTGATGTGTAGTAGCAGATGAAGTTCTACAAAGCCGTTTTAGATCACAGAAGAAACTGTAAATTGTATGCCTGGTGCCAAGGAATGGATTGTATGATGCTATGGAGGAACACGATGAAGGCACAGAGGATTTGGAAACAATCTAAACCACCTGCCTGTCCCTTTCCCTGAAGTCTCATTAGATTAAAGCCAGGTACCCTCCCCTGACCATTGCTTTGTGTGCCCCGAGATTGGAGAGCACACACATGGCTGCTTTTGAGATGAAGATTAATGTCTATTGTACACGCGGGGAAGAAAAGAATAAGGAACACTGTCCTTGAACAGGTGGGGGTGGGGATGTGTGTAGTCCCCATCTATCTACATACTGTATTGATCTGGATGTAAAAGAAGCCGGAGACGCAACAGTGGCCTCCCCCATCCGCCTTCTCTCTGGGGCCGCCAATGAAGGCCGTTTGCCTTCCATAAATATATATAAAATCTGCCACCTTCTGACAATCTTAATTGCCGGTTATGTTTCCCAGTGTTTTATCTTCACACTCGATGTGTGCCGGCCACATCAAGGAACCTTACTCGCCCCCTTTTTTATCGGGCTATAAACAGATGTGGTGACAAAGGGGCCTAATACAATATGCTCCTACAGGGCCAGGGGTAGGAGGTTGAGGTGGGGTGGAATGAAGGATGGTGAGAGTGGTGGGGGGGGAGTAAGTGTAAGGCTATAGCTGGAATTTAGTGCATATATAGTGTGGTGGAAGATAGGATGCCTTGTACAGGGATGGTGATGTAGTGATAAGGCTGGGTATAGGCCGCTGGAGCCGTGTCCAATAGGAACAAAGAAAGGCTACAATATCATAAAGCTTTCATCGCAGCATGATGTATATCACTGAAACCAATGAGCATGGCACTTCGACGATACATGAGAGGTTTTATGAGCTTCCCCCTTACTTTATGGCCAAGTATTTTAGGTTACGACTGCAATTGCTTCAATACGTTTCCTCAAGCGTCATCTTGGTATGAGCTATCCCTCTCGCCTCGCTACAGTGTTGGTATCAAAGGGAGTTTCTTCTGACCATGATGTGATGATGTGCCGATCTGTCAGGCCCCAGCTGAAAGGGGTCCACTGGATGGACGACCCCCAAGGGTGTGTAGTGGATATTGAAGCATCCCTGCGACCATTCGTTATCATGAATATATTCAACAAGCATTCAATGCCCCATAAAAAGCCAAGCAGGCGGAAGTCTTGTTCCTGAGATATGCTGATGGCCTGCCACTGGGGGTATTTGGAATTCTTGTGGTATTGGTCTGATGGGTGTGATTCTGTGGCTATAATAGTGATTACCCACCCACCCACACAGACTCAAATTCCTTGATGTCAGAGCTTTAAAAAATGGGTTGCAATAGTAGTATCTTGGAGTATGCATTGCTGTGTTGGGTGGAGGATTTGAAGGAAGCCGTATAGAGAAGGACATTGCATGCACACTCCCAAAATGTGAATCTATGTAGGCTTCCTTTTGTAAAGTGGTAATGTGCCGCACCAGCCAACACCCTCTATCGGCCATTGTCGGCAACCCATCCTAGGCAATCTGTATAAAGCGCCCATTTAGGGTTGCAGTGTATCACAATAAGTGCTCCCTACCCAGTGCCCCACTTCACAGAGTGGCCCAGGCTTGGGAAGGATAGGCTAGCTTTGTAGGAAGTAGAGCAAGGTATTCCGAGTAGCAGAAGCTCTTAAGGCATCCTCACAGGCCCTTTCTCTTAACTAAGCACCAATCCTTCTAATTAGTTTCTTCAGTAATTGCAGTACCTAGTCTCTCTCCAACATCCCCATGCCACAATGCTTCTGCACCATTTCTTGCCTGTTAGTTTTATGATGAATTAGCTACCTCTTTGTGTAGGTAGTTATTTGCCAGGCAGCTGTGGGGCTACTTCTTTTTCATTCCCACCAATTGCCTCGGGACGTAATTGCCCAACCTAATGTCATTATACAATTGACAAAGTTGCTGTCAGTTTGAGTACAGAGGATACGCTAGATGGTAACCTGTTTACTATTCCTTTTGCTCTGCACTGGAGGGACGTCCAAAGCTTTCCTTGGCTTATGCAATAAAAGCCTGAAGACGTACGTGTGGGTTCAATAGTTGATGGCATAGGCCTGGATGTGAAAGGACAGAATGAATAGGATGTTATATTTAGTGGTAGATAAAGGCGAGGATCTGGGGGAAGGAGGCCTGCTCTGTTGTATAAATCCCCTGGAACTTCCCATCCCCATAGTGACGCTGCTTGTAAGAACCGGCTGCAGCTAGGGTCGAGCTGCTCACGGGACCTGCTCGTTAGTCCGGTCACGGAGCGAGCAGCTCGAGGGTCTGAAGGCCCCGAGGCCCTTTGGTCGGGAGAATAGAGGTAGAGGGCCCGTGGGGGTACTATAGGGGGACGGGGAGGTAGGAGGAGAGACCATGTAGGGCTGATGCACGACAAGAGGCCTATGTCGCTGTACCCCTGACTCCTGGTACCACCCCCTCCCCTTCCTCCACCACTCACCCCGGGCCTGGTTCCTGGTCCCCCAAGCCCCCCTAAATCCAATCACAACCTATCCCGACAAGGGGGTAGCCCCTACAGCGAACATCCTGGTCAGTACTCCCAATGGCCACCTTGATATATTTATGGCCGTGTAAGACACCCAATAACTTTCTGCTAAATGTGATATAATAGCGAGACTTGGACTGGCCCCTACTTCCGTAGGCTAGTAAGAAGGCCGGAGTCCATGAGCGCCAGTAGTATATAGAAAGTGGGCATCGGCGCGGGCAACTGACACACAGTAGTAGACTTGGAGTAGTATAGAGGATGTGAGTAGTATATGAAAATGAACGTGAGTGGAGGGCACGCTATACACAACACAGAGGGACAGACAAGAGCTCTCAGTTCGCCGCTACCACATAAAAGGGAATGGTAGATGACGCAGGTGCATTTAGTACCATCAAAAGACACTACTACCTGTATTGTCAACTGGAGAAAGGTCCTTCCCGGCTAGTAACCTTTTTATTCACTTACCCTTTTATGTTAGAAGGTTTTTGGTTATGTTGTTAGAGGAGGATGAGCAAAAATGAATTTCCTATCTCAGCAGGATGCTCCGACATTTCCATATGTTTAATCATAGTGCATCCTCTTATGAGAACTATTGGATGATCTGGAACGCAGACAGTATCAGAAAATATTATGCGGTAGCTGTTACTTATTCCCGGTACTAATTGCACCTCTCTCCTCCAGGTTACGTTACCCATTAATCGGCATCTATGAAATATGGCCTTTGTCGTCCTATAACCATGCATCACGCGTTACATATTCAGACTCATCTAGCGTATTACAGATGACTTAATACCAAGATATGGGATTCCTATTTGTCTGCCTTATATGAAGTAGAGAGTCAACAATGAGCAGATAATGTTCCTAATCAAAGGATATTAGTACCCGCCTGGGTAAACCATGGTGAATTAGTGGACGGTGATTGTAAACCACACAGCATTGCGCTAATTCTGTGCCGTCATACTCATTACACCTTAGCGCTTGCAATATATATATCATTCAGCCTCCCAGTGCCTTATATCTTGGTGCCAAGACAATTGTAGCAGTTTCTCATGCGTGGTGGCGCCGCAGCCATCAAGAAGAGTATTAACCTGATAAGGTGCCTGATCCACTTGTGTCACTCTGTACCAAATATGTGTGGCATCAACAGCCCCCGTATCTAGGAAGATTAGAGATGAGAGGAATCAGTCTTGGGCATTCCCTCCAAGCAGGTTCATGTGGGTATCTTACCGTTTAGAACATGACAATTATTTCCGTTTGTGCTATTTATTATTTGAGTGGGCAGAATATTTCATATTACTACAGTATCATGTTCACCTCGAACTAAGCTCTTAGTTACATGTGAAATATGATATGTAATCCGGTTGCTGGCTGATTGCTAACTACGGAACAAACAAACATATTCTACCCAGGATACTCGAATACATTGCTTGTCGACCCAATATACTCAAATACTTTGTTTGTCCACCCAGGATACTCAAATGCAGTGCTTGTCGACCCAGGATACTCAAATACATTGCTCGTTAGTGTACATGAATCAACCATACAGCTGTGAGGTGAGAGTTGGAGCAATAGAAGATAGATGAGTAGCTCACCAGTTAGAATGATAGATGCCCCCCTCCCTCTCATTGACATTCCATCATTATCAGATGCATAATCGCCCGTCTGTCTTCTTTATTGGGAACCCTACTCAGAAATAGGCCCTGGAAAATTGATCTCTGTGGATTGTTGATGGGTCTTTTTGTGTCTGATTATTCCCGGGACGTCGCACAAAATGACACATTGGTATTTTCAAGCACCCCAGCGACAAAACGAAATCATCAGAACGATGGAAACCTCAATCTGTTACTCGTTCTCGAAATCAGTTTTATTATCAGTAGTCTGACTAAATCTTCAGATAAGTGTGTTATCTCTGCTTGTTTTACCTGCCATGGACCGCTCAAGTGGAAGTTATTCCTTCCTAAATACGGAATTGGTTCTCTCTCCCGATCCCATATTTGCACTCCTCTTTTCCAATCCCCTGCTCCATAAGTCTTACCTTATGTACCCATGCCTGAGATTCACTGCTTTTATGGACATGCCTACTAATGTTCATTTATTAAAGGATGGAAACCATACTTTGGTTTCCTTCGCAATTAAAGGCGAACACGGGTACATATACGTGGAAGCCTACTAATATGCCCTATCCGCCAAACATGGTTTCATCTTTCCTGGATGCTCATAGTAATCCGATAGGGGCTGAAGGCCTGGGGAAGACCTGGAGAGTGTAACACTACATCCTCTCTACCTCGCAGCACTTCCCATATTATCCCGCTGATTTTCCCATCTGCAAATCATAGACGCTGGGCTCACCTGACTTAACACAGATTAAGGCCGGCACCGCGTGATTAAATTGGGGAGGGGTGGGTTGTGGGATTCCTGGCCCTGAAGCCCTAGACTACCGTTCCTCCACCCGGGTTGTAATCTGTGCCAGTGCTGGCAGTGGTCCAATCCCCTCTTCGGCCCTCTGGTAACATGCATGCAGCCTTCAACCACAGCCCCACTGGAGGTAAGGGTGAGGGGTGCTGGGGAGGAGGGGCGCTGAGGGCTACTGCACCTTGACGTGTTGAGGACCTACCCCCCCCCCCCCGCCCCTAGCGCTTCACCCACCCACCTACCCCTCTGGCAGGTTCCACTGGTACATAACGTGATTCCCCCTCAGCTGCCCAGGAACAGGGCCTGGGTCACGCCGCTCTCGGGGATAACAGCCACCGATCCAGCTCCCACCCCTCACCCCAACACACACACCCCTCTAGTGGAAATCTGTCTCACCCCCCCCCCCCCCCACCACTACCCCCTCAGTCCATAGCTATGGTGGTTCTAGCCATACCAGCAGCTGAAGGGGATTTAATCGACGTAGGTCTGCACCGTTATGACTAAGGAAAGGACATGGACATGGGAACACGTGTTTTCTGCAGATTACATGTGGCTACCATAAGATAAAGATGCCTTTCTGAGATTGCAACAAGCGGCGCCTGCGGCCACAATTCCCCTCGCTTTCCCGCAGCCAATGTCTCTCCCCACCAATCCTACCAAGGCCCCACCAATGAGAGAGCAGGGTTGGTCTGACGTCACGGGATCAGAACGAGGCTGGCAGGGCTGATAATGAGGCTGCTCGGTCATGCGTGTTGGAGATGGGATGATGTAGGATTCTGCCGTCAGGGGCCGCCACTGACCCATGGTAAATCCTACCGTTTGGGCGGCTCTCAGTATCAGCTCTTCCGGCCGATCATCCCCACCTTGACCACTAAATCCTGCTTTATAGGGCTAATAGATCTCCCCACTGCTAATGCCGACCGGAGAACATGGCAGGTAGTTTAGACTATCGGTTAAGATGGAACAACCATAAACCCCCCTATATCTGTCTAATCTGTTCCTACTGCCTTGTATATTTTCCCTGGGCTTGTCTGTATACCGTGAGGTACTACATGGCCTAGGGTACCTGGATAGCCCTGGGTTAAATAGTTATAAATAACAACATCCTCCCTCAATAGATATGGCATTTGTCCTCTCATGGCATGTTATATCAAATATGTTTAATGTAATGTGGGATGTTCACATTGAATTACGATGTGTTTTTGTGTGAGAACTCAGAACACACCTAGGTCAACATCTACAGTTCATACACGTGTCACGTAATCACTAATTAGATGTATAGGGTTTATCTCCGTTCAATCAGAATTGTTTTCAACATCATTCCTCTGGGGCCCACTAATGCATTCCGTCTCGATATATCCAATTTTCTACTCTATGTTACTTCATACAGCGTGCTTGGTTGTTTTGTATTCCTCTCATCCAACTATGAGGGCGAAGCTTTTATAAAGAACAGTCCCTTTTATATATACCGGTAGTCCCTTATTCCTCGGCTGTACCTTGTATCCACGAACATAGTTTTTGTCTGATACATCTCTCGGTGGCTGAATATCAATATCCATGTTCAGGCTTTCATCCAGGGCCTCCTGCTAAAACCAAATCCATCCAGCTTACATCCATCTAATATGCATTTTTCTAATGTTCTATACCCTTCTTTATGCTCATAACATATCCTTCTGATAACTACATCATGTCTGCGTTTTATCCATATTAAATAGCACCCCTTTAATCCGCTCTGGTTCCCTGTACCATCTATTCTATATCAATCATGGCTATTCACGACAAGTGTGCTTGTGTGCGTGGGGTAATCATTGAAGCAACATTTAATCAGGTGAACAGACAATTAACAGAGTGTGTAAATATTCATGCCTGGCCCTCTATACAAAGAAACAAATATATCAACCTTAATCGTGTAACACCTAGCAATTAAAACCTCCTCAGCTCAAGGATTACGGGGCGACAGTGGTGGTGGTGGGCTACAGTATGCATGGGTTGGTCAGGAATGGCTTGGAGTTATAATTCACTGGTGATGCAGAAAGAATCTGGGTATCTCCTCCTGTGTGTGTGTGTGTCTCAGACACATGGGGGTTGAGCTGCTCACTGTCGATGGCTCCGGGAGCAGCTCACAGGAAGAGCCGTCGCTGCCATTCATCAGGCTGGTAACTAGCCCCGCCCAGCACCCAACCCACTACTTATTCCCCGGGAGAGCACGGTAATTTGTCCCCAACGGCTTCCCAACGGGCGGACCACGTGATTACATAATATAGGAACCATGAGGGAAACGGGGTGGCAGAAAAAAGGCCTCATCCATGCATCAACGTGGGCCAACGGCCTGGTGTTCTCACAGGGCTGCTGCTGATGCCTCCAGCCACAACAGCACTACTGGCAAAAGAGCCATAAAGCCGCCGATAATGATACATTAGTATTAGTGAATTATACAGAGTATTATCTCCCACACAGTCACCAGGAGGAGTGACTTGTAATTGAATAGGAGGAGGGGGCGTAGTCGTGGTTCAAGGTGAATCTGCTACGTTTGGCTTTCATGGCTTCCAAGGGCAGTGGTGTAGGAATTATAGTTTGTAGGATATGTAGACAGGGTGGTGGTCGTGTTTTAGGTGGGAGTTAATTTGTCTAGGCTTGACCCTCCTGCTGTTTACACCCCTCAAAGGAGCAGCTCAATCTGTATAATTACAGAATCCATGGGGACTGAGTAGTACATGGGGTGAGAGTGCGGTAACTAAGGCCACTCAAAAAAAAAAATTGTTTCTCATCACCAAGCAATGAAAAATATGACGAGGGCGTTTTTTATTTAATTTTTTTTTTTTTTTTACTCGGGGCAATTTACATAGGGAAATTTGGACATTTCGCGATCAATTTTCACATTTTAGTAATTTGGAGTTTATTGATCAGCAAAAGTTGTAACAATGCAAGTTACACCTAGCTGACTGCATTGCTGACAGCATAAGCTTTAATTTGATACCAAATTTGCCAATATTTTTGCAATTTTAGCATATTTTTCATCAAAAATGTAAAAAAAAAAAGAAATGTTTTCCCCAAATCATGATTTTTATGATGCGCGCGGTGATGAGAAACAACTTTTTTTTTTTGAGTGGCCTAATGGTGCTGGAGATGGTACCGACAGCCTTGGGAGATTGGATCGGTGGCACCATTAGCAATGTCTATGACTATAGCTACTGCTGCCTTAGCCCCACACAAATAACACTAGCATTACCAGCGTGATTTAGCCCTCAATTGGCGTTGTGAATTATATATTTTAGCTTGGAAGGTGCCAGTGGGCAATGGCTGCAGGTTTTGATTGAAACGTTCTTTGCTAAAGTTTAATCATCATTCTCACGCAACTGTCGACTGTTGCTTTATATACAGGACCAATATCACACTACTTGAATATCTAACATGCCGTATATACATACTGGCTCTGTGAGCTATATGTGCCAATGGTGCTGCAGGGGGGGGGGGGTAATGGGGAGGGAGCGGAGGCTTTAGAAACCCAGATCACATTGGGTCACTGTACAAATGACATTACATGACCCACTGCTCGTTCAATACTATGCACATTGCCGGCACCGGTCCCTTTGGCACCGGGAGGTCCCCATGCGGCCACCAATGACGCCCTAATGGGGTGGCTAGAACATGGCCTTACTGGCAGCATGGACTATGTCTGTGCGGCCTTTATGGTGAAAGTCCCCTGTCAATTTACACAGGACTACAGTAATTGCAGGTTAGGTCACGCTCGGTGCTGGCTACGTAAGTATTGCGTCACGCAGTGCTCCCATCTAAGTGCCGGCCTTAAGGAACCATAATCCGTCCACTTTTGTCCTTATCCGCCCCACCCCTCACCACAACACCCCTCACCCCTGCCACTAGCCCCAACCAAAAGGGTCATCCGTGTGAACCTACGGGCGACTTGGCCGGACAGTCGGAGACGGATGGACGTCGGCCTCAACTCCCAGGGCGGCGGCAATCAGTCGCGTGTCCGTTCCCAGATGAAGGAGGGCCTGCCCGGGGACTGTCCGGAACGCTCAGTTTTTAAGTCTGGGCTTGGACTTGAAGGGGATGGAAATAAAGAAAACACTCTGTGTTTTCAAAGCTCTGTACAGTAAGAGGTCGGGTGGTGATGTTGGCTCATCTCCAGACTAAACTGCCTTCACATCTGTTCCCTGCATGCCCCTGCTGGCTGGGGTTGGCAGATTTCACGGGTATTAATAAGGCATCAAGGTTGGTCAGCTCTTTTACCCAGACAGGCCCTTATCAAACACCCCACTTCCATGTCTCCTGTACCTCCCAACTCAAACCATCAAGTACACCTTTAACACTTTAAGGGTAAAGTATGCCCTTTGTGGTCATGCTGTGCGAATGCAGTTCTGGCGAGTCTTGTATTTAGGCACATTATATGAGCTCATTAATACACTTAGAGAGGGTTGTCATGATTGATGTATGCAGTCCTAGACATGAATGTAGCTAGGCTGCATTCATGCGTCTTGCCGATAAAGGGCATACGATAATAAAGAACTATGCGGTCCTCAAAGGGTTCCATCACTCTCCCACCCTACCCGACCAGACCACAACAAGGCCCCAGCTGGTGTGCAGTAGGCAGGGCGTGGCCTGAGCCAGCAGCCCTGTACCTCCAGGTGTAGGAGTAGCTCATGTACAGGAGGAGCTGCTCGGAGCTGCTCCCAGACAAACACCACCTCAATGATGACCGCCTCACTCATCACTTTGGCAGGTGACCCCGGCTAGGACTCAGCAATGGTACTCACACCTGTCCCCTGTGGTGTTATCCCTCACTATACGAGCCAAGGAGCTGCTCTTGTATACTGTGTGGTCCCATTATTATTGGGTCAACTGAGCTGCTCTATAACATACCGATACATGCCGTTATGTACATTGCCAACGTTACCAATTCTCAGGTGTAGGCTTACATAATGTAATACTTCCTTACGTACACACACACCCCATACTCACACACTAGCTTACAGTACACACATTTAACCAAATGCACCCCTTTATGACCCGTACGCCTTACTTTTATAGATTATCATTGGTACAAAAGCAGAGTTTATGTACACATAATCCATCTGTACTGCTCTGTAGCGAGCTACACAGTGAGCAGCTCACAGAGGGCCCTTCTGATGACCGGGATTAGCGCCCTGGAGTTGTACACCTCCTGGCGGTGTCTGTGATCTCTAGTGGACCACTATGTGGTTGTGCCCCTGGGGGCCCTTTGTGATCCGGGCCAATGCTACTTCAGGGGGAAACACGGCCAGGCCCTGCCATCTCTGAGGCGGCTTTGATACGGCCTACTATAGAGTTAGTTTGTTGTTGAAAGAGCAAACTTGGTGACACAGGTGAAAGTTCCATTGTAAGTATAGCGGAATGTTAAAGGGTCGGGGGTCTCCTGAGGGGGGAGTAGAACTTATTAAAGGCCTGCTATCCCCTTTTAACCCGGCCCCTTTATGTAGATGTTACATCCAAGGCTATCGTTTACACGCCTTAGATCATTAAAGGATGTAACAATTGGTGTCATGCCGCGCGCTGCCCTTTTTGTAAACTTCTGTGCATGACAAAGTCTAGTAATACAATGCTACGATGTGCATCGGGAACTATTTGTAAATAATTAAAACTTTGAGAATAATTGCAGCGTTAGCCATCCTCAGGGAGCAGTGACAAAATGATATCCTCTGAAAGCCCCAAGTGGAGGTGGCGACTACAAAGGGTATACTCAGCCGTGTCTTGGAGAATCGCCGATCCTAATTGAGCATTACAACGCAAATTGGAGATTAGGGATTGGGTCGTCGATATTTACATTTCACTACACTTCATGTAGTTTGGACTCCAATTTCAACCATCCACTCTCACCATCACGCAGTTGGTCCAAAGCTGCAAGCTGCAATTTGGCGTGGTAGAGCTGGGATTTAGGCGATCAAGTCTGGTTTTCCACTTGGCACTACCCCCATCCAGCCCTTACCTCCTGGATTGGCCCATTCCCCTGGGATTTAGTCAGCTCCGGGTGAGTTGACGCCCGGAAATTCGAGTTTTGTCAGCGGCTGTCGCTAGGAGGCGATATGCAGGGTGGGAGGGGGCACAGGTGGAGTCACCTGGTGGGTGGGGTGTACGTGACGAGGGTTTACCAGTGTCAGCCGCGCCAATTGTAGCCCACCAACTTCCGCCGGAAGCTGACGCAAGGGGTGCCAGAATCGGAAGTCGGGGATTGAAGCAATTAGAGAATTGCAGGAGCACTGGGTATACTGCTTCCCTTATGCCACTTCCTCCCCCTCTTTCCGCGATCTCTTCTGTTTTCCATAGACATGACTATACATAAAGCCACCGATCTCCTTTGCGTCACCGATCTTTCAGTTACCAAGCAAATTCCTCCGCCTACTGGCCCGACACATTATTCTCTATAATTCCCCATTTAGTAATTATGTATACTCCTAATACTCACCCCATTTTCCTCCCTGGCTCTCATACCTCAAGGGCATCCCCAACAAACCGTTCTTCCACGAACTGCCCTCCTTCCCAACAACTGTGACCTTTAACAAATCATTTTTAATTATTGTTGTCATGAGGCACAGCAAAAATGGAGAACATGGATGTCGTGTATTTCCGTCTGACCAATTTGCTTCAATTACAACTTGGTAATTAATACAGGATAAGCACAGAAGAACTCGAATGCAACCGATATACGGCCCGTGACATACTCATTTTAATCATTGTAATCAACCCCCAACAATCACTCAAGTTGTTGAGAAATGAATTTTATTTCTCCTATATCCACAATATCATATTACAGCCAAACATATCATAATTAATTCAGGATATGAATAAATATATCCCATACACAAATATATTATGTTACTGTTAATCTTTCTATGAATATAACCGTTTGCTTATTCTCCTTGCATATATATATCATGTCTCTGTCTCTTTCTCTTCCACAGACGACCCCACGGGGTGACGGTGTGACGGATGACATCATCTTCTCGGGGGTGGGGTCCGGGTGTTCCAGTGATGATGAGGACGATTGCGCGTGGGTCGGCTCTGGGGACCGAGACGCGCTCGTAAAGCCCATCATCAAGGTCACCACAACGCCAGCGCCATCTACAACAAGGTCAGTGAGGCGCGGGTAAACTAACAAGACACTGTGTCCTACGGATATGGAGTGTCTATATATAGGGGCTGTCCATAAATGACGTGCTATTTCTGAATATGTATTTGCCCCCCCCCCCCCCCCACCTCCGCACTTGTCATGTTTTGTCATGTTTTGTTATACAACCTTGACCCCCCCCCCCCTAACAGGAGCCATTCAAAACACTGTTAATATCCCCTTCTGCTGGGGTCTATGCTAGATGATTTGCATGGGATAGGTCATCTCTAGATACCCCATCCTTCCATATTAAAGTTAAGATAATTTCCCACTGGACCTGTACAAATCACAGGGTGACCAATTTATCCCATTCGGGACCATTCCTGCAAACACATTTGGCCTAATTTGCATTCACACCCCATACTCCACCGCCCCCCTTGCCATCCATATCTCTCACTACCCAGAGACCAGCCCCCCTATATCAAGGTTTTAATGATCCGTCCGACACGGTTCGCTCAACACCTGTTGATGCAATGGCTTAGTGCCACCCCTTCCCTTTCTGGGTCCGGCCCTGAGTGATGTAGGCCTACTGCGTTTCAAAACACATATGTCCTGTTTCCCTATGTCCCCTTCAACTTTTTTTCTTTGTATTCCTCTATTCTTGTACAAAAACTTGGCACCATGTGTCACATGACCATCCTCTCCCCTTGTCATGCCTTGTGCAGGAAACTGAACACCGACTCACCCTGCAGCATGACATCATTTACAGACAGTCCCATATATGTGTGGGTGTATGAAGGGAGGTAAACAATGCAACATAATCATAGGTAATGTATTCGCATGTACTGCATAGAAAGCAAAGAGGTTAAAATTGATATAGAGAGTTGTGCCTATGCGTAGGTGTATTATGATGGCCCAATGTTTATTGGACACAATATTTGCTGCTAAATAACATGATATGATCATTTATCCATTAGACAAATAATGTAACTCTGAGTGTGGCCAAGGTATGCCATGACTAATGGAAGTAGGCACTTTTGTGTAAGTGGTTGAGTACAGTAAGGGGATGTTTTACAGGCATTATTCGGACTGTAACCAATGTAGAAGTAGGTAAAACTCAATATTGGGTAATTTGGTGTGGTCATTGGAAGCCACACTGGAAGCCACATGGGATTCACTGGGGCTTTGGCTACATCTACTCGCCAGCTGTGCTGTAGTCCCTTTAGTGCACTAGTCACGGTATCCCCACATTACTGCAGCATAGAACTGTTAGCCCAAGTTATACCAATAATTAGTTGTTCCCAACACCAGTGCTATATACTGGAAATGCAGTAGAAAGTGTTTCAGGCTAGTTCCTTGGTCAGCACGATTTATGGCAAGATGCTGGTACTGCTCATCACTGCAGTGGAGCGATAGCGGGAGTATATCCCACGCTGCAGCCACCACGGAGAGAGAAGGAGGCATGAAACTGAAATAGTCTTGTGCTATTGGGTGTGACATTTTACCGAAATAGGGCAGGTACCCTGGGCGTTAAGGGGCACATGGGACGCGGGATGGGCGGGCAGGGGGCGTAATGACACGACACCCGAAGGGCCTTACAACGCGCGCGGCATCGGTCAGTCGGACCCGACCTGTCAGTGCTGCGTGCTCGATGACCCCTCCGGGTATCGCTGACCCGACGGCTGTTATTTACACCCATCACCATAGTTCCCCATCACCGCCAACATCCATCCAATCCCACATGCGTATCACCCCCCCCCCCCCTCCCTCCTCCTTCCTCCTTCTTCTCCTCCCCACACCACCATTGGGCCAGCCTTAGCTCTCCTCACTCCACTACCTTCGTGTAGCAGGGAGGGGCATTCCGTATGCATGCCGGCTCCTCCTTTTGTAACCCCTACTGGCTTAGGTGCCTGGAGTATCCCATCACTTATCATTCCTCCAGCATGGTCTCCTGTGTCGCCATCTCCCATTACTCAACCACTTTTAACCTACCCTATATCCCCAGCCATATGCTCTTCCAGCCTTCCCTGCCTGGTTAATACCTCGCTTTCTCAAACTTGAGGGATGCTAACCCATTTGACCGAATACTTTATATCTTTTCGGAATCCTCTTTCATATCACATCGCCCAGCATCTGATCCCCTTTCATATCCCTGCTATTTGCTCTATTGCTCTGATCTCTATGAAATCATCTTGCGATTCCTCCTTCGTCGCTCTGCCTATGAAGTTGTGTTATGTGACTGTCTCTCTCTTTCTCTCTCTCTCTCTCTCTCTCTCTCTCTCTCTCTCTCTCTCTCTCTCTCTCTCTCTCTCTCTCTCTCTCTCTCTCTCTCTCTCTTTCTCTCTTTCTCTCTTTCTCTCTCACTCTCTCTTTCTCTCTGTCTCTGACTATGCCTCTCTATATCGTGTCTCTCTACCCCCTCTATGTGTTTCTGTCGCTCGCTATCTCTCTCTTTATCTCTCCCTTCCTTTCTTTCCCTCGCTCTTCCTCTGCCTCTGTCTCCAACTTATGCCGTTTGCTGTCCTTTCTTCATGCGAATTTCTTCCCCGCTACCACTGTCTTCCACTCCCGTCCCTTAGCCCATGTCCATTGTCCCTATGGTAATCACTTCTCGTCGACCTGCCCTCGTCCTTCCGATACCTGTCTTGAAGTCATGGTGCCATGGGAGAGGGGAGAGGGAGTGGAGAGGGATATGGTGGTAGGGGCAGAGGGGCGGTTACAGATTGACGTATACAGGGGTGCAGGGGCCGCTGAGAGGGGCCCTCGCAGCTTTGTTGTAATCAATACTCATCAGACGCGCACAAATTTCATTGCGGGCCCCACTGCAATTCCATTACTGGTGCGAGGCCTGTATGATAGGATTGCGGCCGTCTCGTCGGGTCAATCTGGTATTAATGCGGGCCGGGTTAAGCTGCACCGCCCCAGCGTCCACTCTAATGGTCAGCTCCTTGTCACTGCCCGATCCACCACCTCCAGGCACCACTGGTGTCCAGCGCTAGCACCAACTTCCTCCTGCATGGGTGCTACTGCCTCAGCCGACCTCATTCCCTTTATGACATTATAACAACCGCAGTATTCCCTGTAATATCACTACCACTATATACACTTAATACTCAACCTACATCCCATGCTGTATACATCGCACCATCATACTTCCCAATATACATTACACACCACAACCTGCCATCCCATTTCCTACAATGATGCCGATTAGGGACACACATTATACATCCCCAGCTTTCCCATGTTTGTATAGCACCACCATTCAAATCCTCTAATGACCCCTGTTCAGTCATCAGATACTAGACTCTACACCCACCACACCCCACCCAGCTGCATCCTTAGACCATCCATATCGCTACAATCACCACCTGTCCCCAACCTGCTATCGCAGCAATTGACCTACCCCCTTATCAGCTTATCATGCTATCCTGTCATTGTCACAGGGAAACCCCACTTATATTACCATTGCCACTATCAGCAAATCGCCCTACGCCACTGGCGTTACTATGAGTATTACCGTAGATATCTAGCACGGGCTCAACACCCATTAGCCCTACCATCAACAACCAGAACTCACCACATGCCACCAACACCAACTCCACACCGACTCTACCAATACCCCGCAGGCACCGCCTCGCTCCTACTGCGCACCCAGAGCGCGCAGGTTCCGGATAAAGCGGAAACGCCAGCTTTACTAGCGGTCTTTCAGCCATCAATGCCAATCGGGGGACGGAAAGCCGGTGTGGGCCGACCATTAATATGCATGAGGGTGGTCGACGGGCCTTCCGGTTATCGGAGCAGGAGGTGTCAGGGGCGTGGAGGGAGTGTGGGGGAGAGGTAGGGGTTTAGTGTTGGAGGAGGGGGCAATGGATTTGGGACTAGCCAGGGTTAGGGACTGTGTACTGCGGCACCTGGCGCCCTGTTACCCACAAATCACAGCAGCGCTTCTACAAGCCATCCACCAGTGTCCTCCTGACTCCACTGGACCCGGACTTGACCGTTTTGCTCTGGTAAATATGAATCCCCCTGGTTGTGGCATGGCAGGTGAGTTGGTAGAGGTGGGGTGGGGCTGGGGGTGTTGGGGTGGGGGTTATTGGGTATAAAGGGACCTTTACGAGGGGTTGAAAGCGGCTGTAACTTGTGGTCAATGCCGTCACCTGTCACCATTCATCAGCACCCCTCACCCTGCACACATACACATCACCATCAGCCCTGGAGGAGGTCGATACACCCCACTCCTCCCCTAATGTAAACAGTGGTCATAAAGCAGGGGGAATTGCCTGTGACAAATTGAAACTAATAACTCGAATTGGGCTTTGATGGCAGCAATTGCCTAGGCATTTAATATGGCCCTTTTCTGTATGGCCTTGTCCATTTCAATAACAAGTATGAATAACACAATTTAAAGTTTCCATTAATCTAATCATGATAATACAGGTCACCGAATAATTGGAGTGCTATCGAATTTCTCATACTTGAGGCCGTACCATTTGTTAACTGTGATTATCCATTCATGTTCGACTTTTAGAGCCAATTGAGTTGAAACCCTACGGTTTTGCTAGTGGGATCTCAAGCGACCAATAGAATTGGGGTCAACAGGGCCAAAGACACATCCCTGAGTTGATAAAGTGGGGATGAAGGCAGTGGCCTGTGTAGGGACTGGAGGAAGGCCCCTAGTGTATCGATCGCCAACTGAAAGGAAATTGGGGGGTGCAGCTCGGTATTCCCACCTGGTTTCAGACCTCACCCACCTAGGTACCTGCATGGCCTCTCCAGCGTCCCCCACCCTTGGCAGTCCTCCAACCCCTCTTTACACCACACTGTACAAATAATTTTCTTCCACTGGACATTCATTTCATGGTAGGAACGAGCATATCTGTGCTAAAACATGGGGAGAATCGTACTTGATGCCCCTGTTTTCCTGTCCCAATGGCCACGGTTCATAATATACTACTTACACCTCTCCCAATGCATACTGTACATACCGTAAAACCTCGCGTATAAGCCTAACTCGCGTATAAGCCGCACCCCGAGTTTGGTGCGATCCTATAAGCCGCAGAGGGCATCTGAAAAATGTTAATTTTGTACTGTAGTATACTTATAAAAACTCTCGTATAAGCCGCACCCTATATAGGCATGTTTGGTATCAAAAGAAAGCTGAGTCTGATTCGCGTACAAGCCGCGGCTTATACGCGAGGTTTTACGGGGTAAACTACTTACACCTCCTGTCCCAATGTCCGGTGTACATAATATGTATATCATACTATGTATAATATACTACTTACCCCCTATACCCTACCCCAATGGCCACTGTTCATATACTACTTACCCTCTACCTCCCGTCCCAATGTCCACTGTACATATACTACTTACACCCCCTGTCCCAATGTCTACTGTACATATATATATATACTACTTATCCCCTTGTTCCAATGTCTACTGTACATAATATACTACTTACCCACTACCTCCTGTCCCAATGTCTACTGTACATACTATTTACTCCCTACCTCCTTTCTCCTGGCCTCTGTACATATACTACTTACTCCCTACCTCCTGTTCTAATGTCCACTCTACATATATACTACTTACTCCTTACCTCCTGTCCCAATGTACACTCTACATATACTACTTACTCCCTACCTCCTGTCCCAATGCCCACTCTACATATACTACTTACTCCCTACCTCCTGTTCTAATGTACACTCTACATATATACTACTTACTCCTTACCTCCTGTCCCAATGTACACTCTACATATACTACTTACTCCCTACCTCCTGTCCCAATGCCCACTCTACATATACTACTTACTCCCTACCCCCTGTCCCAATATCCACTCTACATATACTACTTAGCTAGTCACCTAGCCATCAACAGCCAAAGCTCACCACATACATCAACACCAACTCTACACCGACTCTATCAATACCTCGCAGAACATAGATTCCCAGCTTTCCAACTGAGATACAGCCTAGATTCTTTCTTTTCTACTCTCGATTTAGACGCCAGTGGTGAAAAATTAGATCAGTCTAGTGTGAATGGGTATAATGAACTTATTCATAAATCCAGGACATATTTCTGTGAATTCTCCACCCACTCTACCGGATGTCCTGTTGTCTATTAGATTAGACTTCCGGCAAGGGTCGTGCAGAGGTCAGGAGCAGTGGGTGGTATTGGGAGTATGTTGCTGGTGGTGTTGGGGTAGGTTCATATCACCAAGCATGCTTCTCTTACTAGTCTGTAAGAGTAAGTCTTCCAAAGGCCCCAGCTGTGTTATATGAGGGCGGGTCTCTACAAATGAACAAAAGACGTGCACAGCAGTGCCCGCCTTAATTTGGCGTCTTAGAGGTAGGTGGCGCTACGGTGAATAGATCAAATTGCGCAGCCACCGGAAGTGTCCAACTTAATCAGCCTCGTTGCGCCTGCGCACGGGCCAATGTTGGTCTGCGTCTGTCATGCGCAGTTGCTTCTGCTCCATAAAGGATGGGGCGGCGCCTTATATGGATATTCCCCCGGTTCACGGTGTGAAAGGCACCTACTTACTTCAGTTTAGGCGTCTTAGATTCCAATAGTATGTTTTTGTTTCCTCTCATTTCACGGCATGGCAATGCGCCCAATATTAAAGACCTATAGTGTGGACAATTTGAATTATCATGACGACCGGACAGTATAATCGTGGTCTATAGGCCTCTACCGGGATCGGACTTGTTCCCGCAGCCACAGTGTTTACATTGACATCAGCAATCTCGTGAGACCTTGGTTCTGCTCGCGTATTGTAGCCTGTTCCCCGGAAGCTATGGTGTGTAAGTGGCTGGTCACTGCCTAAGTCTCATGATAAATTGCGAGCTCAGAACTAACATGGCCGCCCATGTGGAGAAATCCGAGTCATCGCTATATGTTAAGGATACAAATTGCCCTCATCACATTTCCATTGTATTGGGCCTTTTTTATTGTAGCCAAAACTACTGAGTATCAATTTCACTTCTGACAGCCGTCAATACATCATTATCTGGGGTAGGGGGAAGCCACCTAAGAAGCCATAGTGAATTGAATTTTGAAAGCCTATTTGACTCTGACGCTACAACCTGATTAATATTGAACCTACGCGTAATGTCTTTCCCTCTTATTGCCTTTTAAACCCAGTTTTAACATCTATCTCTGTCTCTCCCACAGACAACCCTGGCCGACGCCGACACCACGGTCGGCGGTGCGGGAACCGGCGCCCATTCCGAGTGAAAAGGGGTCGGGCGGCGACCCGTGCGACAATGACGACGAAGACTGCGGGGGGTCGGGCAGTCCTGGCAGCGGCCATGCCGAGCCCGTGCACACGCCGCGTACCAATGAGGGCGGCCCCCATGGCGGTGGGGTCGACCCACCGGCTCCGGGGGCGACGCGGCGCGTGGAGCCGGAAGAGCCATGGGCCCCTGGCGTCGGCGGCGGCGAAACGCTACCCATCGACGAGACGCGCAGCACGGATCTGCCGCGATCCACCACCGACAACATGGTGATCACCGTCAATATGACCGAGACGCCGCCCAAAAAGCCGACCAACATGGCCACACGGAGGCCGTACGACCCCGCGCACACGGACCCGCCCGACGGGCCCGACATGGACGGCCGTCCCGACATTAGCCCAACGCCTAATGAAAAGCAAATCAACCAACAGCCCAAGGGCTATGGGCCGCTGGGGTTGAACATAGGACTTATCATTGGTATAGGTGCTGGTATTCTGCTACTCCTACTAATACTAGCCTATGCCCTCTACAAGTACAAGAGTCGAGACGAGGGCTCTTACAAAATAGACGAGAGTAAAAACTATCAATATCCTGATACGGTCTCTAAGTCTTGCTCCCAGGTCAATGGTGGGGTTGCCAAATCGGGGATGCAAGCATCTAAGCCAAAGTCCAAGAAGGATGTGAAGGAGTGGTACGTGTGATCTACACTGGTGATCCCTGTGCCAGGCACATGTACACCTTATTATCCCATAGTATGAGGAACGACAAAGGAACCTTTACTACTACTACAACTACTACTACAACTATTACAAAACACAAGTCCACACACCATTATATGTGGCCAATCCTGCCATGGTGCTCAACAACAGGAGAGACGAGGACGGGGTGAACTACTGCACTACCCTCTACTGCCATTTATCACGTTATAGGTACATGTAGTGCGGTGATGCTTCCAACTCTAAGTGTGCTGCGTGGGAGTTAATGAACAAGTGTCTTGTAATACTACTACCACCACTACTTCTAGTACTACTACTACTATTACAGTACACGGTGGGGTATAGGATATACCTCCACTACTGATACCAGTGGAATCTATACGTCCTCCATGCCCCTGTACCACATAATCTACCTGAAGAAAAGACCCATTGATGCGTGACTACACATGTATGGATTTTCAGACAGGTGTGTCACGCAGCCATGTATCTCAGATGAGATATCGTGTATCTCAACCATCTCTGGTGGGCTATTTCTGGTGCCAGGAACCAAGACCCAAGAAATCTGTGAGAGAATAGTGAAGATGGTAAATGAAAATGCCAAGGCTACATCAATGCACATGCAATTTTCTCCCTGTATGCACTGCACATCGCAGCTAGCTCACTCTGCCATCTCTTTTTTTTAATCCAGGTGTTGTCCTCTCACTCTGAGAAACAAAACAACAAAGGCTAATTAATTCCTTATACAAACAAACACAAAATTGATAAAATTGTGAGGGATATAAGAAAACTGCTGAGTCACGACTGACACAATACAACATATATATCCAAGGAGCGGCTGGTATTTCTTCCTCAGAATTCCCTGTTGTGGTTAACCAGTATATGAGACAAAGGCAACACTGGCGCTATTAAGGACGAAAGCATTGTGTAGAATGAGAATGTTTAAAATGAAAAAAATTGGTGTGATATTATCCTTGCAGAATGTGAATAAACTACTTGTGGCTGCTGTAGCCAACACATATGCTGCAGGGTGCCAGTACGAGCATGCCGTCTCTATGCCGTACCACTCCCAGCGCATCGGGCACGTTGTATCTGGATGCCAACCTCACCACTACTATAGGAAGGGCGGCGCCCCCCATCAGGAGACCTGACAGGCTGATCGACTCTTCAACATCAACCTCTCGCACACCGAGTAGCTCAATCGTCATCCAGTAGAATCTAGGTCAAACAGAGTTTTTCAAGAAAATGTGACTGAGAAATGATAAGAGAAAAAAGTGAAAGCTATCTCGATCTTTCTACTATACTATTATTACTCACAGATAACATTGTTGTACAGTCAGGTAATGAATATTATACATGAATATGTGAATATATATTATATCTGTACCTATATCAATGTTGATTTCCAGTTGACTTGCTCATGGGGCAAAATCATGAGGAGCTCTCATTCAGTTCATGATGGTACGCTCACTTCTAACATGCATATACTCTCGTTAATGTGATGCCTGGGTTGTGCTCATGTAGGCCTTGTCTAGGCCTAACCCTGCTACTCTAGGCTCATTATTATTACTGGAGGTGGGCTTTAGAGGAGTGAGGAGTAACTCATTGAGCTATTCATGACAACTGCTCCTGTGAGCAATTTCTCCAAACCTGGATGTTGCCTTATGAGTGGATTCTGTCACGGGTCAGAACTGCACTTCAAGACAAATCACACATACATCTTATTGAGAAGACAACGCTTAGCATAATATTAATATGGATGACAGACAATTGTAAGGATGGATTGTGTTCTGAGAACAAACAATGGTCATTCCAATATTACAACATGACGTCATTGGCTGATCGTCATAGATTTGGGCTCGGGGTAAAGGATACTTGTGAAATCTAAATTTAATTTGGGGGAATTAAGGGTGGGGTGACATGCATGCTGGGGAAATGTATCCATCCACGTGACCAATGTGTAACCTACCTAGACGGTTTCTCGCTGTAAGTATGCTTCTGGGGTACCGCCATGTATGATACTATGGGAGTTGTTACTGTAGATACGGGACAGCGTCTACTAAATACTACTATCAGGGTTTATGTGTTGTCATGGTGATACTATCATGGCAGAACTGACTCCTTGTGCACACAACTCTGTTAATAACAGCCTATAATTATTATTCTTAGTTTTTTATATCCATGGCCATTGTTTCAACATGACTAGATTCACTGACATTTTGTTGAGAGAGGGGAACTGTTATAGGTAATTTGTCATTATCATTGATTTACATGAACATAGGGTCTAACTGTGCGGGTTGGAATGTGAGACTGTATTCAATGTATAAAGGCCCTGCTCTGCTTCTATGCTATACTCATAACCATTGTCTAAGGTATGGATACACTTGTTTATGGCTGTAGCTGGTTGAGTACCGTAATTTGATATTAGTTGTATACTCCGTGAAGCTCCCCTATATCTATACCCCTTGTCATACACACAACAACAGAACATGTCATCTAGAATGAATATATGATTATTTTTTCATACAGATTTTGAGAAGGTTTACGTGTACAAAGCTCATGATTTTACTACACACCGAATTGTAGCTAATGCAGGTGTGGTATCGTTATCACAATGTGTGACCATGGGATTGGTCTACAATGTCTTATCTAGAAAAGTGCATCGTATAAAAGGTGTTTGTTTGTGTATTCATAACTAAGACAATCTGTAGCAACAATATATCTTCTTTGTTTGAATAAGAAACAACAACAATGCAGTAGATAATTCATCATTGTATAGGTGCTCTGGCCAAGCCGGATATAACGTAGCGGAAGTACAATGGGATACAGAGGTTCCGGTTGGCGAATACTTTGGTTATCTGGTGAGACAACTACCTCTTCAAACTACCTATAGATATAATAAAAATCCATCCCATCAGAGTCTTGTATTGAAAGGTTTATAATGGAGTCCCATGGAGACTCAATTGTCTGAAAGGAGAGAATGTGTACTGTTGGTTTAATACTTAAGTGTGAGAATGTTAAGGTCAACGGACGAGTTTGTAACTGGTATCACCCGAATATTGAGCCAACCCAACAATGGAGAATACAAATAATTATATCCTCCTGTATATTGCCAAGCAATGTTTAAGGTATGAATTACTGTACCGCCTGTAACATATAATTATACATTAACATGCAACCCAGCAACACAGACAAGCCGGCAAACATCCTCTCATAATCACCAACATTTAGCAATATACTGATAGTATCCACCAGTATCACACATTTTATGGTTGCCATGGATATCTCCCACATTGCCTGGCGAATGTAACCTAAGATATCGAGAACACACATAAATTAACTTATTTCAGATACAAATTGAAGATGATTGCTTTTCCCAAAGTAGGCATAACATAACCCTACGAATATTGATATTGAAATTGGTGGTCTATAATAAGAAGCTGGCAGTTTTCTCACTTTAATTACACAGGTTCACATCCCTTGACCTCTTCTCGTGGCCACACTTGTACAGAAAAAGTCCCCATTTCAAAACGGACTTCCCAGGAAACACCCACCTGATAAGTATGTTTATATAGAATTATGAAGCACACACTAAAGACTTAGACAAGACAAGCATAGGCAATGCTGCATTAAGCCATCATTTGTACTATGTTCAATGCCAATACATTTGATTGAGTTGCCAACACAGTGTTGATATCATACAATAAGGCGTCTTATGCTACGGACTATACAGACACCAGATTTCACTACCATTTTACAAACGCCATATAATCATGTAGTGAAAATGCCGCCTTGAAAATGTAGACTATTGTTATTATTATAGCGGCTTCCACGGGAGAAAGCGAACTAGCGTGTAGAGACCATATCACTTGTGAGAAATCCATGATAGGTTGTCATGGTTACCAGTCAACATATATTCTCAGTCTATCTCATGTTGTCTGACATTCATTCCCGAGATAATGCGTGAGGAATGCGTGAGGGCGTGAATGAATCAGTATCTAGGCGTCACAAATTTCGGTCGCTATGTAAAACATACCTAAGCCGGTATATTTTGTTCAGTTACCAATGACTGTAGCATGCTTATTGTATAAAGTTTATATATGAATATGAGTTAGCAATAAAAGTGGAAAATATTGTTTATCTTGTTATTACAATTTTTACAGGGCTGATTTAAAAGCTCTCTCAATCTGGCAATATGAAAGCTAAACCCAATGAAGATGGAAGGGTCTATTGCTCCGTTTTGTCCACATGCTACAAAGTGCCCTGACCCACTTATTATAGTATTTGTCTGCAGTCGAATGCTTCCTCAAAATTGAATTTTGCAATATCTGTTGCCAGTTTTAGTAAAGACATTATAAAAGATACCATGAAAGATTATTTAGTTTTGTTTCTGGTTACACAATAGAATAGGATATTACATATAGCTATGGTATAATAAACTGCCACTGCGGTCTGGGTGGTTTATAAAGTCACTGGTATGGTTAAAACGTGTATGTGAAGGAACAATTATACGTTTAATGCAAACAAGATTAATTTTAACAGCAAACAATTGTGTCTTTCCTTGATCTGTGGATCTGCACTTTGAAGGGTGTGGACAAAATGGGGCACATCAGGGGTCTATATTATACACAGACTGGCCAATAAATGTAGTAACACCAATGCCATTTAAACAATCAGTATTAATTTTATCTAATGATAGAAACACAAAATAAGTGTCCCATCACAATTCAACACGACGTAGTATACATTTATAAATGTTTACAATCGACCCTTGCTATTATATATGTACTATGCTCTAAATGTAATAATTAGCTCCGCTATTCCCATCATAAAGTATAGATATTAGGCATACATATTGACAATATACTGCGCATTGTATACATTAATAAGGAAGCCCCTATACCATTACCTTCCATATTAACGGCATTGATTGTGTATAGTGATCAGTAAACACAGCATGACAGCAGTAGGATCAATACAGTGTACACCACCCTGCCTTGGAACAGGTATAGGGACATATAGCATATTGATAAGGCTTGCAGATCAATATTAAGGTAAACAAGGCATAGACTGTAGACTATATAACTGGGTTAATCATGCTAGACTACCCCCTACACTAAGAGCAGCTCATGAGTATTTCACTGGCTTCTAGTGAGGGGCTCACCTCTGGCAGCACTGTGTAAAGGCACTTCTTATCACTGCCACCTCCCTGGTTGTGACTTGTAAAGGGATAAAAGGGTTCAGTCAGCGGCAGTAAATACTGGTCAGTGCTGGCAGGAGGACTGGGGGAGGAGCTGGGCACTGACTGCCCACCAGGGCAGCAGTCACCAACTGGTCAATGTAACCCGATGTTAGCCAGCCTGCACTGTTACCCATATACTGGGGACAAATGGAAATATAGGCAAGGTTGTGAGGTAGGGTCAGGGGTTCGACAAGGTGCTCTGACCTCAATAGGAAACATATATTGTCCTTGCATGCATGGGATGAGGAAGAACCTTTGGCAACAGAAATGAAAGTTACAGAAGGGGGAGGTTAAGGTAGTAGACTAACTAGTGTTAGTGACACCTTACACACCTAGTGGAGGATGAGCGGGTGAGAGGAAACATACATATAGGGGAATGATCTAGTGACAAGACCAACAATAGCATTCCGGGGAGTAGGATGGGTCAGGTCCAAGTAGGTATCCAAGGGCTACACGTGGTATAGTGGTCTGAGACATGAGGCTACGACACTATACAGGTGGAGATCAGCAGTGCTAGTTACCACGCCAACCCTGGGATATATAGCCCGTGCTGCCTAGTTGACTAGTTATCGTCCAATATAATGGATCCAATACAACCCCAAAGCTGGGGCGCGGGAGGAGGAGTTGCTGCTGTCCTCCACACGACCTTGGGGCTGGAGGAGGGCTGGAGGAAGGCTGGAGGAGGGTTGGGCGCAGGAGTAGGCTATACATCCATCAGGCCTAGCCCCCTCTGCCATCAGGGGGCCCGATGACGCGGGGCCAAATTCAGGCTCAACTGATAAGCCTCGTTGGCCATCTGACCACGTGACACCACATCATTTATAACAGGTCCACACCCAGGGTGAGGCAGGGGCTGGGCAGGACTAGTAGGAGAAGGCCTGGGGTACTGATACTATACAGAAATACAGGGAATAACAATTGTTTTACTACAGAAATATTTAGTTCTCATAAATGATTATTGTAATCAACCTCAACGCAATGGTCAAAAATAAATTTAAACATCTGAGAAACATCTGTTATGTATAGCTGGATACACAGCTACACAATGCATCATTGGTTTCAGTATAGCACTTGAATGTGACAACGATGCATTTCTCAGATATTCGTAGGGCAGCCCATTGAGTATTTTAGGGCGGTCACAGACTGAGAGATACACCAAGAAATAATGGGCGAAACTGACTTGTCATTATGGTTGGTCTGCCAGCCGGTCTCTTTCAAGATGACAGATGTTCTGATGATCTCGTAATTGGGTGGATTAATTGGGTCATTAGCATCATTGAGTTCATGCTGGAGGCAACCGTTACGTCTATCCAGAAGGGGAATGGCTTTAGATGTCTGACTCTGGAGGATCTAATGGTAAGGGCTCCTTCCCTATAGTGCAGTTGTTAAATGAGATACTCAAGTCATATGCCAACGACTGTGTTTAATATAGTATGGAGTCGCTTGTTTTGTACAGATTTGTCCACGTACTACAAAGTGTCCAGACACATCATAATACCTTTATCTGCATTTGCATGTTTCCTAGCGCAAAGGAGAAATTTGCAAGGTCTGTTATCAGTTTTACGTCCCATTGACTAATGCAAGGGAGCCTTTCTCAGGTTTAAGTTTTTCACAAGTAAAAGGAAAGCTAAAGGCCTCCCTTGGATGATCGTATCTGGGATGATCGAATCTATGAGATGAGCTGAAGAAATCCCGCTCCTACATATCTACCGAGGCAAGGGTTCTTTATCCTCCGACACCACATAGATATGATGTGAGAGGGACAGGCATTTAGTATGCTGTTAGTACCCAGTCCTATATACTTACATAGAGAAAAGAAGTAGAATCACTGCGACTCCCGACTTGATCACTGAGGCAATTCTCCCCAGGACTCTGAAGTGACTCCCTAACATTAGCAGGACTCTATAGTAACTCTATAATGACTCCTATTCTAAGATTCCCTAATGATTGGGAGTCACTTTAGAGTTGGGGGGAGAGTTACCTCGGTGAGCAAGTCCAGACTCCCATTTGTTCTCTGTGTAAACTAAGCTGCAGCGTTCTTACGCCTGTCTGTCTACAGAGACATCAAGTGAGACGAGGAAGAAATACTTTGCTTTCATATACACAGTATACGACCTAATATGGATGTTTTGTGTTGGAAAATTCCATTTATACATTACCTTGTCTACAGTCTTATCATTATCTTCTTATAGTGTCTCCTTTCTTATCTCAACTCTACTGTATCTTACATGTTTACATTAGGATAGCACCTGTGACAAGATAAACCATGGGAATATAATATGAAAAAAAAGATATGCTATGATGTCTAACTGCCCTTTAACGGAGACAAATAACGTATACACCAGATTGTGGGTATCTGACGTCTTGATAACGTTAAATTACCACGTGAAGTTTAAGTCTGAGATATCATAAAACATAAAACAATATCAACATAAATAAGTATTGTGAATTATTATTGAGAATGTCCTGATTAAGCATACACCATGTGGGGTTTTGTTTTTCGTTTATATTGAATTAAGCACTGTTCTTCCCAAATAATAGCATTTTGTTTTTTAGTATCTTATCTTATCATTGTAATCAGACCAGCCATGCATGTTTCCTAATCGATTTCTAACGTTATAACATACTGTAACTTGAAAGTCTCCTTGAAGAACGAAAAACGATGGATTCCTCGACAACCGTATAACGCCGCGACAATGGTTCAACAATCTTTATTAACAAATCAAATGTTTTCCCTTCTAGAGAACATAATGTTTGTATCTTTCCACTCGTGACTTCAGCTGTAATGAATTAGCTGACTAAAAAGGCCGTTGACATTTCACAAAGAGGCTGTGCCTTACTATTATCGTGCAAAGATGTCAGCCAGTAATTTAATTCTGTAGAAACAGGACTTATTTAATTACAGGGAAAAGCATTGTCCTTTTGAGCCGATAGAAGTGACCTCTGACAGAGACAATGTTGGCTACTGATTAAATGTTACAAAAAGAATCATTGTGTCAAAGGTCCAGACTATGAAGACAACCATTCTTAGTAATACAGTAGGCGTATTCGTGACAGAAGCAACGCAATTATTATTTCACAACTATGGTCTATCCAATAATTTCTTTTTTTTAATTTCTCTTTTCTCGCATCCATTATTTCTTCCTTTCTTTCATTCGTTTTTTCTGTCTTATTTTCGCACACCGTCAGTACTAACACGGCTCCCAATCTCTTCAAATCTGCATGTATTCTTCTGTTGAAGATCCCACACGAAATGAAGATGAGCGAGAAAGTGGGAGAAAAACAGACAACAAAACATAAGCAAACCGCATATTAACACGTCCCCCTTCTTGCCCTCTGTGTACTCCTCTACACCCCCCTCCACCATTAGCACACTGTCCCTCATCCCAGATGCCCTAATGCAGATATTATTAGTAATGGCAACAAAAACAGACCCTCAAAATGTCATGGGTAACTGTGGTGAAAAGGGCGGTTACCCTTGTACGATGTCCACACGACCCTGCAACCTGACCCGATAACCCCAAGGAAAGGTACGTAGAAAGGGGAGTACATGTGCCATTCTCACATTTTTAAAGGTGTGTTTCTTTGTTTCAGCACTCGCTGCAGCATGTTGTGTGATGGCGCACCGTGCCAGGATACATCACATAGAATAGCACATCACGTATACAAATGAAGCCAGCACATGTCAGACAGCATTTTATGCGCCACTAATTTGCTTGGTTTCATCTGAAGACGGTACAGTGTAAATTCGCTATATATCAATGTTGTCCCTCGCGTGTGGAACATGCGTGAATATATACAAGTGCAGAACATCCAAGTGGTTCAGATACCTGAATTATAATCTGCATTGTATGATACTTCCCATGTGCATGCTTTTCTAAAGTAGCCAGTGCCGCATGAGAAGTGTTTTCTTGGCAGTTTCCCCTCGTGCTTGTTAGACGTCATGCATGTACGTTCTTACCGATGACAGACCAAACAGAGTTTTAGCATGCACAGACCAATCTTTGATCTAGTAGAAATTGGCATGACATTCTGATTATGCACACAACACAAAATTTCTCACGACATTCCCTTCACCACCAACAAATATAATTATTATGGGAGAAATAATCAGGTGTGTAATTGTTCAATCATCATCGTTCTTCATATAGACCACTGCATATTATTTGTTGGTTTACTATGATATTATATTGTATCATAAGAAGGACATTATAATTCTAGTTCTTTAGGCTAAACAAGGGAATATTAATTTTCCATCTAGGCCGAGGTGTCGTGTATGGCTCTTTTGTATGTAAGAAAACAGAGACCTAATTACATTGACAGAATGCCGAGACAGATACATGTAAACATGGTCTGTAGGCAGTCACCCCTCAGTCAGAGATGCCTCATGTCGTTATTTTCAAACACAAAGGAACTCATTGATCGATTTTGGACCGAACAATAGACAATGCCATGTTCCCATCACGACTTGTTTCCGCCACATGAATGTGCCGGCATCTCATGACAGTTTAGATGGAAAGAACAGTGCTCTCTACCGAATTTCCAAGTAATGACAGGCATTTAAACGATCACACGCCATGTCTATCAATATTTTGGAGTCTGATTGCTATTGTATACACGGAATACCATACCAAAAGACCATGTTGTTTTAGTGATCTGTTTGCTGATGCTTACCCGGACCTTTCTCTAATGTGTTATTTATAGCGGCTGATTATATTTCTTTGAGAAACATATCAGGCGAATTAGTATGTTTTCCCGGGTATATTGTACCTTATGACGAGCACTATGCGATAAGTTAGGCCTAACACAGACGACCAATCACAGTGAAGATCGGGACAGTACAGTATAGTACACGCATGGATTTAATCAGGGTAACGGTAGTTTAAACACTCGTTAGTTACTGCTTTACTCTCATATGGTAGTTATTCGAGCAAGTGCTTAATTGTCGTCTGCGGGGGTTGTTTATCTAAACCAATCAAGGATATTTATAGGTGTGTCTAGACCAATCAAGAATGCCTTGCGTGTCTGTTTATGCTGCTTAGGGTCTTAATAAGGTGAGGTGAATGGACAAATGGGTAATTATAGCTGTGTCTAGACCAATCAATAATGGTTTTCAAGGGGCTGAAGATCATATGTCTCTAGCCTATACCTAATGCTGTCTCGTTCAAAGTGAGCCCATGTGTGGTAATGAAACACCACCCATCATTCATTTATGAATGACATGTAACATTTATGAAGATATTTATTTTCCTCATGCATTTATATATCTCTGAACTCTGTGAGAAGGCCAGGGGAATGCGAGTCAACATAGTGCAACAGGTCAGGGATTAGAGTAGTTAATTGAGCATAAGGGAGATTATATTTTAATTTCTTCATCCATTTGTAAAGACTCACTTATTGTAAATAAGTATATAGATTAGTTAATGTTAATTAGTTTCCAGTTGACAGACTGCCAGTTTTTGCAGCCAAACATCTTATCTAGTAGATGCAAGGATGACAGTGAGAACAATAGAAACAGGCTGAAAGAGCGACAGAACTCTTTTCGTGAAACAGAGCAAAAATGCCCAACATAGACAATAGAATGTACATACCAGATAACCAATGTAGCACATACCTATGGAAGAAAGATTAATGACATCATGTACAAATCACTGTAACCTAGTATTAAGCTGGAATGACAAAATGACGAAAGGAAAAACATGAGTGAAATAAAAGCTGATGACGTTTCATAAAAAAAAAAAAAAAAAAAGCATTTGGACAAAACTACCCATACAACACATACAGTACAGCGTCTATGACTGACTCTGACTCTGACAGAAAAGCTCGGTTAGCAAAGTGGACTATATTTGCGGTAAGAGTGGTAAAAAAAGACTGACCTAATCGAGCGGCTTACACCTTTGATGTCTCGTGAATAACCAGTACATATACTAACCCCAGGGACTATTATTAGTAAAGCTTCTAAGACATACCTACGTAAGCCCCTTTGCAAGGTGACACTTCACCAGTAGAGACCTTCATTGATATATAGTATCTCAAGGATGTTAAAAACTTAGAACACAAAGAGAACTCAATACGATACAGAAATAGCTCAAAGGATAGAGGACGTGGAGTTGGGAGCGTGACTGAGGGGACTAGAATTTGGACAGCAAGGGAAATATATTTTGTTTCATGAAGATATTACAAT
The DNA here is from genome assembly GCA_947462335.1 of Harmothoe impar. Lineage (NCBI taxonomy): Eukaryota > Metazoa > Annelida > Polychaeta > Phyllodocida > Polynoidae > Harmothoe > Harmothoe impar. The sequence continues at coordinate 85,617,579 of OX381704.1, read as the reverse complement.
GAAAAATGTATCATTTGGGTATGAGTGTACAGCTACCCCCCCTCCTCCCTGACACCCACACATTCTCTGGAATTCTGTGACATGTTATTTAAGGAGAAAATTCGTTTATTCTTAAACAATATACCCCATTCCTCATCTCTGTGTCCACACTGCATTAACAAAGCATAAACGTTAACTAGATGACAGGAGCGCCTTTTCAAAGTGATCTCTCATTAGTCGAGATATGCATGTCCTTATTTAAAAAGGAATCATTAGATGTACATTTTGAAAATGTGTCGACCAAAGTAAAAAAACAACATCAGTCTGATCACAACTACTGTGCATTACTTGATGCAATATTCAAGCAGATAGGTTCAGTTGTCGTTTGGGGAATTATTTACTTATGTGATGCTACAGTGATATCGGGTACATTATTTAACACCCGTCTCATTTACATGATTTAGGCAGTATTTAAAAGAACAAGACAAAACCATGAACCAGCACACGGAATGCATAATGCATTATGTATCTTAGGCCACACTTTTTTTTAAATTTGGGTTACGGACACTTCAAAAAATTATCAACGCACGGAGGACGAAATAAAAGAAACAAAAAATAAAATAAAAGTTCGCCTCTTGGTATTTTATTTATTGTATGCACCGAAAGCTTGGATATCCCAATGTCGGAGGGAAAAATAAAATTAAAATACCATCCACAAAGTGACTAGAAATACAATATTTTTCATGAATAGATTTTTTTTCAATGATTTTCAAAAACCGAGAAAATGTTGATATCCCATTTTACCTTAATGAAAGGTAGATAGCTGTTTTCCTCTTGATTTTAGCTTTCCATTGGTATATTATGCCATATATCTTTTATTTTTTTCTTTATTTTGTTTACTCTGGAATACACATCGGAGGAAATAAAAAAAAAAGTGTAAAATCCAAATTTTATTTTTATTCTGATTTTTGGCTTTCCTAGTGCGGCGGGCCCGTAACCCAAATAAAAAAAAAAGTGTGGCCTTAGCAGGGATATAGTGTATCTGGAACATATCCGTTTCGAAATCAATTACGTATGAGGAGGAACACGTCCCACCGCTATTGTTAAAAGTAAGGAACCGATACAGCAACCCACCACACATTCTTCTGTCCTATAAAGCCAGGGTACTGGTAATGCATACAAATTAAGCAGAGATGGTCATATAGTGATTTCCATAAAAGAACAGAGCCTCCACTCGCAGCGCGCACACGCACTGTGCATGTATTCACAAAGGGGATGTACAGTCATAAATACAATAGATCCGCCAAGTTCTTGTCACCCCAACAAGCTCTGCCTATTTGCATATCGATCTCAGAGAGTGGCGTACATTTACTTAGTTTGCTAACAATATGTCGGATCGATAGCGAAAAGGCTTGGCTACAGCAACCTGGCGTTTGATCTTTTTTTCTGCCCCATAAAACCGGTGCCTTAGGGTGGTTCACACTTTGTCCGCCACGTGTCGCCCCATATAAGGGAGGGGTGAGGTTGGGAGGGGGTGGTTACTTGTACCAGCTGATCCTCCCAACTATATGCCCCAAGCCATCACATCACAACTACAAAGACCGCTCCTAAGCTCTCCGCTACAGTGCCATATATATGTATGTAGAGTAAAAAGAAACGGCCCAGCTTTGCCATCTTCAGCAGCTAACACAGTAACTCCCCTGTGATAGGCAACACGTAGAGCTCACTCGTCTACCTGCGGTTGTCACTATAGAACCTACATTAATACTGTGGTGATTACAAGCACTCTGATATCCGATTTCATGAATAAACTCCTGAATATATATCCACTGTATGTCATCTTCTGTCGTTGTATATAAATATAGCTCTCTGCTTATATATATCTGGACAGCAAGTAGGATAGATGGACTTGGCCCTTATATGTACATCACTACATTGCCATCACCAAAGCTCATTTCTATACTACTTAGTGTAATGTCAGTGTCAGATTCACATCTTTATACATGTACGAGTTAGCTTTGAAAAAAGTACATATTTCGATGTAGCCTCTTTTGGTTCATCTGGTCCTGTCAAGCACCTCAAGGCTGATTCAATGGGGTGGGTACCAGCGGCCAAATAATGCCGTTTTATATATAGGGGAACTATTTACTGTAATACCAATGCAAAGGTAGTTTTCATATATCACTTAATGTAATGCCCATGCCGAAGTAACATCCTTGTATTACTGTCGATAAATTGCTGTAGTATCAGGGCAAAAGTAATTTTCCTATATACTGCTTTACTGTAATGTCAGTGCCAAAGTGACTTTTCTATATACTGCTTCACTGTAATGCCAGTGCCAAAGTGACTTTTCTATATACTGTTTATTGTAATGCCAGTGCCAAAGTGACTTTTCTATATACTGTTTACTGTAATGCCAGTGCCAAAGTGACTTTTCTATATACTGTTTACTGTAATGCCAGTGCCAAAGTGACTTTTCTATATACTACATACTCTAATGCCAGTGCAAAAGTGACTTTTATATATACTGCTTACGCTAACGCTGGGGTCAAAAAAGATCTCCTGAAAAAAATCCAAAAGGCCCAAAATAGGGGACTTAAGGTAGCTCAGCGTGTTGATAACCTGACTCCAACGTATGACATACATGCCAATGCCAAACTTAACATGTTAGAGGATCGACTGTATGCCCATCAACTCAAAGAGGCCTATATTAGAAGTAAGAAACAAAAACATCGTGATAATAGAAACCTTGTGACCAGAGCTTGGGATGGTCCCATCCTTAAATGCCATACCGCACACAGCTGTGCATATACACGAAGTTTAGAGCATAGTTTATCTTTTGTGTGGAATGATCTAGTGCCCGAGGACAGAAAGATTGAAACTCTCGACAAATTTAGGTTAGAAATTAACAAATTTCTTCGATTGAATAAGCCAAAATTAGATATACAATAGATTGAAACAAGATATCCCTGGAACTGTCCTCCCTGGTCGGTCTCCCACCCTCCCCTCTGGAGTTGATTAGAGTGAACATTGTGACATAGAATATGATACATAGTGCTCCAACCACAACTGTAAAACTGAGTTGTTGTTTTTTTGTTTTTTTTTAGTAGTGTATTATTTCTTATTTTCTTTATTTTTTTTCTCTTAAATGTCACTCATGATATTCCCCAGGTAACATAGATACATTGGGCCATCATTGGGCCAATATACCACTTAAGAATGGGCCAATATTGGCATTTTGATATTGGCCCACCGCTGGTTTGACCGCTGGCCCTGTAATGGCCCATGCTCGGAAAAAGGGATATTGATTTCATATTGGCCCAATGGTGGGCCAACATTAAAATGTTTTTACATTATTCCAAAGTTACAAATTAAACATCGGGGCAACCTTGAAATACATATGTGGCTCCAACATATAATTCTCAATATAGGACAACTGCAACAATCACTAATATTGAACAATACTATTTTTATGTGTATATTTGAATGTACAAACACATTTAAGACATGACTGTCAAGTATCATCAGTTTAGAAAAAGCCATTTCTGTCTTTTTAATCCATCTTGGTCTCTATCCCAAATTGGTTAGACACCATACAAACTGTATTACTATGATTTAGGACTTATCTAACTCCATTACCCACACATGAGGTGTCTTCAAGTTCCTTTTGACAAATTCCCACTGATGTCATGCAGTAAATGGCACTTTTAGATATCAAATTTCATCCATAAACTTCCTCTGACCTTTAACCATGTAGAGCACACTGGGGATCACATTTATAACCCAATATGATGGCAAAGTTGGAGCCATCCTGTAAGATATTCTTCAGGCAACATTGAATCCCCCTGGTGTAGATCACAGCCAATATTGGACAAGTGCAGTTAGAATTTATGTTGGTCCAACATCAGAAATAATATGATGGCCCTGAAATGTTCCAGCACTGGGCCAACACTGGGTCAATATCAGCAATATCAAGCATGGGCCAGCTCTGGGCCAGCGGTCAACCCAGCAATGGCCCATTATAGGAATTGCCAATGGTGGGCCATCATTGTTATTTGTATGTTGAACCAATGTGTGCATTACCTACAATGGGCCATGGTTGGTATAACGATTGCGATGGAGTCGATGATTGTCGACATTGGCCCAATATACCCTTGCTACCTGGGTCATTAATGTGATCTCATCGGATGTTGATGATGATATTATAACAAATTTACAAACATGGCTAGTAATAGCAACTCCTGGGTAATCTGTAATCTGGGTTGATAGCATTCCGAAGTTTCCGGACTATGGGGACCATTATTTGCAACAGGAAAAGGCTGCTGCCCTCGAATTAGCTGAACTGCTAAAACGCAGCCCTTCTTAAAATGTTGTTAATATATCTATATTGTTACTTAGAGTATTACCAAAGATAGATTATATATGTAAAGGTTCAGTTGTTTGTCATGAAGGATAAAAACTATTGACCTGACGTGTTATAAGTATGCCTATGATGAACAACTCACTCTGTAGGAAAGGACTTGTCATGAAGGATAAGTTATCGACATAATAAAGATAAATCTACTCAAAAACGCAAGGACCGAAGTGATTTCCTATATACTGCGTTACTGTAATACCAGTGCCAAAGGGACTTAACTATGCTACTTCCTTTATTACCAGGGCCGAAGTAACAATCATATGTATATTTGCTTTAATGTCGGGGCCAAAGTAGCCTAACTATACTGCTTACTGTTATGCTAAGAAACTTCCCTATGCGAATTACCATGACTAGAAGCAAGCGACATAATGGCAAATATTCAAAAGCAATGGCAGAGATTTAGGTAAAGGTAAAGTCCCCTATAGGCTACAATATTCAGGTTCTAAGGAAGCCTGTAGCACCTCTTGGGGTTCTAAGGGAGGCGAGGGCCCATCCGCCATTCCCTATAAAGCAGGGGAGTAAAGGAATTTTTAGTAGGTTAAAAATAGAAGTGCCTTATTTCCCCTTGAAATGTTCTCTCTCATAACTGAACTTCCGGTCACAAATTATTCGGATCAGGATCTTATCGTATAGTCCTCTAAATAGTATACTTCGTGCACTTTTCACCTTACCTTAGAGATGTCAGAGTCATAGGCCTACAAAATAATGCCATGTTGAGTTACATGATCCAGCTATTACTATTCTCTATTCATGTTTGAAATTTGAGGACCATTTCTGGTGTTCCAGTGAAAGGGAAACAGGGGTTAGTTTATGAAAGCATATGCCATATAACAAGGACGAAACCTGACAAGGTTCTCGGTGATCAAGCGTACAGCAGTAATAAGCATGTAATTGGTTTTAACGTCGGGTAATTATAGAGTGGATTGGCTATTATCAGTGGCGAGACAAACTGTCTGGACGAGCTAAAAGTCGTCTGCATTGCTGGAGCCACTCGAAACATTGTACGTGCGCCCGAGTGCCAGTCAGCAACCCATCTCCTAGCTGCCTTTCGGTATAGTATACCCAGCCACATTTCCCTTACGGACATTAATATGATCTTAAATACTGTGAATTCGACGTAAAATATAAGTCATTTTCACAACTTAAAGTCGTTTTTCATGGTTATGCTAAATGACAGATATTTCGACCCCACCGTTGAGAGGCCATTCAAAAATAAACCATTGATTTTCATGAATCTGGTGAGTTCGTCAATTTAGTGAATTTCTGCAGGCGATAAACTACCAAAACAGGATTTTGATGAATAGAAAAACAAAGAAACAAAATGTCCTAGTTTCATTTTCAGTGGTTTATGATAAGAAACAAACTTTTTTTTCTTAAATTGGCCACTCGTGGTAGGGCGCACCATGCCTTTTGGATAACACACATGTGAATGAAAAACATATAGCTCTCTAACTGGTGCGGACTTGTTCCCGCAGCTGCAGTGTTTACATTGACATCAGCAATCTCGTGAGACCTTGGTTCCGCTCTCGTATTGTAGCCTGTTCCCCGGAAGCTATGGTGTGTGAGTGTCTGGTCACTGCCTAAGTCTCACGATAGATTGCGAGCACAGAACTAACATGGCCGCCCATATGGAGAAAACCGATTCATCGCTATAGGCTTACTACTGTGTCAATGGGGAGAAATCTACTCTCAGCAACTTTTGGGACAATGTACGTTTTAAGGCCAGACCCAGCTTTATTAAGGTCCAAGTGGTCGGTTTCATCCTACTGTTCACCATAAGTTAGCGCGCAAATGCTACGTTCACTGGTGAGGATATCTAATTTCTATAGTGAAGAATCGGTACTATATCTTGCATTTCTTGGAGGGCGGGAGTAGGGGTAGGAGGGATCCTCCGATACATCAACTGTTGCCGTTTACAAGATAGCAAGTCATCGTTTGAGCAGTATGGGGACGTTGTGATTACCTTAAGATTCACGCTATGTGTTGGATGTTTCATTTCCTTTCCCATTGCACTCTTCTCTGAAAATGTCTGCCCAAAATATAGCCTGACCCTCGCTCAACAAGCTATAGCGCTTCAAGAGTGTCGGTGATAATCCAAAGCAGATGTATATAACTCTAGAGCTCTAGAACCTACAATATTATGGTCCCCTATACATATTGAATATACAATGACATGTACTCGGCAATCTTTGAAAAATAACTTTTATTCAATCAATTATTCAAGTAAGAATGACTCTTTCCATGTGAAGAGTTACAAATCTATAGTATAGATCTTAAAAATAGCTTTTAGCAATGAACTTCACATTAGATTTGACAATTGAGCACTGGTTCAGTGAAAATATAACAATCCAACTAACTATTAACAGGGTTACAGCAATATAATTTAAAAAATCAGGAATGCTATGATAGTCTGCTATAATCCATGGTTCCTCAACTGTGCCGTTTGTCCATTTAATTAATTCTAATCACGCCTGTAAAAGGTAGAGAAACGATGAGATATTTTTGAGATATTATGCTTTCATAACGAAGATCATGTCTTAAATACTAAACCCTGAACTCCATTCCTTGAAATCAGTGAGCGAAAATCTCTTATATTATACGAAACACAAAAACAGTCCTGACGTCATGATAAGTAGGTATCACATACTGAGATACAATGTATTTATATACATTTGCACTGAAACCCATGAGTATTGCAAACCCTACACAACAAAGTAATCATTTTAAAGCAAGATGAAAGGGCAACTGAGGCAATAAAAAAAAAAGACAAACTACGAAGCGGATGAACCCAGTTGTTAATAGGTATATTAACTCAGATTGGGTGTATACATTATTAAAACGCATGTATCAAACCAGCACAGCTATAAATGCACTTGTAGATTCACATGTATATCGTTATGATGATTTCCCCTCCCATAGAAAGGTCAACATTTTTCAAGTGTTGCACTATATCCTGAGTGAAGTGGCTAATGTTACAATTGTCGTTCACCATTCGAGTATAAACAATCAGCAACGTTTGTCAACGTTTGCTGTTCTGGCGGTCCATCTAGTGGGAAGCAAGAACATATGCTTGTTGCACTGCCGCCTGGTAACACATGGGTAAACCAGGGATCAACAAGTAGGTAGGGCGGGAGAAAGGCAGCTGGTAGTTACAGGGTAGGGTAGGAGATGGGCAGCAGATACATGTAGTTACAGGGTAGGTTTATAGGAGATGGGCAGCAGGGAGCTATAGAGTAGGATAGGGGTTGGCAAGGAGGTAGTTACAAGATAACGTAGAAGATAGATAGCAGATAGTTACAGGGTGGGATAGGAGACGGCAGTAGGTAGTTATAGTGTAGGGTAGGGTAGGAGATGGGCAGGTGGCTAGGAGATGGGCAGCAGGTAGTTACAGGGTAGGGTAGGAGATGGGCAGGAGGCTAGGAGATAGGCAGCAGGTAGTTACAGGGTAGGGTAGGAGATGGGCAGGAGGCTACGAGATAGGCAGCAGGTAGTTCCAGGACAGGTATGAGATTGGCAGTTACAGGGTAGGGTAGGAGATGGGCAGGTTGTTGTTACAAGGCTCATTCTGGGCAGGGGTAGAGGCCCTCCTTAGACGTTGGTGTTTAGATCTGATGTCATTGGACTGCCAGCTATCCTTCTTGTGTGGCTTCTTCATGCACTTGATGACGTTAAACTGCTTGTCAAGGCAAACCTCAATCTGCCCGATGTACTGGCGAGTCTTATCCTGTAAGAGACAAGAGTTATGTAGTTACATGTGTTTATGTCTTAATAATAATGTCCTGGCCGACTTACATATATTGAAATTTACAGCACAACAACTACAGATGATCATAGAAATATATGCAATAATATCATTCTTACCTCATTCACGAAACACTGGACTTTGGGAGCGACTCCTAGGCTAGTCATCAGAGCCTTATTGATATCGTCAAGCTGTGTACGAGAAAGTACAAAATCTTGTCATTTTGTAAATGTTGGGAAGGGCATTACCAGATTGTTTTTGAAATTGCTATAGGCCTGTGTGGGAGTAATTCAAAGATACACCACCTATCATGGAATACGAAAGCATGTTCAATAGCATGAGAATATAGAAATATATCTAATCTTTTTGTTCTATGTGATTTACTAAGCAGTGCTAATTATACTTGTGAAACAGGGTTAAAGCCTAATATCAGGTCAATAAATACAAAATTTATTTAAATCTCACCTTGTATCCAGTTTGATCACTTGGTACGATGCCTCCTTGTGTAAGGATTCTAAAAGTATAATCATATTTATTAGTGTAATATCAAGTGTATTATGTAAGAGATTCATAACTTGAAAATAACCTGTGATAAAAATAATAACATTTCAATTGGAATTATCCAGAAGTTTATGGATGCCATGTTTTCTTTGTGAACCTACTTGAGGAGGTCTATCTTCCGGTTGAGCATCAGTCCTGCTGAGAAGTACTTGAGCTCTGAGCCCAGGGTACCCAACTCTTCTGCACAAGTACCATGTTTCTCCCACTCGTGCGTCCTGGAAGTAAAGAAATATCCATACCTTATGTCCAAGTCACAACAACATAATAGCATTTACTTAATGCTGAGCAAGCAAACGTACAGTTAAATGTGTGTAATATTCTGTATCTATAAATGCATTTGATTGGTATTGACAGTTTGTTTTAATGACTGTGGCTATGCATATATTTAATGGTTAGAAAGAGAGGTATTTGGACCGATACTGGTCTTCAAATTATTGTTCAATAAAACAATGTTACAGACAGGACACTTATGACGCATTGTGTTTCTCTTACCAGAAACTCTCTGGTGTCTCGTCCTTGAACAGGTTGGCCCAATACTTCAGCAGTTGGTCTCTAATGGGCTGCAAGATATCCATATTACATTAAATCATGTCTGTATATATGTTGTGCAGAGTGTTATCTATGCTAAAGGTTTCACGAAGTGTAAACTCTGAAGCTGAAATGAATATATTGCACCGCCATACAATATATTTGTGACTGAATATCGAATTGATGTTATGAATAAACAATTTAAAAAATATATATATATATATATATATATGGAAGTGACGTGGATTTTACAACATAGTTCCACAAAATATTGTCTCTAACAGATTATAACGCAACATAAATATTTAAGCCTAGTACTGTCTACCACAGTTAGCCCCTTGACCTATGCATCCGGGGATATCTAATGAAACAGAATAGCTGCATCATCGAAAAGTCATAGGACTATTCACCTGTAGTTTCTGTGGGTTGAATTTATCAGTTTTGTTGCAGTAGCTTGGTCCCATCCCTCCGTTTTCGGTTGGCCTGAAAATGTCGGTAGTTCATTTCTTTATTCACGTATGAGTTTACAAAGCTGAGTACTGGTCGTAAGTATTGGTATTAAGATGTTATATATTGGCCATTTATTCACATTCACATTCAGACTGATTTCAGGCAGAGTTAGCTTGGACATCATATGCCACTTTATTAATTTACGATTTTAGTTCATGCGAAGAAGCCCCCCCCCCCTTCTACCAATTCCTTCTATAGTACAAAATATTACTTACCATATCCCATGTATGTTCCATGTTGTTACATTTCCAGGGATGAAACATGTATGCTTCTTCTATAATGGAGAAAACATCATTTAGTGAATTTATAAATGAACGCAGACAATAGATGCACTAGGCTTCAGAGCATAGCTACAAGTATGTACGCACCTGCCTAGCCTGATACATCTCATTTCTTATTCAACCAATTTTATAGTTTTGTATTCATTGTTTGTAAATAACATGCTCAACATTGAGAATTCTTAAACCCTTTAAGGACGGCATGTCGCAAAAAGATGACATTTGTTGTCATAATGCACTGGTCAATGCAGTCCCGGCGAGTAACTCGCCGGAGCTGCATTGGTGTCTCATGCCGACCCTTCGGGTTTTAGGAGTGCCTCAACCCTGTAGGGTCGGCATGCATCATGACGACCAAGGACATGATGCATTAAGGCATTAATGAACTGACCTGTATCTTGATCTGTTCGCAGAATGACGCTGGCCATGACTGTGTGAAGATTAACTCATTCCAAGGTTGGTAGCTCTCACATCTGGAATGGTAAGGCGGCTATATTGAAGATGTATTCTACATGGATGTACGGGAATGCATGATAAAAAGGCATAATATACACATGGCGACTTTAACTATGCAAAATGTCCTTGCTTGTTCAGTACTTGGGGGTTCAAAATATTTTAACTACTACCTAAATGGCGACATTTAGTAGTAAATGGCTACGATATATAATATACATAATAATAACTTACCCGATATTTGCCACGCACAAAACCAGCAATAGAGCTGCTACACGCAGTAGCGTCATACCTGTAGAAGAAAATAGAGATGTAAGATTTCCAGTCTCTTCTAAATCTTACTCTAGACCCCCACCTCCACTGTATCAGAATACCCGTCCTTGCTCTACTCCAACAGTTGAGAGCTGACTGACTTATCCTCACAAGGGAAATAAGTGTTGAATACGCGTGTCAATGTGGGGTTATAAAAGGGGGTACGAAATCTTGGGAATTGTTTCTTTGGTTTCATATATTGGTAACTAAGGTACCGAAAGTAGTGACTCAGATATCGCCCTATCGTCAGTTATAAAGCCCTTTGAGGCTGACACCTCAAGGTTTCATATTCATCCATCCTCAAAGCGCATCAAATTGTCGGATTATTATCACTGGGGATTTATTATCTCTGGTGATAAATTGAATCAGAGGGTTAAATATGTTTGTCTCAGTCTTGTTAGATGTAGGCCGTATACTGTATACAAGAGTAAACATCAACCCAAACACATGACAGCACTGATGTACAAGGTCAATAGTAGGAGTGGGCCGACACACGATAAGATATGTACTGTATCCTATAATGTACTCTATAGCAATCTATAGTTCATGTATCTAACTCTAAAATGTGACAGTTAAAAGGAGACCAAGGTTTTATTATCATTATTGTTATCTATGAGCGGAATATCACGCCACAGTATTTGCTTATCCGTCTTCTAATATGGGACTTTGGAGAGGGCCAAGTCCGACTACAAAACGCAGATCAGTCACACTCACACAAACACAAGTGATAGCCATGTGACAGTAATATAAATCTAAGCACTACTAACTAAGAATAAGACGGTGCATAGATTGCATCGAAGAAACCAAAGCTCGCGCTTGTGTTAGAGAATTCTTATTAACACATTCGACGTAATATTGCATAATTTATATACATATACCCATCAGGTGACTGCTCTGTATCTATATGTAGCATTATTTAATTCTGGTCTATCAATTAGTCTTAAGTAGAAATAGGAAGTGAAAGCATTGTCATTTCCACTGTTAATTATGTAGTGTCAACCCTAGGAATAGAAATACAATGTTGATTAGTCTATGTGTATGTATCTCAGGTAGCTGTTCTGAGTTTCCGAAAATAAAATCATTGTTATTGACATTGCCATTTAGAACAGAAAAGTAGAAAATTCTATACAGTGCTCATACAAAATCTCAGGACTACATGTAAGTTACATGTATCTGGTGCTCACGAAATAAGCAAAGAAATCTCATTATTAATTGTCATAAATACTCATATTTAAGTCATATACTGATATTTTTAATGTTGAAAATACACTGCTGTTATATTGTATGTATGTATCTCATGTATCTCTTCGGAGTTTTCGAGAATAAATCATTGTCAATAAGCAGCCTGCCCCTTAATAAATACCCCCCTCCCTTTGGACCATTTTTAGATTCACTGCTATCCTGTGATGCACCTCCCCCTCCCATTACCAACCACACACTGACCTATAAGCCTCCGGTTGGGATTTGGGTGTGCGGTTTCTATTAAACACATTGTATATTATTTAATGCACCGCAGCATCCGCAGTGGGTGGGTCTCTAAACTAACACTCTATTACTCGTATGTCCAATACAGTCTGTGCTAAATTTAGCTGGTGATAGTATAGGTCCTTCAATCTGTCATGGACCTATTCATTGAACACTTCTTAAAGATCAGATATGGAACACATGGACATTTAATTGTATTATTTGATAGTGTCTTTATATTCTAAAAAGAAAACCACATTCATATATTACCCGGTACATGTAATACCGGTGTAGGCCTAGTGATTAATATGTGTCAGCCATGTGGTGAAGCCCAGATCGATGGAAAGCTTCAGCTGTCCAAATATGAAAATGAAATGCTGATAGCCGACTACAAGGACCTATTAAAGGAGGAGGGTGGCCATCGGTCATTCGTGGCATGCACTCAGTTGGGCTGTGGTCATCCTATCTTTACAGGATGCTAGGTTATCTGGTCATAATGTATCAATAGGATGACCACCTTGGTCACCACTGCAGCCGAGAAAAGGAATATCAGGAGTTCATCACCAAATTGAATTGTTTATTTGCTATTTTGAACACCAGCACCGGCTCTAATCAAAGAGAGTGAGTGACTAAAATCATAGGAGACTCAGGGTTTATGATAGGCATGGCAGGGTACCTGACTGCAGCGCCACCAATGGCGGCCTATTATGGCCCCAAAATACACCAGACTTTGGCTGTGACCTAACTAACACACACACACACACACCTTAGCCTAGATGCTGTGTCTGTCGACTTTTAAGACAAACTTTACTGTGTCTGTCGAATTTTATCCCAGGGTTTACTGTGTCTGTCGATTTTTATCCCAGGACTTTCTGTGTCCGTCGATTTTTAAAACCCCTGTGTCGCACGTGTCGATTTTTAAAACCCCCGTGTCGCCGTGTCGCACGTGTCGATTTTTACCCATGCAGAGGCACATATATGCTTGGTGAGTGTACTGGCTGTTCCTTTCAGTGGTCACTCTCCTTTCTACTGCCTACCTGGACACCACCATAAGGTATATTAGAAACCAGATGGCAGCATGCTTGTTCTGCAGGTTTGCATTGGATCTAATATTAACCAATGCAGCATTTTTTCCCTAGGGGGCCCCGTGGTGCAGTGAGAGCCCCATTAGTGAAAGATAATGGTTCTATTCAGCTGGGGCCATTTTAACACAAGCAGCTGCCCTTTGACATATCTTTACCATAGCAGCACCTAAATAAAATACCCTTATTTTGTAATTTTGATACTGGATCATCCTTAGTGGATACAAAACCAACACATTGGTGCGTTTTAACGTTTTTTCTTCAGTACCTATTTTTACACTGCCATATGCCTATTTATGAGTAGGGAGGGATTCGTATATATATCTAGTAGGGTGAGAGAGAGGACAGGGTGGGGGAAGTGACATACCGGTAAGGTTAATTGCAGCAGAATTTGCAGCAAAAACTGCAGCACACTTGCCTGGCCAGTGGCCGTAGATCCCACTCCTTTTACCATTGGTGGGAGAACAGGGGTACAGTACCAGCATGTAATGGTAGTGTTCAGATTCAGATTAGTGTGCACGGTATTCATTTAATCTTACGCCACCTTTAGGCCTATTCAGGGGTGGGCAGCTATCGCCATGTCGCCAAAAAGTGGCGACACTGGACTTGAAATTGGCGACAATGCCCTCCTGACCCCAAGCTTTCCAAAACTGCAAGAATTGTTTAAATTGTCCAACTAGAGCCAAAGTTATTACACATCATTAAATTGCACTAAAATACATTATTTGACTTCAACATTTTAAAAATCTTCCAATTTAAAAAAAGAATCTGAAATAGCATGTTCATTGTGATCGTTTTCTTGATGTCTAGGCATTTTCATGGAAGCCCTTGCCAGGTCCCCAGGTCCATATCCTGTATCATCTATCAAAGTTAGTGGTCTGTCCCTCCTATCGTAATTTCCACCCTCAATAGTAGAGGATGAATACAGATCTGAGCCATAGTATTACGTGCCAAAATGCATCAGAGTGCACCATTTAGGTAAAGAGTTTCAAAAAATGTCCAAACCATTTCCCTCCAAAAACAATGTTCTGGTCCCAATAAAAAGAGGGCAATTACAGAATGGAGCAATATCATATTTTGTGCAAAATGCAGTTATGCACCAGAACACACCATTTTAAGTCTAGACTTCCGAAATTTTCTTGTGGGGGTAGGAGGAGGGTTAGGGGCATATGATATCCCATGCTGCGCTTCATGAAAAATACCCACAAGAGCACATCCTTCCAATACTTGTCTTGGCTACAATCAGTCTTGTATTGGCTCCAGGGTTTTCAGATATGCCCACCCCTGCTATTGTTTGAGGTCTGACACTTAGACAGGCTGTCCCAGTGAAGCACAGGGAGAGATCCGGATCTCTATTTGGCCCATTTGGGATGGATTGTGGACTCAGGAAAAGTACTAGACCAAGCAAAAATTTGTGCAAAACTAGATTGCCTGGAATCTTTTCTGACCCCCCCCCCCCCCCCCGCCACGCCCCAAGCATATTATTATTGCTAAACTGTTTGCAACTAGACATAATAAATTAGTTGATCTCCCTTTTTTGATTATGGGGGGTGGGGATGGGATGGGGATGTAAAAAACGTCGACCCCTTGACCGGGATGGGATGGAGTATTTACTAGCCTAACCAGGCTCTATCTCTAAGCCTAAGGCCACATTTGGGGAGGGGGTGGGGATGAATTTTCTCTTCAGGCGAAATTTCACCAACCCCCTGTTGTCAAACAAAAGGACGAATTGTATCACTCCCTTCTGCCACCCAGTTTAGTCTACATGAGTAGGTTGCCTTACTTGAAAATGAGGTATCCGTGTGTAAAAATTGACTCTTCTTTGCAGCACACAAATAAAAGATGCAGACAATTAAAGAAACAGGTCCTTTGTGTGTCAGCTGGTTGTGTTTGTGTTTACGTTTACCCAGAAGTCACATGATCACCAGCCCACGCCGCCTGGTGGATGGAATGGTTACTATGGTCCTTACTCGCCATCTAGTGGAGTATTTGTGTACTAGCTGACAGTGGTTTCGGTGGGTTTGCCGCCTATCTTTGGGAGGTCTGCGTCCGCTTCCCTACAGCTAGTAGGCCTACCAATATACAGGTGCAGGTTTGTGTAGATGTATTTTGTAAAAGTGGATCAACTCAGCCCTACCTTTCCCAAATTATAGGCCATGAGTTACATTAGCCTAAATGATTATGCTCCCCCCCCCCCCCCACTTCATAAGAAACAGCACATGTTTAACTTTGAATACCGGTATACCTAGTTGCACCATTAATTAATAAAGATCAGTTGATGATTAATATGATTACAGCCAGGCTATGACTGAAAAGTGGCGATTACTTCGTTACAACATGGAGTGATCCCCTAGCTAACATCTACATATGTAATGTACTTCAATATTAAGTGGTCACTGGGGGCAATGGCAGATCATCTTCTCAATCAAAATTAAGCTGAAGTGATATAACAGGTGGAAATACACATAAAAATTAAGACCAAGGCATCATTCATACTTCCAATTAGTTTATTGTATGATATCCAATGTAAAGAGATCACGTGAACACCAATATGCTGCCATCCGAAAATCAACCCACACACACATATGTTTCAACAATCGTACACATCACCTAATTCAATTCAAAGGTTAAAGAACAGTTACTAGTCTAGATCTACATGCTTACAGAAATGTATACCATCGGTCATATTGACCTGCAGAAGGTATTCATATGTCCTTATATATCTCCGTACACGTACATTTCAATTTATCATATGACATATCAGTCCACGTATACATATGCTATGCAGATAATACTTCGTTATGAATTTGAATTTCAATGTACCGGTGAGCGCTTAACCATGGGAATTTTATCTATCGAGTAATAATAAAGATTATCACACGATGCATGGTGTCAAATATATCAAAGAAGTACTCTGGGTTATGACTTGTGTAAATATCAAGTACTCATACAAAACTACAGTATTAGTGAACACGAACAATACGTAAAATAATAGGAAACAGTACTCAATGTATAAACAGTATATAGACTCTATCAACCAGATGAATAATAATCATGACAGTGGAAACCTAGTGCATGAATGCGAGTTGATTACTAATTATGTGATGAAAGTGAATATGTTGTACATAATTGGATTTTAATCCAGTTAAGGAATACAGACCGAAGTAAGGGAAAGAGTGTGAAATTCAAAGGACTCAGATATAACAGTAACTATGATACATAATCATGACAAATAACTTGAATAGATAGAATTCAGGAATAATTATAAAAGGACAACAATATTAACAATAACTACAGTGAAATACAATATAATATAAATCCATTTGAATAATTATATAAACTGAGATATATACGGTAATATAAAAAGTCAAATAGCACATTTAGTCAAACTCCACGCCCCGGGCTGCTTTCCTCTTTTTACTGCCTGGGTTGAGAATGCTCATGCCTGCAGTTTTGGGGGCTACTTTGGGTTGTCCCTTTTTCTTATTTGCGTCCATGTCAAAGATGCCAGCTGAAGCTGCTGTGGTGACCTTCTGTTGTCGTGCAGACTCCAATTGCCTGGTAGTTGTGCCCAACTTGGCGTCCAGTTCTGTTACCTTCTCGGCTAGCCTAAATAGTACGGTCTGCAGCTCAGTGCGCTTGTCTAAGGCTTTGGCTTCGTAGAGGTCGAAGCGTAAGGCTTTAGCACCCGAACCGACATTCATTGTTAGAACCACTCCTTCTATGGTGACCTGGACCTCGCCGGCAGTGAATGCAGCCCTGTAAAGCAAAGATTGAATACATTAATTGCTGTTAATTTATGTAAGTGAAGTGAAAATGTCTCATTACAATACGTGATAGGGTTTGGTGGAAAAACATTTGAGCCCTGCTGGGAGAGGTGGAAAAAATTGCCCCCCCCCCCCATATTGAGCTGTGCGCCCTGTAGTGTAGAATGCGAATGGGGATATATTTTTGGACAGACTTGCAAACATTTATTTCTGACTGGGAAGGGCGGTACTGTATTAGAGAGTGATCATTATGTAACAGCGGGGAGGGGTGGTGGATCTACTTGAAAGCGGGAATGACAACCTGGAAACTAGGGCCCTCATTTCCTATTCAGCACCCGTTGGGTAGACTGGCATGCCTGATCCCGCGTAGAGTGGGAACGCTAGTGGGAGTGGCCAGGGCAGGTAGTCCAGCCTACCCGTTGGATTACTAGCTCTGTCAGAGCTGGATTCTGGTATGAGAGCATGGTATAATATGTATCAGGTAGATTTACGGTGAGAGAGCCTGCTAGATTTCTTCAGGTATGAGAGCCCGCTAGATTTATTGTACATCAGAGCCTGCTAGATTTTTTCTTTCTTTAGGGAGTGCTCATTTTTTAAGAACAGGGGGGGGGGAGGCGGTGAGATTTCGCGCGGAGCGTGCGAAAAATTTTCACCCCCCCCCCAGAGGGGTCGAAATTTCCCCCCCCCCCTGGCAGGCCGAAAATCGCGCGCGTTCGCGCCCCTTTGTAGCATAGTAACGCGCAGGCTTTTTCCCTCAAAACAGGTTTTTTACCCCCCCCCCCAGAGGGGTCTAAATTTTTTACCCCCCCCCCCCCGAATCCACCACCCCCCCCATGTTGTTAAAAAATGAGCACTCCCTTATGTATCGGAGCCAGCTAGATTTACCAGGTGGGCTAACAGAGCCTATCAGCCACTCATACTGAGTCATAAGCCTACATGAAGAAATCTAGTGGGCTCTCAATACCTCTCATACCCAAGAAATCTAGCAAGCTGTAAAAAATATAGCATCCAGCTCTACATCATTAGTATAGTAACAGCTTTGTGTACTAGAAGAGTGTGCCTTGGCATAATAGGCAACATATATGTACCGTATATTATTATGTAATATTGCCTTTCACTAAAATTTCACTTTTTTTGCGCTTTCAGACTTTTCTCTCGCCAAATCAGGTGTTTTCAGGCAAATTTCACTTTTTTTACGATTAAGAACTTTTTTCTCGCCAAATCGGGTGTTTTTGGGCAAATTTCACTTTTTTGCGATTTCGAACCTTTTTCTCGCCAAATCGGGTGTTTTTAGGCAAATTTCACTTTTTTTGCAATTTCGGACTTTTTTCTCGCCAAATCAGGTGTTTTTAGGCAAATTTCACTTTTTTGCGATTTCGTAACTTTTTTCTCGCCAAATCGGGTGTTTTTAGGCAAATTTCACTTTTTTGCGATTTCAAACTTTTTTCTCGCCAAATCAGGTGTTTTGGGGCAAATTTCACTTATTTTACGATTTCAAACTTTTTTCTCGCCAAATTGGGTGTTTTTAGGCAAATTTCACTTTTTTTTGCGATTTCGGACTTTTTTCTCGCCAAATCGGGTGTTTTTAGGCAAATTTTATTTCACTTTTTTGCAATTTCAAACTTTTTTCTCGCCAAATCGGGTGTTTTTAGGCAAATTTCACCTTGTTGAAATTTGAACGCGATGTACACATTATGTCCTACCCCCCCCCCCCCCAACACACACACACAGGCAGTGGCCGCTGCCATGTCCAGAAACAAGGCAGGGTAACAGAGTGCACTGCCAGGAATGACTGACCTTCACCTTGTTTTGCAAAAACAATTCACCAATATAATACAATACAGGTCAGTTATGTAATCCACCCACTTATCCACCTACTTGACAGCTGCTTGCCAGACATGCTGGCATATAGCCAGACATGCTGGCATATACATATGCAAAGATCAACAGCTACAAATTCACCTAAATACAAAATATTCCAACTTACATTTTTAAGAAATGATAATGCCCCAATCCTAACTCGCTACTGTAAAAAAATCTAAGCAGTATCTATTTAGGAAAGGTGTATAAAATGAGCACAAAAAATACTGAATCCATGACCATGCTCCCCATAGGCTGCAGTGCTATAGCAGTGATTTACACCAAACAGGGATGTGATTTGAAAATTGTCAGATGGTAGGAAAAAAGGTAAAGGCCCAAAATCAAGTGAGAAGTTTCTGTTTTCAGTTGTTTCAAGCACAGCACAGGTGCATTTTCTTGCGCAGCACTGCAATTAACCTGCGTGTGGACGGGGGGGGGGGGGACTTTTGGAAATCTGAAAGCCTAATGCTGCATTTTGTTTTGCCCCCAAGAACATTTAGTATGTCTAGCCTGGAAATGCTGCATTCTGATGCATTTTAGCACAAAATATAAATAGGATCAGATCTCTATTTTCCAGCCTCTTATAACTGTTTTTTTGGAGGAAGGTGCTAAAAAAAATTGAAATTCAAAACTTGAAATTGTGCAATCTGCTGCTTTTTGGAACAAAATATATGAAAGTTCAGGCATTGATGATTGGGACTGGAACCTTGTTTTGAGGGGAAAGGGTTTTAGAAAATTTTGAAATTCTAGCATTGAAATGGTGCTATCTGCTGCTTTTTGGAACAAAATATATTAAAGCTCAGATCTTTGTGTAAGCTCTGTCTGCAATGCCCTGCAGCCCTATTCTCTGGGGTCGGAACCTTTCTTTTTGGAGAGAAAGGTTTTTTAGAAAATTTTGAAATTCTAGCATTGAAACGGTGCTATCTGCTGCCTTTTTGGAACAAGATTTATTAAAGCTGAGGTCTTTATGGTAGCGACAGGAACCTTGCTTTTGGAGGAACAGGTTTAGAAAATTTTGAAATTCCACAATTGAAATGGTGCTATCTGCTGCATTTTTGAACAAAATACATTAAAGCTCAAGTCTTTGTGTAAGCTCTCTGTCTGCAATGCTCCCCAGCCCTATTCTCTGGGGCTGGAACCTTTCTTTTTGGAGGGAAAGGTTTTAGAAAACTTTGAAATTCTAGAATTGAAACTGTGCTATCTGCTGCTCTCTCGAACCAAATATATCAAAACTTGTGTCTTAATATGTCCTCTATGATTGGGCTGGAACCTTGTTTTTGAAGGGAAATGTTTTGAGAAAATTTTGAAAGCCTAGAGTTGAAAACTTGTAATCTGGTGCATTATATATTTGACTATAGTTGACATCATGATGGGCGAGCATCGACTATACCGAGGATGGGATACCCTGGTACGCAGGCTACCCCCTAGTTGGCGCATGTGTGGAGCTGGTCCTGTCGGGGGCTAACCCTGTATAGTACTTTGGGTAACTCCCACAGTTTTCCTACACATCCTTAGCCATTCTTAACACATCACACATTATGGCTGAATGTAAATGTAGCCATGTACAGCTTTATACTTCTATTAAAGTGTTAAGTACATAGCTGTGAAGTAGCCAGAGGTGTGACAGCTCCCTATTTTCGCTCACAGTGAAACCACTGAGTTATCTCACCTGCCACACTCCCTGACACTAGCTAGGAGCTGCAAAGTACATAGGCCCAACCAATTAGCCAAAAGTATCTTCAACCCCCTCCCCTCCACACATTTAATAATGCCTCCCCGCCAAAAGAAAGGAAATTGCATGCTCCTGTAAAATTATACATGGTCGCAAGTATTTAAATGCCTTTTTTTACTAACATTATATTTGTATATATTTCTACAAAAAATGATGTACCAATTTCATATCTGCCCACTTTTTACTGCCCTTGTCTCCTGTATTGCTTTAGCAATATTATTCTGTTTTACCATAACTATGGCATACCCACACATGGGTCACCACATGAGCAGGGAGCCACCATCTAGTGTTGTGCCTAGGGGCCATCCATTAATTACATACACATAATTTTGCCCAAAATTGCTCCCCCCCCCCCAGAAGTTTTATACAGCATTTATGTGTGGAGGTGTAGAATCCACATACCCCACGGTTTCGAAGTTCTCCCGGTTCTGATCAATAGCATATCATTAGCATAAACCTCCGCCCCGACGGAGGTGTCATGGCTGCGCCCAGCGTGGGTATTCTCTGTGCCCTATAGTATACTATATCAGCTTTTTGGCAGGAGTTTTCAGCCAAGGATAACAAACACAACGCTGCAGGGCTACCCTCCCATCCCCCTCCCACCTTAATCCAGGACTGAATGAGTTAAGTGTTCATTTGTAAATCAGATGGCACAACAGTTGTAGGGGGGTTTGGGGGCATGCCCCCCAAGAAAATTTTGAAAACAAAGGAGGCAAATGGTACAATTTGGTGTATTTCAGTCTTCTGGTCTGAAGAATCAGGACTTCACTTTTTGGAGCAGAGTTTCTGTCTGGCAATTGAGAAGCAGACCCCCCCCCCCCCCCAACTGAAAAAATATCTCATTGGATCTAGGAAAATCATGAGGGTCGACTTTTTAGCTCTATTTGGTAGGAAATCCTACCAAAGTAGGAGAAATCACATCCCTGACCAAAAAAACAGCTGATTTTGCCACAAGATCATGAACTACGACAAAACTATAAACCAAATCATTTCAAGCTGAACCAAAAAGATAGCTGAACATGTTGAGCACAGAATGGTCTGGAGATAAATTGAAAAATGTCTTTTCATCAATGAGTATTTTGATGAGCCAACACACCATATCACGGCAATCTGACTCACAGAGGACTGACTACATAAGAGAGTGCCTATCTATAGCACTATAGCACTACAGCTGACCAAGGCACACTCTAATTACTAAAACCCTTGTGGATGTGATACGGTACCACTACCAGTACCTTAAAGAAATCTACATGGGCGGATCCAGAAGGGGTGGTCTAGGGGGGGGGGGGGGGGCACAGCCAAGAAAAGTTGGTCTAGGGGGGGGGGGGGGGACAGGCTGGATTCTGGACCATATTTCCTATAGTTAAGAGTCATACCAAGGGCCATTTTCAGGGGGGTCTAGGGGGGGGGGGCACGTGCCACCCTAGCTCATCTAATCTGAACTCGTCGATGCAGGCCGATCTGATGGGGCCTTACACAGCCCAGTACCGTCCGATTTTGACAGCTGCTGTTAATAGTCTGGCACGAACAGACTAGTGCCACCCAGGCCACCCCCTGGATCGGGCCCTGGATCCGCTACTGATCTAGTGGACTGAAATATTCGTAGGGCCGAAAAGTCGGCCATTTTGTAGGTGCGCTGCAGTCGCCTCCGCGAAGCAGAGAGCCGCCGCCATCTTTTGGCGGTGATT
This sequence comes from Harmothoe impar, assembly GCA_947462335.1. NCBI lineage: Eukaryota > Metazoa > Annelida > Polychaeta > Phyllodocida > Polynoidae > Harmothoe > Harmothoe impar. The sequence goes on along the minus strand of OX381704.1, from coordinate 85,595,209 downwards.
CTCACATAGCTGGTGACAGTGGCTTCATGCTAGATGGAGTGCAGAAGAAGAATACCATCCCTTTGATATGTTGACCCAGTGCCACAACACCAACACAAGGACAGAAAGAAATACTAAAAATCCTATATGCCAATGCCAATGGGATAACAGGAAAACAACAAAACATCACAGCAACACTAAATGCAACAAGCACAGATATAGCAGTAATAGCCGAAACAAGGACACACAAACCACCGAAGATCCAAGGATACACATGGCACCACAGACCGAGAGCGACAAACCAAAAAGGGGGGGGCGTAGGAATACTAGTAAAAGACAGCCTAGCAAAAAACACAATAGACATATACAAAGAACAAGAAGAAGAAACAGAGGTAGTATGGGTCAAAGTCAAAACAAAACATAAGGACACGATCATAGGAGGATTCTATGGACCCCAGGAAAAAATAGACAGATACACAGTGAAAAAAACATATACAGACCTCACCAACCACGTAAAAACCCTTCAAGGGGAAGGCAACATCCTCCTGATAGGGGACTTCAATGCCAAGATGGAAATCACAGGGAATAAGATAAAGCAAGACAAATCCCCCAATGGAACATACCTGGAGAACCTAATAGCAGAGACTAATATGAGAACCCCATCCATCGAACCAGATACACTACAATGGACCAGAGAAAACAGAACCAACCAGGAGGAAAAATCCATCATAGACTACATACTATGCGACCAAGGTATGTATGAGAAAATAGTAAGAACAAATATAAACACTGACAACTCACTTACGTTAAGAGGAAAGAAACCCACTGACCACAACACAATGACAATAGAAATTAAGACTGTAACCAACAAATCAGCCATAACAAAAGAACGACCTAACTGGGTCCTTAACAACAAAGAAGGTTGGACCAACTTCAATAAGGAACTAGCAGAAACAATAAGAAAGGACCCTAACCAAACTAAATATGATAACCTATCCAAAACCCTCACACAACTAATGAAAAAACACATTAAAAAATCACGACCCCCAAAGAAAAACAATACAACAAACGAAAACATAAGACAGATAAAAAAGGAAAAAAAAATTAAGAAAAAGGAATACGCAGAAGCATGTAAAACAAAAAACACCGAAACCATAACAACCACCCTAGACGACCTAATAAACACCCAGAAGGAACTAAAGGAAGCCATAGAACTAGAACAACAAAGGTCAACTAAAATAAAACTTAACAAGCTAATAGAAGCAGGAGCCACCAAGTCAAACCAATTTTGGAAGACACGAAAACAAATCCTAAAAACCAAGAACTAGGAGCTGAAACAAAGGATGAATCAGGAAACATTATAAACGACCCTGAAACAGCCATGAACCACACAGCAGAATATTTTGAAAACCTATACCAAGCAAGGGAAGCAAACCCCCAATATGACCAACACACAAAGGAAGTCCTAGAAACAGCTGAGGAAATCAAAGATAGCCTGAAGAACAGGAGAGAGAAACCATTTACCCTAAAAGAACTAGACACAGTAATCAGAGCACTAAAAAGGAAAAAAACACCCGGACCTGATGACCTCCCAAATGAAATACTAATAGAAGCCACACAAGAAACAAAAAAAGCCCTATTAACAGCCTTCAACTATATCAATACAACAACAATAATCCCAAAACAATGGACCCAAGGAACTATAAAGACACTCTATAAAGGAAAGGGACAAAAGGGAATGTGCAGCAACCAGAGAGGTATCACACTCAGCAGCAACATGGGGAAAGTGTACGAACGCCTCATAAACAATAGAATAAAAGAATCAATTGAAATAACAGAAGCACAAGCCGGAGGAAAGAAAGGAGTTGCAACAGTAGACCATATACTAGTCCTCAAAGAAACCATAAAAGACAACCAAAAAAACAAAAAACCAACATATCTGACATTCCTAGATGTGACCAAAGCCTACGACAAAGCATGGATCCAGGGCATAATGCACATCATGTACAAAAGAGGACTCACAGGACCAACATGGACCCTAACAAACAACCTAAATACCAACCTCACAGCAAGAATACAAACAAAACACGGACTGACCAGAAAAATACAAATAAAAGACAGTATCAAACAGGGAGGAGTACTCTCAGTGACCCAGTATGCAGTACTAATGGATGAGATCAACAAAACAATAGAAGCCAACATCAGAACAGAGAACAACACAGAAAACCAAAAAACCCAATGCCTACTATGGGTAGATGACGTAGCCATAATATCAAACAACCCAGAAACCCACAAAAAATTACTAAATATAACCCAAGAAGTAGCAAACAAATACAGAATAGAATTTGGAAAAAACAAATAAAAAACCATCCTAATTGGGAAAGGGGAAAAGAAACCGTTCAAAATCAATGAAATGGACCTAGAATACACAGAAACCTACAAATACCTCGGAGAAATAATGAACCACAAAGCAAACCTAGATGACCACATAAATGATCTAGATAAGAAAGCTGAAGCTGCCTACCAAACGATCATACAAACCACAAACGATGCCAACTTCAAAGGTATAGAAATGGAAGTAATATGGAAGCTAGTGGAAACATGCATAATACCGATAATAACCTACGGAGCAGAAACATGGCAACCAACAAAACAACAAATGAAAAAAATAAACACCATCCTTGACAATATCATCAAAAGAATACTCAGAGTCCCAAACGCAACACCAAGAGAAAACATATACCTAGAAACGAGGATCCCAGACGCTGAAACCATAATGAAAAGAAAAAGACTCAACTACTATAAAAAAATCATTGACACAAAGACCCAACCTAACCTAAAAAAAACACTGCAGACAACCAACCCCAAATCATGGGCAGAAAGTGCCGGAAAGAACCTTGAGGAACTAGGACTTACACAGAACAGTGAAGAAATAGCCCAAAAAACAAAGGCCCAATGGAACAAAATGATAAAAGATGCAACGACAGAAGAAATAATGAAGAATATTAAAATAACAGCCAACACAAAAAGCAAAACAAGATTCCTACACCATAGAATGACCCATAACAATAACCAGCCCCAACCATACATACTAAAACTGACTAGAAACCAAACAAGCACCATATTTAAGGCCAGAAACCGGATGATCCGCATTTAATAATAAGGAGAACTACAAGAACGAACACGACAATATGGAGTGCAGGGGCTGTGGCCACAAACAGGAGACCCTAATCCATGTAATGACTACATGCACAGCTATACACACAAACAACACACACAAAATCCACATCAATGAATTATTTAAGGAAAACATTAATATAATGAGAGAAATAGCTAAGAAACTAACCCACATAGACGAAATAATCGACCAGTGGAATAAGCCAACAAGGAATAACACAACCCACACCCCATAAAACATCCCAAAAAATATAAGCACAGCTCATGAGAAACACTCCTCATTCGAGCGACCTGGCTATCCAGGAAAGTGCAAGTAGTAGTAGTAGTAACATGAAAGGGAATGCTCGCAGGTGCCACTTTGTTGTCACTTTCATTGTGTTAGTGTGAAGACACTGAGCTGAGCATGCCCCTTCCACACTGACAGCTTGTGCTTGTGGCGGTCTACATGCCCCGCCAATCAATGGCGGCCGATGTAGCCGGGTGCGTTTTTTACAGAAAGGCGTTCTCGGCCAGCCCAATATGATGAAATTTAGCCAGCTCAGAATATGTAGAAATCTAGCGTCCCTGACACAGATCTATTGGTGGACAGGTGCTGAAAAAAAGATCTAGCAACCTGACGGGTTAATGAGAAATGAGGGCCATACTTCCAACAGGTCCCCAGTTCTGTGGGCCCTAGTTGAGTAGCCTAGTAGTAGGCTAGTAGTAGTGCTGATGGCCTCATTTCAGTGGCCATAGCTAGGCACTGACCTATCTGCTGTGCGCGGGTCTGCCGGCCGTAGGTGTGAAAACTGTGATAAAACTAAAACTGGGGTGTTTTCAGCTCTCATATGTTTGCTGGCCCATTCTGAAGCTGTTTACAGGAGGATTTGGACACTTAAGGTGTCATATTAACAGGCTTGGAGAGTTCTTTCCAATGCATACTTTTCTTTAATGATTGGTTAAGGAAAATGAAACTTTGTCCTGCAGTGAAGTTAAACCTTGTTTTGTATAGCATTTTATGGTATGAAAACTACATAGCACATGATTTTTAATGATTTGCACATATTCTATGGATAAATATGGTCTAGAAAATGTTCAGGTTTGCTATATTAGACAGGCAGCAGTATGTTTATTAGACCTCACAAAAATCATGAGAAATGAACCTGGGAGGGGATAAGCTCTCACAGCCTTCACACCTCCCACCTACTGCTGTGGCCCACCAGCCCACCACTCAAGGGGCCAGGGTTATATTGGTACCTAATAGATTCCATTTAATACATGTAGTACCTATAGGATTCTATTGGTACCTATATGATTTTATTGGTACCTATATGATTCTATTGGTACTTATATAATTCTATTGGTACCTAATAGACTTTCTAGTGTTACCTGTAGGATTCTATAAGTACCCAATGGATTCTATTGGTACCTAATGAAGGGCTGCCAACTAGTAGGCTTTCGGCATATTAATACACTAATCATAATAAAATAAATATCTAATAATTGTTTCCACCTTCGAATTTTTTTTGCCCCCCCCCCCAGGCAGGTTGAAGTTGAGCACGGTCAACCCCTTTGATCTATAGTAACGTGCAGGCTTTTTCACTAAAAGGGGTCCGAATTTTTTTGGTCCCCCCCCTTCAAGGGTTCCAAATTCTTTTGGTCCCCCCCCCATCCACCAATCCCCCTGTTGTTAAAAAGTGACCACTCCCTTACCCTCAAATTAAAAAAATCATGATCATAGTAATTTTCAAAGTCATTGCAGCTACTGTAAACGATTTTCTTGAATTTTCTTGAATTTTCTAAAATGGACAATTTTACGTGTATTTAAATTCGCGATTTTTGAAATATTTTAGTAGTATGACTATACTGGATAAATATTCACGCTGTACATATTTTCGCGGATTTCACATTTCCGCGAAAATCAAAAAAGTCTCCGTATATCAAAATAATAACCCTTTTTTTTTTTAAATTTTCTTTACAAAAATGACCTTTGACCTTTTCTTGACCTTGACCATGACCAATGTCATCACAAGCTTCATCTTATTTTGATGACCTTCAAAAATATGTTTTTTTTTCAAGTTACTAACTTCAAAAACCACTAAGGTACCTGGTGGTCATCTAATTGAGTCAAGCACTATGTAGATATTACCTGGTGACCTTGACCTTCATACATCCTTCTTGTCCAAGGTCATGTATGAATGTCAAAGGAACATTCCCATGTCCCCAGTAAGTATATCTCATAAAATGAAAAAAAAAGATTTCTACATATTTCAAGATAATTACCTTATTTTTACAACTTTGACCTTTGACCTTGATATGACCTTGACCTTGATCAAGGTCACCATATACTGCATCTTATTCAAATTTCAATGACCTTCAAACTACTTTTTATTTTAAGTTGCTAACTTCAATATCTATCAAGAGGGAGTCATTTAAGTAATTCAGGCATATGTTGACCCCAGCTTAGTCGATCACAAAACTGAGATCCCAATCAAACTCTTAAGTACTGTTTATTGTGGCAGAAAAATGGGGTCAATTCCGGATCTTTAACTGGTCATAAGTCCACTTCAGATTGACATAAAGACTTCATTTTAAAAGCAAAATCGCTTATTTTCTTTAGCTCTATCCAGATCTAAATAGATAGAAAGCATAGGACCAAGTCTTAAAATATATGTAAGTGCCTACCATAGCGTTCATAGGCATAGGCCCCTTTAATAATTATACATTTACTAGGTCTACTACTACTATAACCTTAAGTTATACATGTATAGACTACCGTACTCCGTAGTAATCTAGAAGTTAGTCATGTACCTAAATCTAGCGAGATATGCATCAATAGATGTGACCTCCGCCAGGTCACGATAGTTGTCCAAATTGTCCATGTTCAGATCCAGTCGCCACAAGTCGAAGCCATCGCTTGCACACAGAAACCACGAATCGGTCGACAAACGAGTGAAACACAGGTATTTCTGGCCGTTTGTTTCCACGACAGCTTGCAGGGACTCAACCTTTGCATCTGTGATGACATCTTTAAGGCTTCCCATCGTGATTTGTGTTATACTTCTTCTTACAATTGAGAATACAGCTCAAATACTTTGTTAAGCTGCACTCAAAACATTGAGCGATAATGCAAGTAATAACACAAAACGATCGTCACGCCATCTAGCGTCATTGACGTCAACGTCTGGCGGAAGTTGAATTTTTGTGCAGTGTGTGATGTTTTGATGTTGACGTGGTGCTTTGAAGACTGAGTACACAAACCTCTCAGAAAACTTAATCGTAAGTACACACATTGTCTAGTTGCAAGAGGGACGTGTTTAAGGTGCTTCTCACGTGCCGGGGAGCCTATCTGTGGCCAGACATAGAGACAATAAGCTGTTGTGTAGCCTACGCAGTGTTCAAGTCTCTTGTCCTGTTGCTGCTTTGCTGGCCCTTGTCCCAGGCCGCTAGTCGGAGAGTGAGATTGAGAGACTGGGGGGTGGGGGTAGATGGGGGGGGGGGGGGGGGGGTCCCCATGTCGCATGTCGATTTTAATAAATGGCCATGTCACTAAGGAAAACGCCATGTCACTAGTGTCACTAAGGAAAAGAATAGAGAGAGTTATAAATGGGGGTCTTTGGGCCGCAGGCCCCGGGAAAATTTAGGAATTTAAATTCTCACCGGGGCCAAATTTGAAGAAAGGGTTTGGTAGCCTACTTCACTCTATATGAGATTCTTTTTTCATGTCACTAAGCCCCATGTCACATGTCGATTTTAAGAAATGCCCCTGTCACATGTCACTTAACTGGCCATGTCCCATGTCGATTTTAAGAAATGCCCATGTCGCCATGTCGATTTTAGGGGTCTATACCCATAGACTGGCATGGGTCAGTGTGTAGGTAGAGAGAGAGGGGGGGGGGGCAAATTTACTCATCAGTAAGTGTCAGTGGGTCTACTGACTAGACTGACTAAAGTTAGAGCTCAAAGACTCACTGTTCTACTATAGCCTAGTCTAGATATAGGATCAGAAGACAGCCTTTCAAGTTTCATTTGGATTTGCTTAGGGCTAGGCCAGGCCCTGGCCCTAGCAGCATATTAAATATAGATCTGTACCAATTACTACTGACCTGCAGTCTATGACAGTATGAGTGACTATACCGGTATGATACTTGGCATATTGCTATTTCTATTCAATTCAATTCAATTCAAAACTTTATTTCAGACTCAGTTGTACAAAAGGTCCATAGGTAACAAAACACTTACATGTTATACAATTACAAAAATACAGTTATGTGATATTAAAGTGTACATAAAGATCTCGATACCAGCACCTCCAGATATGTGAAGTGTACTGACTATCACTTGTGGGATCCATTATGTTTTTGATTAACTTATTTTCCACCATGTTTTTTACCGTAACTTATTTTCCGATCCTGTCAGTCGACACATAAAGCTGTAAATCAATCTTCTAATTGTAGCACCACATGTTGGGAGACCACAAACAGCAAAGGTTATGTTGAAGATTGGATAGAATATGATAGAATCTGGTATGCCTTTAGGTACCCTGTTGTAGATCTACCTAGACCTAGGGCCGGCTAGCATTATAAGCTTAGGTTAAGGCTATTCCTTTTTAAAGAAAAAAAGTTTGGGAGATTTTCTGTCAGTGAGTATAGACTATAGTAGATGTGGATCGTAGGCCCACCGGTAGGCTTATCTCTGTGGGCACACTGCTTTCTTGCAGGCTGCAGGAGGGTAAGGCCGGTTTTGTACTTTACTTCACATAGGAGTGATGATAGCTAGATCTGGTTTAAGCTCAGATTAGCATAGATAAAATCCAATGACATCACTAAACAGAACAATTTACGGATTAATGTGCTATATTTTTTAAATAAAATCTTCTATCACAGTGGAAAGTCAAAGTTGTGGTAGCATATAAAAGTAAATAAAAGTAAATAAAACCAGAACTCAAAAATGAACATAATAAGTGAGATAGGCCTGCTGTAAAACTGAAGAAAGTGTGATATTAGATTTAAAAAATGAAGGTTCAGAATTATATAAAATCTGTGATTAAATTAATTTGTTTCTCATCCATTGTGAACAGTCCAGCTTTAAGCTTTAAATAAAGGAGTTCAATTTGAAATCGACCAAGTATCATGCAAAATATTAATCTATTTCCTGTTTTAGTGTTTTCACAAACTGTGGTTCGGCCTGCATTTATACCCCCTTGGAACTGATAAGCTACCGGTACAGTATTTCATGAACCGCTGGGTGTATCATTGGACATTTTTACATATGGGTATGCAATATGATTAATATTGACAAAGGGTAAGTACCGGTAGCCGAAAATGTAAATGTCCCATTGTACTATAGTAACATATAGGGACTCGCACGAATGGGCGCCAATGGTGTTATCCCCACAATTAACCTTTCATGCCACACAGGTGTCCCATACTCAACAGCTGATTATACTCGATTACAATTGATCCACAAGTGTGCGGTACATTTATCAAAGGTAGACAGCGATATGGTTGATTATTCTTCATTGTTAATTCTGTTAGGCTTAAACCAGGCTTCCGTCCATATACTATATATGGCTAATGTCTCTTATATGTTTAATAGGGATCTCAACTTTCATAGGTTACCAATTATTCACCATGTTGGTGTCGATAAACCTAGATATTAAGTATATACAATTCACCAGGTATTAGTCTCTGACCTAGTGATAATGAGGTTATACCTGTATATTTTACATGTGACCTGGTCTCTGATCTGCACACGTCTCAGGGAGTATTGGCCTATATCTTCAGGTGGAACCCATTATAGGTGACTTACGGTCGGCGCAGGGTTGGAATGCTTCAAAGCGGCCGCCTGGTGGTCGTCCCGAGAATGAAGGCTATTTGCAAGGTAGGTGTTACAAAATTCATGTACTTCTACTCATTGCGTGTGTCTGTGCCAATTTACTAGGTCTATTAATTGAACTTTGCAAGATAGTCTCCTTTAATTGATCGTTAAATTGCTGCTAGAAAGAAAACAAAGCACAGTAGTTAATTAGGCACATGCCCGGGCTATATGATATCTGAATCTCAGTTTAGAGCTTTACTTTCTGCCATGACTAAAGAGACAATTTTTTATCATATAACTCTATCCTTTAACTCTTCCAAGTCTTCAGTTGATATACTAACGTAATAATAATTGAAATAAAACGAATTTATAAGGCAAAGTGTGATTGAATGATTTGAGTGATATGTATAGTTTCTCACAACAGCTTAAGTCATGCTACTTAGAGATTTATACCAATATAATCAAAGACGAGACATTCCTACGGCCGGCCTTTATTTGACTCACACTCGTGTTTTTCTCCCTAGGAATGTGGGTGTCAGTGCGACAGTTGCTTCAACAACAACAGGTATGTATTTTCATATCACGTACATGTATACGAGTACACTATTACTAGTGGGACAACCCGTAACACTGCTACCTGCTACTCTCCATCAGATCACTCCATATAACTTACTCGGGTTCGCGTTGATCCATCACTGTTACTGTGTAGACCTTTATCTAAGTACATTAATTTGTACTAATTAGAGTGTGCCTTGGTGAGCTGTAGTGCTATAGTGCTATAGATAGGCACTCTCTTATGTAGTCAGTCCTCTGTGAGTCAGATTGCCGTGATATGGTGTGTTGGTTCATCAAAATACTCATTGATGAAAAGACATTTTTCAATTTATCTCCAGACCATTCTGTGCTCAACATGTTCAGCTATATTTTTGGTTCAGCTTGAGATGATTTGGTTTATAGTTTTGTCGTAGATCATGATCTTGTGGCAAAATCAGCTGTTTTTTTTGGTGTAAATCACTGCTATAGCACTGCAGCCTATGGGGAGCATGGTCATGGATTCAGTATTTTTTGTGCTCATTTTATACACCTTTCCTAAATAGATACTGCTTAGATTCTTTTACAGTAGCGAGTTAAGATTGGGGCATTATCATTTCTTAAAAATGTAAGTTGGAATATTTTGTATTTAGGTGAATTTGTAGCTGTTGATCTTTGCATACCTATATGCCAGCATGTCTGGCTATATGCCAGCATGTCTGGCAAGCAGCTGTCAAGTAGGTGGATAAGTGGGTGGATTACATAACTGACCTGTACTGTATTATATTGGTGAATTGTTTTTGCAAAACAAGGTGAAGGTCAGTCATTCGTGGCAGTGCACTCTGTTACCCTGCCTTGTTTCTGGACACGGCAGCAGCCACTGCCTGTGTGTGTGCTGGAGGGGGGGGGGGGGCGGGGGTAGGACATATGTGTACATCGCGTTCAAATTTCAACAAGGTGAAATTTGCCTAAAAACATCGGATTTGACGAGAAAAATGTCCGAAATCGCAAAAAAAGTGAAATTTGCCTAAAAACACCTGATTTGGCGAGAAAAAAGTTTGAAATCGCAAAAAAGTGAAATTTGCCTAAAAACACCTGATTTGGCGAGAAAAAAGTTTGAAATCGCAAAAAAAGTGAAATTTGCCTAAAAACACCTGATTTGGCGAGAAAAAAGTTTGAAATCGCGAAAAAGTGAAATTTGCCTAAAAACACCTGATTTGGCGAGAAAAATGTCCGAAATCTCAAAAAAAAGTGAAATTTGCTTCAAAACACCTGATTTGTCGGGAAAAAAGTTCGAAATCGCATAAAGTGAAAATTGCCTAAAACACCCGATTTGGTGAGAAAAAAGTTTGAAATCGCGAAAAAAGTGAAATTTTAGTGAAAGGCAATAGTACATAATAATATACAGTACATATATGTTGCCTATTATGCCAAGGCACACTCATCTAGTACATAAAGCTGTTACTATACTAATGATGTAGAGCTGGATGCTATATTTTTATTTTGATATGCAGTTGCTACATATCTAAGTTACATGTGTGTGTGCTTGGGCCCTCCATAGTGTTCATAGTGTATCAGGAATTGTCAATTGATTATAACATTGAAACTTCTCAGGTGATCTCATTTTAAATGATTGCCCCAGGCCTTTCCTAGAGCGGGTTAATGAAATACCGGAGTGGTTAAGGTGGACAGCATAGGTCAGATGACGTCACTGAGGTGCATTAATAGTTCATGTGGTGTGGAGTGGAGCTCCAGGGCAGAGAGTGGGAAGGGGGCGTGGCCTCTTGGTGATTAGCAGATTATCACACTAGGTGTTTTGACATTACTGGTTTGCCGGCTGCAGTGTTTTAATTGAGGGTGCCATGAAAACGGGAAATGACAACCCAGTTCTTAGTTTTCCCATAATCAGGCTAGCCATACAGTAGCGGTCATGCTACTAAATTTAAATAACGACTCACTTGTATGGAAAGGATCCTTGGCAAGGACGTGTCCCCTACAGAGAGACAGAAGACATCTAGCAGGCCTTTTTCTGAGCTTTGCAACTTTCTATATAATAGATGAAAATTCCCAGTCCCTGTTAACAATATAATCGACATGCTTCTCAAAACATTCACCAGACGGCGGCACCGTCATCGGAGGGGGAGCATTCTGCAACATAGACGACTCATTGAGGAATCCCTCTTTGTGGTGTTCAAGTCTCTAGCAGAGGCATCACTCTCCTAGCAGATTTTTGGCCTACAGTCAAACAACTGCATAATTAGAGTGTGCCTTGGTGAGCTGTAGTGCTTTAGTGCTATAGATAGGCACTCTCTTATGTAGTCAGTCCTCTGTGAGTCAGATTGCCTTGATATGGTGTTTTGGTTCATCAAAATACTCATTGATGAAAAGACATTTTTCAATTTATCTCCAGACCATTCTGTGCTCAACATGTTCAGCTATCTTTTTGGTTCAGCTTGAAATGATTTGGTTTATAGTTTTGTCGTAGTTCATGATCTTGTGGCAAAATCAGCTGTTTTTTTGGTGTAAATCACTGCTATAGCACTGCAGCCTATGGGGAGCATGGTCATGGATTCAGTATTTTTTGTGCTCATTTTATACACCTTTCCTAAATAGATACTGCTTAGATTCTTTTACAGTAGCGAGTTAAGATTGGGGCATTATCATTTCTTAAAAATGTAAGTTGGAATATTTTGTATTTAGGTGAATTTGTAGCTGTTGATCTTTGCATATGTATATGCCAGCATGTCTGGCTATATGCCAGCATGTCTGGCAAGCAGCAGTCAAGTAGGTGGATAAGTGGGTGGCTTACATAACTGACCTGTACTGTATTATATTGGTGAATTGTTTTTGCAAAACAAGGTGAAGGTCAGTCATTCCTGGCAGTGCACTCTGTTACCCTGCCTTGTTTCTGGACACGGCAGCAGCCACTGCCTGTGTGTGTGTTGGAGGGGGGGGGGGGGGTATAGGACATATGTGTACATCGCGTTCAAATTTTAACAAGGTGAAATTTGCCTATAAACACCCGATTTGGCGAGAAAAAGGTTCAAAATCGCAAAAAAGTGAAATTTGCCTAAAAACACCCGATTTGGCGAGAAAAATGTCCGAAATCGCAAAAAAAGTGAAATTTGCCTAAAAACACCTGATTTGGCGAGAAAAAAGTTTGAAATTGCAAAAAAGTGAAATTTGCCTAAAAACACCCAATTTGGCGAGAAAAAAGTATGAAATCGCAAAAAAAGTGAAATTTGCCTAAAACCACCCGATTTGGCGAGAAAAAAGTTCGAAATTGCAAAAAAAGTGAAATTTGCCTAAAGACACCCGATTTGGCGAGAAAAAAGTTTGAAAGCGCAAAAAAAGTGAAATTTTAGTGAAAGGCAATATTACATAATAATATACGGTACATATATGTTGCCTATTATGCCAAGGCACACTCTTCTAGTACACAAAGCTGTTACTATACAAATGATGTAGAGCTGGATGCTATATTTTTATTTAAAGGGGCTATATCACCACTCACGCTTCACCACATAGTAAACTAGAACAGTACTCGAAATGTGACTAGGACACGCTAGGTGATTATGCTGCTTTAAAATGCATTAGCTTTGCTGGTGGTGGCTAAAGATCTCCACGTCTTTTAAATAGTGCTTCCCTTCTTGTCAACATCACTACTACAATACAGTACCATACTCGCCGTAATAAGCGCCCTCTCCCTAATAAGCGCACAATCCTCACATACAGACTACTATGATAGTATATGGCCTGATCTGTGGTCCATGGTTGGTGAGGCTTTCAGTTGGGCACATGTCAGGGAGTTGTAATAATAAAGTTTGTTACCTTTGGTCTTATGTCATCTCGTGCTCCCAAGAGCCAACAAGTTACATCATTTCGGGTCGTAGCTAGTCGTCGGTAGTGCAAGTTGGTGTGCACACACACTGAATTAGCTTTCATACTTTTGATAATGTGCCAGCACCAGTGGGGGTGCAGTCTGCAAGCATGTACAAGATCAAGCAGTCTTGAAATTGGTTCCAAGCAGAGAGATCTCTCCCTACCTGAACCACTACTAACCCAGTTGTGAATGAATCCATGTAGTGCCACCCTGGCAAACGAATGGAGACGGCTACTAATTATTTATAAATGGATCATTCGTGGATTGTAACCGAGATGAGTAGGTAAGGAGAAGGAAATACTTGCTGTCAGAGCTTGTGAGAAAAAATCAGAATATTTATGAATGTATTCTTGGCACCTACCAATATTACTGCTAGGTTTAGTAAAATTATAATCATTGACTGTTAGCTCAGATACGTGTTTCTAAATTGTGAAATGCCTGATGCAAATTATTCAGAGGCGACCTCATATGTGATTTGCATGTTGCTGTACAGATGTTGGGATAACGGGAATCATAACACATGAATAAATGTATGATTAGTAGATGAGTAGAGTTAGGGATATTTACATACAGGTAGTAGGACTACTGTACAGAGACTCGTTGATTGCTGTATTTATATAAAGTTGACTGTTGACCCCTTTTTTTTGTATGATCCTAGACCAAATAAAAACATTTAGAAACTTAAATCTGAGATCCCTACTTTATATGTAGGCCCTACAATTAATTAGTGCAGCCACATGCAGCAGGCATGATCTATAGCTTATAGACGGTTGTAGACCCACTTTCAATTCAATTCAATTCCATTCAAACTTCATCATCATCATGTCATAACATTTTTCCAAATGGTGAATATATTTGAACCCGGTATGTGTCAGAAGAGAAATATAGCTGATTTTAAATGTTGGGTGACCAATGAGACCTAAGGGAGGGAGAAAATCATGCATAGTGAAGTCCAGTCGGTAAATGCCAGCAGGTTTTATGGGCACTTTTGTAGTTGTGGTTAACGACACAGCAACTCCTCGTTCCTACATGGTTTTCAATGTTCCAATAGTTGTAACATTCATATTGACATATATGTAGATTCGCATTCAAACATATCCTTATATATCTTCTTTCAACCCACTGCACAAAGTGACATTACTGACAGACGAAAAGACAATACATTATAGGCCTCTATATTCAAATCAAATGACAATATGCTATATATACCCTTCATGACAACAAATTCGTGGCTGCATATGATTTTCTAGATCTACCCCAGCAGAGGCTGACACTTCCAGGTAACGTGTAACTCGTTTTGTATGCATTCCTGCGTGATTTCCTCCCCTGCCACCAGAGGGAATCTGGCGCCACTGTATGCACCGCCTCTCCCTGCCCATAGCCTAGCACGCAACAACTATGCTAGTACATCTTTCTTGACGTAATTCACAGGTCTACCAATCACAAAATAATATTTCTCACATAACATTCTCTCCCAGAGATGTTTTGTAAAGCACATGGCTTGGTATAAGTGTATTTTCACCTAGTTGCCATTCATGCTTCCCCCATATAGACTGTCCGTAGTTTCAATAACTTGGTATGTCTGGGTCTAAAATAACGGGATATCTCATTTTAATCAATTAACATGGCTTTCCTTTCTATTGGTATCACCTGGTACTTTAGTTTATGTAATTCAATAATGGGTAAGCATGTACTTATATTAGCATAATATGGCGTAGAAGGGACAAATATATATAATTCCATACCCGATAAGAAGGTCGAGGGCAAAATCCAAGCAGAGGAGAAAAATAATACACGATAAGGTTAATCACCTCACTCTAGATAACATTATTTTCGTCTCGCTTGAATGATAATGGTGCTACAAATGTATATCTACAGTAGGTGGCTAGTGGACCACAATCATGACACGTTCATACGGTACTCCATGTATATAACCACTTTTGAACCACCCTCTACTTTTGTGATTTGTGAATAGGGTTCAATGAGTGTGTGTTATTGTTCTCAGGCAGTGACATCATAATTTAATGTTTACATTTTTTTAGTAAGATGTCTCAGAAACCATGTCACAGAAATAAAGATTATATTTGACTGCGGCATGAGCCAGGGGTCTGTAGGGTTATTCATGTCAGTCATTATATAAATTTCCCATATTTCAGACATTACCATTATGACTACTTTGAAAACACTTCAAATATACCTTTGCTTATTGCCTAGCTTGTCATATAAATATACCAAACAGACTTTAAGTACTGACAGTTACTTAACTTGGGTAGACATTTAGGGGTTGAACTCTGACCCTTCTGTCTCATACATCCCTGGTACCAATCTGTACCCCTGGTTCTCCCAGTTCCCGGTAGATGGCGCCATGTTTAGGAGACATTCCTTAGGCATTCCAGAGACCCATTGTTGCGCGGCAATCTCCTCACTGGTGCACTTGATGAGTGACCACCTGCCTCCACCCACAACAATCACAATTTCCCTCCAGGGTTCAGGGGTTAACCCTGGGCGAATCCCCCGGTTCCCAGATAATCCAGTTTATGCCCCCTTTACTATCGACCTAGCCTTAGAATAGGAGATTAATCTAAACCCCCTAGCAAATACCATTTGCATGATGGTTCATTTTGATCCAAAGCTTGCCTTCCTTCCAGGCCCTGAAGTGGGCATCAATAGGCGAGGATCATGGGTATATTTTAAAGTTAATTCTGGATTAAAATATCCACCTTTAGTAGAGTTATTCTCATAGTTGTTTAATTGCTGCATCCACTGTGTACATGTCAATCCACCTTGGCTGCTATATATCCTAGTCCTTGACGCTGACCTTGAAGTTGATAGCAGATTATCCCTTGTGTCTCCTTGAGGATCAAGCACTATAAACCTGGAGTTTAAACCCCTGTAAATCTAACAACCCCCAAAGCTCTGATACAGTGATATCCTACAAGTGGTCATGTACCGATAGCTCTCTATCAACAGAGATAACTACACCCCCCCCCTCCCCATCCACAGGGGCCATAAGCTCTACCCAGGACCACCCCTAGTCTCCCCACCCCCAGCAGCAGCCTGGCAGTGTGATTGCATTAGGGGCCAAGAAGGGGAGTGATTGGTTGGAGGGGGTCAGGGAGAAAGGGGACAGTCTGAGGAGCAGGGAGGTAGTGATGGACGACAGGGGAGAATACTGCCAGGTGACCGTCTGTGGATGGGAGGGTCAGTGTTAAAGGCCCAAGTCTTACTGCCCCATCCAGTAAGAGTAGGAGTGGAGTGAGATCCTGCACTCAGTGTCCTATATAGGGGAGGTTGGGGTTTAAGGAAGAGCGGCTAGTGGTGCTGTGGGGCTTGGATAAATGATAGGTGAGTAGATGAGAGCTGCTCAGAGCCTCTGGTGTGGTCTCCTGTGGTGGTGCTAGCTTGTCAGATTATGCTTATCAGCAACTAGTCCAACACTCTCTACCATCAGCTTACAATTCAGTTTTTCTAGCACGGTGGGGTCACATTTTGAATAATCTACAATTACACGTGCATCTGTGTGATATTGTCACGGTTGATGGCCTAGTATTGCATTTATGTAGACAACTCGTATCCTTTCCGTGAAGATGACTCATTTCGCCATAGCATAGTCTATACGATGGCGTGGAAATCCAGTGTTGGCATTTCAGAATTAGAATGTATCTTCTTTTGGTTTGGTTTATTTGACATGGATTGTAGACCACACATTAAGCGGTCACACTTCCAGGGCGGGATCCTTTCTCCACGCCCCTCGTCACCCATTGATCGCCGTGTCTCACCATCCCATCACTCCAGGAGGTTAGCCCTGTAAATGCCACATAGTGCTTTAATGTGCTGGGCTTACATGATGTATGAATGCAGCTCTGGCATGCAAGTAGACTCTTCAGGACTGCATTCATGCATCATGTCGACCTTTCTGGAATATATCAACCCTGTAGGGTCAACCTGTAGGGTCTATATACCTTAGAGCACTATGTAGCCCTTGAAGGGTTAAACAAATGACCTCCTCGGTACCACGCCACATCGATTAGCGTTGGTTCGATTGGACAACAAATCAGCTGATACTGCTAGTAAGCAACGCAGGCGCATTCACACATAAACAGATAGCCATTTTATGTTCTATACTACAGATACTAGTGAAATAATCAATGCTTTTTTTATGCAAACCACCCACATAAAGGTGTAGTTTCCTTGTCGATTTAGATACGTGTACCTCTGGGTACCTGGTACTAAAGATGCGTACCAATGATAGAGCCCCTATATCTACTTTATAAAAGTAGACAGCTCGACATGGCACCCCCATAAGCCACCTTACAATGAAGCCCACCTCGGTAGCTTCTATAAGGTTGTGGAGGAGGCAGAGGTATGAACCTGGAGGAGGCCACCCCTCTGCCCCCTGTCACCCCCTCCTCCAGCACCCCTCTCCCCAGTCCTCCTCCAGTGGCTCTATCCCTTCTCACCAGCCTCCAGCCTCCATCTCCTGATGTGATCGATCCTGTAGCCTGCAGCACCCGGGCTACCCCATCTCACTAAGTCCCCTCTCCTCCTGCACTCCACACCTCCACCTCCCCCCTTTTACTGACTGCTACACAGCTTACAGTGCATTCCAGTTTAACCCTTTAAGGACAGTAATTGGAACCATCGTGTTTTACAGCATACGGCCCCGAGACTCACGGAAAGAGCTAAATGTAATTTAACATTATTTTTGTCACCATAGCCGCTCTTCTTTTCATTTTAGCGCAGATAACATTCTGTTATATTTCCTGAAATACAAAATTTAAAGATACCTGACTCTACAGAGACTTTAGATCAAAATAGATGAATAAATATATAATAATAGGCAGTATAGGGAATATCTAATCGCCAACATCTAGGTAGCTAGTTAGCTCGGAACCAGACTACCAGGATACCGGGTTACTACATTTAGATAACGGGTAAGTAGCAACTGGTGCCTATAAAGTATATGATATACCATAATGTGTTTCCCACCGGTAGTATAGTAGCACAAGCACACAGCTCCTCATCATGCAGCCCTCCCCGCCCCCATCTCTAGCCTAAGTACTCCTCAGCCCCACCCCTTAACTACAACACTGTTTTATGGCAGAAACTGGGATCATAAGATCTATGTCAGAAACTGCGGACCATGCTTTAGAAGTTTAGAAGGGCCACACCACTACCGACTCCATCGTCTAGAAATACAAGATCACCCGCAATAGCGTGATCGAATCTTTGTATGACTGGCGTAGCATTGAGATTTCTGACTGTAACTGAGGACTTGGCAGCTATTGGTTTGTGTAGACATTTTTTGTTCGTGAGAGAGAAGTGATTATTTTCTTGTATTGGAATGAGGGACCCTTAATAGCAAATGCAATTTATCACAAAGGCATTTCTGCCCAAAACAGATTTTAAATAAATGGGGACCGAACAGTCAAGGTCTCTGGGTCATTTTCCTATGGTAAGAAGAGTCCCAAGTTTGCTACCAAAACACACACATGCCAGCCCACCCAATCCACCCCCTCACCCTAGTTATAGGCACGGACACGGCCTGAGATGGACTTGCTAATTTGGATGGGTGAGTTTTATTGATCTGAGGTTAAAGCTACAGGCCTGGTGCCAGGTCACGGTATGTGGGCTACGTGTGGAGGGAGTTGTAGCGTGTGGTGGAGGGTGCCGTAGGGACTTGGGGTAGTCTAGAGACTGACCCCCCCCCCCCCCCCACCTCCCTCCCCTCCCCCAGTGGAGTCATACTGCTTGAAATGAAAGTCATACTGGGACCTCATTGGCTTCTGCATAGACCGGATGTTGATTCCGGCCCTACATCCGGCTGGTAGCTCTCGCCCAACGTCCGGCTGACCTCTGGGTAGTGGTCGGCCTTCCTTCCTGTCATTGCCCATGTAGCTCTCAGAGATGCCACTTTTTCTACTTTTGCAGGAATTCCTATTTCTACGCAGGAATTTCTAAATTATGTTGATTTCCTACAGAAAATCGACCAACACATTAAGATTTCCTACTTGTTGTCGACCAGAGAGTGGCATTTCTGAGCTCTACAGCTTGGGCAATGCCTGCTCATCACTGCATTCATTCTCAATCATTTCTGCCTACCACCCATGCACACGCACTTCTCTCTTTCAACGAGCTGCCGATCTTCCAACCCTACCCCCTCTCCCCATTTCTGACTGCTACCCAATCACATCCACTGCTACCTGCCACTCATCTCCTGCCACCCAATGTCACTTTTCAAAGCGGCTTTGATATCCGTGGTTTCCATGGGTGGCGGAGCCCGGTGTACTGAGAATGTCCTTTACTATTTGTCTCTGGGTAGACTTAAAGTTGACCATAGTCCCCCCCCCCCTCCACACACACATCACACCGCTAACATACCCACACTACCTGCACCCCTCTAACCCCTCTCACCCCTCTCACCCCTCTCCCCCCCCCCCGAGTCCCTGACCTGCATTGCACGTTATCAGAGTGCCTCCAGGTCGGCACAGGGGGCCGCGCACACCGGCCGTGCAGCATAAGGCATCAATCACACAGACTAGACGCTCCCCACACTCAGTGAGGCCATCTGCTCGGCCACCTGCTCACCAGCTGCTCATGATGCCAGCTGCTGCTGAGCAGTTGCTGCTGCTGCTTCTGCCTGTGTCTGCTGCTAGTACTAGTACCAGTACCACTGCCGCCATCGCTACCTGTCTCATCCCGATCGGCTCTGGCTGCTGCGGTCACATGGCGCTCCCCAGACGTCTGTGACATGGACCTGGTACTGTGAGCTGCTCGTGAGCTGCTCACTGAGCTCCTGGAGACAGACTGAGTCGCTGCCCGCAGCCCCTGACCAGTCGTGACCTCGGCGACCTACATCCCTGTCAGCGCCGCTGCTGTACGGGGGTGGGCGGCGCATACACGGCGAGCAGTTGGACGAGTAGCTCACTCACTGACACACCAGCCACAGGCCGCCAGTACTAGTAGCAGGGTGGGCGGAAATAACGGATCCGGAATCTGTCGGTGAGGCGTCACTCACAGTGGTGTCCTGTTAGCCGACACAGCCGGATCTCATCTCACAAGCTCCCCTAGAGGTGACCGGTGAGCAGGTCATGGAGGATGAGTAACTCACTGTAAAGGGCGCCTGGATGCGAGCTGATTTGCCTGTGACTGGAGGAGCAGGAGGAGGAGGCGGGTGCGTAGGGGGATCGGTGGTGACGGAGAGGGAGAGGAGCGTCTGCAGAATCGACGACCGTGGGAAGGAGGAGGAGGCCGGCAGTGGAGGCAGGAGAAGCTACATGTTTGGTAGGACAGGATAGTAGTGTTATAGAGAGGGAGTGGTGAGTGACCTCAGGGCATCCCACATACAGTATAAGTGATGCCTGAGGCCGAGGCTACTTTCAGATACTACTACCACCACCACTGACTCCCACATCCCTATACTACTCAGGCCTCTCTACTCGTACTACCACCACCACCACTACTACCACTGATAGCCCCTCCCCATGTCGTCCCACCCGTCCTACTGACCGCACAAAGCCCACCCTGTCACGGCGAGATCACTAGATGGTGATCATGTCCAGGGAGAACGTGGTGGGGCCGGTGAGGCTGGCGTGGAAGGGATACAGGCACGCCACCATAGACACGCTGGACGTGACCAGTCCCACGGCCGTCCGCCTCATCGTGGCCGACGGCCGGCAGACGGAGACGTGCACCCTGTGTAACTGTCAGTGTCACAGCCCGGAGTCAAGGTGAGGCCCCTGACCGACTACTACACTGATGAAATAATCTGTTTTAAAAAAAATCATCATCATGCTGGAATTTCTGCCTATTGGCTGGAATATTTGTATCGAATTAGGTTAAATTTCCTACTTTTTTTTATTTCTCAATTAGGGCTCTCAGACTAGCCACTCTATTCTGCCAACTGGGTACCCTTGTCCTAGAACCTCTGACTGACTCACTGAGTGACTGCTGTACTAGAAGTACTGACTCACTGAGTGACTGCTGTACTAGCACTGACTCACTGAGTGACTGCTGTACTAGCACTGACTCACTGAGTGACTGCTGTACAAGCACTGACTCACTGAGTGACTGCTGTACTAGCACTGACTCACTGAGTGACTGCTGTACAAGCACTGGCTCACTGAGTGACTGCTGTACTAGCACTGACTCACTGAGTGACTGCTGTACTAGCACTGACTCACTGCGTTACTGCTGTATTAGCAGTTATGACTCACTGAGTGATTGTTATACTGTACCCACTGACCTCTGCATGTAGCTAGTCGACTCTTCTGTTATAGAGATCTGCAGATAAAAGTGTCTCTCCTTGTCAATTGTACTCAATTGTCACCTCGGCCAAAGGCAGGTCGATCTGCTACTGACCGTTCAGATTGTTGTACATTTGTATTTAATACAGTTCACGTCATATTAATAGCTCCATCAATTTATAGAATTACTCGTTGATACATCTGATGTTGCTCTGTCAAATACAGTTCGTTCATAGCTCAGGTATTTTCATGTATTACCAGATGTCGATCTGACACCGATTCTCATCTGACCACCGTATAATGTATATCCACATAATCCAGATCTATTTTATCCACGATATGTGCTTAAATGGCCTTTGTATTGTCATGTTCTTACAGTACTGTACATACAATTTGCCGCGAGAGCAACACAATACAATGTACCCCCCGCCCCCTCATTTGTGACTATTGTCTACAGCATAACCTTATTGTGTTTTTAAAACCCTTTGTGGGGCCCCGTAGTGCTTTTATACATGATGGCAATTTGTCGTTATGAGTAACTCATGATGCCCATGTGTGGTCCGTGGTGGGGGTGAGGCCCTGCTCCCTGTGTTACTTGTGTGGTGTGTGGTAGACAGGTGAGCAGGTGAGGGGGTAAGCTGAGCTGCTCAGGGGCAGATAAGAAGGAGCGCCCCCTTGTAGTTGTACAGGAGATAACCCTACCCACCCAGTACTTAGATACTGTTATAGCCTTAGTTCTGCTAAGTTGGTACAAAAGGGGTGGGTAGGGGG
Organism: Harmothoe impar; assembly: GCA_947462335.1. NCBI lineage: Eukaryota > Metazoa > Annelida > Polychaeta > Phyllodocida > Polynoidae > Harmothoe > Harmothoe impar. The sequence continues at coordinate 85,572,823 of OX381704.1, read as the reverse complement.
AGGCGGGTATACATTACGTTGGGTATGTAGGCGGAGAGTGTTTGATGTGGTGCTATATTTGGGCATGTATTGTCATCATTCTCTCTTTGTCTGTTTGTCTCTTTATTCGATAACCTATAACATAGCTATAACAGATCACAGTTGCATGGCTTTGACAAAGTTAATTTAAACCTCCAGTCAATAATCTTTAAAACCACATGGCATGGTTGCAGCTGATGCTTCCGAGGGGTTCTATATTTACATATATCAAAGGCGTCTCTTCTTTGTATATTCAAAGTATAAATTGTCTCTACGGCGGAAATAATATGCTGAATAATGTGTTAGAGTAAACAACATGATAGTCTTGCATGATCTGCTACACGAGCTAAGTATTCGATCCATATAGACAAGTAGACTAATTGACATGCCATTACATTGATCACTAGGCCAGAGTTGCCAGAATAATTAGTTCTCAATGTTACAGATATCGCTATCTGTCTCCACAAATATCCAAACTCAACCATTACAATCTCAAATTCAACATCCATACTGTGCTTCAGTCACATAGTATGTGTATCAGTAGACAGGTAATTTGAGCAGCGAGTGAGTCAGATTTGTACAATGTATTTTAGCCTGTCTGCCTGTGGGCTGCATATCGACCCTAGGCTCAGTGAACACGGCTGTATCGACCGCTAGTTATACCCAGCTCCTTTGGCTTGTATTGACTGGTGGGTGGTTGATGGTGGTGGGTGGGGTGGGGAGGTGGTTAGGCTAGCCTTGGTACCTCCACATGCTGGCTACAACCCTATAGATGGGTGTCTCTGTAGTCTCCTCGACCTATATAGCCATAACTCTGGTGGCCACCCTGGCCTCAATCCAGCCTCCCCCACCCCAAGTACAGCAGTAACCTGGCTTAGGTATGATAGTAAAACATAACCGGTACCCGCAACCACCATGTGGTGGTTGGCACAGGCAGCTCTCATGAGAGGTTGGTTCTGCTCTCGGAACGTAGCTTATTTCTGGTAAATTATGGTTTGTGGTGGTCAGTGTCCTGTCTAAGTCTCACAAGATATTCTGAGAACAGAACCAATCAGGTCCCGACTGTATGATACTAGAGTCTGAGCAAACTCATAAAAAACTAGTTTGGCAAACTTTACTTCATGAGTTGGTTGACCAATCAAATCCTGTACACAAGTCCCTGTGCACAGCCTGGCAGGAAGTCACAGTCTAAATATAGCAGTTCCACCAGTCCCATTTTGAGCCCTTGCTGCGGAAAAGGGTACTGGTCGAGTTAGTCTGATATGGCCCTGCATACCGATAAACCAGCTTTATCGCTATGGAAACATGATCTGTATACACACTTGGCCTAGTACCCCAGGCCACTAACTGTTGACACTACAGGTCAACTATCACATCATACCCTGTCTCTCAGAGCCATGCCAGGATCCTACCAGGATTGTATGAGTACACAGAGCTACCTACAAACCCATCAGCCTATACCCACATACTGCTCACCAGAGTCAACCCTACAGATGACCCCCCCCCCCGACCACTATCCCTTTCCCAACCCCAGACACACATGCACAGGCATTTAATAATCTTTTTTTCGGCTTTGGTTACTACAAATATAATAATTCTATGTCTGTAAGGATAACTTAACCATCTTCCAAAATGTCATAATTCTAACTTCTTGGAACCGTTACCGCAATTTGAAAGTATGACTTATGGTAAATTTAGAAACATTCTCAACATTAAATGAATTATATACGATGTAATACAGCATTGATAGGCTAATAGCCACAAAAACAGATCCAGCATATGAAGATGACATGGGAGGGAATGATAAAGCCCCCTAAAACAACATTGGCCATGTCCCACTAGGACCCCATAAAGACTTCACTACATGACCATCCTTTAAAACCAAGCTGGTATTTTTGCTGGTAGTTGGTGTGCTGCTCGTATAATGGGTTCTTTACTTGTAGCAGGCCAGGCTAGTGTTTTGGTGCCAAGACTAATGTCCTCTCCCACGCACACAAGGCGAGTTGGCACGAGTCTCCACAACCCCTTCTGTTACACCCTTCTCTCTGAGCTGCTCCAGGGCTAAAGAGGAGAGCCGCACACATGCTTATTTTGGGGTAGGGGACGGGGTGAGGGTCAGTCACCACCTGTCTGAGATATACACATCAACATGTCGTCGTCCAGCTTGCTTGACCACCCATCATTGAGTTTAGATTAGAGGGCATAACAATGGCCTGGACCGCACATATTTTCCTTGAATCAATCTAAGATGTACGGTTTTACTGAAGGGTGCCCAGGGGCTTGTAGAAAAGCGATTCTTTACATGCAACCCTAAATAATGAGGAAAATCGGTACGTAATGATTTCAATTTTATCTCCTAAAGACATTTCCTTTAGCGAACAATTAGACAATAAGACTATTTGGGTGCATTTAGGGACAACAAGATAGATTCCTATACAAGCCTAGAGGCAATCTTATTATAAAGAAGTAAAGTGTTTCTCAAGTTCACCCATGAACTTGAGAAATTCTGTAAGACCCTTGTCTATAACTAGGGCGTATTGAAACCATTAGGACCAAACCAGTGTAACGATAGGATGTACAGTACAGTAGAGTTGACTGTATTATGTGCACGACATGCAGGCATGCCCTTAAACATGGCTCGTTGCGGAGACTATTTTGAGCAGGTCCTCTCGCATGCCAACATGCTGGGAAATCCACATACAGTGGATCCAAATACGATTCCCACTTGTTTTGCCGCATATTGGTTTAATGTGCTATGCCCTTTGTTGTCATGATGAATTCATGCATCATGTCGACCGTTCGGGAGTGAATAAACCTGTGTAGGGTTGGCATGATGCATGAATGCAGTGCCACGAGCGACTTACTCAGCAGGGCTGCATTCATGCATCATAACGACAAAGGATACTAAAGCAATATGCTGTCCATAAAGGGTTAGATGTCCCTGAGCTGCATTGAGCTAGAGCTGCTCAGGGTGTGTGTTGGTGGCAGTAAGAGAGCAACTCAGTATGGTTTATGTTGCCTACAATTGAATCTAATTATATCAGGAGCATAAAACACCCTTGCTACCCCCTCCCCTGAAAACCGCCAAGGGCTGAAAAGACGCCACGACAGATGTATACATTTAGTACACCCTCCCCTATCCACATCCTCATAAAACACATAGAGCCTCAACTCATAAAAGCTGTCCCTCAGGCACTCTATGTTCCACATCTAGATAGCATAAAACAAGTCTTCTGAGCACAGCACTGCGCACAGAAACGGATGAAGAACACCCTGGAGAAGTTCTGAATGAAATAGGAGATATTGTGGTTACCAGGTATACCCTGTTCACAATAATAGGTACTCAGTAGTTTCCAACTTAAGCATACCCTCATTAGGTATAGTTACAACACTATTTATTGGAGAAGTTCTGAATGAAATAGATCAGGGTGCAATAAAGTAGCTAATGAACAACACTGATAAGATGAAGCTATTAGATGACTGTAGCAAGCATGCGATTCTAGATAGGGTTACACCATTGCTTCCACAGCTAGGGGCTAGAGTACCAGACATATATACTGGGTGTCTTTTCATAGTATGTATTGAAGGAGCAGGGCATGATCTCAATGTTTGATATTTATAAGAGTTACTCGCCAGGGCTGCATTCGTGCATCATGACGACCAAGAGCATGATGCATTAGAGCACCCTGCGGCCCCATCTTAAAGGGTTCCAGTAAATCTCAATTATGATAAAGCCTACACAAAATCCTGCTTCGAATAACCACACACTCCTGGACTGCCAATAATCGGATCAATATATTTACTTTAGGGCTAACGAGAGTGGGTATGAAGGGTAAGATATTAAATACATCAAATATAGATCTATTTCTGATTATATCACCGCCATCAGGATTAAGGCTTAGCTGCAGCGCTGGTAGAGGCTTGAGTGCAGCAACACAAGAGTCTGACTCTTGTAGAGTGCGATCAATACCATTTGCTGTACTCTCGCCACCCCTGCTGAAGAGACCTAGCAATTAATGATTAATGGTCTGTGTTCCACACTAAAATGTCTTAGTTCTCTCTGATGGTAAAATGGCGAAGCATAGCCATATTTGACTCATATTACCTTCTGCTGTATTTGTGTCGTAGAGCTATTATCATCATTCCACGACATGAAGTATTTAAAGTACAATTGAGATGTACTGGTATGAGTACTGAGTATATGGTAGGTGGTGTCCTGTTAGAACATACTCTGGAGTTTATTTAAATTAGGCCGTAACATCAACATGTATGTAAAGTATACCAAATTAAGGGCGAATAAAATGGCACTCCAACAATATACTATACGAGTGCAATTGTCCAGAATGTGATATCTGCCAATAATCCCACAGGGAAAAAATATAAAAGCAAGAGGTAGAACCATATAAATACAATGGAATAGATTGGTTCCCGGTTTGAAAATACAGGAAAAGGCTATCACTGGCCACATCCGGTGGATGTACCCAATATAGCCCTTGGATGCTTGCCAAGCAGGCACACACTGCTATATAGCTAGTGCTGCTGGGTCCGTTATAACCCTTTACGGACTGCATAGTGCTTTAATGTCCTTGGTCTTTATGGTACATGAATGCAGCCCCGGCAAGTGACTCGCCGACCGTTACATTCATGCATCATACTGACCCTTTGACGGTGTATTAAACCCGTAGGGTCGGCATGCTGCACGAATGTATCCCTGGCGAGTTACTCGCCAAGACTGATTTCATGCATCATAACAACAAAGAACATACTGCATTGATGCACTATGCGGCTCTTCAAGCCTTATACTAGCTGACCCTAATCTGGCCCCCTCGGTGACTATCTGCCCCGGCCGATACTAGTTTACCCAGCAGTTTGTGGATCACTGCACAATGTCTGATAGCGGTCCCGACCCCCCCACCCCTGCCTGCACTGCAAGATTGCCAACCAAGTAGGATAAATCGGTGATAAGAAAAAGCTATTGCCAATGACGTCTGAATAGGAAATCTGATATTTGAGCTAAAGCAGAAATGGTAAGAAATTAATTATAAAGCTTTGATTATATTTTTCTCTGAATGAGTCTATGAGTTAGGAGCAAGATTAAAAGGACATAAAATGATCAATGCAGATTGGTATGGTAATTTGAATCATCTTTTCATCAGCCTGTTCCAATGGCAATTGTAGTGTCTATATCCGTATTGTTGTATATATACGTCAGGTAAGAATTCCTCCACAATGAATTAGCTAAATAAATAGCAATAACAGCTGCTAGATCTAAATTCCTAAATACTCCATTATCATAAGAGAAGTGTTAAAGCAAGTGTAAGGGAGTGGTCATTTTTTTAACAACAGGGGGGGGGGGGTGGAGGATTTGCCATAACGGCTAGCTGCAGTACAAGCTTGTACAACGGACCCCAGAGAGGTCATATGGCACTGAAATATACATTTATATAACACCTGTCCCGTGTGTATGGGACCGTCCCTGTGAGTTACTCACCAGTGAATGGTGGCCTGGACGGCGCTAATGGTCCCCTGAGCTGCTCGCTGCCGCCTGTGTGACCTAATGATACCCCCTACCATCGATAATGTATTTCTGTACAGGAAGGGCATAGCAACTGGTTGTTCCCTGTGGATAGTGGTATGAAACATTTATCACTACCACAGGACATAGCCATATTGTTTTCGTATGAAGTTGAATAGTTTTTCATCCTATGCATGTACTATTATAATGAATACCATCAGATGAGAGGTCAGAAATAATGAAAGTAGCCAAAGACGAATTTAAAAAAAAGCTAGAACCAGTTCAGAAATGAAAAAAAGGTAACTGGAATTAATTCATCTGATGACCATGATATCCGGATTCCAATCCATTTTGATTCCTTCACCCCCCTCCCAACATCTCTGACCTAATGAATTTAATTCCTGTTTGATGTCGACTATTTACTCCTTAGTTACTCGACCTTGTGAATGAGTTGCTCCAAGTGTTAATTTGTTAACTCACTAATAACCATAATTCAGTCGTTAATATCATGTAAGGCCAGGCACCACTGATTAGTGTTTTGTGTGGAGCTTCTCTGAGTTTTTTTTAGCCTTTCCGTTATAGACTGCAGCAAGTCTGGAGCGTGTCATACCAGGTCCTGACAAAATAACACCGGTCCATTGGACGCTGTTGTTATTGCCAAATATTTCCTGGATTAGAATGCTCAATAATAGACCTTCATAATTACCACTAGATAGGCTCCTTAGTTCTAATCAGAAGAATAAAAAGGCATACAATAATTGTGATTTAGATCAGCATTTCGATTACCGTTGGATTTTCTGACAGAGAACTGCAGTAGACGTTATAATCCAGAATGCTCACTGAATGGGTGTTATACCGATCGGTGGGATTACTATTTGATATGGCCCTAAATGCAACTGAGGCGACAGAAGTATGTCGTCAGTAATGACAAAGACAGTTTGAGGTGACAAACGTATATAAGTGTAATTTATATCGACACCCTTTACCTCCCCTACATCCTATAGTCTGTCATATACAAACGGTAACATTGTCATGATACAACTGTAGTTAGTTATGACTCCCTGAACGTAAATACGTATATGATCATGTTTAATCTCCCTTTCATACTTACTACAAAGTTAGACTGTCTCTGACGTAGATGAATCTATAAACATGACGACCCGCGGCAATGGACAGGACTTTTAATTTCCGCCATAGAGGGACAGTAAGTTGAGAGGGCAGAGAAGCCCCACAACTTGAAATGGAGCTTGGGGGGAGCAAACAGCTCACATATCTATTGTTTGTGCAGAATAGACCTTTGTGATAGCAATGATAACCACAGGCCATTGAGGAAAGTGTCCTTTTTATGGACTATTGTGCCATTTGACTTTCTTCGTGAAGTAAATTTGATATTTTGATTTTAACACCTGAATGCAGTGTAACCTTTTAAAATGTAGAGACATTATGAAGGCTTCATGAATGGTGAAAAATGAGTATTTAATCATTTAAACCGAAAGCCACTGGTGTTTCCAAAGCGTACAATAATGTTGCGTATTGTAGATAATTATTATGTTGTATTAAACTAGATTAATTCTTGAGGGAAAAGAGATTGAGGTTCATACTAACGCCCACTACATTCAGGCATGAGATTTCCGTTTTCGGAAGACCAAAATGGTCCCTGGCATTTGTACAGATCCAATGAAAAAATATGTTAACATTAATAGGGGGGGGGGAGGGTTTTTGTTTCTGGAGGGCCCCTCCCATTCAGATTACCCAGAATGCCCCTTTGATAACAGTTTTTGGCTGCCTCTTGGATTTTTCCTTCGGACCCAGTCCCATGCCTGTACATTTGAATCACAGGTTATATTTGTCCAGATGTGATCTCTCTTGCCTACGCACATTTCCCTAGATATTTCTGTGCAAATACTTCCTTGATCCCTAATCTACTATCTGGGTCCGATTTTCCTGTAGACAGCACGACTGAAGAGCCGCCCCAGCACTTCAAAGAAGATCCTGGAGTAGATCCCCAAATTAGTATCAGTAGACGATTTAGACAGTGAAATGCTTGTCACTAGGTAATAGTTAATTGTCCGGGAGGACCGTGCTATTCCTGATAAGTAGCTTTATAGGAAGTCATAAAAAGTATTTTGATCTCAACAATGACTAGTGCTAATACATTTCGTGTATATAAATACTATTTTACTTCTAAACTACCGTAATAAATAATATAATCAGGGAAATTATATTGGTCATTTAAGGTACTTAATTCAATCCTTAAAAGTGGGAATCAAGTGCATATATTTGCAGCTGCGTACTCTTTTACTTTTTTTCTCAATGATTTACAGCTATATACTGCTAATGCTCACCTATTACTGTTATAGCTCTATTATCACTATAGTAGTCATTATTGACTTGCCATTTCCCACGGCTGCACTGTTACTCTGACACTAAAAATTCCACCATATCACTGCCCATGCGGGGGAAGCTAATGCACACAGTATTATTGGGCTGACATTTCATTATGCATGCAGGTATCAGTCCTGGGGCTCCCTAACTGGCTGTGGTGGTGGTTAATATGGTAGTAGGTGGCTACCGCTCATCGCCTGTACTGTACATAAAGGCAAATGGCACAGGGAGGGATGCTGCGTTGGGGAATAGTAATGGTGTACTGGGCTGCTCTCTATTATAGAGCAGCTCCATTAGTTGAACCGTTAGCACTGTGTGAGCAGCTCCTGGTGGTGTTCACTTCATTAGCCTATAGAATGTGATGTTTGTTATGTGTGGCTGAAACGGTCTGTCTCAGGTGAATATACCGATATACACTAGGCACACTACATCGCTATAGAGATAGCTGTTACTGTATATATTTCCTGCATATACTTAGTCATTTATGTTTTCACGGGAACCGCGTAAAATTAGCATATTGCATTATCATCCTGAATGTGACATAAAGTAATAGCTGCTAAAAGATATGTGCATGGTACATATCAATAGTTATAGTGATATCCCGTGCGGCGATGTTTTGTGTAGATATGTGCTCTTGGCAATGGCATATAGGAATGTACGCATATGGCCTGAAGGGCAAGAACATGGCCTTAGCAGGTCCATTGCCTAAGGATTGCAAAGCCAATGGAATCACTGACTGTGGACTGAGGCAATTTTGCTAAGGCTTCCTTTGATTGTAGAGGATAACAAAGGCTGTCCTGAATCACCCCCTATAGCCTGCGTTTAAAGCCGACCTCTCACCCAGGTCGTGACAATGAAGGTGTCCTGAGGCTGTAAGAAGATGACCTTTAACAGCCATCCAGGGTCTAGAGCCAGGAGCGGGTCATAACCTGCCATAACCCCTGTCATCTCCTGGGCAATTCGGCGATCACCTCCAGTACCATTTTAACGGCAATCCAGTTAACTAGTGTTTTATGTTGGTGTCCACATATCCTTTTAGCACTTGTGTGTCTCAAATGGGCAAGCATAAACAAATACATGCAAATGGTAATTGTTACACATCCTTTTGCAGTTCTGGAAATATGTTACTGACCACTAGTCGAGTGTGGGTTATAATGCTAAGACATGTGCCATATGTAGCCACTGCGCCAGCAATATAGTATAATTGTAAGCGTTACTGTTACTTCAACTTTTTTGGTACTGTTATGCATCACGTTATTGCACAATGAATGATGACAAAAACATCATTATCTTTTGCAGTCTTGATCTTCATCATGAAATCGAGGAACTACGCTCCAAACTTAAAAAGTCAACGACACATATCGGACAAATGGAGCGAGAGTTTGTCGAAAGTCGAGAATATGCTGAGCAAGAAATCACCAAACTTCAAGAAGAGCTCAACAAACTGAGAGACAGATATGATAGGTGGGTAACACTTTGTCTCCCTAGAGTCCTTGCAATGTTGACTGAGCTGCCGATAAACTGGAAAGAGCTGTCTTTCAATGATAGACATCGGCGTTAACTACATGTATGATACTTGGGTTATACACTGTTCTAAATGGAGATACAGGCTATACGCTTATTTTCTGGACAGGGTAAGAATAATCAACTACAAACGGACAAAAAACATCTTTTTGGTACATGTCATCCTGCGATGCGTTGTTGCGTTGCTAAGCAATGCTTCAAATCGTCCCACCACCCTCAATCAGATGGAACATCCAAGAAATATGGAACAAGGGAGCTATCTTAAACATGAATTTCTCTACATAAGAAGCAAAAGCCCAGCAAGAGATAAGCCTCTTTAAGTTATTTTGTCCCTCACTCTTGGACTATATTATGTAGGGTTGGCCTGTCAGAACAGCTGCGATGAGAGGCAAGGTTCCCCTCTGTACCCTGGACGTCCCCCACTAAAGGTCAATGGTATGCTGAGAGGGAGCTGCTCACGAGCAACTCAGGCCCAGGGGAGCTTGGTGGGAGTCGTTCAGCCCAAGAAGATGGGGGAAGGTCTCGTGAATGGGGTCATCACATTGTGAGCAGCAAGGGTGTTGGGGTGGGGGCTCATGACAGCAAGAAGTAGGTCAGCAGAGGCGAGCAGCTCATTATTTCCTGCCACAGTATGAATAGGAATGCAGGGAGTGGAAATCCTCTGTAATGGGACGATGCTCCACCTATAGTTACTGGGGAGATGTGATGAGCGGGTATGGATTATGACACCCACTGCAATGGTTTTATTCAAGGTTCCTGTGTTCTTAATCTGTTAATTACCCTTCTGGAGAACTTCAAAGGGTCTTTTTCATGGAGATCAGAGACAACAGTAGAAAGACACATTATGACTATGATCACAATGTTACGTCGATCCATTCCATGTGAGAAGAGATATTGCCCAGAGGATACTATTTAATGTGCTTCTTTGTATTTTTACAGGTTATTCGAAAGTCACAAGAAATTACAACGAGTAAACCATAATCTAGAAGACAAGCTATTAAAAGTGGTAAGTAAAAGCACCTCATTAAACTAATTAATTGTACGGTATTTATGGCACTCCCACAAAGGACATATAAATCGATACAACCTAGCTTCATCCAACTAACATGAGAGTCATTGAAGTAAGGTCAGATTGCTATTTCCTAATCCCCCCTCTCCTCCCGCACCCCCAATCTCCTCCTGTGCCTGTGAAATCAGCCACACAGACTGGATGCAGTTAGATCACGTAGCTGTGAACGTCACAGCCGGAACACCCCCTCCAGGTTGTGGAACTAATCGTATCGATGACAGATGAGCTTTCGTGTGGCCCAAGAAGAAAGGGCCCGGCAGGCCTGGCAGAGAACGTGGTAATGGGTGGGGAGAGCTTCACTGGCCCGTCAGTTTTATGGCAGAGTCAATCGGCATCGGCTAAGGGTCTTTTTATGTTGCGACCGACAAGACAAAAAAGTACCATAAAATGTTCATAAGGAAAAAAAGTGTTGTCTCGATCGCATTGCAAGTACCACTGGGAAGAAGATTGAAATTGAGCTGGATGGGCACCTTTTTGATAATTGTGAAAAAAAAAGAAATCGATTTCATGTGCGTGCTATGGTCATATGATAGGGAAAAGTTAAGACTCCCGATTTCAATGAGAAACCTTGGGATTTGTACTGTTTGCATGTGCACTCAGCTTGGTCAGACCAATTAAAAAGAAGGTAAAAAGATACAGGCGCATGCAATACCGGTACCTCCAGTTTTTTTCAGTTTCTACTTCCACAATCAACATGGCCCCTCTGCCACTCTAAAAACAACACCAATGAAATGACAAAGTGGTAGGGAGGCTGACATATATAATGAACAGGAAAAAGGAGGAAAATACATTTAGAAAAGAGGCCGGCAATAGTGCAGCTCGACTGGAATGGGATGGTGCCACACATGCCGTGCTGCGATGTGACAAGAACGCATGCGCGGAAATGAGAAGAATGATATGGCGCCCACTAGCGGGCTGAGGTGGCACTAAGTAATGTATGGCGCAGGCGCAGTGTGAATACTGATAACGGAGGCACAACTGCACCCATGGGGGTACCTAGATAAGGAAGGGATAGTGGGTTGAGGGTAGGTACCCGGGGTAGGTACAGTGAAGAATAGGTGGGAATGGGGTCTGAGCTTAGCCTTAGGGGGATGGATTAGAGCAGGGTTAAAGGGTTGTGTAGAAGAAGTATGATAAAGTGGCAAACCCCAGGTGGGGCACTCTGAGGGATTACCATTGACGGGGGAATGTACTCACCCAGGGGTGATGCATTACTGGGGACGATCATCCATTAGATACTGATATAATTATTTATATTAAGACTGGAGACGAAACGTATTTCAATTGCTTCCAGAAGGCTAACTTAAAAAGGAAGAAATTAAGAAACAGGGGTGGGCAATAGGATTGAAATGAGAAGAAGGCTGAATGTGACTCCTCAATGTGATCGTTAGAAAGATGATGTCCAAGGGGGTAGGGGGAACCCATAACCATGTGTATAGGTGTAATGCAAGGACAAGAGTTTGAGCAATGCTACAATATAGAATGATAGGGATTGAAATGATCTCGGCTACTGTGCAGTGTGATATGTATATGATTTAGTGGGAGGAGAGAGGTTGGGTGTATGGGGGCATAAGGGGAGGGATGGGTATGTAGAGACCCCCTTTCCTGTATTCAGGGGTGGCAAGTCATGGCGTCTAGGTAAGCGGGTTTCCAGTTTAACACTACTTAACCCTGGTCCTACCCCATCCATCAACCAGTCTACAGCATCACCCCCCCCCCCCCCCCAGCAGCACCAGGAGGTATACTCCTACCCCCACCTCTGCAATGTAGCAGGATATCACCAATCCACCCAGGCAATCTCCGCCCATCCCCTATACACCCCAAAGCCTCACTCATTCAACCTACCATTGTTCAACCCAACTCTCCCTGCCTCCTCCATTATGGCTCTATTAAACTACTAAGAAAAGAATGAGTTTGATTGCAATTGAAGGCATTGCTCAGTATATATCTGTATATAATTGCATACCCCAGCCAATACCTGCCACGAAAAGGGGAATGGTTAGTGTTCCTGGGGGAATCGGGCTCATCACCAGCCTCCAGCCCCATAGCCCACAGGCCACAGCCCCTAGCCCCCAGCCCCCAGCCCCCAGCCCCCAGCCCCCAGCCCCCAGCCCCCAGCCCCCAGCCCCGGACGGGAAGTGGACACATGGTCGTCCACTGTTAGGCTCCCCTGAATACAGAACGTCAGTTCAGATGACAGTGTCCTTTATCCCCAGCCTTGTGCCATAGGGTAGAAAATACGTGCTTTACGTGCCGACGACATACATGTTGACAATGGGCACTACTAAGGTGTTTGGGGAATGGACATTTAGATTTACGCCATGTGCATTTCAATGGCCATATGGAAATGCGTGTACTGAGGTAGAAAGGTCGCAGGAATAGAAATACCCATGAAATGCAAATGATGTTTTGACAAGAAGGTATGGCTAGTTCCAACTGTATCAACGCTGCAGCTGAAAGAAAAAAGATACCTTTATATGTCAATCTCTACCCAAAGTTTTCACCGCTACAAAAAACACTTTGCACAAGCCCTCTATAACTGGAACATCCGTTGGATTCAACGGTAACATTATATAGATTTTAACCTTGTGTAGTAAATTATGCCTGACGCGTCACTCACACAGCACAACATACCTTAATGTCAGGGAATCACAGTTTATAGCTTGCCTCAGAATACCCTCACCGTAGTCCTATCTGTGTTACCTATCCTTCCAAGTCGTCGCCCAAGGTGATAGAGTTAACTACAGGATGCCCACAGGGTAGGATAAGGATGTTAGTGGTAGCTAATATGGTGATGGTAGAGAGTAGAGGCAGGAAGGAATGTGAATTGTCCCCTGGCGCCCTCCCCTATGTGTCTACTGTACATTTGCCAACTGGCCTGTAAAGTCGGCTAACACCTCAACCAGAAATCAATCAGGTCTTTCAGAGTATTTCTAAGGGATGTATGCTTGTGTGTTGAAAATGCATACCATGCTTGAACGTCATAGAAACCACTGTCTAATAGCAGGTACATTTCAGCTCGTCCTCATCTTTTCTCCAGAATATAGATTATCGCGAGTTTTAAAGGGGAATGATTCACCATTAACCTATAGTAAAGCGAACCCCACCCTGCTAGCAGAACATATTCAAGGATAGTCTAATGTCCCCTTTTAAATCTATCCTCTCTGACGGTTAGAAATTATTCCTCAAGAATGACAAAGCAGCTTTTGTGTAATCAGAACCTTATACAAAAGTTACGTCTCTCTCCTGTCCATATTGGCAGAGTGTCATTTACAATTAGGCAGGTGGTTGTGTTTGTCCCTAGGCCCCATTTAGAATCTGTTTGACTCACATAAGTAACTCGAGATGTGAATGAAAGCTCCGCTGACAGCTAATGGATAGTTGAAAGAACAACTGGTTAAACGCTGCCGTATCCCATCCAGTCCATTGTCACCAACAAAGAAAGCGACATTTGGCAGACTGTCGTCTGTTTAGAGATTACTTATCGGACAAGAAGTTCTGAAGTTTGGAATCCATTACATCCGATCTCTCTTAATTATGTAAGGCAATCTGTACTATTCTATTATCAAATGGGTATATACCGCTTCTATATACTGTCGCCTTGGCGCTCCGATTTGTCAATGTATCTGTCAGGACAATGATGTGTATGTCCTGTATAATATATGACAAGCAGAGCCTGCTTCAAAGTAGTATTAAAAATGAGGTTTGCTAGAGTCAGGGCCTGGTTTTAATTTACAATATATCATCAGAAAATAGAGGTCTGGCACAGGCAGGGCCTGATATCAAGTGGTATATGAAATTGGAGGTCTGGCACAGGCAGGGCCTGATATCAAGTAGTACATGAAATTGGGGGACTAGCACAGGCAGGGCCTGATATCAAGTAGTATATGAAATTGGGGGACTAGCACAGGCAGGGCCTGAAATCAAGTAGTACATGAAATTGGGGGACTAGCACAGGCAGGGCCTGAAATCAAGTAGTATATGAAATTGGAGGTCTGGCACAGGCAGGGCCTGATATCAAGTAGTACATGAAATTGGGGGACTAGCACAGGCAGGGCCTGAAATCAAGTAGTATATGAAATTGGGGGACTAGCACAGGCAGGGCCTGATATCAAGTAGTATATGAAATTGGAGGTCTGGCACAGGCAGGGTCTGACATCAAGTATGAAATTGGAGGTCTGGCACAGGCAGGGCCTGATATCAAGTAGTATATGAAATTGGAGGTCTGGCACAGGCAGGGCCTGATATCAAGATTCATATGAAATTGGAGGTCTGGCACAGGCAGGGCCTGATATCAAGTAGTGTATGAAATTGGAGACATAGAAGACTTGATCATGTTTTCAGATGTACTTTCTGACTAATGTCAATTTCATATCCTGAATTATTTTGTTAAATACTAAAACTATCGTACAAAGGGCCATTATACTCTATTTATGTATTTTATGCGAGACCCCTGTGAGACATGATCTATATATTGATTACTATATGTACCGTGAGGCACCTGACGGGTGCTATATATAGCACGGGCACAAAAGCACCCCATGTATATGCTGAAGGTCATTCATATAGACTTTGGTTAACAAATCGGTTAGATGCCAGGAGTTGCGCTATTTACTCTACATCAGCACCTCCTCATCAATCTCACACCACAGTGCAGCAGAATGCAAGGGGGTGGGGTGCAATGACCACCCCTGGTGCTACATTGAAGGGGCTCGTGGAGCGGTGCACTGGGAGGAGACACGCTTTGTCCTCCTCAGTCTCGGGCTCAGCGGTATAGCGCAGCGGACATGACGAATGATCGCAATATGTCGTGGGGGATTTGTGTGATATATACAGGTGTGGAAAAGTTTCCTACTGTGAGAATAGACGAGGGAAAAAGTGGAAGCCGTCTGTCATGGTGGGCAGCAGTTCTACGTTCTCTGCAGAGAACATCAAGTGAGAATTGTTGCAGAGGATAAAAGGGAAACATGTTGTCCATGGACATGTACTAATATATAGAGGGTCTATTAGAAAACGATGTATTGCAGTTTATACCGACACCATACTACTAATGTGAAGTCATGTTTGTAGATATAATATCAGTCTTTAAATATATATATTTAAAACGGTATTAATTAGGCCCACAATGGATAGAATTGAAATTAGAAACCATTTTCCAATGAATGCCTATGTGTGTTGTATTCTCATATAGTAGCAGCAATATATTACATACCAATTTATATTTGAAGAAGAATTCTTGAAATTGGAATCACTGAACTACTGGAATAGGAATGTACTTCTTGATGAAGCCAAAATGAAATAAAACTGCTGACTCATCGTCTAACGTCATCATTATAACGTTCACTACATATACATGTATACTCCACAGTAACTTAAAGGGCCTGCGAGGCTGGTATAGTGGTGGATTTGAAGCTGCATCGGGTACTGGAGGCATGGAGGGGACATCATTACATCCCCTAGGGGGTGGCAGTAGGAAGGTTTCATTACCAGCCCTGACATTATTGATTGTGTAGAGCGCTTCTACTAACGCTATTACTATGTCCCCATGATCCCTTCCTGCAATCCCCCGTCCCTAATTTGTGTAGATTGGATATGTCTAATTAGAGGTTGATGACCATCATGCCCTGTACACATATATAACATAGTGCAGTCCCCTGTGGCTGGACATAATTCAATGGTAAATGAATATTGAAATATTCAATACGTCAAATTAGACTTCCTGTGTGGTGTTTACGTAAGGCCAACTGCACAAGGCTTAACAGATGATTGAGTCCATCCGTTGACAAAATTACTAACGTTGCATTCATTTTCGTCAACTAAATCATAACGGCCGGATTAAATCGTTAGAGCTTATGTGGGATATGAAAGTACGCAAAGGAACTGCCTACTAAATCAATGTTGTATTCATCATGGATATTATATACAAGGACCGCACCTACTACATTTATATCCATGTACATCCATATGTTGAAGTATGACTCTTAAAGACATATGGCATGGCGTTAAGACACCCTTGACTACCTGACAATATAAAACAGTAATATAAAATATCGATCTGTAGCAGGTGTCCCCATATAACTCTAACTCCAAGTGATATAATATGTTTGGGGGTATTATATCATACGAGGATCAATACATTAATATTTATTATTGAACCCAATAAACACTTAGAAAACACACCATGGACCATATGGATAAGAGCGACCACGTGACTGCATAGTACTTTAACATTTCCATTCCCTAAGCTATACCCCTCTCTCTCACCGGGGACGCCCTACCCGAGCTGACCCCCCCCCCCCCTCGCCTCACTCCATCCCAACCCCCCGTGTAAAATTACCAAGCGGATTCGGCTATAAGAGTCCGGTCACGAATGTAGAGGACCAGTGAGTTGGATGTCATTATTCCACCGCCAACCCCTCTTCTACAAAGTACACTAACTTAATGGCATCAACCCCTAACCTTACGGCCGTGGAGGGACTATTTTATCGGCTGGAATCCCCTTTCTGTCCTGCCTTGGGGGCCATGCGTGATCTGAACCATGCTGGTGTGTCTCCATTGTCGTACAACACTGCATCTATCCAGATGAAGAAGGGACACGCGGCCAATGTGGGAACCTAATTAATTATCGCTAAATTTGATTAAATTTGCCTTTGAATTAACCTATTTGTGTGGCCAAACATCAGGCACGGCACCCCGTTTGTCTAAATATGGAGATGAAGCCCTCGGCCGGAAGCCAAAGGGTTCTTTTTACCTCGGTTCTGCCAATATTTAGATCACGAAAGACAAAGATGGATTAGATATCTGTGTACAACCTCCGGCTTCTAGCATGGTGGGTGGGTGGTGCCGTACAGTAACTTTGTACCCTGCCCTTATCCCCCCCCCCCAATGTATTGACAAGTTTTGTCCACATGCTACAAAGTGTCCACACCCATTATCATACACGTTATCTGGACTGGAATCTTTCCTAATAGAGGGAATAAAGCCAACACTTATGTCATAATATACTGACACTGATATTTCTGGTCGGAGTGGTTCTTAAGGTCAGCTGTATGGTAAAGATATATATGTATGTGGAAGAGAAATCATAGTCAAAGTGCAACTACAATGCCCCCAATGATATCTTCCCTTGATGTAAAGATATCCTGTGGACACTGTTTGGATGTGGTCAATGCGTGACAATAAACCTCCCCATTCAGTGCACAGTTTCTCCAGTATGCTGGTGATGGTACAGCCATGAAACAATCGTATTCATACAAGAATGGGGGATGCAGGATTGTGGTCAGCTTGTGTACATTAAACCATGTATAGACAGCACGATACATGGAGGCTTCCTTATCATTTATCATCCTGATGCATAAATGGAGTAGCTCATTGGTGCATCATGCCATCCATTTGGATTGGAAATGTATCAACCTCATATATAAAGTTGGCATGATACATGGATACGGGTCAGTGTTCAGATGGCTCTATTTCAGACAAAATTATATTGAAATACAAAGTTTATCGAAGAAATTGAGCCTGATCACGAGGGCATGGGCGGGCTGCTTTGCAGCCTTGCCGCCCATGCCCTCAGGCAGGGCCTAATTCTAGGACAATGCCCGAGAGAGCAGGCTCCATTTTGGTTCTACCATAGGTATGTTAATCACAATCTATTAAGTCACATTGCAGTCACATTGCATGACAATGACGTCACAAATGTCCTGGGCATTATCCCTGGGGCATTATCCCAGGATTAATTATGACCAGCCTCGTTCTGGTTAGCATTGATGTCTATTGGATCAACATGCTCTGTCTGCCCGCCTAGGGTAGAACTCATATTAAAAAGAGAAGTGCCCCGCCCAGATGGTTCTGCTCTGGAATAAATTTATTCATGTAGCCTTCCCTAGACATGAGCTTCCAGTGGCAATGAAGACCTTCCCACGGCCATGTCGCCATGTTAGTCTAGAAGACTCGTTTATTCAGCTCCAATATTCAAGGTTATAGCAGGACTGGACTTTTATCAGCTCTCCCTTATTACATCCATATTCCACAGCACTCGCCTTATTCAGTCTGATACATCGTCCATCTTAGGGCGTGTTCAATTGCAGCTGGGGTGAGCGTCATGCATAACCCATGACCACGTACCAGCAGCTTGCTCAATGAATGCAAACCTTCCTGAAGTGGTCGATTTATACTATCAGAAACTACTCCCATTCTAAAGCCCCTAGAGAGAGATATTCCCCATAACCATGTAGTGTGTACTGGTGTCAAGCTGCCATATTTTTGGCTAAACCAGCTGTGTTATCAAGCTAATCAGCAGATGGCTGTTTGGTCCTATACAGTGTATACCCACCATGTAATCTGCTCACCTCCATGTAATCTGTCTCACCTCCGGCCCCTCTCACTACCCAATCACATTCCAGCCTGATCGATAGCTCCTGCTCCAGCCCGAGTACGTCTCATCAAGATGCGCCTTAACCCATAGCAGCGCAGCAATTTAAACCACGTTATTTACATAGTGCCCTTCCATCTCCATCTTAACTGCTAAGACTTCGAAAATGTAAATTGAATATTCTCTTGTAGTTCAAAATGACATTAAACAATGGAGGATTATCTCATTCTTTTTGATAGTTGGAAAGTCTATATGGAACTAATTATGGTGGCATAATCAGCTGATCTGTTATAGCCATAGTTGTGTATATCATATGCTATTCTAATCATCATGTATAGGCATGTGCATTACTACTTGTTATGTTCAACTAATACAGACTAATACAATAAAACCTAGAAGTACGATATGTATACCATGGAAACAAAATACAAAACACTTCCTAGTTCTAAAAATTACATCTGGCACCATGGGCAACTGTTAACAACGTTATACAGCTGATGACTGCAATACTGCTAGTATGTACAGCTTTTATACCCCAGTGACCCAGGTCCAACTATGCTACCACTGTTAAATCATGGTAACACAAGACCATCATTATGACGTTGGGCCCAGTAATGCCATTTTGATGTAGCTCTGATGTCCCCCTACCCCCCAGATCCCCACTGTGTTTTATATCTCTGTGAGTACATGTAGTTGCACTAAGTAAATTTGTTAGCTTGTCTGTCGTCATTGGGGTGGTGGGGTGAGATGAGGGGGTTAGTTGGGTTAAAGGCAGCAGCTGGTAAGGATATTACCAGTAATGATCTGACTTTAGGAGCTATGGTACATCCAAAGCTAAGACCACAGAAACTCAATATGTGATATTCAGCAGTGAGCTCCGATTCGAATTACAATTGGACCTTCAAAATATTTTCTGAGCTCTTCATATTCATCAGGGTCACTCCTAGATTCATCCAGATCCAATTTGATCCTTTTTATTCACTTACTTGAGAGGGTGGGGGCTCTTAATAAAAATTAAGATGGGCAACTTTCAAAAAGCACCAGGATGCTCCATTTCTCTTCTAGATTCTCAAACTTTCTCAGTTCTTTTCTCGGCCGTATACGCATATCTACCTCTCTTTCTCAGTATAGTTTGAAGGCACAACCTGTTAAGCTGACAACCTATTGTGTAGACGGAGTATGTAGTACTATGTAGATAGGCGTGTTCTCCACTAGGCTATCATGGAAGGGGTAATAACCACGTTATATGCTAGCCTTGTGGGACTGGTCCGTACCATGGGCGGGTAAACTACTCACTATCAGGCTATCAGCTACTTCCCACTCATAGAAATCATACTACCTGACCTTGGTATCAAACCCTATACTCCAAGTCTTGAGAACACGATAAACAAAAGGTGTTGTGCCACTTGTATCCATTTGCTTTTGGTGATTCATTTGGGTATTATTTAAAAGTGGAAATACAAAGGTAAACACATGGATATGGGAACGTTCATAAATGACGTCACCGGCTAGAGGATGGGGGTGTGAGGGGTCTTTTGGTTTGGTGACGAAAGGTGACCAGGGCCGTACATTTCTATAGGCAAGTAGAAAATAGGGTAGGGAGTTTGATAAGGTCCCAGAATAGGTGATGTCATTTGTGAACGTTCCCTATGCTCAGACTTAGTTGTTTTAACGTTAATGTTCGTAGTACTGCATGAGAGGTAGGCTCTATACTTAGGCCTCTTGTGTGGAGAGTAGCTTTCAGTCTATAGACAGCAGGTGGCACTTAGGTTATATGCACTGTGCTACCTTTGTCGCTAAGCTCAACGTGTTTTTACTGTTTCACCGCCTCCGCGAAAGGCATTCTTACTTGGCCACAGAGAAGGGCACAGCTGCCGACGGTAATCCTATATAGCTCCCCCGCCCCAGCATAGAATACTGAATGGAAAACAGAAAAGTTTTTTTTAAAAAGAAATACCAGTACATGTTGAGTTTTTTTCATCACCAAAAAACACACATCCACTCACTCCACTAATGAAAGCAGACTATCTTTATGTAGAGAACACGTGTCAGTGAACACTTCATGGGTCTTGGCATTTAGTCGATACCCTGTCTTATAAGCTGTTCTTATGATGTTGGCCCAACTATCTGGGCAGTATTGACATACTGTGTAAGTCTATAAAGGTATGGCTGATAAGAAGTCCTTAGTGGGTTGTGCACAACTTATAGGCGGTAAGGGTGTTTGGGAATTCTGGCGCTCATATCAAAATTAAGTTTCCTTCTACTTTTAGTTGGACTAATTTAGATGCCATGGGAAGTGCTGATAGAAATGGATACTGGAATAATATTGGTGAACCATCTCCTAATCGATATCGATCAATTTCTAAACCAATTTCTTTTACTTTTGCAGGTAAATAAATTTGAGACGGAGAAGGTGTCTTTAGAAAAGGATGTGGCTTCTATAACTTCTAAACTCGTCGACGCCAAGGTCACGATATGTGACCTAGAGGATGAGAGCGTAAGTACTAACCACAGGGCTTTCTATATATCTAACGTTTGTTTGATTATAATGTAAACTACACTTACCTGTAGTAATGGTCAGTGATATACTCATTAATTTACCCATTGATATACACATGACACTGCACACTGTGACTGTCAACGTGAATCTAAAAACTGCAGAACCATAAAGAACTTATAGAGATCAGAGCTAGACATTGATTTCTTGTAGTGGTGAATGGTATGAAGGGAATGCTTCATTCATTGATCCAACTTTACTGCCGGAAGTCCAAAAAGGTTACCACGAGCTAAGAAGGCCTTGCTCCTCTAAAGTAAGATTGGTGGGGATAGAAAACTAAAATGGCAGTTGATGCACAGCAAGGTTCAAATCAATGGTAGCAGTCCATGTATTGGAGTTTGGCTGGATGGGCTTCAGTGAGAGCAGCTCATGCTGGGCAGTGAGCTGCTCCCTGGGGTGGGGCATGTGAGACAGGACCTACCACCTCCTTGTGCATGCAGGAACCCATTGATGGTGGCCTGGGGTCGGCGCTGTAGTGTCATTTTATTGGACCATTAGGACCGTTCAGTGGATTGTTGCAGGCACTTTTCCAGCAATCTATTGAATTTCCGTTTAGCGCCGATTCGCAATGCAGAGCAGGTAGTTGTCACGAAGACCTAAACCCAATTCAGTTCTTCCAAGCATCTGCATGAAGGGTAATGAATAGTGAAATTGGGATAGGCGCTAATGATGTTAGAAGAAGGTTAATGCCATTACAAAATGCCATAAGATTGTAATGCTAATTGGGTTGTAATGCTAATTGGGAGGTGCCTGGTAATGGAAGTGTCTTTACTTTTGTATTGTAATCTATAGGTAATTGGCACATTCTGAACAGCTCAACATTGGTTATGCATTGCATTGTTACGTAAGTAAGATGTACTCCTGTCACCCTTTGAGCGCACTACCATAATAACGTAGTTTATGTAGTTGGTCTACTCTCTCAAAAAATATACCTTCTATAGACATCATAGACAGAGACAATCACCATGGTCTGACACTTCCCAGTACAAAACCTTAACACTCTAAGGACTGCATAATGTTTTAATGTGCTATGCCCTTTGTCGGCATGATACATCACTCGTCATGGCTGCACTTGAGCATTATGCCGACCCTTCGTGAGTGAATCCACCCCTCAGGATGATACATGAGTCATGATGCATAAAAATATCATGCAAATAAAGGGCATCGCATATTAAAGCAAGGGGTTAACGCAAGTGTTAACCTGTATACACGTGCATGGCCGCTGTGGGTCTACTCTGTGTGAGTACACATGTGTTGGGATTAAGAACCCCTTTTATGTATCAATATATATGTATGTTTATTTCGTGTACAACAATAGGGGGAACCAGTAAGCCCTGTTGGGGGTAAACACATAACACAACGATTCCGGAGCTACATATCACCAAGGGAAATAACACAAAATGATGTTCACGTGAAAGTTTGGATTACCAACATCCTCTGATCATTTCGATAACACAGGATCAGCCGGTGCTAGATTATTCTGTCAATCCCACTTTGTATATAATATTGTATTTCATATACAATATAATATTTGACCATGTTTTGAAAACTGTATGTGCTATGACACATCACACCAACATATAGTACACTAGCTACTCCTCCCACTGGTCTCCTGTCGGCTGGTTGCCAATGTGAGTTGGTGTGTGATACTCCCACGTGACACCCTTACAACAACTGTACCGTCTGGCACTCAGTGACACCCAGACATAGGGGGCGGGGTCGGGTCAGGCACACAGCGGGGGTAGGGGGGGGGGGTAGGATAGGGTCAGGGGTGGAGGCACGTACGTTTATAACTATATGTTGCTCTTTAGACACTGCATGCATGTAGGAGTACATTAGTAGAGTTAGGACCTGGCAACAGTGATAGAATTCGTGGGAATGGTTGTAGTAAATTCCAACATGATTTTGGTGAGTGAGTAATGGTTGTTTATAACGTCATATCGACAGCTAAGGTCATATTCAGGGCGAGGAAGTTACATTAGAATAGTTTTTTTAGGTTAATATGTGTCTGTGTCCGCGCATATGGGCACCAAAAAGATGAACAAAAAAGAGGGTAATAAGACCCCTCTAAGACTAGGGAAACCTCCAACATGATGTTATAACACATGTTGATAATCCTGCTTTATAATCATGCTTCATGTACCTCATCTACACTTCCTAAATATTGATAGCTATTAACCCTTCCACCCAGTACGCCAATATATTGCACAGAATTGTATTGAGTTACCAAGAAAAGTGGTAGAGGGGTTAATTGGATAGCTGATTTAGCTTCCCTAAATATATTACGTTAGTTTAAAATCACCTGCCAAAATTGAGGAGTTAAGTCATGGCACATCACTCCCCTGCCAACTTGATGATGAGATATCTTCTGGTCAGAAAAAAAGGTAGTGGAACTGTTCCATTGGTACATGTTCTAACTCACAGATACTAGTAGTTTCCGGGGGGAGGGAGGGGGGACAGCTGTGGCGGACACGTGACAGTCCTTGGGGCTATGAGAATGACGGCGCAAAGCAGCACGGGAAGGTCGAGACGCAGCCCGTCAACAACGCCCTCTGGGCGGAGCTGATAAAACATGAAAAGTGCCCTTTGTGGTCCCCTAGCGTCCCCCCAGTCCATCCCCTACACCAAGACTGCTATACAAGTCACATGACGTCACATATAAGTTGGTTTGGTCTTCTTTAAGGTCACCTAATATGGCTTTTCATGAGGTTAAGCTCAAAGGCTTGAAAGGCAACATTCTTTTGAGTTTGTGCCTAGAACTGCAAGCTCCCCCCACCCCCGCACATGTCTAAGTTCATAATGGGGATTCAATGCTGGGGGTCTGTTTCGTACCTCCTTATCTCCATGGACTATAGTCTCTATAGTATTATACTCTACAAAAAGTACAAAACTTGGGGATACACATACCAACTTTACTTTCTCTGACTTACCCAATCCTTCCTGATTTGGAGCCTTCTCCATTGCAGCTCTGGTAGCCTCTGTTTACACCATTGCCCCCTTAGTTAATACTCACTCTGCCCCCTCCTAACTCCCTATTCTCCTGTACCTTATCACCCCAGTACTATAGGCTATCACCACCATTAGCCAGCACCAACGGCAGTTAAGGCCCTGGAGGCGTATAGCGCTGTAGCTGAGATGACACCTCCTGTGGTGACAGTGGACCCAATCTACCCTTCCACTTTGCGGCCCACATATATCTTACAGCCACAGCTTTGTGCCTGCCGGTGAGCAGCTTTCCACACAATTTGCCGCTGATCCCCCAGCCTCACCGGAGCGGCTCGCGAGCTGCTCGCTGCAGCCAGACGGCTTCTGATGGATCCAGAAATAATCACTCTTTAGATGTCCTATATATAAGGGCCGCATAGTGCTTGGGTATACTATGTGCTTTATCGCCATGCTGCATAAATGCATGAGTGCAAGAGTGACGAGTCTACTAGCCAACTGGTGCTGTCAGAATGCAAGATGACGATCCAATGGGTTTGATACGCTCCTGAGGGATCGATATGATGCCCTGGCGAGTCTTCTCACTGGGGATGTATTCATGCATCATGACGACAACCCAGTAAACCACTATGCGATCCTTAAAGGGTTAGATGTCCTTGACTAGGGCAGTCCCAGAGAGCTATTTATGGTGTGGCTGGTGCGTGTTTGGGATCCTGCACGCTTGGGTTGGTGCCTGAGCTTTTCCAGTGTACAGTACCTGTATATATAGTGTAACGGTATATCTTCATAATAACAGACAGGGATAACGTGGTTAATGGTAGCAAGGCACCAGGCCTTGGGCAATGCACTTATGGAGCGCAGTGTAGGGATTTTTTCCCAATTATTTCCAAACAATGTACATGTATACGTGCATCACTGCAAAACATACAGAACGCAAACAAGAGCCTAGAAAATATTGTATATGGGAGGGTACCGCTGGTGTTTCCACATAGGTATCATTCTAAATGCGTATACCATTGTTTAAATTAATATCTAACGATTCTAGCTGAAATAAAAGTAGACCTGGAATTTATAAAGGCAGAACAAAATCTGCTTGAAAAGCTATGGCTTTTGGCAGTCGGTTGCTTGCAGGTACATTTTTAATATCTAAGTATTTAAATCTGCCTGGATTTTCTGTCTGATGATTCAGGTAAAACTGCCTGCAAACTCAATCAACCACATCCCTGTCTATCCCTGTCCAACCCCTCACATCTACCCCTACCCCACATGTCTACCATATACAGGTAGATTCCAGATAAGGGTACCAGGCTTTGATGTGCTCCTTGGGTAAATTGCCTTCCAAGTTAGTCGTCACCTTTGAGGGTTATAACTTCAAAGCCTCTGGTTCTACTGTTATCAAGCTTATGAAATAGAGATTAGTTGAAGGCTTAGGTGTGACATCTACAAGGGCAGGATTAACCCTTTAAGGGTCGCGTAGTGCTTTAATGCACTGTCTTTTCTCGTCATGATGCTTGAATGCAGTCCTGGCAAGTAACTTGACAGTACTGCATTCAAGCATCATATCGACCTTAATGGAGTTAATACATTCCCAATGGGTTGGCATGATGCATGAATGAGTGGCCGCATTCTTGTATCATGGCATGATGCATGAACCACCACCCCCATTCTTGCCCCTACATACTGGATGAAAGGGTTTAAGGTAAAAACAGCCCAGACAGCGTAATTAGTGTCTGTCTGGGTGTGAAGTCATGAGACACCATGAGAGCCAAAGGCAGAGAAAAATGAGGACGGAAGGAAGGAAGGAAGGAAAATCTTGGCGCGGAGAAAGGTGAAGAGGGAAATACGAGCCAACGGAGGTGGATTTTAAAAAGAAGCATATCCTAGGGGAACCTGGTTTGACTTTTAAGACAGAGGACCTTGGCCCTTTGAGTGAAGGTTGACTGGCTGAGATTGGCTTTCTGTTCTATCTGAGAAAATGAGACACGGAAATAGGGAGCTCAGGTCTCTATTATGTGATTGACAGGCCATGGGGATCCCCCAGCCACCCGTATACCCTGTCTGGGGGTAGGGTGGGTGGGGTGACTGATATTGAGGCTCCCTCCACGAGATGGCCATTTATGGCCATACATTTATTATGCATCTGTCAATCTCTCTCTGTATGGTGGAACTGGGGGGTTATTACAAAGATATAAGTGGGTAGATTACTGCTGCAATGCAGTGCTGGCGTTGTATTGATTGACTTATGAAGGGTCTGTATATAGTTCCAGAGTAAGGAAATGGAGAATTCATTGTTGGTATAAAACATTTAAATAGTTTTAGGTTTGCTATATACATGGACAATATAATGAGCAGGATAGTTTCTAGCGCTACAGATGCACCCCACATGGTAATGGGATAAACGGATCAAGGACTTCTTGTCCCTACCTTTCACACATGTTAATGGAAAGGGTCTGTGTTTAAATTAAACATTCTCTATACGGTAGATATGAGAAATAGATAGGTGATGTACGGTCTGTGTGTGTCCCGACATCTTTGTTGCAAGGGACACTGATAAGAGCAAAAAATAATTAATCGTTGCTCTTTAGACACTGCATTCAAGTGTGGCAGTGACGTAGATGTCCTTCTCTACCGAATGTGAATTTGCACATATATAAAGTAATATGCTTTTACCTTGAATTCATATTAGGTTTGTCCTGCAAATATCGTATTTGTACTTCAATTGTGGGAGGACAATCGCCGTTCAACCTAAGGGAATGGAAGAAACGCTGGATAGGATATACAGTAAACACTGTATAGGATATCCAGTGGCGAAAAGAACGTATTCCTAGAATGTGCTTCTATTAGAGCAGCTCCCTCATTCGGCCATAGCCACGTACTAGGTTGTCATCCGTCCTGTGCCCTACCCTGAAGGTACCATAAACACCTCGCGTAGAAGCCGCACCCGCGTAGAAGCCGCATCTCAAATTATGTCAAATCCTAGAAGCCGCACAGGGGGTCTGAAAATTTAGTTCTTTATTATACTTTGATGTAAAGACCCACAGCCGCACCCCATATATATGTTTTGTATCAAATTAAAGCTGGGCTTGATTAGTGTAAAAGCGGATTATAGGTGAGGTTTTGCGGTGTTAACGTATTTCATGCACGTGCACCGTACATCTCCAATATGGATGCTGCCTTCATAGGGCCTATTTAGGGCTCTTCACATTCCATACCTCCCCACCGCTCCACCAGGGAACAGGGATGATTGAATATTGGAAATCCAATCCCATACCATCAGAAGGAGAAAAGCATAGGTCATTCGGTCATATTATGCCTATTTGATGGAAGATGTAGCTTATATCATTGAGGATAGCTATGAGGTTACGTTGGCCATCCCAGTGACATATTGGTGGGAGTTTACGTGGATTAACATGACCAATATAAGACATTGCCCCAATGCATATGGCCTCTTTGTACATGTCCAATTATCCACTGGCCACTTGTCTTTCATATCATTAATATGTTTGAGGTTGAGAAAAACAGAACATGTAACGTCGTCCTAAATGCCTAGATTTCTCCAGAAATAGAAGAATTAGGTGAATGGAATACAATGGTCTACCCCTTTACTGTATACTGTACTTTCCAGAACAGCCCAATGATGGAATAAGTCATCATTTATATGTCATCATGAAGTAGTCATTCAGCTCACATAGAAGGTAGTGCATCCATATTTCAGGACGTCAAAACGTACTTAGAATATTGCAGTCAACAATCATGGGGAGGTGGCAGACCACTGCAATGTTTTTTTGTCGTCATGATGCACCCTAATTGCCTCTCTGGTCTACACATCACAATCTCACAATGTCGTTATCTATTCTCTAAAATAGTATGTGCTATTATTGTGAAATACTGTATAAGTAGTATATGAAAAGAAGTCATTTTGTCAGGATCCAAAAGAGCAATGCCATTGGGTATTGATATAATAGGGGCACCAACGTCACGTATTAAAAAAACAAAAACATCTCAGGTCGTGGATTTAAATCGTCGTATTTCTATTCTAGGACGTTACATAAGCCGGGTACATAAGGCAACATGTCTGTGTTTAGATGATCAGCCATTTTAGGCACAAACTATACGGCTAAAATGGGATATGAAACCAATGACGTTGAAGTCCATACTTCGAGGGGAGGAAAGAAGAAAGTGATAGAAAGGGGAAATGTAATGAAAGTGTGGAGTGATCTAGTATCGGTGCTATCCTCTCTATCACGTGTGACGCACCGCTAACCCGCTATCACCCAGACATGCGCAGTGTAAGCCAGACGTGACGGTGATATCAGTGGTGCCGCCTACTGGGAAATGCCAGAGGCGAGCTGTGGCACAAGGGAGCTTCCCCTCATCGCTAAATCCGATTTAACCAGCCGGTGGCGGGGTAGGAGGAACGGCCGATGGGGGCTCTTTTAGTCTAGGATCACTGTATTGAAAATATGGCTGTCCTCAAGTAATCTCATCACAGAGGGTTCACTGGGGACATAGGTGACTCCCGGGGATGCCCCTAAAGCATAGAAACCTCGCAGTTTTATAAGGGATTATAAGGGTGTGGTACCAGGGCGAGGAGGGGGGGGGCACTGTGGTATGATTTGGATACCTACTGCAGCACCACCCTTGGGAGCGGTGGTCGGATGACAGTAAGGCTAAAAAAAGAGGGGCGGTCACGGACATATGCAGGGGGCTTAATACCACTTATGTGAAGACTCCCCTTAGTGTATACAGCATTATTTGGGCTTATTGGTAAGTTTGCCATTTCGTCAAAGAGTCAGCACTTCCCCAAGGGACAATAGTACATGTATAATCAATATCCTCTGCCTTTGCGGCTACGGTATATTGCTGGTCATTCAATTAGGAAAGGGCCTAGTCTGCTCTATTATGCAATGCCTTGCCCTTCAAATGATGTAGACTATATAGGGCAACTATTCTACAAATATATGACAAATAGTCTACAGTTAATTTCATCTTATAATGCCTACTATTTAGATAATATTAAAGACTGCTTGTTTTTTATTTACAGGAGAGGTTTAGGAACGACTGCAATTTGGCTGTCCAAATGCTACAATGTAAACCTTCTAATTTCGTCGCTCATAAGCTCAATACGGTATGTATCCGTTTGTAACCCATCTCATGTATATCTATCGCAATCGGTCAGCAAAACATCTAACCGAGATCACAAAATACCCTAGTTGACTATGACAGATAGCTACCAAAACCATTTTCCCCTTCAGTTTATGGAACTGAAAAGCGGCCTATTTGTACGGTATAAATATACTCCCACATCGTTCAGGACCTCGATTTAATTTTACACCATGAAGTACCGTAATAAAGGAAATTTCTCCCAAAAAAAGAAAGAAAAAATGTTTCTATAATAATTTCTATCACCGGTATAAGCAGTTCTACCTACCTGTTACGTGAATGCCATGAGCCTTTTCCAGATAATGCATAGGCTGCCATATCCTTTCTTCCAAAATACAATACATGTATACATGTATTAATGGACAATAGTTTTTTAGGGTCTAACTATTTTGAATATGCCTATGTAAGAACTAGCTTTTGCTTATAAGTATCTTTATATTTTAAAAACAAATTATGAAAATAAAAAACTAAAATTGACATGTTTTGCCTGCAGTTACCACTGGACCTGCAGGAGCGGGTCAAGTCACACATGACGCGGGAGCAGATCATAGACCTGGAGGATGCCTCAACCCCTCCTCCTCCAGAGACCAAGATGATCCGGGTGCCCATGCCCACCTTCCCTCCCACCGCCATGGTCTACTCCATCAACCGGGTTACGCCGCCCCCTCCGCCACCGCCCCCGCCCGCTGACGAGGACCGAGTTGACACCGTGCCCACAGCGCTCATCGCCAAGGTGCTGTCGCAGCCGGAGGCACGGCGTAAGCCGCGGCGTATCTATATCTGTAATAAGTGTAAGGTAGATGTGATAGTGCACGACAAGGAGGTGCAGGCATGTCTCTTACCGCATGGCAAGGGTGCCGGAGAACCCAATGGCTACGGGCCTGCAGCCGGGCTCGGGGCCCAGCGGACTCACCGTAGCGCCTTGCACCCGGGTGTACACAGGACACGTCTGAATTCTACTGAGACAGAGATCTAGCAGTGGTTTTCTCTACCCCCTAATGCCCCCTGCTCCCTCAGCCCACTCGCTGGCCGCCAGCGCCTTGTCGCTGGTCCTGAACCAACTCGGTGGGAACATATCACGTCTGAGCTGCTCTGAGCATAACACCTATTGGTCACCTGTACATACATAAACCTGTCTACTTACACATGGTGTGGATGCATGACAAGTATCTTCACCTTCCTGGGCGCAGTACCTTGGAGGATATCGTCTAAACAGAGGCCATAGTTTTACTACAGTCCACACATAGCGACAGAGAAGTAAATCGAAAATAAACCTGTGTTATACCATTAATTCGTGGTTATACTGATGTCAAATAAATATAGAATATTTACATTATGTATAATAGCAATCATAAGTGTGGAATGTGTGATGGAATCTGAATTTAGATGTATGTATATTCACCTTCATAAGGCACCAATATTGTCAGACTTTACGGAGTACTCGTGACAGCAACCGGCCAAATTATCTGAAAAAAAATTGGCGCGTGTGGCCTTGTCATAACAGGATCATACTGAAAGCTTGACACTTTCACTCCAACTATCTATTGAAAGCGTGTTTGATGTTGTCATCGTTTGTGTGAATGAAACTCATTGCGATAAAAGATGCAAAATGAATCGCTCTAGTGTCGGGAGTAAGGGAGATGGTGCTTATTGCCCTGAGTCTGCTAGCGTGATTGCGACATGGTTAACAGAATTAAACGTAAATTCTGCGGTAGAAGCAAAAGCCGTTGCTTTTACGAAAGTTGGGATCCCAGTGCGGCTTACATGATTCGGCTGAACTCAAGGTGCGAATATATATGAGGCTTTTTGCTACCCCAGATGCCACTGATATGATTTGCATCAACTCTGGATATGGCTTATACAAAATGTACAAGGGTTAAGCATATACGCAAGAATTTACAATAGACGTGTAGTAAGGTGGGTAATGGGCCTGAAGATTAATTGGTTCTCCCGATTACAAATAAGAACACCCAATTATCAGTCTGATTACTCGTATGTCGCATTATAATCACCTCAGCAGACCTGGGGCATGAGTCATCTTGTTCCAAACTCCCTGTTTGCACTGAATAGGAACTTCTTGAATTCCTCTGTGGTAAAGTGTATTTACTCATCCATTTGTGTCCATGATTCCCAATCACAGCGGCATAATCTCCGGGGGGAGTGCAGGTTGATTCCAGAGAAAAACTGGGAAAAGGGATGTAAATATATCATAAGTTGATAAAGTGTAGTTATCATCTGGGTTCTTGAGTGAGTAGTGAGCGGGTAATGTGTTACTCGGCCGGTGGGTCGTGTTGGAGGAGTGCTCCTGTAGGACTTAAGTGGCTAACACTGCATGTTCAAGTGCCTGGAGTTCACTTCATTCTACATGCTTTAGAGCTAAAACAGTATAAAACTTGGACCCACCTCAACTCTTATATATATAGTGAACTATTGATTACATCCTTAAATATTGCCATTCTTTTTTTAATTTACTGTGTTGCTACCTCTATTCTGTACCAAATGTGCATTTTTTGTTCTGTGTTATTAAGAACGTCTTTAGTGCATTTTGACTTCCATGACAAGTTTCATCTGGAACAAGGTTCCATAACACTAGTTTATAGAACAGGTAGCAGTGCCACTTATTCCTTGTGATATACCAATGTTCAAACTCTGCTAAAGGCGAATGTAATAATTTTTTATGTCTATTTCTTTTATTAAACATTATTTGATTTTTAATAAATATGAAACAGTGTTTTTAAATCAAAATGTTGACGGGGATAGAAGAAAGATTCATGTACATCAGGGGACCTGCAGAATCGGGAAACTTGTTCTCAGTGGTCAAATATCAAATCGCCTTAGAAATCCTCTAAAACATTACATGTTCCATCCAAGTGCCCCTTAAATGCTGGGGAGATGTTGATGTAAAAATGAAACTAGTGTCAATGATAATACTATACTTTGTGCTATCTAGTCTTGAGTGAATACTGTGTATTTCTGCTGAAGGATAATGTTCTACGATAATGATTTTCTGTTACTAACAGTGTTTTACAATACACATATAATCTGGTGTAGACGGTCTGCTTATTTCTCGTTTTGAAGATATGAGTTAATGTAGTATTGTATAACTATTATGATACCGGTGCCAAAAATGAGGAATGGCACGCTAATACTAAGTTGTTGGGAATTACATCACTGATTAGGTATATATCCCATATAAAGTGGTAGTCAAGGGTGGTTACTGTATGGATTAGTTATGATTCGATTTTGGGAGAAATTTTGAAGTTGTGGTACTAGTAAAAGGTCCAAATGGTGTATTTTCTTTAACAACGTGAATACATCTATTTTCCTTTTAACAACTTCATCAGTGTATTACAATATTGATTGTCCTTTACTAAAATAGTGTAACAGGTGGTGCACTATTGATAGTCAATTGTGAACTGTATAACATACATTTACACATGTATTATATACACAATGTGGGCGGCATTCTAGAGGTGCAGATGTAGGGGTTACTAATAGAAATCTGCGGTGCTAAATTTCTAATACCTGAAACGTTAATCTAGGAAATCTAAAGGGTGATAAAACTCTTCCAAAACAAAAGTGTTTCAGTTACTGCATAATCACACCCAATGTGGTATCCTTGCAGTTGTATTTCCAGTTCTGCTCACGGAGACGGACTTGCCGTTTTGTAATATGGTAATGGCATTTCTATCAATATTTTGTACATTCAATTTTTTTTCAGGACATAATTGATATTTATTTCTTCCAGATCCAGCAAATATATCCACAGCTAGGCAATTACTTCATAATGCGCTGTCCCTAAAAGTAGCATAGTGTACGTCCTGGGGCCATCACTGTATAAGGCAAGGGAGTACATGAAACTGACTCACTAAGGGATGTATTCAAACAGGTTATGTACATAAGAGGGACTGTTATAACAGAGCAAAGCCTGTCATTGAAATCCATTCAAGTTCTAGAAGCCTCGTGCCTGTACTTCGGGGGTCACTATTATAAACTGTACTCCAAGGGTAATGTGGACGATCATATCTGACATGGATTTTAGCAAAACTATGATGTTCGTTGATATTCTGCTCATGGAATAAATCAAATCATTTATAATCGTGTCTGCTTCACATTATTTTTCTGGGCTGGATTTCCTATTAATGTAGTAATCCGCTAGATATTCAAAGCTCTGCTTCTACGTTCAGAAGTACCAGTGATGGCACCTCGTGGCCACTTTCTTGAGAAATACTATTACCCAGTAGTATGGAAGCCATTAATGACTATCTAGTAAAGCGAATACATTCAAAGGAACAAACATGTGCAACTAATTAAAATTGATGAGCATTACAATTTAGAACTATTTGAATTAAAATAGAAAAGTAACAAAAACAGATACCGGTATACAGATAATGAATTGGCCTTTATTTTACAAGTGATTTAATTTGTGATTTTAGTAGCACCGAATACAGCAACATTTGTTTTACAAATGGCATGGATCTATAACTATGAACATATAGTATATAATTACATCCATCCCCAAGTTTCACACCCAGTACTTCAATACTTTATACATTGTAGCAGTAAGATGCCTATTGCCATATGTCTATATCCCCGCTCCATGAGCTGCTCGCCACTGTGCTGCTCAGTACTGGGTGCCAGGCTACGTCCAGGTAGATTTGGTTGGCATCACCGAGTTGTTTGAGTGGGACGGCTTTCTGGTAGTCCCATACGGTCACTTTACTGTCCGCACTGCCCGACACGACAAGCCGCCCATCGGGGCTGTAGTCACAGCCGATCGAGTACCCCAACACCTGCCGAGGAGGGAATATGCAATAGTAATTTGCTATTCATGGACAAAGAAATTATATCTCTACCTGTTGCCATATTTTACCTTAAATCGATATTGGGGTCCAGTACCGTAAAAAGAAGGGGATTGGGGGAGGAGGGGGCAAAGACCCTTTTAGGGAGAAATGGGGACAGAATGGGACATATTCAGAACACATTAAAATATATTTCAAAAGAAATCCTACCGGCATATAAGATTGTAGATATGTGCGATATATTAGTTTGATGGTTGGAGTTGCCTAGTAAAATGTCCTTAGTACGCCCCTGGGGTTATACCCATGAATTGAATATTCACGTATATACCATAACTCTTCAGACTATAAGTATCTTTACCTTGTGTCCCTCGAACCGCTTACATCGGTTCATCTTGTAAGGTCTGATAGTTGAGAAGAGGCACATGTAGTTGCCGCCTGACTGCGCCATGACCTCCGACTGGTGAGGATGCAGACCAAGACGCGG
Organism: Harmothoe impar; assembly: GCA_947462335.1. Taxonomy (NCBI): domain Eukaryota; kingdom Metazoa; phylum Annelida; class Polychaeta; order Phyllodocida; family Polynoidae; genus Harmothoe; species Harmothoe impar. The sequence continues at coordinate 85,537,992 of OX381704.1, read as the reverse complement.
ACACACATAGCGTTCCTAGTGGCACAAATAAATTCAAATAACATACTTTAAGACAGATTATTTGGGAATTTACCTTTCCTATAAGACCTTTTCTTGAAGTAGAGGCTCGTTTTATAGGCTGGGTTTTATTACATTAGATTAAAAGACGATTATTTTTCTCAAAGTAGGTGGTCATCTTAAAGGTGGGGTATTGACCCTTCATACATTCTATCTTCTTGATTTTACTCTAGACAGACTTGACTTGAACTTTAATCAAATCTCTGTAAATATGACATTACGTACAGAACTTGATTCACTATAGAGAGATGTTATATATGTTACTTTAATACCTGGTAAACTTGGTTTGATAGGACCACACCGCTACCAAAGTCATACACCATAATGGTACGGTCAGCCGAGTCTTGGGTCACCATGTCTGTACTGATGAAAAACTCACGACCGTCCTGGGTGAAGACCAAGTCCTGAACCTGCAATACGATCATAGTTTTTGACCATTTTTTTGGCATTAATAAACCTTTACAAAGTGAAATTGCAAGTAAAATATATTATGTGGATATTCATCTAGAAGAAATCCCAAACAAACATTATTTGACAGGGTCTTTTACTTGTGTAGTTTAAATCTTCGAAATGTCCACACACGCAATATAATAATTGTAATAAAATTAAATTAAACATAAATGAAATAAAATTGCAGATTAATGCCTGCTGTCCTACCTGTCCAAAGGAATGTTTATAGCTGAAAGTCTTAATACACGACTCTGGAGACCTAATATCCCAACATAAGACTCTATCTTTGGATCCAGCAAGGATGTAGTTGGGGTTCACTGGATGGTACTTGATACATGTCAGAAAGTCTCGGTGCTCAAAGGTTCCTATTTCCACTCCTGAAAATCAAGTATATGGTTCTCTAGTTATGATGGTTCATGTAATGTAGCCTTTATTGAATGATTTTCTTTTTCTAATTGAACGTACTGATTGTCATTCTGACGGGATTAATACATTTATGAGAATTATTAATAAATTTGCTGTTTGTCTTGCCTTTGTCATAAAGACATGTACATGTATCTTGTACCGGTACCGGTACCGTACTAGGGGAGGGATATATGTACTGTAGGCTACCAACCTTTCACAACATCATATAATCTTGCTGTTCTGTCATATCCACAGCTGAGTACTTCTTTCCCAGAAGGAGACCAGGTGACATCTTTAACAGCCTTGGTGTGAGAACAGAATGTTTGTATACAATGTGACACAGAGGAAAATGTATTCCATATCCTAACAGTCCTGTCCATAGATGCAGATACAAGCAGATGACTATAATCTGCTTTGGCCCATTTGACACGGTTAACTGCACCCGCATGCCCCTCCAGACAAATATATCTACGAGTTGGTGGTTTATTCTGGCGTTGTTGATGCAAGTGTGGCAAGATTTTATGGTGTACGAAAAAGCAACTTTTTGACAATGGACCAGACTTGAATTGTTCATGGGGTGAGGATTCTTGTGATCTCTCAAGCTTGGGCTTTTTGTTTTGAGGAATATATCCTTTGGATTCCAACTCTCTTGGTCCAGATGAATTATGTGCATCTCCCCAGATTTGCCCAGGGTTGTGCCAGTTTTGACTTTTGGAATTCCCTGTCCAAAATTGTGATTTGGGAAGATCTATTGTTTGGGTACCACTCACAATTGTTGATTTAGCAATGGCTAGCATCTCATTGGTATTTGTATTTCCACCATCAAAACATGTTGGTGCATTTCTGTCATTTCTATTGGTGGTAGTGCTTGGTGGTGTACCTTTTGTTACCCTTTTTGGTAAAGATATGGGTTTTGACCAAATGTTATTTCCCTTGGCAAAATACTCCTCCTCATCATCATCACTGCTCTCATTTTCTAGTCCAAAGAAGTCTGATTCATCTTTGGCATCATTGACTTGATTTGAAACAGCTTGGACAGTTGAACTTGTCATGATGTCATCATTGATGATCACTGTAGTACCTGGGCCTGGCCCTGTGAATGACATTTGCAGAGGTTTGTTTACATCAGGGCGGCTAGTGTGGTGGGCTTCAGCAGGTGCGTGCGTGGACTGTGACTTCTTGTTAGCCACATCCTCATCTGCACTATCTGAATCAGAACCAGAGTAACCTACCAGCGATATCATTTCATCTATAGAACACGTAATGTTTGCCTAAAACTCAATAAACATTTACAGGCTACACCTCCTGTGTAAACACTTTTCACGTGTGTAATCGCTCTTACAGCACAGTCTATGTCAGCAATGACTGAACAAATAGAAGTAGATATCTGCTTGAAGATCTACGTGTAGTGTGCTACTTTGACAGAAGATGGCGCCACGTGTGCTAAATCAGCGTGGACCAATGACCGGTCCTGTTACATTGACGCACGGTTCCTTTGGCCCTTTGGTACAGGCATTTTCATTGGTCGTTCATCCAGTATGGCTGTCTCGCACTGGTGACGATTGATCAACACTATTTTCAAGTGATAGAATCATTAGGTAGGTTTCCAATCTATGATATGGATTATTTAGTGAGATCTGATTAACAAAAGTTTTAAGGACACATTGCTGATCATATATACTCGGTAGCTCCAACAATGAGCCCTGTGTGCATGATAAACTCTCCGGTCATACGGTGTAATTTTGACGTCCCTACCCGTGTAAGCGAACACCGACGATTCAATGCCATCGGGGAGCACCCCGGCAATTTTAATTTTAGACCGTGACACCTCATCACTTTATGTTGGGTGCTCATGCGGGTTGCCTTCCAGATTGTCTATATTGTGTATATTCAGCATATATTGGATATGGCTCAGGCCACACTGCTCCTTTGATAATAGGCAAAAAAATAAAAAATACAAAAAAAAGCCCAATCAGCCCAATGCCAATGGCCCCGATAAGGTAAATTTTAAGACTAGCACTGCCACTTGGCAGGGGGTAGGGCAGTACGGTATCAAAGACTGTCAAGAGGGGCGTGTCCACACACTGAGCCCTCCCCCCCCCCCCCGCCGCCAACCACGACAGCGAATCTTTGCTGCCCGTAGGAACATGCTGTAACATGTCATGCTATAACTTAACGAGGATAAGAGGATTTAAATATTTTAATAGTTAACACCCCGCCCCCACATCAGAGAAAGCGAAAGTACAGCCTACAAGGCTACAGGTATCAGTAGATGTATGTGACTGTGTCGCAGACTGACCCAGTGACCACTAGTCTAATGAACACCTTCCCTTTCTCTCAATTTAGACTCAAATAGGTAAAATAGCTGAGAAAAACGAGATTGAAATAGACTTGAATTATCCTATCAAAAGCTACATCTACCTCCTATTACTTAAATCAAAATATGAAATATGGCATCATTGTCAAGATTGATATGGCATGTGTGACTCTGTGAGAAGAAATGGTCTGTGTAAGATACCGTCTTGGCCTGTGTTCAATAAAGGCTGTTTGGAACACTAGAAATGGTACTGGGAACATATTTTTCATGTTTAATCAAGGGCTACCCCTTATTGAATGGGCAGTTTTTGAATCTGTAACCTTTTTTTTCTATCAATTGCAAAAAAAAACGATATACCCCCCCCCCCCCCCAGAAGAATGGCCAGATCTAGGACAGTCTTCGCACAGTCTTGGAGTAGGTGTTTTGACCAATGTTGACTTTTTCTTTGTTCTTTTGTTTTGTTTTTGATCATCTCTCACCCAAGCTTTTAGTCATTTGTGATTTAAATCACACGTCATCAATATTTCAAGATCATATACATCAGGTAACTGATCACTACATCGACACCAAAATACTGACTACCTGATAACCTTTAAATCAAAATTCGATAGCAATGACATTCCTCTAGGCTAGGATCTGTTTTTAGTGCTTAAGATATATTCTCCCCTACTCCTGGCGCTTATACAAGACCAGCACTTATTCAAAACCTGGCGCTTAAACGCGACGGTACGGTATGCCATTTAGCTACTGGGGTAAACCCTGGAGCAGAAAAGATAGGTACCGTAGCGTTTATTCTATAAACCCAGGTTTTAGGGCAACATACCCCTGAAAAATGTCAAGGCCCACACATGTCTAATATGAGTTTACCAACCACCTACCGTGAATTCTCGAGAAGAAGCCGCGGCTTGTAGGCAAATAGACCTCGGCTTTTAATACCAGACATGTCTATATAGGATGCGGCTTAAATATACCATAAACCTCGCGTAGAGGCCGCCGCTAGTACACAAGTCAGATCACCAGTTTGAGTTTGAGTTGAGTTTGATATGCTTTTATTTATTAGCGAGGGCTACCAAAGTTTATACTGAATCATGAATGGGACTAGGTCCCGTCTTACTATGCTCCAGTTCAGGCGGCATAATAATGAAATGAGTAATGTAATCGTAGGGTATAAAATAAAGTACATATAGCTGTTATGCAGCATGTATACGGTTTTATGCCTTGATTCTTTTATGGAACCACACTCCATTTAAGTACCGGTAATGGATAAAAGCCTAGAGGGATAGCAGTGATAGTCATCCGCAAATAACAGAATCAAAAGTAATGGCTGAGAGCCTATAATATAGTATATCGATCCTGTAGATGGATCAATATTATTAGTTGTATTAGTTATGGGCTCGATGTGGTTGAACCCGGGGACTTGATGTTATTAGTCCCTGGACTTGATGTTGATCGTCCTTGACACGATGTTAGAGTGTCATTAGTAACTCAGTTGTTGTTGAGTAATATGTTAGCAAATTATGAGATGATGTTTAATTCTTACACTAGAGGGCTTGAGGTTTTTGAGGAATAATGTGTCTGACAAATTTTAAGGAATCAAATATTCTATGGTGGTGGGGGAACAATTGGAATGGAGATTTTGTATTCAAGTTTCTTGTGGTATGATGTAAATCATTCCAATTAGTGGATATACGGAATTCTAAACTTATTATGTAGAAAGCATCCTTAGGCCTTTTAATTATCATCATCCTTGCATCATGAGCTCTAGTCCTAATGTCTCTGGGATCAATAAGAGCTTCATCCAATGAAGCATTGAATGAAGCAGTGTTTAAATGTATAGTTCTCCTTCTTTCCAGAGTCCCGATTTTTGATTCTCTTTGCAAGGATTCAATAGTGTATCTTTGTTTCATATAGGCAGTTTTTAGGCCCCTATTAAATGCATTTTACAAACTTACATTTCTTAAAAGTGTGGCAGTGGTAACCATATATATATATATGGTATCAGCATAGTCGATGACTGACAGTATCATGCATTTAATAACCTTAATAGCAGCATGTTTAGGTAGGTTAAAATGTATGTGAATAGTATCCTGGTACGTTTATACTCCTCTCGTACAAGGTTGATCACAAGATATTAAGGTTAAGACCAGTAAATAATATGTTTAGGCGGAGTAGACTCGACTCTACTCTGCGGCCATTGCTAACATAAACGTAGCATATAGGATCAGGACAAAGTCAGGGCACGACTTATAGGCCTACACAAGATTTTAGATGTAAACTACAGTACATGTACTAACGTTGCCGTAATCAGATCGCCAGTGCAGCTTATAGTTACAGAAGGAGGACAAAGTCTAGGTGCGACTAATACGCGAGTTAGGCTTATATGCGAGGTTTTACAGTACAAGTTCTTTTTATATACATATACATGTATAGACAAAACTCCACGCTTTTGACATACATTGACAATTTGTCAATATTAAAGTGGTGTTTTGTGTTTATTACATGTTCCTTGGGGCGTTGCGTATATATGTGAGGGTTTACAATAGCCCCACATTAGTTGCGAAAAATAGATGCCTGTTGAACAATACACAGCCAACCACAAACAGATTCTTATCTAGAAAGGGCTAATTATGATAAGGCACCTTGCGGATGTGGGCTACTGTATATACTATATGGCCTATAGACTGGGTGAATACAGACTCCATTACATTATACTTTTTAAGGTTGCCAAAATACCAACCACATGCAAGTTTGGTTGTTGACCTGAGCCTTAACCATTATCTGATAAAATAGTGCTTGATAATGATAGGTTGCTTGGACGACAGCGCAAGTAATACAATCTTTACACCTGTACCTCCCCGTGAGGAAAACTGATTGCAGATTACCGTAAATTCGTGCGTATAACCCGCATCTCACGTATAACCTGCACAGATTTTAGTACTGTCCAGAACCAAAGAACGTCATTTTAGCCGAATGCGACCACTTTAATGATGCATTCGACGAAACTGATTAAAGATTTGATCAGTATATATGTACACTCTGAAGTGAGAGATTAAAATTAATTGACAACGGTTAAGGAGCGTTTAGCATTGGACCTATGGTATGATACCACTTATGCTTCAGTTGCCTCTACAGTCTATCAACTTCTGGGACAACTTCTCTCACTGTTGAATGTGTTTTAGGTCGAAGATTTAGTGTCAACAATGAACAAACCGAACAGTCCAGCTATATTTCCATCCACAATTAGACGTTATAGGTTCAGGGATGATGCGATTTAGGTATTTTATCTACATACAGGTGTGCTGGTCACTATCTGCATCTAGATGTTCATCATGTTTCATAGTGTGATATGTTCAAAAATCAATGGGACTTGAAAAGATTGATCCAATCATCAATGTACATGTAAGCTTCCAGAAATTATAGACCTATTTTTGACTCAGGGTTCTGCTGAGTCTAAGGGAGACGCCCACAGACCATTTTTTCCCTCATTTTAGAAGTCCAACTTCCAGGGCGGGCAGGGAAGCCATCAAGACAGGTGGGTGGGAGCCAATGAGTGGAGAAGATAGATGGCATCAATACGAAGAGATTGATAGCACAATAGAAGAAATCGGACATCAATATCATATTGAAAATTGCAATACAAAAAGTGTCACAAAATTTTCTGAAATTGTCTGCAATGAAGCTTCTATGTAAATGTACTGTGGACTAAGCTTGATTGCTCACATGGTAGTATACGATTCTATGTTAAGTCTATGGGACGCTCAGGTGAGACACTTTTTTAAAGATATCTGGCCACCACACAACTAGCAGATCTGCATGATAGTATGCATGAAACTGTATGATATCAGAGACCGACTTTGTCCGCGTGGGAAAGTGAAGCTAGCCAGAGTGAAAACCACCCACAGTGCATGCGCAGACAGGAGGTGGACAAAACACACCGCCATTGTACCGCGGCAAGCACACGGAGGGAAGAATCACACAAAAAGACAAAGGACTCTCGAGCGTCCAGACTCTCGGTCGGGCGTCTGGACTCTCGGTCGGGCGTCTGGACTCTCGGTCGGGCGTCCGGACTCTCGGCCGGGCGTCCAGACTCTCGGTCGGGCGTCCAGACTTTCGGTCAGGGGTGGGTGATCAGGAAAATGGAGAAGGGGAAAAGGGAGAAGGGGAGAAAGGGAAAAGGGAGAAGGGGAAAAGGGAGAAGAAGAAAAGGGAGCGGGGGCGGGGGGACCGGAAAAGGGAGAACCGGAAAAGGGAAAATGGGAAAACAGCATCAAGACCGGGGGTGGGGTGTTGCTGCTGACGCTCCGACCGACTCGCTTTTTTGTCGACACGTAAAACGTCGGTTATGCGCTGCAGGTCGCTGACGCCCTGTCGCTGCTGACGCTACGATCGACTCGCTTTTCGGGACGTAAAACAGAGGTTACGCGCTGCAGGGCGCTGATGCCCACACCTACCTACATGCCCACACCCACCTGCTTGCCCACATCCACCTGCTTGCCCACACCCACCAGTCAAAATCATCTGCAACTCATGCCGCCCCGTGGCCGACCGACACTGCGAAATAGAAAAAAGATGCTGTTGCAGTTTACGCTCAGACGGACTGGCTTTTTGACCGAGACGTAAAAGCGGCGTTTATGGGCTGGCGGGTGACAACGCCCACAGCCACCTGCTTGCCCCCAACCACCTGCTTACCCCCAACCACCGGCTTGCCCACAGCTTCCTGCTTGCACAGTCACCTGCTCGCCTGAAATGAGATAACCTACATGTGTGACACATGACTTCAGTGTAGTTTTTGACGAGGACCCTGTTTCTGCTGTCAGAAATGAGAAATAACGTATTGTACTCAAATTAGATCACTCATTTGACTTTCTAATGACTCTCGCTCTGGCGTCCGGACTCTCGCTCGGGCTTCTGGACTCTCGGGCGGGCGTCCGGACTCTCGCTCGGGCGTCCGGACTCTCAGTCCCCCTTAACCCATGAACCCTGAGTCGCCCTGTGATGTTAGTCACTCTTCCTCTTTGATTATTGCTGGGATTGCTGTTTTGAGTTGTGTCAATTTCCTATTTTAAATTGACCATAATCTTAATATTTCCTACCCTTTGTCTACCAGAGAGTGGCCTCTTTGATTGAACTCTACCTTGGCTATGGATATCCCGATCTGTGATTTATACTAATCTAAATCCTATGATAAGCTCATTGACAAATTCTTGTTTCATATACAGGTAATTCTTGAACATTGAACCAAGGCACCATGAGGTACTTCAGGCGGTTGATCGTTAAATACTTTGGAGGTGAGTGCAATTCCTCAACTATTGATCAGGAGTTCATGAATGTATTATTACTACATGTATCCCGCTTTGTGTTTGTGATGCCATGGAGAACGTTTTCATTGAGAATTCAGTCATTTGGTAGCTGCGATGCGGTTGGGACAGTTTTGGCACGTCCATACACAGGAGTTCATGAGTTCCTGTTTCTATATGAATCAAATTTAATAAATAGTACAATGTGGTAGGCTAGTTTTCACGTGAAGGGACAACGCTCCAAACATGTAATGAATGATAATGTGAGAAACTCACTAAGGCCAAGAATGTGCTAAAATATACCCACTGTTACCGTGTTTAGTATACTTATACATTAATTTAATGCATCCCCCCTCCCACCCAAACAAACACATGGTGTAAGTGATGTTTGTGCTCAAACGCATGGCAAAATGGAAGTACTGGTAGTAGTTAACCTTAGTACTACCGGTACCAGTACTTCCAGGGTTATGGCATATAGCCACTGGCAGTACCTACATGGTTATGGCATATAGCCACTGCCCCAATACGTTCAGGACAAGCTATGATAACAATGAGTGGGTTATATGCCATAAGGATGTAGCAGTGTAAGTCAATTGATTCCCCCCTTGGGTATAAGGTATAGACGGGACTGGAGCTTGTTGCGGCAGCCCACACTGACAAGGGCTGATAGGATGGATACAAGCCTGTGCCTGGAAGTGGTTGCTATCCAGGAACAAGGCACCAGGCAGTGTTCTATCAGTGGAATTTGCCTCACCCAGCGAAATTATAAATGGCGGACCCACTGGACGTGCCTTTTACTCCCTATACGACGTTATATTTGTATCAACAGGTCCAACACAGACTTCCCCCACCACCGTGGGTTAATACATGATTGTATACCCTGTACCCCCGCATTACAGTGTTGCCATGTTGAAATTCACTAGCCAAGTTACATTATATGTTTTAGTACCCATGTATATTTCTTGAGATGTGTTTTGTATATCATAAAATGACACAAGGAAAAAGAAAGCCTTGACGAGGATGACATATCATGTTCCATCTATTTACATTACTGAACCAGATCTCGGCAAACCAAGTAAATATGCCCCAGAAATCTTTCCAAATTCACAATTAACATATCTTTATCACCAGATTATGATCATTTTTTATTAGGTGTTTTTTTTTGGTGAATATTCATTGCCTCTCTTTTGACATTTCCCCTTGGGAGGCAACAGCCATTGGGATATTCAAAATATTGCCCTATTCTCACTGATATGTTTTTAAAGTTGTGCACGGTATTGAATGCGAATACATATCGGTATACATGTATATACCAGAGGTCTATATACCATAGATGTGCATGTTCTTCACAATTGAATACGACTTTTGAGAAAAGATAGGATGCATACTTTTCCTTTAGGCTTCACTAGATTATTTCCGATTCACACAGATGATAGCAATATACATGCACCTTTTCCGAAGCTCCAAGCATTGATGTATTCAGGGATGAAAGTCTTCAGGTTTTTCCATGAATTCAAGTTTTTTTTCAACCACTAAAGATATAATCAGGATATTTAATTGTAGGTCCCCTAAGGAAATATTTGATATTTTCTGAATATAAACTCAATCAAAACCTATTTTATATCTATAATCCTATGATAAGACAGCAGAATCATCACTGATTCACCCCCAGTGTTCCTACATATACACAGACAGGCTACACCACGCTGATCTCAGTGTCAAGTTTTTCTAAATCTCAAGTTAACTTGAGAAAGCTTGAAGCCCTCTCTCTCCTCTGTAGTCCTATGTATTTACACTCTTCACATGAGGCTTAGTCACTGGAAAAAGGTGATATGCTTGGAGATTGTATGGACCGATTTCTCATTCTGCTCAGCAGGAGATAACGTCCATGACCACATGGACAGACAAATGCTTCTGCTCAGCAGGAGATGACGTCCAGGAAAATATAGACATGACAAATCCTGCTGCAAAGCACAAGATAAGTGTCTATAGACACATAAACATTCTTGGAGTTCTATAATGTAGTGACTAGGTATGTTATATCTTCAAGTTTTTTTTGACGTAGTTGACTTTCATCCCTGTGTATTAGATTAACGGTTCATCAATTTAAGTACTAATCATCACATGGTTTGTTCATTAGTTTAAGTTTAAAATGCATTTGGCGCTGTTATATCCCAGCCATGCACAGTAGTGAATGACATCACTAATGGTTACCATATCTAGACGATATCTTAAACATAGAACTTATCATGTAGGCTTTGTAAAGGCTATAGTTGATCCAGAATGTCGGTCTGGACACAATACAGGGAGAATAATGTCATGTGTATTGATACATGTATTGACTTGTAAAGGAAGAGTAGTTGCATATATGCTGATCGCGTGCCAGTGTGTCTTCAGAGTACAGGAAGTAAAAATAAAAGTCTCCCTTTGAGCGTACTGTACACATACATGTACATGTAATATCAAGGCGTGGTGGGTGGGTGCCTGGGGGAGTAGGAGGAGTGGGGGGGGGGGTGGCCCCAGGCACTAGCTGTACCTAGCTACCTCATATATCAGATGCATGTATACCCTGACTCTCACGTGCTTTCTGTCATTAATATATTGGTAATTCCATCTTCCTCCTCTCACCCCTTCACCCTCATACTAAATCACCCAAAGCCCCAAAGACAAGTGTGCCACGTAAATATTATTATCGGGTATCTACAATAATAAACGTAGGTACCGGTAGCAATTTATTGATACAACTGGTGTTAATAATTTATACAGCTCCTATCCTATATTGTGTTATAGGTAACAGTTTATTGATACAACAGGTGTTAATAATTCATACAGCTCCTATATCGTGTGATCATACATGGATAGTGGGAACAATGTTATTCATTTATATACTGGCCACCAGCTGTGTTTGTGTCTGTCACTGGGGAAATGGACTAATTTGTATACAGAAGCCAGGGCTCTCGATAGTACTCAAAGTAGATTTAAGCATATATGTGCAGGTGGACGAGTTATTACTACCCCACCCCCTTGTGTAAATGTGAATGTGCATACATCCCTTCATGTATCTGTAGCTTGCTGTATACATGTGCCATGCTCATCAATAAATTGTGTTTAAATTTCAGGGCTGCGGAACTTTTTGATATGGTCCGCTGCAGTGGTTGTAACAATATACTTCATAGACACCTACATCCTTACCCGGGACCGTCTAGAGTCACTTGTACTTGGTAAGTAGAAGATAAATCATAACGCTGTATTATTCTCCTCCAGGACTATTATGTATAAAACATCAGCACGGGAACGCGGCTGTGTTATATCTCTCCTGGTTCTAGGTCAGCTAGGTTTAAAATAAGAGGTCAAGATATAGCTATCTTACTTCTGTAGCTCTGAACTTTCTTTTTCTTTTTCTTTTTTTTCTTACGAAAGTGGGAGGGGGCAAAATAGACAGACAAATATAATATGGCTCATATGGAATAGGCATTTTGACTAGAAAGCAAGATTATTCTTTCCCTTCCTCTGCTTTAGTTTACATGAGATTGTATTTAACTTATAAGTCATTGGGAACACCAATAAATACAGTCCCTTAGTCTTACTAGTTTGACCCGCAGCATGACCCACATACTGGTTGTCATTGAAATAACTATGACAACCTGCATTCCCTAGTTCATAAGGGCCTGGGTCCACGGTGTTAGCAGTAAATGGTACAGAAAGGAGCAACGAAATGAAATATGTATGTCAAACAGAATGATTTATGATATGGACAACATGACTTGATTAGTCTGAGAGTCCAAAGGTTGGATCACATATTTACTTTTTAATTGGATAGCTGCTGTGGCCGGTTCCATTACACATCAGACCCACTATATTATTTTCTCTTCTGTTAGTTTGTCAGATTTTAAAAAAAAAGTTTCAACCTACATAATCTAGGCTAGATAATTCAGATTTATTCTTGGAATTTCTGACAATGAACCCAGAAATCTAGTAGTAAATTGCAATATCCCCTTAATACGGGATCGCAGTATCGGCTCGACTTAAACAGTTAGTCCTGTCTTCAGCAGAGCTGGGTCCCCTGAAACACACCTTTTGATCGGGGGGGGGGGCTAAGAATTCAGAAAGAGTATCCGCTCGTGTTTCAAAGTTAAATGTGTGATTTACATATGCCTGGTTTTGGGTGGGAATATGCTCGTTTGTAATATAAATATTGGTGACATCTTTATGGTACTGCCGATAAATGTGAAGAGACTAAACTTCTATTAATAAATATAGAAATAACATATCTTTGCTCATATCCTTTGAGATACAGCTGTGTTTTATTTTTGATGAATTTTGCATGTGGCAATTTTAACGATTTTGAAGTAGAATAAAACGTGTCAAGAGATAAAACGTGTCAAGAGATCAATGCTGTTAAAATACACCCCAGTAAAGAAACCCACTGTGTAGGGAACATGCATTTTTTGATAATTATAAGTCACCTAGAACTGAATGAATATACTATGTCTTCCAATTGATAATCACCGATCAGAAAAAGGTATGTGTCTTAGTAGTAGACGTGCTTGCAGACTAGACATTTATTCTAAAACACTCCTCACATGTGTGTTTACCTCTTTAAATTCACAACATGGAATAGAAATCAGAGTGTAATAATTATCAGTGTTATTTATCATTTTATAGGCTTTATTAGCCGAGAAGAATTGTTGTCTTTTATAGAGCATACTAGGAGTAGACACATCATAGGGACGACTGTGAAAAAGAAACCTCAAAACTGCATACCAGTTTGTTTTGATTCATTTCAGTTTTGAAGGTATTAGTTTGATGGTTGAAAGTAGGGAGTACCAGTATATAATATATTAAATCACTGGGTAGTGTATATACATCAGCAAACTAGAGATGAACATAAAGAATAGAGCACATCCTTTAGGTTGAGAATAAGTTACTCTGTGGTGCCTATAGGGTCACTGCGTTGTAATTGTATATCTCTAGACTTCTCTGGGATGGTTTTATGTTTGCATGTGTCTAGAGTGCATGAAGCAGGGGAGTGATAGGGAGAAAAAAAACGAGAACTATACATGTATACTCTTGACTTTGTACACTTTTAAACCTCAATGTCATTCACACATATATCTATTCCCTGCTATGCTCACAACTAAGTATTATAAATGCACACTACATGTATACTTCAACATCTAAAATGTTGCCAGTGATTTTACTTCTATTTGAACTAATATTGAGCCTCAGTGCTATGATTATAAACTACTCATCCACTTGTAGCCAATTCCACCCATGCTACTCTTAAGACTGCTTAACACCATGTATAAAGCCATGTTCTAACACTGGACGTCTGTGCCCATGTTAAGGTCCCAAGCATGACGTGGCCCGCATGGACATGGGGGTGGTGCCTAGTGTTAAGGAGCCGCCCAAACTGCCCGCCTTACCACAGGTCCAGGAGCCGCACAAACCACAGGACGGCGCCGACAAGAAACCTCCGGATAAAGTCATCCCCAAAGGCAAAGTAGAGGGTACGAATCCAATGTGTAGTGTTATATCGGGTCATATACATTTATAGTACACTGAGCTTCCTAAATATAATTGTTGCGGTACCTGGTATACATAGTAGAAGTAAGTTATCCAAAATAATGCATGCGTTGGTGATCTCTAGTTCTACAGTCATTGTGGAAATGAAAATATTACGGCTAGCTTTAAGTACAATGGCGACTTGATTGTTGATTGATTTCATCCAATTTCAGCTAACTCGGGGTCGATAATTATTTTTCAGTTACAGTATTAGTATTCATAATGCCTCTTCAAATGTGTGTGTAAACTTTTAAATCCTGCTGATACTTATAAATGCATAAAACATAGAAAAAATCGAGTCAGAATAGGCCAGGCAACCCCACTTTTAATTTTTTTAACACAAAAAAACAACAGGCTCTCTGATCTAGAATTTATGCATTTAAAGTAATAGATGGATTGAAAAGTTTACACAAACATTGATATAGGCATTATGAATACAAATTTTAAAAAAAAAGTAACTGAAAAATAAAAATCTACCTCACATTAGCACCTGACACATATTTAAGTAAAACGATACAACATGGTTAATATCCTATAGATTGAATATGATGATTAAGCTCACCGCATAGTCCTCATTCAAAATCAACATGAGGTAGCTTTCCGGATAACATGGACGAATATGGAATGAGTAGGAACCACGATGGTATTTGTTTCCCAATCTGAATCTAATGAATCGATCGTAGATATCTAATGTAATTCTAATGCATTATACTTTGTGGCAGGATCTCCCAAGTGTGGTTTAAAAGAAGCCTGTCCAGCAGGGAAGTACGCCTACTATATACGGTCTGGGGAGGGCAGAGAGATATCTCCGACGATATGCTTTGATGGCACGACGTGAGTATAGAATATCATTTATTCTGGAAATAACGAATTCGATTTACAGGCATCTAGGCTATATACTTTTTATATGTATCTCGTGTATTGCATACCCTACATATATTAGCACATGCTTTACATGTGTATATCAAATATACCAGTAGTAATACCCATTTCAGACCAAATCTACTAAAATCAGCTACCTTGCTACGGGAACACAATAGATACGTAGTTAACCTTTTTAGTTCCCTTCCTCGCATTACACCACAGAATTATTTGGAACTTCCAAAGTCCATGTACCGTAGTTGTTTATATTTAACGTCTCTGTTTATCCCTCTGTCTTTTTACAGAGTCGTCAGCCCAGAGAGGGGAAATGGAAAGCGGGGGATTAACTTAGTCGTTATTGACGGTAAGAGAAGCGATATATTCCCTCAATTACATCTCACATTTTTCCTAAAATTTGCCATCGCTATAACCCATGGTTTCTATTAAATATGATACCCATATGTATAAGAGTATATTTGTCATGAAATGCAAGTGAAAGATCGTTTTGGCGGAACCAGAAAGATAAAACTAACATAGCCATATTTTGTATAGAAATTATTTGAAATGTGAATATTTAGAGTGTTCATAGAGTGCTGGCGGTGATGTAAGTTATGTATGTATTTGATCATCGTTCGGTTTATACCGGTAATATAAATTAAAATGTTTCTGTTTCTGTTTCCAGATAAAACAAAGAAAATAGTCGAATTTAGAAATTTCGATACATATGTTGAAGGTAAGCTAAACATGTTTGCGACGAATTTGATAATTTGGTTATAAAGCTATATTAATGGTAAAGGTTCTATATAAAGTGAAGGTGATGGCGTCAGATTTTACATGAGGACCATGTACGTCTTTTAATAGTAATAAAAAAAATCAACATATCTCTGTTTTTGTAAAACTCACTAAAACAAGTGAATTCATGGGTTGGACGAGCCACGATCCAATACGTAATAACGCTCATTCTTCTTTAAATCAATAAATTCGCCGTTTATAAGGAAAATGTTCACTTTGATTTTACAGATGGATCCCTGGTGAGATTCCTCAAACTGGGGGTAGAAGAAAGCCAGGTTATTATGGCTGCCAGTATGGACGAGTCAAGCTACAAGTAAGAACATTATTAACTACATTATACTTTTATGTTTCTAAGACATGTATCAGTTCAAAACACTTGAAACGCAACTCTTTTAAGACTTAGCGCTTTTAGGCTTTTTATACTGAAGCGACGCAATGTTATAACGATCATACCTATGCTAGACAGTGCTCGATTAAATTAAAGCATTAGCCTATCGCATAATATTATAAACTCGAAGATATTTGTATTATTGTGACATTTGTTACTGTTTTGTTTAACCAACTTTAATGTATACAACTGCTTTGTTTCAGCCTTAAAGACGATGGTAAAGAGTGGTTGAGTAATTTTGGTAGTGGAGTCGTGAAAAAGCTCAAGTTCAGAGATGGATTTGTGATGATCGGACAACGTGGACTAACTCATGGATCAGCCATTGAAAAGGTAAGACAAGATAACCAGCGAATGTCACACACCTATACCAATTAACATGAATCTTTCTCAATTATGAAATCATTTCGGATTTTGTGCATTAAAGCTCGGTATTAAAATCACTCTCAATTTTCTAAACCAAAATAAACCATGTTGATATCTCTGAAAAGTTGTACTTCCAAACATAACGAACACATTAGAATCACATCTCCTCAGTTTCAAATACATACATTCATTTAGGTCGACTTATGTTCATGTACACTTCACAGAAGTTGATATCTCCACAGGAGTGTAGATAGGATGGTGTTTGCGTACGCGTAGTCGAGTGACTAGTTTGATCGAGAAAAATTACAAATAGTAAGGTCCTTTCCCTATTGCAGTTTTAGCATCCTCCCTATACAGTTGTCTAGAAGAGAGCGAGCAGTCACATCTCACTTAGATAACAGTTGCACATGTCGGTTATAGTCACATGCTAGTCGTCAACGTTAGCGGCGAACGTATAGCCAGTATTAAGTCTCATTTCACCCCCCACCCACACAGCATCAACAACGAGATAGTAAAGATTTCGCGACGCCCGTCGAACTCTCCGGCTGCCTCTCCATACCGTGTAAGTCTATGACGTCATCAGTGATGTCACGACTACGCAAGCATGACACTGACGTCAGAGAGTTAGGATTACCTTGGCTTTGATTTAATGGTTTTTAGTCACCTTTTGTGCTTAATTTGTGCCCTTGCATTGAGAGGACTCACAGTAATAAATCTAACCACCAATATATGAGTTCACTTTTGGAACAAAAAAAAACAAAAAAAAACACTAAAACACTGTGCCTCCTTTCCGTGTTGCCCTTGCTTTGCCCTTACCACAAGTTTTGCCCCGAAGAGAATAACTGCTGGAGTGCTAATATAACACAAATAGATAAATATTATGCTCAAGTGTTATACTATAGCACTTGGTTTTTTAATTTGGACATCTGAAATTTCAAAAGATTTTATGTACAACCAGCAGTTAATCTATTCTGAGCTGTGTAGGTTTCGTTTGGATTTTTTTGCTTTGCGCGTATAAAGTACACAAGGGTGATCTTAGAATGCAATTGGAGCGAAACACTCCTTTAAATATGCGTTACAGACAAGAAACGTTCTTAAGAATTTACTGATATAGAAATAAATTCAGCTAATAATCTTTGCTCCTATTAGAGATAGTATTTCGGACCAGCCAGTTTCCATAACACCCTTGTGTATTGTATACGGAATGCGATCACCACCCAACCCCTCCGCCGCTTGCTGCTGGTCATAGTGTAAGTGTCGCCAACCGTGCCCCTAATGCTTGTATGGCTCCTGCTAGAGTATCTGCATACAAACCATGTTTTAAGTGCACAGCCTCTATCGGATACCAGCGATGGCTCGGTTGGAACCGGTAAGATCCACCGCCTCGTTGCGTGCTAATGTCCTGCGCGGGAAATGTTGATTGCAGATTTCACAGACTGTCGCTGCCCACCTCCATGCCCCGACCGTTGAGTTCAGCGGCTGCCTGAGTTTCCCGTGTAAGTACAGAGCCGCCCAGACCTCACACGTCAAAGGCAGAACACAGGAGGAGATTAACTGTCAGCCCTTAACAACATACCATGGACTCTCCACGTGTAGATCCTATTCTGTATCAACTAATTCTTAAAACATAGAATTATAAATGATGACTTATTTTTAGTACCCTTGTGGCTCATGATAGAATTGACTCTAGTAATAGTGTAGGTCCTTGTCATTAATATTGATATGAAATGATTCATATTTGTTTCTTATCATAGTGCTTTACCATGTATTTCCATGTCTTATGCTTTCCCCTTATGCAGTTGGCTTAACACCATGTCTTCATTGTTTATGTTTCTGGTTGTCCAAACATGTGCACCTGTATATATGTTTCCGCATGCTGTATTACTATTATTGACATAATCATATTCTCAATACTCACCCTCACATGATTCTATCATTTCTAATAAGTGTGTGCTCAGGTACTTTCAATTGCTTTACAGGTAATTGAAAGCAATTTTTGAGATAGAATATAGAATAATTGCTGCCCCTAGACCCTAGAGGTAAAGGAACAGTTTGATGCATTTAAGTTAAATTAAGTTGTGTCTTATTAATTTACCGACGTTGTTAGATTCAGTGTTTTGATAGTTATGTATCACAAGATCATAGTATATGCTAAGATTTTCTAGCTCATTATTTAATTCAGTTAACTTTGAGAGAAAAAATGGCGTGAAATGATCAATAGCATTGAGATATTACTTTCCCTGATTTATGGTCATTCATGTTCACAGAATATTTAATAAGTGATCATGATATGCATGAGACTTTCGAGGCCGGATCTTGATTTACTGTATTGCTTTAATGAGTCTTTTTATCATGTCCTAGTACTTTTGAAATTTTAGTTTGGCTTTGCTTGAAAGTTAGTCCAAATGGGGCATATGCTTCATTTTGATATGTTCTTAAACCAAAAAGAATTTTCTCTTTAATGAGGATACTTTTATTTATATTTATTAAGACTACACTGCTTGGCAAATTTCATGACAAAAAATCATATACATTAATTCAATTTATCACTTTATTAAGAAAAAAATCTGTAAGTAGAGTTCTCATAGTGTATGATGACCATTGGACTGATTCTTGTAGTGGGAAAATTGAGCCGGTTGGAGGTGAAGAAGCCGCAGGTGGCAGAGGAGCAAACCAACATGAAGCTGGGGGAGATGCTGGCTAACTGCGGCATCACCAAGGGATGCGGCTCAGAGTCGTTCCCAGTGCACCTCTACACCGGTCGCGGCAATAGCGACGGTCCTAAGATCTGTGTCAACGGCAAATAGTATGTACCATGCATTTTATCATGTATAACCAGTACTGGAGGTCTGATTATTGACTCAGTCTCTTACGGCGGTTTGCAGGACCTAAGGGCCAAAGAATTGTATCAAAGTTCATTTTTGGAAATTTGACTAAAGAAATGGGCACTATTGTTCAAAACGGTCAATATTTGAAAAGTTGAAGTGTTTTCTGGTACATTCCTTCAAAAGATCTTGCTGTAGGACTTTTACAACCCCCTGAAAAAAATTCCCAAAGTAGACCTTTCAAAATTGTAAGCTTGTTCAGACATTTCAATTACTGTATTCACAGTATGATTAAAGAATATTCTTCAGTGAGAAAAAAAATCCGTTTTGTATGGAACTTCCAACAAAATGGCTGACAACGTATTTGATCAACTGTAATGGTGAACAATCCCGTTGAATATTATAGATGTCGATGAAATAAATTATTTGGTATTTTATTTGCAGCGTACTAGCCACGAATCTGAATGATGCTGGGAGAGGTTTTAACATTGTCGTAGTGGACCCGAAAAAACGCGATGTGATCCGCGTTGGACACTTTGATACCTACTCAGAAGGTAAGATTTACGCTTTTAAATATTTACTTTAACTAAGGTATCAGAGCAATCATGAAACCTGATATACCAGTTACTACTAGTTTTGGTATAAGGTAAGACTTACACTCTATCATAAATGTACTATAACATATAGATAACTCTAATATTAAATCAATACCTGTCACTACTAGTACCTCTCATCTGTATTCCAATTCCAGGTTTTTTTAAACCTCAAAAAGAAAAATGATTTCTCACCCAAGAAGAGACAAAAAAAAGTGCTTCGCCATTTTCTAGAAACTGTAGACCGATAGAATAGTGTGCACGTAGTGTGTTTCAGATTTATTGTTATCTACATTACAGATAGCAGCAACTTAGAAATCTTCCTAGAGATGATGAAAGATAAGGAGATCATCCTTGCGGTTATTCACGACGACGCATCCAAAAAGTGAGTCATTCCATTCCATGGTGTTATCAGACTGACATGGGGGAACACATATACTCTGTTTCCTGCAACATATTCAGGGTTGCCACTGTCAGGGAAAATGTCAGGGAAAATATTTTTTGTTCCAGGTCAGGGAAATGTCAGGGAATTTCAGATTTTTTCAGGAAATATGATATTTCCAGAAAATGTCAGGGAAAATAATATTTTGTCAGGGAAAATCTTTGAAATACCAAACAAAGTCACCTGTTTTCTTTGAAAATCCTGTATTTTATTATGATTTTTAAGGGAGAAAAATATCTAAATCCGCAAAAAAAAAAGGGGGTCAAATTTTTTCCCGCACGCGATACACAAAACCCCTGTTGTTAAATAATGACCACTTACTAAGTAGAAGATAACTTTAAAAAGAGTGCATATTCAAAGTTGGAGGGCATTTAAAAACATTGGTTTTATGTCGCGATTGTCAGGGAAATGTCAGGGAAAAGTCAGGGAATTTAAAACTGCCTTGTCAGTGGCAACCCTGATATTAACTTATAAAAAGTGATTTACATACACAAAAGTTAATAGCAGTAGATGTACTGAAATATACTATAAGAAATCCTGATCGTGTACACATATTAGTGGTTCTAATCTACCAGCAGACATACTTTGAAAAGAGTAAAATACTTCTGAGATATTCTATGAAAAATGAGGCGGGAGAAAAGAACACGCACCCGCTAAATTTGCTTTCATAAAAATGTATTCCTATTCTATATTGTGAATTGCCAGTATATATAAATATATTTATGTCTGAATAATTATGTAATTATACCTTTTGTACAAGCAGGGACATTCTACTAACAGTTTTCTTTCTGTACAAGATCTCATCCACAATATATCTCAGCCACAATATATCAAATGCTATAACATATCAAAAAAAAGTATTCCCATTGAAATGCGTTTTAATAGTTTAGCAGTATTACTCTATTTTGATAGTGCAAGTATGAGAAAGATAAAGGCCACATCAACAAAGATTTGCTCAATGGAATACGAACACCATATTTTAGCAAATGCTTTTTTAAAAAAATCTAATTCTGAAAACAATGTCGATAGATTCAGACAGATTCCTCTATAGTGTTTGGCAAAGAAAACATAAATCGTTAGAATAAGCTTGTGCATCATTTGAAGTAAAAGGAGCATTTAACAAGTATACATCCTTATATATGTGTAACATTAAAAGAAAATGTCCTTACTTCAGAAAACCATTGACCAGATTTTATTTAGACTTGACCTAAGCTTCCCAGAACTTGCATGATTATGTGCTACCCCTTAATATCCAAACCATTTCTAGCAGTTTAGTAGCTGGAATACCAACTTAATATTGATGCATGGTTTTTAATGACTTAATTTCATTTCGCATTCAGTTTGAAATTGCATGCGCAGAAGCTGTTTGAGTCTTTGGGCAGCACCATGATAGACAAGCTCACGTTCCGTGACATCTGGGCCTTTGTTGGACAAGTTGGCATTGAGGGCCATTCTACAATGGAGCAGGTGCATCTGATTGAACTATGTAGTAGTTAGCAACAACCTTGTAGCACAACATATATATATCCACTGCCTGACAGAGTTATCGGTAGAAATATTTATACTGTGGTATTATGGACAGAAATGCTGAGATTTTTTTACCATAGAATTAGACATTTTCATGTTTTAAAAGGAGGATAGTTTAACGTGCCTCTCCTTCAAAATGATACCAAGATAAAATTGAGTGTATATGGTGGTCGGAGGAGGGGGGGGGGTGTTTCCTTAATTGGACAGTGGATGATGTGTCGTGTTCATGGTTGATAGTGTGTTCTTTGAACTAAGCCCTTTCTCACCCCATTTATTAACCAATGGTAGGGGGAATACAGAATAAACACAATATCCTTCTCCCTAGTTCTTTCTCGTGGATTAGTTTGATTACCTCCAGAAACTGGTCGTACATCTGACATGGAACCTCAAAAAAACCACTAATATAAATAGAACAACGGGCTAGAAGTACATCTCTGGACCAGAGATGTCAGGGGTGTGAAATCTCCGCAGATATGCGGAATTCCGCATTTTCTATCTCCCACAGGATCATTCCTGTGATTCATCTAAATCTGTTGAGAAAATGAAAAGGCATTTATAAAGGGGGGTGGGGGTATTGACTCTGATATTTTTGTGCTCTCTTAATTTTTACAGCTTCTTTAAGTTTCTGCATCTCAACCTTAAATTTGAATGTATCTGTGAATAAAAGATAGGTTTTAGGTGATTAAACAACCTTAATTGCAAAACTTATTGGATGAAAAGCATTATTTGTAATGCTGATCGGAGACGCATAATGGTCTTCAGATGATACTGTTTTCGGCATTTCACACCCCTGCTGGTAGAAGCCAGGGAATACCTTTTCATCTTGGTGGTTACTAACCCCCAAAATAGAGGACAATTTCACATGACAATATATCTTGACCATAGGTTTCGCTGGTACATGTCAAAAGTTCCATTTTGACGGGTACCAGCGAAACTAGAAGTACCATCTGCGCATACCTAGTGCTCCATATTGTCCAAATATTGAGTCATGCGAAAGTGCCCTGGGTTGCTAATGGACACCTCTGGTATCACTGTGTTCCTAAAAGGACACTTCCAATGGTTGTGTTTGGGAGAGTAGATAGATTAGGTGCTATTCTGCTGACTGCTAATTCCAGATGACATTCCACCCTCTGTAGCCATAACATAAAAAAGGAGGGGAAAAATCCATATTAAACATGATAAGGCCTGGTACTATTTTTCTGTATAACACTGACTAGTAAATATCTTTGCTAATACATGTATATCCCATAGTAAGTTCCCTAACCATGAACATCTCTAAAAGTCCCTGCTCGCGTATCTGTATCCTTGGTGTGGGTTCAAACAATGTACAACACTGCCTTACCTTCATCTTTACTACAATAACCTTAGCTGTACTGCAAGCAATTAACATTTTTGAGTTCATAACTAATTGTGACAGATCCTATTTTTACCTTGAGTGATGTTCCACAGATAAAGATTAGATGTATAATTTTGAAATTATGATTTGATAAATAATTCTAGATGTTATACAAGTCCAAGATTCGTCCATTTCTTTAAAATAAAGCATAGATAATTTTACTGTGTATACTTTATATATTACCTTATGTTAAATTCATACTATTCATGATACCTGTGCATGCACGCCCCAATATGTGTACTAACGCTATTTGCTATTACTTATTTGCAGTCTCACAGTTGGATCTTTCTTCCATTTTCAGATCAGACTTCAAAATGGTTTCCTTCCTTTCATGAATTTCTTGTCTCTTTGAATTACAGGCTTTCTACGCAGCTCACAGGGAATGGGATGATAATGTCGAATACAATGCACATGTCTTTCCTTGATAGCTCCAATAGGACCTAAACATAATCTCCACCTTGTTTCCACAGAAGTCTGTATTTTTATTTCCGCAGATTATCTGACCATGCAAAACAGCTTTTGAATGACCTGGGCAGCGGAATGATACAAAACGTCAAATTCCGCGACACATGGGTCTTTGTCGGCCAGAAGGGTATATCAGGGTTCGGCGAGATCGAACAGGTGAACACCGTTGATAATGTGCACGTTCACAGATAGGGCCCGTTAATTTATGTTTACATCCTTTATATTTTATCCCTCTCACATATACCCTTCGAATCCCTTCATAGCCAACTTTGTTTATGATTATACCCTTTCCCATTAGTAGGTCAGTATATTCCATTAATTTTATAATACTCGATCTCTTTGTTTCCTGTAATATGGTAACAAAGATTTAGTATAGATTTCAATTTTCTTTCCCCAGTTTATAGATGGTTATATCCCCCACCCCCTTATCAGTTTTGGTTGGGCCATGTAGTCCATGCATGTTATGACTCTCCCCATCCAGATGGTAAATTCAAACTTTGTTCCTATTTTCTTTACCCATGTTGCATATTGTACAACCCTGTAGCTGGCATGGCATATTGATGCAGGTGTGTCACATTGCATGCACACTAGCTGGAAGCTAGAATTCGACTCATTAAATTGTATCTAGAACTACTGAAGTCTATTCTATTTCAGGAACTGGTTTAGTCAGTTAAGATTGTGACTCTAGTCTTTAAGTTATGAGATCCACCACAAACCAATGTGAAATTAGGTACCTCTCATTGTCGGCTTTACCTTTACTAGGCCTTAGTGATTACAGAAAAAAAAAAGTTACTTCAATTTTATGACAACATAGTGTATAGAGGAAGAGTAGATATATTACATTAAGTGGTGCACGTACAGCTACAAAATTCTCACATGAATATACATGTCGTTTGAAACAATACACCAAATTTTATGACAGAAATGATATTTCTCTACATCAGTCTCCAGCGGAAGAAGCAAGTTGCTTATGCTTTTAACTAATAATAGAGTTGTGTGGTCGCACTTTGTTTATCATTTCTGAAACAGACCAGATTCTCTTTTACCAAGAACTGACCCATCTTCTAGCTATGAATGTCTAATCCTTTTGCAAGAAATGTCAAAATAAGCATTGGCATTTTCCTTAGTATGTATGTCTGGTTCTAAATTCTTGCGACTTCATTAACAAACTCCTGTTGGGGATATATTATCAGAGAAGTTCTCTCACGTGCACATCTTATATATTTGACTAATGAGATCGGAGATGGAAAGTCGCATGCTGAAGAATCCTTTGCCTCATTGTTCTATCACATTAACATAATAGACCTTGCCATTTAACTCTTTAAGGGCCGCATTATTCTTTAATGCGCTATGTCCTGTGTCATCATGCTGCATGCCATGTCGAGTAACCTGCCAGTGCTGCATTTAAGCATCATGCCTACCCTACCTAGACGGTTGGCATGATGCGTTTGTGCAGCCATGGCAAGTCTATTCAACAGGGATACATTCATGCATCATGAAGACAAAGGCATAGCATATCGAAGCCCTATGCGACCCATAAAGGGTTTAATTGACTCCTTTGGTTACCTATGTGCACATCGTTACAAAATTAAATCCTCAGAACCGACTGGACTATCAGTAGGCTACCTCATCGCCTGTGTTCTGCATTCCTCAAGAGCATCTTTCTGTTTGTTAATGTCGCAACACAGCTCGTATCACACCCAAATGACGACCATGTCTCCAAAAGTAGACTATAGCTTCTACTAATCTCACTCGGCCTACTCCAAACAACCCCACATGAATGACAACCCCGCCCCCTGCAACACACAGCCTCAAGCCTTTGATCCACCTACTGCGGCAATTACATATGTTTGCAGTTATGGGTTACTATAAGCAATGTGGATAATATGGACCTAAATAAGAACCACTTTACACATCATGCGCGGACAAGTGGTCATAGTCTTCCTCACGGACATATAGTAACTCTATGGATGGCATTCTGATTATACCGATTATAGTAATTCCACTTCCGTATACGTATTCAATTCCCCAGGTAGTTTTGTGAGTTTGGAGTCCTGTAGTCCATGGGCACTCTGCAGTCCGCTGCAGTCCACACTGTATATGTGGTAGCAGAGACCACTGGACGTACATGCGCATATATCAACACAGAAACATACCTAGAAACTCCAGTTGTTTTAAGTTTTAGAAAAATCCATCAGAATCAATATTGTGATTCCTGCAGACTCTATGAAATATCATTTACATTAAATGCGATCGGATTTGTAAAATTCGGAACCGAGGGCATGAACCGCCCTTAAAAAGTACAAAAAAGTGGATTCTAGATTTTCATAATTTTCCTGCGGGTGGCATGCCCCCAGACCCACCGACCATTATTAGCTTACCTTGCTATCTGCCTAATGGTATTCGGTACCACGTGGCAGTTCTTGTCGGGAGTTTGCAGGGATGCAGTAAAGATATGTATTCTAGTCCATATTATGAAGTGTTGTGGATACTGTCGCAGTGGGTGAATTAAAGGCTTAGGTTTGCTCATCCTAAACTCTGAATGCCCCACCTCCACATGTGCATACTAGTTAAGGCATCGTCAGTTCAGTTATCTAACGCGTTTGCTCATCAATTTTAACATGGCTGAACTATGTACTGTCAAAACTGATTCAGTTTTTAGCAATATTTAAAGATTCGTCAGAAATATCCTCAGGTATCAAAACCATAATACTGGAATACCATCTTAATACAACTAGCAGCAAAACTATCCTTACAACTGCTTAGTTTCATTATCATCGCTCTCAATATAAGACTACGGAATAAGACCACCAACTATACGAAATGTGACCACAGACACTAATCTCATGTTGCTACTTTCTTGGTTTTCAGATTGAGTTTGCAGGACCTGCATCGACGTTCCCCAAACCCATTGACAAGAAACTGTGTGTTCCATATACGTGTAAGTGGCCGGGGTCACAGTCTGTCGTGGCCATATCACCCAACACATTAACCCTTAAAGGGCAGCATAGTGCTTTAATGTACTATGACCCTTTGTAGTCAGGATGCATGAATGCAGTACACGTTTAATCGCCATCATGCCGACCCTATTATATGGAGTTGATACATTGCTGAAGGGTCGGAGTTATGCAGTAAATAATGCTGAGTCGGCGAATTACTAGTTAGCGCTGCATTGGTTCATCATGACGGCAAATGAATATAATGCCTTGAAGCATCATGCTGTCCATAACGGGTTCAGACAAAGTGTATGCACGTTACACCTACCTTGTACTACCTTATATCTGATTCAATTGCTTCCATTCCCAACCCACACAAAAAGTAAAACCTGTTTGATCCACGTTAAAATCTAAATAAATCCCACTCTTTCCTGGCATTCATATGGTCAGAATTTAAATTGATTATTACTATGAAACTGATTTATCCCTCTAAATTTCGTTTAATGATAACCATTAAAACGAAAAGAAAACAGGTTTTACTTTTTGTGAGCCACATTAAGTAATGTATAATTTGTTTTTGTGTATGATAGATGTACTATGTATTTCATCGCATGGCCATGTCTCTAATGTGATGCTCATTACAGTAGTTATATTCGCTGGGTTGAAATGAACAGACTGGTGACTGGTTGTTCCCGCATGGTGCTCTCTTACCCCGTCTCTTACCCATGGTGACAAAATGCCAACACCGATAGTGATAGTGACATTACATATGTATTTCCACAGCTATTTCCTGAGATCAGTGGTGTCACCTTTCATAAACAAGAAATAAGAGAAAAGAAGTGACCGAAGCCCCATGCTGAGCTTAGCTGTACCTTCCCAAATACGATAGAGAAATGTGTTCTGGGAACTCATTGTACTGTCACTATAGCTATCCTAAAAGATCCCCAATGCTTGTATTACACACCGGTGTGCATGTTTCTTATCTAAATCTTGGCTGTTTTTGACAAGGGTATTATTATTCTTTATTCCAATGGTTGGTTCAGGTTGTAACCAGAGTGACTGGGGAGGCATGGCCACAGCCTATTGATATGAAACACTGTCTCACCCCGACCCGTAAGTCATGCTGTCAAACAGTTGGCAGAGTAAATAATACAGTGTTCTCAGGCAACTTCTGTCCATTTCCTGGACTCTAAAGCACACAAACCTGTCTTGTATAATAATAATTGTCTTAACAACCGTTCCATTAACAACGTGAAGAAACTGTTTAGAAAAGGAAAAACTAAAATTCCCACTATTTAAATGTTTAAGTGTGGACATTAATGTTGGGCTCTTTCGTACAGCTGTAGGACTTTCAACCCTTCAATGTGGATTGGGAAAGTTCCCCTTTCTCAACCTTACCCATGCTATATACCTCAATCATAATGGAATTAACTTTGGTTTTGGGAATAAGTCTGCTCTTGGATACCATTGTGCATGTACACCTTTAAGAACTTTACATATACCCCGTACCGTCGCGATATGCCCGCCTTAATGGCCCCTGGCCCTTATACAAGACGGGCGCTTATTTGAGATCATATTTTAGTGCTTAAGAAAAGACTCCTCTAACCCCTGCGTTAATATAAGATTGGCGCTCTTTTGAAACCGGCGCGCTATATTGCGACGGTACGGTTTCTCTGTTGGCCTCTGTACGGTGAATATTTACTATAAAATTATTTCGAATGCACCCTTTTCTAATGATTATCACTCTGGTCTGTTAGCGTACGATTTTCTTTTACCCCCCACACTCTAATATTGATAGTCCTATTGTATTTTGATAGGTACTTACTAACATTGGTTACCATTTATATTCGGAAATCAACTGAAAAAGCAGTCTTATTTACAAGGCATACGACTAAAATATCAAAGTTTTAAAGTAATCACATTATACTCCTAATAACATATTAGCAACATTTGACTTGATACTCTGACAATGTTATGAACACATATGTATTTGAATCAGGGTTGATGGCGGCATTTCTTGTTTGTCTACCACAACGTCTTCATTATAACGTTGGCTTCTTTCAGTAAAGGGAAGTAAAATCAAACCGGATCCTTTAGCGAACAAAAACGAGAAGCGAAGAAAGTTCTGCGCCAAGTATGATGGATATGGTGACTTCTGTGATGGTAGGTTTCTTACATATGAATAATATCTGTTGATTATTATTAGATGATAAATATATTAGATATCATTCAGAAACATTGTCTCCCAATTGTACAACTCATTATCACTGTTATGGGCATCGCTATACATAATATATTATTGTAATTATGAGTATTATTGTGCTTCATTTTTGTGTGTAGCGGAGAGGATAGATGATATATTGACTCCTGCGCCTCTCGCTGATAAGACTCTGGAGACGCACCGCATCTTCCAAGTGCCCATCATGGTCATCCCAGGTTAGTCTCTTATTTCTTCATATAGAATGGCAACTTCATTCTGAAAAGAAAAAATGATGATCGTCAACTTATTCCAAACTACTGGAAAGAGTATGCTGCTATATACCCTACAAAAGTAAACTTTTGTGAAGGATGAATAGAAAATATGTGATTCTATACATAAAAAGATATAAGTTATAGTTTATAATATAACTCATGAAATGTATTTTCACCTTGTAGGTCTGAACCACAATGCTGTTAGAATGCAGTTGGAGACCCTTCTAATGCAGCCTGGAATACGGTCAGATCTAGTAACAGTGAGTAGTGCTCTTCATCTAGGAAATGCATGTTACAAGTACAGTACACCTATCATGCACAATATACTGCAGGCCATTTCTAACTCACACAACATGCAAAGAATCGATATTGTCTGCACTGTCGCGCCACCTATCAGGAAGAAGATAGCTCAGTTTAGTGGCGACCCCTACAATGAACAGAGAGCCATCAACCTGACATAGATTTGATTCAGACAACTAGTTTTGCCATTTGAGAATATTTCAATTAAAATGTGTTAAAACTTATCAGACCTGGTTTAAAATGCAATCTGTTTCTATTTCAGGTCATGTATGATGAGAAGTTTGACGAGTCTGCTGCTCTTGCAGAACTCTTCAATTTTAAAACAGCAAAGCTCTCCAGTTCTACCAAATATGTCTGTAAGTATGATCTCAGCTATAGCTCATAAAAGGAATAATGGTGTCCTGTGTAGTACCCATTGATTTGTAATGTTGTCACAAGATACATTTCTAGGAAGCACAACTTGTCATCGATACCATAATACGGGTGTTTCATTTGATCATATCTAAATGGAGATTGCCCTGCCATTTGTAAATTAGAATGTAAATGTACTTTGAAATACTAGACGATATTTTATGACTATCAACTTGTAACTGATTTTGTCTTGTCTCTTTTCAGATCAAGTTGAAAAAGCATTTGAGAAGATTTGGGAGTTGTATGCAAAAGCAGTGAGTATTCTATCAACATGATATCATTATTGTAACCACAGGGATAGTATGATTTAATAAATCCAGTACGCATTCATTGACGTATCCGTGATATTCTGTTGACTATTAGTAAAACAACTATGAGAGACAACTTTAAGGGCTGGTTAATCCTTAAGGGCTGCATTATACTTGTATGCATTATGTCCTTTATCAGCATGATGCATGAGATTGCGAGTAACTCACCAGCGCTGCACTTTTGCATCATACCAACCCTATGGGATTGATACACTCCCAAAGGGTCGGCATGATGCACCAATGCAGTGCTGGAGGCACTGTATTGGTGCATCATGACAACAAATGTTCCTTTAAGTAAACATCATGCCGTCCTCAAAGGGTTAATATGTTTCCTCCTGTCCCACAGACCCACGTTATTGTGCTGGAGGAGGAGGTTATCCTCGCGGCTGACTTCCTACACTTCATGGCGCAGTGTCTCGACCCGCTCGACAAAGACAAGACGCTGGCCGGTGTGTCTGCCTTCAATGAGAATGGTATGTGCCCAACTTACAGAACAATCCTTTATCAAGGGCCAGTGAGGCCATCATAAAGATGGCAGTTTAGATTTGATTATTTAGGACTAAGGAGGGACTCCATGTCCACTGTCGATCTGAAGAAATGCTTATGTTGCCCTGCTAATTTAAAGAAAAAGCAATGTCACCCTGTCGATTTTAAGAAAGGTTCATGTCGCCGTGTCGAATTTAGTGGTCCAGACCCAGACCCATACGAGTATCCTAATACTAGCCCTGTCCACACGGTGTCAGTACTGAGAAGGGAGCTGCGGGTTCTGCTTGTTCCGAACAGTAACACCAGGTGGCACCACAGTACACCGACCACAGTACACACTTGTGGAACGTTTGCCTCAGGCAATATCAGAAGGATCTGACTGATAGACACGGGGTATGGTGGGCCAGATTATAGAAGACATACGTTGGGGAATAGGAGCATAGTGTTGAAGGAGGGACATAATGGAACAGGGACAATGGCAGCAGGATAGATGGGATTCCATCTCTATTACCGATCACGCTATTTGCTTTCACCTTAAATCATGTGGTGAATAAGCGCCCATATTTCTATCACAACCTCATCATAGCACACATGTATATTCTCAACCCACACCATAACTATCGGTTATACCTCCCACAGTTATACCCGGTTGCTAAGACAAGTGATTCAACCTGTTTAAGTCTGGTAGCACGGCAGGTAACCAGGTATCGATGCAGTGCTATCTTTTCCTTTCCCTTACTCAATGGATTTGTTCCTGGTCGGGAGCTGGTTTTGTATTTTTGCGATAGGCAGAATGTTAATAGAAGCAATCCCTGCCTGATGAGATCATGTGGCCAGTGGGCCCCTCCAGTCTTACTAATGACGACAGGGCCCCTATTGTCCCCGGAAGTGGGTCTCAGGTGCGTACACACCTTGTGTCCATACTTGAGAAATGATACTGCAGAGGGCGCCACCAATATGAAATAAGGAAGCACATGACGTATCGTCTAATGACGTCATGATTGCAGGCGATGGTGGTGATGTAGAAATAAGTGAAATTCGCCATCTATACAGATACAGCACATTTGTGCGGGAAAATTACAGGGTTTATGTCGTCTGCTTTATAAACCGTTTATAAAGCAGACGACATATTGGTGTATCTTGTTTCATGTTTTTCCAATTAGCCAGTCAAAAGCCTTTCAGCTTCGTTTTCAGCAATTGTTCCCTTGAAGATTTCTAAAAAAGACAAAAGCCATGTACTACTGTGCAGACGATTCTTTTGATTGCATAGTCGCCAATATTGAAAGCCGCCAATGTCCATTACACTATAGAAGCCTGCTGCAGATCGCACTTACACTATCCATATGGAGAACAGGCTTGCTTGGAGGAGCTCAGTGAACAATTGCAAACAGCCAAGCAGAAGAGATGATCCGCTCGTCCCCGCTTAGAGTATCCATTCTGCTTGGCTGCTCACAATCCTTTCCTGTATTTCCTCAATGTTTACTCGTTCTGCTTCAGATTAGAACAATGTAGAACCTGGCTGTTTCTCTCGAAGGAGACTGAACATAGCAATTTCAGGTGAAGGCAATAGTCATTTCAATGGGCGACTTAAACATCTCGCAGTTGGGGAAAGGCAAACAGAGTTTTTAAGTGAGACAGGGAAGATGTGTGTTTAATGGGGCTGTAAAGGAAGGGGATAGTCACTGAAAGGTATGAGCACAGGCAAACACTGTTTGCTATTTAATGAACTGAATGATTTAATTTGGGAAATTTGATGTCTATAGCTCCAGTCTTACATGTAAGGATAGTGCAGACTTATATGCCTTGATAACAGGCACATTAAGACATTAGAATGTATGTATAAGAGCGGGATGGTAAAGGGTGTTTCCATAATCATCCTAGCCTCTTTCAAAGAGTGAAAAAATGGTGCGCTTTTGCCTTTCTTTCCTGTAATATATATTTTTCCCTGCTTAGGGAAGCCAGTGGGGACGTCAACAATTTGCAGTATTTATTCCTGGAGGTGCCGGTTTGAAAACCCCAGGAAGCCTGAAATATCCCATACGATAATTAGGGTCCAGACGAGAGCGATACATATCCTGCTGAACCAGGGCCTTGCGGTTGATCAAGGGTATTAGTGTTCACATACCCTCAATTGTTTTTCAAATATATTTAAATCCAATAGAAAGAAAGCGATGGTATTGGCCTGCAATAGCGATGTATGTATTCTCTTCTCTCCCCCTTATCTAGACTATTAAGTGATACTAGATATGTAAACCTTACTTCATGTGATATAATCTATACAATAAGATTGCAGCAGATTGTAGTTAACTTTATCCCGAGCACCCAGTAAGACTGATGTGTCTGGTAGTATTGTGCTATTATAAGTGTGGGGATAAAAAGTGGGCTGATAAATGGTAACATATCCATCACCCTAAAGCCCACGTTTTATCACACTGCAGTTTTTAATAGGGATCGATCTGATCTTGCTGGGGTTGTTAAAGCTTGGGTGTTCTTATGTAAAGCCTTTGGGTAGGTAAATATAATTTTTCATAGATAGGTAGATAATCGATTGATATGTAAATCATGGCCTGAAGCTTACAGCAACAATGGCTAGATATAGGAAACTTGGATCCCTAATAGAAATGTATATACCTATCTAGGGGTATTACATGTCACAGCCTGTATTAGTCATTGCTTATACGGATACTTTAACTTGAAGCTGAATGAAGAAACCATCTGAATTTATACCAAATATAATATAGGGGATGCATGCACCTTTCCAAATATTTGACTGTGTACCTAATACACATGTAAAACAGTTTTACCCACATAGTATGTATAGATATAGATAGATATAGATATAGATAAGTGGTATGGTACCTTATCATTCTCCTATCATTCAGTGCCACACCCATCCTTCAATCCTCTTGCAGTGACCTGTAGCTAATTATGGCATTCTGTGGAATTAGAAATTCATCTCACGGTAGCTGACTCTGGAGATGTCTAAGAAATATGTCGGACGCTGTTCTTACCCTATATTGACTGAGAGAGATGTTCCTCCAGGGCATGGTGGTAGTCATTGAGGGGGTGGGTGGGGGCCGCCTCCACGGGCTGCACATACAGTGTTAATAAAGGCCCTTATCGATCATTATGTTTGTATTCCCCCCGACCTTGGTGATAGGCCTTTCTCACTGACCCCCCCCCCTCCCCTGACCCCCCAACATGCTGCCACTCCCATTATCTCACCCCCTATACAGCACCCAAACCCCAACCCCTTAGGCGGTATATGCATATATGTGCCTTTGGGTTCGGCCGGGCTTGTGGGCGTGCTTTTGGCGGCCCAGACCCACCCCATCCCGGGCTGGGCTTCTCCGGGGCCGGGCGGAGACCCCAAGGCGGCCCTGGAGGCGGGCCCTGCTCAAACACGCCCCCTCCATGGTGGCCAAACACTTGCCGCACGTGTGGGGTTCACAAGGTCGGGCGGCTAATGAGTTGTGGTCACACCACGTGCTGCGTGAGTGGGGAGGGCGAGCTGCTCTGCACTGCTCAGGTTCGTTATGGCAAACACAGCAGACCTCATCACACCTGATTCATGTGTCCATCTACGCCCTGGAGGAAGGGGGTAGTGGTGGTGGTGGTGGTGGTGGGGGGGGGGGTAATGTAGTGGTAGGGTGCGTGTGTGTGGGTGTGGAAGTTTAGGCGTGGGGGAGGGAGTCATAGAGTGCTGACGTCATCATGAAATAGGGCGATCAGCCAAGCTCCCTATATGGCGGCCTAGATGCCTGGGAGTCGGGGTTAAGGATGATCATGTTACTTCTAATTGGGATGGGTTGGGGTTCATATTACCATATACGTGTCTGAAACGCACTTTGCCACCTTTGAGGTTAACGGACTCTGTTATTGTTCTAATTTCCGG
This sequence comes from Harmothoe impar, assembly GCA_947462335.1. Classification (NCBI taxonomy): domain Eukaryota; kingdom Metazoa; phylum Annelida; class Polychaeta; order Phyllodocida; family Polynoidae; genus Harmothoe; species Harmothoe impar. The sequence continues at coordinate 85,503,441 of OX381704.1, read as the reverse complement.
GATGTTCCCTCGATTTTAATGTGTATTTTTCTCCACAAAGACTCGTACCTACGTACAGAGGACCTATAACTGTACGCAGTACCTTATTATAACCACAATGTGCACCCAGGTGACCCTTACTAGACCACCATTAGCGCCTAGTTTTGTACCACTGGTTTCCACACCCGATCTCCACAAGACAAGAAATATCACTTGTCCTGCTTTTGCAGAAGTTCCTGAAATTCTGTGTTAAAATCGTTCAGTCCGTGCAATAGGTAGACCAACTTTGTTAGGCTCCGCTGGCAGGCGAAGAGTGTTATTGGATCTCTATGGGTCAGTTGCACCTAGCCTGGATTCCCTGCAGGTCATACCAGGTACACTACAACATGGCACCACTGATCCTAGACAACACCACTAATAGGGGGTGGGACGTGGCTCAGAGGTAGAGCGTTTGTCTAGCACGCACAAGATCGTGGGTTCGAGACTCAGCAGCGCCCTGCTGATTGAGCTGCAACCCCCCCCCCCCTGCTGTGGTAGACATACAGCATATCAAAGGCCTGTCCATCTCACACTGTGCCTATGTAGTGCGGGATGTAAAAGAACCATTGCCTCGGTAAAAGTGTAGGAGTGTGCTTTCTACCTTCAGTCATCCATAGATTCAATCACTATCACCACCCTTGAAATGACCTCAGCTGTTAATTAGGGCATATAGCAACCCAACAACCAACCAACAACACCTAATACTGTACGCCACAGATGACCATCGGGGGTCTGCACCTTATGATGGAGTCGGGGTTGGGTAGCGTGCTGGTGACGGTATCGCTAGAGACACAGGGCTTTTACTCCACAGGTTGTGGTTATAGATCCCGTGTCAGAGACTATGCTAAGCGGAAAAATAGCACGACAAAGTCCTATATAGTATGGGAAGTAAACGAGCAAATGTCTCGCTAAAAGTGTAGGGGCGGTCACCGGTGTTTCTACTTTCCCTTCAGCTTTAGACCACCGTCCCTGGAAAGAACGTAGGTGAAAAACTGAGGAGTCCAACAATAATTCAACAAACCAACTACATGTTCAGCATGGATTCTGCCAACTCAATATCCTCCTAGACAAAGTAAAAGGTATATTTGGCTTCCATATATATGTAACAAGATAGAGGGACAAATACAAACGTTACAGTCAGTAGCCGTACGTCGTTATATAGAATAGTGACGAAATATACAATAATGTGAATGGTATCAATTGAGCCAGTATAATAATTCACATCCGTCTACAAAGTAAGACAATATAGTGACAGGCACAATCGGTAAATCTGACCTTCAAAAATATTTTAACTGTTCTGTCCTACTCAATATAACATTTCATCACTGTTGCTTGATAATGAGAGGATGTGGACTTTTTTATAGACATTTGACAATCTTTATACATTATATTGGACTAAGGTATCTATATTATACATTTTACAAAGTTTCCCATGTATCCACCTCCAGTGCCCAGAGGAGCTGTCTTGTCATGAGACTCCATGGACGTATACGTTAACCCCTTCCACGCGGTAAGCCAATATATTGCACAAAATTGCATTGAGTTACAAGAAACCCAGTGGTGAAGGGGTTAAATTAAAAAGTTTTCCCCCCACTTTGGTGATCGATGAACACCGGCTATCTCATCACCACAGCAAATGGAGAAGGGTGTGATTAATTTACTGTATCAGTCCATTCAGTAAATAGATGCATCAGATACGATGGACTGGGCCATTCGAACCAAGTTAAATCCTGGTTCTATGTTTCACATGGGAAGTTTTCACCATGAGCGTAAAGTTCTCCAATCACCAGCTACTCTATCAGTGTAGGCATTTCTGATGTTAAAACGGACAATTCCCATGAAAACCATACTGATTCGCTCATCTTTTAGGGAGAATAGTGCAATGCAGGTTATGTAGAGGGCACCACCTGCAGTGGTCGTTCTCCGCATGTATGGCGTAGGCCATTATCCTCGGATTCCTGGTCCACGGATCACCCAACACCATGCCCACCGCCGGCAGCTTTTGCCACTTACTACACAGCCAGACCTAAGTCTGTTTTCTGTATTCCTTTTAAAGGGATGTTTTCCATTGTAGTACTAAGCCGCCTTGTCATGGGTATATGTGTGTACGATGGTCAGTCTGCAGTAGTTGTAAGATCTATCAAATTTTCGATTGCTTCACATCTAAATGTACTTTTAAACTCTTACCCACAGATTTTATCACTCATTTGTATGAGGTCATGACCTGGGTCAATCTGCACTTTTCATATACTACTCACATGTATTCAAGCGTTCAGGGATTTCCCTGAAAGTAGGGATTTCAAGTTTTCCCTCCCATGATATTTTCATGGTAGTCAAGTAGCTTCTCTGGGATTATGTCAATACCCAACTTGCATCTCTGTAACTTCTATAGGGTCTTGCTATATCCAGGGTCAATCTGCTCTTTCAATATACTACTCACATATGAAACGTCCATGTGGTTCCAGGTATAGCCAGGGTCAATCTGCCCTTTCCATATACTACTCACATGTAAAACGTATACTAGTACGTGGTTCCTGGTATAGCCAGTGTCTTATTTGTCCTTTCCATATACTACTCACACGTAAAACGTATACGTGGTTCCAGGTATAGCCAGGGTCAATCTGCCCTTTCCATATACTACTCACATGTAAAACGTATACGTGGTTCCTGGTATAGCCAGTGTCTTATTTGTCCTTTCCATATACTACTCACACGTAAAACGTATACGTGGTTCCTGGTATAGCCAGGGTCAGTTTGCCCTCTCCATATACTACTCAGTTGTAAAACTGCTATACAGTCCTGGTACAGCGAGGCCAGTCTGCCCTTTCCATATACTACTCACATAATAAAACGTCTACATGGTTCCTGGAATAGCCAGGTGAATTTGCCCTTTCCATATACTACTCACATGTAAAACTGCTATACCCAGTCCTGGTATAGCCAGATTCAATCTGCCCCTTCCATGTACTACTCACATGTAAAACTACTGTAGTGCGCCTACCTAGGTGTTACGGACGCGCCCCGGCTTTTAGTCAGGCCTACATATACCCAGAAGCGGGGGTTACTATTCGGGGGTTCAGTCATTACTGAGTCTATGAGGGGCCACCTGGTGTTACCCGATTGAACTTGTAAGCCCCAAACATGGATGCGCTCATGGCCTAATCCCTAGGAGCCCTATACGGTCCTGGTATAGCCAGGTTCAATCTGCCCTTCCCATGTACTACTCACATGTAACAGGGCGTGGCAAGAAGTTTCAAAGTAGGGGGGACTGAGGGGTATTTTGACCCCTTTTGACCCCTTTTTACTTGACCTTTTTGGGGTTGGTCAAAAGTCCCACCCGTGACCCCCCCCCCCCCCCCCGGTTGCCACGCCCCTGTGTAAAACTGCTATACAGTCCTGGTATAGCCAGGTTCGATCTGCCCTTCCCATGTACTACTCACACAGTCAGGCGTCAAGCCGACAAGGGACCGCCGATCCTCGGCCAGCGGCCACTATTTGATCAGTTTGATCAGGTAAAACTGCTACATGTATACAGTCCTGGTATAGCCAGGTTCAATCTGCCCTTTCCATGTACTACTCACATGTTTAACTGCTATACAGACCTAGTATGGCCAGGTTCAATCTGCCCTTTCCATGTACTACTCACATGTAAAACTGCAGTCCTGGTATAGGCGTCTAGCTGGATGCATTATCAACCAATGAGATAATTCCCTGGCCTTCACTGCGGAATGTTTAGGGTGCATTTCGTAATAGCCTGTGCCCATTGTGATGGGTGTATCAGTGCTTGTCTCGCCGGTACAAGCTTAAGTAATGGAGCCGCCCACAGGACGACCAGCCTGACCCCTATAGCCAGGCTCAATCTGCCCATATACGCTTACTACAGACCTACTAGTACAATGATGAAGGTTGTCAAAATGGTTCAGTGAGGCAAAGTTAATAAGTACCTGGTGCTAATGTGCAATATACTCGACTAAAAAAGGCTGATATCTATATCTCAACTGATACCAGAAACCAGAAATTAACAGTCAGATAATATACAACCAGGTCAATCTCCCCTGTCCAAATACCGGTTTATAAATTGTAAGTTTCTTGTACATCAGAGCAAATCTCCACTTAACATAAACTACTTACATGTATAAGAGTATAGATCCATGACAAATACCATCCATTAACTTGCATATGACATGAGGAGAATCATCTTACATTTGGTGAATATCACCATAAAGCCATGGTTCTATTTGTTCACCCCACTTAACCCAACAGACATGCACGCTGTCAATCAATAGCAGTAAAAGTAGTACGTCTGAAGCATTTAGAGCATGAATATATCTAGTATATGTAAATATCCATCAAACAGGACAAACCAAGGACATGGGTAGGAGGGGAGGGGTGTATAGGCCTGTAGCTGGATGCATTATCAACCAATGAGATAACTCCCTGGCCTTCACTGCGGAATTCTTAGGGGGCATTACGTAACAGCTTGTACCCATTGTGATTGCTGTATCAGTGCTTATCTCGCCAGCTACCAGATCAAGCAATGGTGCCCCCTACTAAGGAACCTGCAACCTCGGTATAGAGCAATATGCATGTGTTCGTGAGATGGAGGAGAAGGGGAGGGGAAGAAAGCAGAGCACCAATGCATTAGCAAACATCTTTGGTGTCCCTTTAGTAGGGATGTACTTTTTCAACACTGCTACTGCCTTTCCGAGTCTCGTGAGATGCTGAAACCAGTAGGGGGCTAGTAGACTTCGCACTTTAAGCACCATATAATGCTTTAATACAATATGCCCTTTATCAAAAGCATGAATGCACTTCAAACAAGACTTTCCAGGGCTGCATTCGGTGGATGCGATACTCTGTACTTTCCTTTAACTCCATCAAAGATCACATGGTTGGTCCAGGTGGTAAAACTTCCATTGAGCGAGGCTTTTATGGTAAAAGTAAAACAGAAGAGGATAAAACCGTTAAACTTAAACCATGACAGAGAAAAGAAGAAAAAGAGACAAGGAGGGTGGAGAGCCAAAAGCAGTCAAACACTGGAGCTGTCAATTTTTAAAAGCTCATTGTCCATCTCAATAGTGTTTTTATGGCAGAGGAGATTTGAGTGTGCAGTGTCTTCCCATTGGTAAGGCAGCTCATGTATTACTCCCAACTATTACATCAGTGAGATATATCAAAGGGGGTTAACCAAGCACTCATCACATGTTCCAGAGCGCCCACGCCTTGCCGTGGGGTAGGGGTCAAATCTCTCATCAAACATTACATTATCTTACCTTACCTAAAGTTCTTTTCTTGGTCGCACTTTTGATGTTGGTACAATTTCCGCAAGCTGCCAGTTAAGGAAAAACTGAAGGCGCTGAAACATACAATGTACCAAGACGCATCCCATCCCTACTTGCCCTCAGCTTACACACCCAAATCCCGACAGAGAGCGCCTCTGGTATCTGGTGTCGCCATCCCCTCCCAGGATAGGTCTCGGGCTGGGTGGAGTGGCCCCTCTGTCCCACCCTAACCCTTTAAAGCCTGCATACTTCTTTAATGCACTGTGTCCATTTGTCGTCATGATATCAGCATGAGTGCAGCCCTGCCGAGTTACTTGATGTATCATGCTTACCCTACATGCGTGATACACGTCCTAAGGGTCGGCACGACGTACGAATACATCATGACCGGGAATATAGCACATCAATACATTGTGCGGCCCTTAAAGGGTTAACTCCGGACAGACGCCCGATACCTGAGCAGGGTCTGGGTGGGCGTAGCCCGGGCATTACCGGCTCACAGCACGGGGACGGGGACGGGGACGGGTCCGGCCGGCCCAGGCCTGCCCCCATGCCCTCTGATCCCCGCTACAGTTTCGGCCAGGTAACACACTTAAAGGCAGAACCCCCCGTGATGTTGACCGTCGCCCAGGTAGAAAGGGCTTATCCCAGCTCTCCTGCTCTTTTCCCTCGACTCCCACATGCAAGTTTCCACTTCCCTGTTTCCTGGACGTCACAGCAGCTTAGGGAGGGCTCATTTTTTAGCAACGGGGGGGGGGGGGGGGCGTAAAAGATTTAGAGCCCTCTTGGGGGGAGGGGCGGTCCAGAAAATTTCACATGTTTCGATCAAAAAATAGGCGCTCCCAGCGAAATCTCCTTCTACCCCCCCCCCCCCCCCCACTCCACTGTTGTATGCACCCTCTAAGGAATGGGAGCCTAGAGTGGGAGGGGCGCGTGGGTTCTTCTCTTTAGTCTACATAATTATACGCATATTATAATATAGAAATAGATAAATATGAAGCCTCCTCACATTCTTCCAAGGATATGAACAGTAACTGTATCATGACGATTAGTGGCACTATGCAGCCCTTAAAATGTAACTCTGCCGACGGTCACACGATGATGAGAGGTCCAGGTAGTAAGATTTCTTCTGGGACCATGCTTTCATGGTAAAACTGATACAGAGTCATATAAAACCGCCCGTCAGTTAAAACTGCAATACTCAGATAGACAGGACTATCCTGATTGAAGGGCGTTACAAAGATCTGATCCATCTCCGCTTTGCAGAGATGTGACAGCTAAACGCATTCAAACTATTTCAAGTTTTAATTTTAGTGGCCATATTACGCTATGTTGATTGGGGGCATGCCTATATTATCCCATACTACTCTAATTATGCTTTGATATATTAGATCCCCTGACATTGAAAATGTTCACAATTATCTACAACTACGTTCTACTTAGTAATATTATTCTGAAATTAATCATCATTAATTCTCCATCATACCTTCAAGGCTTGGATAGCTCTTATGGATCGCAGTGGCCTTTAATGCATAATTGTAGCCGATGCATCACTTAGGATATGAACAGTTGTATCAAATAATGAATGTCAATTGATCGTTCCAGGTAATGTCATTCAATATGGATCTAGAAGTATGAGATGTCTAAGGGCTGTGAAGCTATGACCTTTGTCTATTATAGATGCTCATTTCCGTGAACTACAAAGGACACACATATAGTGTTCAGTTATCGGCCAAGGTACTGTAGCATATTGTTGCATATGGGTCGGTAGAGGGTTTGAGTGCATACAGGTCAATGAAGACATTATGATGCCTCTTAGAGCTTTATGTTGTTGTCATGATGCACAAAAGCATGGTCATTGTATTCGCGCATCATGCTGACCCTTCAGCTCAGAGGTGCTTCATTCAACCATGTACGGTCGGCGTGATACATGAATGCGTGGCGACCGCGCAATGCATGAATACAGCCATGACAAGTTACTCGCTAGTGCTGCATATATGCATCACGACAATAAAAAGTGCACCCCCCTATAGTACATTAATGCATCATACTTCCCTTACAGGGTTAAACGTGGTTTAAACATACTTTATTATCACAAGAACACATGTATAGGATGGCATTCAATGACATTTGGTTGTTCAGATAGGAACTTGATTAGCTATGTGTTTCTTTTCTCTTTCTCTTTCTTTTACTAAAATAAATGAAAGTAAGGAGACATCAATTCATTTACTTGTCTTAAAGCGGCATATCAATTATAGCTTGGTTAATGATATTTAAGTAGAGGCAATGCCCAGTACACTTATGCAAAGTTGAAACAACTCCATCACTATAGCCTGACTGTTTGATATAGAATTAAGATGATGTACACTCTCAGTAGCCAAGTATGTACTACCGTCAAGTACCAGTTGTCCAGCATTGAACCATGCTCAGGTCTTTGAAGCAGAGAGTCAAGGTACATTAGCGAGTCGGTGCCGGTTTATTTACTACCGTTAAACACGAACGTCTTCCCTTATAACCCGGTTCGGGGTATTTGGGTGCATACAGGATGGCTACTGTATTATGAAGTTGTCTGTCACATGTTAAGCCCTGTTTGCATCTGAGAGAGTTGATTTAACCATTTAAGAGCCGCATAGTGTTTTATTGCAGTATGCCCCTTATCGTCGTGTTGCATGAATGCAGCCCAGGTGAGTAACTCGCCAGTGCTGCATGCATAAATCATACCGATCCTACGGGGTTGATACACAGTCGAGGGTTCGTCATGATGCATTTATGCAGCCCTGGCGACAAGGCATATAATACATTAAAGCACGCTACGGATTAGATCATCATTCCCCCTTCATCCAGTGCTGCGCCCCTCACACATATATTCATGTCAAATGAAATTGTTAACCCTCGAAATGTTTAAAGTTCGGCACATTGTCCACGTTTTTATAAAACATGCTGCAATACTTGTCACGGCTCATCTTTTCTACGTCAGTCTCGTCAGATGGCTGATGCAGTGACATTTTGTATGACGTCATATCGGTATGCTGTTTTTCTGCAGATGTTATTGTGGTCTAGTTTCAATGTCACATCACTGTGCCGCCATTGCTATGTCACGTATTCATGTTACACATTTGCGTCAAATTCGTGGTATAGTCATATGTCTGGGTTATCATCATCATCTCCCTCTGTGTCATAGCATGGCTACGTCACGCGGTTGTGACGTGACGTCGTCGTCACGTCACAGCGCCAACAGGGCGTCACCACGTGCCGTCGTTAGGCGGCGCTCGTCGTGTGCGGGTTGCGATCTCAATGATCTAATCAGGGCGGCGCGTCAGGGGCGGCGCGCTAATCCCTCACTATAATAGGCCGCCGCTTCCTGCCCGCTGCATCATTGATGAGGCCGCGTGCCGCCCGCCGCGCCGTGCCGCGCGGTCATCACACGCCTGTCGCGCGTCGCGCCGCGCCTCGCCCCACCATCAGTATGCCGCGTTACGCGTCACCGCCTTCATCGCCAGGCGGCGCGGCGTGTCGCGTCGCCCGGGGTGGGCGGTGGGCGGGCGGCCAGGTATGGGCTACATTCAGCTGACCACAATCGCCGTCCTCCCGCCTGCCTACCAGAGCTGTCAGGGTTAAAGGCGGCCGGGGCACTGACGGATAGCCCCCGCCTGACACTGGTACAAGTTAGCACCCTGAGGGGAATTAAGTCATCCTGCACCTGTATCCCCCGCCCTCCTCCCTTACCCCTCCCCTCACCCCGCCTTAACCCCCACACATAGTCCCTCCTCCTGAACACTTGTCAACAGCTGGAGGACACCTCCAGGGGCGGCCACGGGGTCATAGTGGTCAGCCGTGCTCCCTTTTTTTACCCATTCCCTGCAGGCATATGTACGTACGTTAAAACAAGAGGGTCGTGCACCCACGTTAAGACAGGCCACATTTGGAGCTGCTCAAGTAGCGGCTAACTGCTCACAGAGGTGATGAAACTGCAGACAGCTGATACCTGCTCAGAGGCCTTCTCACTGCTCATTGGGCTGCTTAATGCTCATTGGGCTGCTAAATGCTCATTTGGGCTGCTAAAATCTCAGTGAGCTGCTCATTGCTCATTGCCTGCTCACTGCTCAGCAACTAACCGCTCAGTGAGCTGCTCCTATGCCCCAAGTATCCCCACCTGCTCCCAATAGCTTGAGTTAAACACCTCGGCCGATGGACTCATTACAGTGCCAAGCTTTTAAGGGCCCACCTAACACTGGATAATTACACCTGAGGCAGGAAAACCTTGATAATTCTACCCTCTTATAATTTCCATCTTCCATCGTGTTCTTTGAGTTAACACCCACGTTCTCGAGTGTCAAGGTTGGAAAGTTAGCTCTATGTGCCGAGCAAAAGATCATTGATCCTTCTTCTTTTCACAGAGATATTTTCAGAGAGACTTCTGACATTGCTAAAATATCCTTGAAGGTTACATGATCTGGATAATGTTACCTAGTTTTATGTCGAGATGCGTTAGACTAAATGGTACCCTCAACCCCGCTTTTGCCTTCCAGTCGGGTGTAGTTTCAGTAATGTATGTAGCCGATGTAGTTATAATATATATGACATAGATGCATACATATATCTGTGATTGGGAAAGGCCATATGCAGATGGGAAATATATTACATTAATAAACTTACTTACAAAGAATTAGCATGTCATTGTCCGACGAGATGTTTTGTCACTACTGCAAATGTTAGCAAGGAACTTGTATTATATATAGTACAATGATTACCGTCGGGTAAAACAAAATTAATGGATCATGCGATTATTTCGAATAAATGGAGGTATATTCCAGGGTAAAAAGGAAAAAGAATTACTCTTTCCCCAGCGACCATTCCAAGACCGCGTCATGCTTAACAGTTAAATCCTAATGAATACTCCCTTGTTAAGCCATAATTATATCTTAATATTTCTTAAATGGGTCTTTAAGGCTAACGCTACATGACTTCCTATTGAAAACCAGATGAAAATATGTAATGTTTGCTACCACCCCCATGTCTCTTATGATGTATTTTCTTTTGAATACACATTTTACATATATATTTTTGCAATATCAGGGCCGCTATTTAATGCCACGCTACCTTATATAGGGACAGTGCTTGTAAGATGTATGGCCCCGGGAGTTGTTATTGTGTAAGGAACAGTCCTTCATCTAACATTAAAACGAAGGGCCTGAGGGTAACAGTAATATATTACGGCAGACTTTGAAATATCATGTAACTGGTTGTACACATAGCATGCCTTTACCATGCTCGACCCAGTACCTGCTCGATTGATACATGTTTAAATGTCTGCCATCTGCTACCAATCAGCAGGGTACTTTGAAGGTTAATCCTTTAAGGTAGGCATAGTGATTCAATGTACAAACCCATTGCGTGGTCAAGATGCTCGCTGGGTACTTAGCTTTTCCATAATATTGATAAATGAATCCGGTCTTAAAGGATTAGCTGGTTCCATGTAATGTACATGGTACATTAGTTATGTACAGCTCATATATCAACTTCTGCCACCCCAGAGAACCATATGTCAAACCTAGAGTTAAGTAGCGTTTGTTTCTCATAAACTGGTTTATTTTAGCTTATACCACGATTCTGGCGTTTCCCGTGCCGAGAGTGGATATTTGCCGTTCGGTTATCTCAGGATATACGCACGCTCAGAATTAATTTTTTACACCAAGACGCTTCTATATATTTTAACAAGGTAATGAAAGATGGGCATAGCCATTTTGGCTACGAAATTCGTCCGGGATTCGAACACGGACCGCGCACGCCATAAGCGAGCAGCTAAGCCACAGCGCCGCGGGGGCTGGACTTTAATGTGGAGATGAATCCTTAGATTTGCTTACCTTCTCGCCATGCTTCTCCAAGCGGTACCAAATACGTAGTGAATAACATGAAAATATGGCCAATTGAGACCATGACAGGGTTAATCCTTCAGTCCGAGTCATGTTTAGAGCCCCTTGTTGACGATCCCGTGCAGTATTAGCCTTTTAATTGCGTAAAATCCTCATAATTCGACATTTTCCGATCGATACCAACACGCCGGGGATAGTAAACAAGGAGACGACATACATCACGTGACCGACTGACGCAACCAACACCGCCAATTCGAGTGACCAATGGACTAGAAACGACGATCAGCTGATCGAAGCCACCGCGGAAAGTGGGTCAATCGGGCGCATTGGTCACTCGACTTGGCGTGTTGGTTTTACATCCCGTCCCGCTGTGTACTAGTCTAACCGGGATGGCGGCCTTCGCAAAATGTCAAAATATGAGGAATTTACGCAATTAAAAGGCTAATACTGCATGGCATCATCAAGAAGGAGGCATAAACATGTACTGGATTGAAGGATTACGGTTGTCATGGTCTAATTTCCTTATATTTGGATGTTATTCACTTCGTATGTGGTACCGCTGGGAGAAGCATGGCGCTCGGCGAGTCTGCCAGTCGAACCGCGAGACAAAATGGACATTTGAAAAAGATAGGCCTTATACGATATTATATTCATATATTTGAAGAAATGGTGGTATAAACGCATTATTGGTTGATCGTGAAAGAACTTGTGAGGTATATCTGTCTAATAATGCACTCGCCTTTGGCTCGTGCATTATTGCCAGATATACCTCACGCGTTCTTTCACGATCAACCATTATTGCATCAATATAAGTGTTGGCTACATGGATTGCTGTGTTATTGTATTAAATGCTATGTAATGGAGCGCAACAACGCCGGCTGAATAGGTACTTACGGTGTCGGAGTACTATAAAAGAAATATTTTTCCAATTCTGTTAAATCAAATATTTTAACCTACTTCAGTAAACCTACCGTACACCGAACATCGAAGGGAAACTACAGTTCGCGCCGTCAATGTTTATCAGGTCTTATATAATTATTCTTGCAAAAAGCCCTCAAGCATATAGAGGGATATGATGTAGTTCCTTGTGTTCGAGAATAAAACAGGAGTCCACGTCAGAAGTGAAGGAGTAGGCAGAAACATGTGCTCCTAAAGCTAACAATGGGGCAGTACTTAAAGTCCTTAAGTCCCACTGGCGTCAAACACATTCAACACACGGCTTCTGTTCCTATTTAGAGAGCTTGGGGCCCCATTCCTCTTTGTGGTAATCACAGTAAATGTCTATATGTAAAAAAGATATTGATTCCCATGCCGACAGCAATGCATTGCTGATGTATGCTTTAGGATCTTACAGGCTTGACGGGGTGCCTGGAAGATAAGTCAAAGGTATCTAAGAGCAGCTCTGAGCATATCCTTTCAGTTGCTCTTTGAGATGGGTTAGCCTATGCTGGCTAGATCTGCTCCCCAGCCACATATGACAAGGTTACGGCAGTACTTAGTTTTGTCGCTGTCAGCCATTTGTTTCAGCTATAACTTCTAATAGCTTCTCAATGTCTGGTTAGTTAAATGTTCTATTGGGATTTCATTTGAACTATAGATATCCCCATTAGGCTAATGTCCTGTCACTTTCATTGAACTGCTTAATTCTAGATTCACAGGAAGAAAATAGCCCCTTACAAAGGGCAGAGCACTCCATGATACATCTGCTCATCAGTAAACAATTATGAACTTAATGTCTCAGTGATTTCACACAGCTGTGGTATAGCATAACAAGGGGTTTAATTGATCACAGCCTGTGCCTGGAGATGTACCCATGTAGACAGCCGCAGGCAGATCTCCTTCCAGTTCCCTCTCCCAGGTTGCCTCCATCTGTAAGCTACGCAATAAACCATCGGTGAACTACGCAATAAACCATCTCTGAGCTGCGCAATAAGCCATCCGTGAGTTGCACAATAAACCATCTCTGAGCTGCGCAATGAGCCATCCGTCAGCTGCGCAAAACGTTATCTGAGCAGCGCAAAAGGCCATTTGTGAGCTGCGCAATAACAAGACTAGGTCGAGTTTTGGTTTCATAAATCCGACTCCCCTTTTAATGGCGTGGGCGGTAAAGCTGCAGGGCAACAATAAGGGTTGTGGGTATTTATCCTATTAGTTGAACAGGTTTAGCGTTGACACATTAGTCTTTGCACTTTGTAGAACTAGAACAGTCGATAGAAATAGGCATCTCTGCATCTTCTAGAACTAGGACTCTCTGCATCTTCTAGAACTAGGCCACTCTGCATCCAGCAAAACTCGGCCTCCGCATCCTGGAGAACTAGGCATCTACCCCAAGGCCTCTCTGAACCTTATAAAACTAGACCTCCCCGCATCTTATAGAAATATGCCTCTGCATTTTGTAGAACTGTATGACTTGACCTACACAGGCTTAAATGTACATCACATACCCCATGTGCATCGCTATTGGAAATCTCTGTTGTTAGTATCGGGGCCTACTTCCAATATGACAAAGTGCCTTAGAAACTTAAGCCTGCCATCACAGAGTTCCATGCTGACACGGCACTCTATTATAGATGCCAGGGGGAGTTCTAAATTTGCTCCCGGGGGACATGAGGTAGGTTGGGGAGTGTGTTATCCCTAATGGAAGTGGTGCCTGGCAGCACAGAGAGGCCCACCAGAGCCTAATTGTTGCTGAAGAGATAAGGAGCCCCTGCATTCTTAGGTAAATCACCAAGGTAGGATGACTTGCAGAAAACATGGGGAAAGCTAATATAATCAGAACGGCTCAAGGGGTTATGGACACAGTTGTGGTCAAAGTATTTTACCTAGGTTACATGGGTTGAACCTTGCCATGTGCTGGGCAATGGGAGGTGGCGGGTGGCTGACTCTTTATATACGCGTGTGATGCTCAATGGTTCAACTTCATATCCTTTTGGCGGCATTATGCATTGGTGCATTATGTAGGCCCTATGGGAGTGTATTACTCGTCAGGGCTGCATTCGTTCATCATGACAACCGCATGACATAGTGCATTAAAAGCACAATACTGATGTTAAAGGGTAAGGGTTAATTTGTCCGCTTAACACATTTCTCATTGACAACTCTAAAACCATCCTATCCTCACCAATTCAATAACTATGTCACTTACCTACTGACAATAGGTAGCTGAAAAAATCTTTTTACTTTATCTCCTTCACTATCCACTTCCCTCTCTAAGTATACACGATACATTATACATATGGGTCCCTACCCACTATCTCTACATACAGAGTACATGTCAACTGGAGTTAATTTGGTCAAATAAAGGTTCAGCAGTCACGTAAAATCATGAAAATGATGTGACCAAGTTGGAACAAAAAAACAACAACACCGAGTTAGCATTTTGCAGACTTGAATGATGTAGAAAATAGCCATTATTTAGTAGAGGACTCATCGACTCTATTTTATGTGCACGTTCTTATAAAAACAAACATGGAAATGCTGATTGGTTTTTCATCGGTTAAATATCTATATAAAAAATTAGTTTTTGGGCATTTTAGCTGGAACATTTCCTCATCGTACAAAGGAAACGGGTTCTTAATGATTTATGGAGCCTTGTCTGTAAAGTTCAACGCGCACCCATTAATCGGGGGCCTTAGTTTATAATTTAATAAATTTGATATAAAATGACAGAATAATATCTCCGACCTGAGATGAACTCACTCAAAGCATTTTTAGTTTGTTATCCGGAATGTTAGTGTTTGATATTTGATTATATTAGGCGGTAGTAACTAGAGGAATTACAGACGAAGATAACTGAAAAGTAGCTGGAGTTGACATTCCTTAACAGGCTGTTAGTATTTAACGATTTGGCTTTCAAAGGGCCTTGCTCTAAAGGTCATTAGTCCAAATACAGGCAATTATACTAATTTTGATCTAGATGGTGGTTCCTTTTTCATGTTGTGACAAATGTTTTTCTACATTCCACAAGCAAAAATAGCCAGACTGTATATCCTGTTCATTCATGTTATTTAACTCATTGAATATTCCCCAATTATCTCAGAGATGCTATTGTAGACTTGTGTCAAAAAGTGCTGCTTCCCTTTCAAATGTCACCTCTTTTCTCACATCCAACAACTTTGTTCAGTGATATCCGTGGACATAATCAATATTGGACCTGTGAACAAAAGTACTCCAACCATAAAAACGTTTAGTTATACGTATACCTTATTATAATTATCTACTCAGATATTGATTATAGCCCCTTTCAAAGGGTCAAGACTGTCCTTGTGATAGGTCACTCAAGGTCCCCCTCCTGCCCAGATGACTCGTTAACGAGTGGGTGTGTTTCAAACTTCGTGAACATGTCACCGTTATGCGACAACAGCACAACCTGGTACGTGCAGTGACGTAGGGAATCACAGAGGAGAAAGGCCTGAATATGGCTCACCCCACCCCCACACAAAAAGGAGAACTTTTGCCAAGACCTTCTAAGAACATCCGTTATATTCCAAAACTTATAGAGATAACTGGGAGTGGAGGGGGGGGGTCAATCACGACTTTGTCAATACAAACCTTATATAGTTACGTGTATGC
Source organism: Harmothoe impar (assembly GCA_947462335.1). Classification (NCBI taxonomy): domain Eukaryota; kingdom Metazoa; phylum Annelida; class Polychaeta; order Phyllodocida; family Polynoidae; genus Harmothoe; species Harmothoe impar. The sequence goes on along the minus strand of OX381704.1, from coordinate 85,487,696 downwards.
TATTACCAGGTACATTTTGTTAGCCTGCATACGCCGTTGGTGGATCCCCTCACCCCCTCCACACACATAACAAAATTGTGCTACCTGGCTTGAATTTGCGTACCCTCATCCGCAAACGGCGGGCATGTGAGTGGTGGCCCAGTAAGTGGTCCTCCTCCACCCCAGCATGCATAGATGGATTATTTGGGATGTACATGCACCAGTGTGTAGATTGTAGTACATGTGTATCACTAACCCTGATGGTTTAAGGCTACATGTATACAACTGGCACCCATGGTGAACTCTCTCTATAAGGCTACATCTGGAAGCCTCCTCGCTGCCTGAAAAAGAAAGAATCTTCCTGTACTAGCTACTGGGATAATTGTAATTCGGTTCTTACTGGTACATTTGTATTTCGAGTATTTTGACTACGTTAAAGATCATTGTAACTCCACCCGCTCCCCTCCACTCTTATCTAGGGACCCTAATAATGTATGCCATCACCTCTACATATCCTATACTCACTCCAGCCCCTTCTCGGATGACAGCTGGTCTGTATGACACTTTAATTGGGGCGAGACTTGTTTCTACTTCATCTTTCTTTCTGCATCTGTGTTTATCGGGTACTGTAGTGTGTTATTAAACACTGCTATACTGAAACGTCTCATATTACTGTCACTCAATGCTCATTATAATAAGCCATCGGTGACATAATTCCAAACGGACATTTTTAATGAATATAAATTCATGAGCTGCATTTCTTAATAGCCCACTGAGTAGGGTGTATGTGATATATTATATGGCTTATTGGCACATTGGGCAGATCCAGTGGCAGATTATAGGTATTGTGGCAAACTATTAGTGATAACGATATGTTTTACCGATTATTATCACCTTTCTGTTGACGAAGCGAGTCTACCAACTATACTCATGTTACTACCAACATATTGGGTACCCTGACCCTGGGAATGGACCAGGAATTTGAACTTATTCGCTTACAACGGGCGTGTGTATAACTACCACCATATGCATGTGTGTAGATATCATCGGCCCCTTTGATCTTGGTCAACTAAAATTACAAATGATCTCAGAAATGCCCTTTTTCCTACTTTGACAGGCATTCCTACCACCCCGACGCCCCGTGATTTCAGTATTAGACTATATCCGTTTCCTATATGTAATTGACCAAAATTAGGAGATTCTCTGTGATACACTAGGTACATGTAGTTCTGTATCAAAACCGTTTGCAGTGACTACATATACAGTTGCTTGATTTAAGCCCAATTTACGTGGTAATAGGTATCCTATTTTGAAAACAGATACATCTAGTCCCATATCTCAGTGGTGTACACGTTTAATAACGACTCCCAGGTACATACAGACTCACCCCCTTAAGGTGTCTGACGTTAAATGACCGTAAACCACACCCTGGAGGAGGGGGCGGGGGTAGGGGTTGAGCATGTCACGTGACCTGACTGAGGAAGTGGTCAGCCATCAGTCTTCATCAGCCGACTTCCTCCAGGGCGGCGGCAGGCGGCTGTTGTGGTCAGCAGGGGCGGGGTACCATGATTCCTCCAGCAATAATGGATGTAACCTACCACTCAGCTTCACCCCCGCACACCACTCCTTACCCCCTGGTATCGCCCATTGTTTCCAACCTCCTATATTAAAATGGGGTCACCCGAAGCCTTATTTGTATTCCATATGTGGTTGATGCAAAGAGGTGTTCCTAGTACTTCATGTACTATAATGTTTCTATAATGTCCGAATGATCCTTAAGGGCCATTCAAGTAGACTAAGGCATCATTATTTTTCAGGCATTTTTCAAGACCCCCTCCTCTGAGTCATCATTTTCCCTTTACGTGCAATAGTATAGTATTGGAACATCATTGTCATGTCATCATTCTCTATATAACCCCGTACCCCTTATCGATGACGTCATACTTGAATCGCCCCTATTTTGTAATATGTGTATTATACACTAATTCCTTTAATGTACATGATAACATGCTTTGTTTGTCCCATTCATATCTACCGGCACTATGCTTGACTGCCAACTGATGCTTGCCTCTCATAGTGTATTAGTCATATCATCATCAGTTTCTTTGCACGAACCATTCCATTGCTATGTCTTCTCACCATTGTGAAATACGCCCCCATTCCGAGCCCCAGCCGCCTGGCATTGTCCATTGATCTGCGTCACTTGCATTGGTGAGTTGTTATCACTCTGCCATGCATTGTATATAGTCTGTATTCATATCAATACTTACCCAGTAGCTCCTATGTTATAGCACCGCCCACTAATTGGGGCACCTATAATCTGCTCGTATTGAGTCAGCAAGTAAAGCATACATATTGTTAACCATTTAACGGCCACATAGTGCTTTAATGTATTTCGCCCTTTGTTGTTAATATGAATGGATACAGCCTTGCAAGAAACTCGTCAGTGCTGCATTCCAAGGACCATGTCCAGAGTATATACCAAGGTTGCAGGTTCTTTGGTGGGGGCACCATTGCTTGATCTGGTAACCGGCCAGATAAGCACTGATACAGCAATCACAATGGGTACAGTCTGTTACATAATGCCCCCTAAGAATCCCGCAGTGAAGGCCAGGGAATTTTCTAATTGGTTGATAATGCAACCGGCTAGATGCCTATAGAGAGTCGGGAGTATATCAAACTCCGTAGGGTAAGGCCACTCAAAAAAAAAAGTGGTTTCTCATCACCAAGGTCTGAGAAATCTGACGAGGGAGGCTTTTTTTTTTTTTTTTTTTTTTTTTACTCGCAGGCCAAAACGTATAGGACAATTTACGGGTTTCTTCACATTTTATTGGTTAAGAATTAATTGATCTTTAGAAGTGGGGAAAATGTAAGTTATTGCTATACCACTGCATTGCTGGCATTATTAGCTTTGTTTTGTTACCAAATATGACCAATTTCATCTATTTTGATGAGGTTTTTCATCAAAATTTGGCAAAAAAAAAAAAAAAAAGTTTTCCCCAAAACCTGATTTTTATGATGCGCGCGGTGATGAGAAACCATTTTATTTTTAATTGAGTGGCCTAAGCATAATGCGTGAATGTAGCCCTGGCGAGTCACTCGCAACTACTGCATTCATGCGTAATGACGACAAAGGTAATACATCATTGCATTAAATTGGCCCCAGGCATGCAACCCTTAATTATGGCCGAGCATCAACTATAGTTGATGCCATGGAGGGCCAAGCATCGACTATAGTCATCATAACTCTATGGGTTTCAGCAAAGGCTCGGCCCAGGGAAAGTTCCTGTAAAAATGCCCTGCCCCCTTCAGCTGGCCTTTAAGATGCCTTTTGCGGGCCTCAAGGGGTTAAAGGGTGAACTGATGACCCCCGGTGCATCCATAGTCCACTATTCAGCCATGAAGACGCTCATGTTACCCCATGTTTAATATGTCTGTCTCCATGTCCGCGGCCCCTACCCCACGTCGGTTTAACGATGCACCATTGTCTTGGGTTCTTCTCCCAGCATGGCGCGGTCAAGACACTACAAGTCGCCGACCGTTAATGAGCGCAGCCCACAATTAATTTTTGTCATCATTTTGCTAATGATCATTAAGGGGGGATCATAATAATGCAGGTATCTTGATGCAGGATGTCGTTAGGATACTGAGAGCTATGTGTGTGTGTGTGTGTGTCTTTAGGATTGGGGTGTGGGGTGGGGGGGGGGGTCCGCTCCAGTGTGTCCCTAATTAAACTGCCTACTAACGATATCACACATGTTGAGAATAACCACGCATTGGGTTATTCGAGTATATCTCAGTAAACGTGAATGGTTTCACCATCGCTCACTATGGGGGCCAGGCAGTGTCTTCGCATTGCTGTCATTGCAATATGTTTATCGACCTAAATGGATTGTCCGTCCAGTTTTCACATTAATTAATATACCATAAATGTTGCTCTTTATCTTTGGTGGGTGTTAAGTACCGTACCTGCCTTTCTCATATACCTACTCACACACGTGTTACCATCCACACCCAGTTTTATCCAAGCGGCAAATATAAAAGCCTACAGTTCTAAGCATATCGACTAGGGGGGGGGGGCTATATATATAGTAGTCGGGTCCATAGTCTCACTTCAAAAGTCACTATGGGTGTACGTGTACCTTTCAGTGTATGAAGGTTCAGAATCGTAAGACATTCATACATGTATGGAATTGCTACACTGAAGATGGGTAGGCATGGTGTACCAATGCAGTGTTGGCGAATTACTTACTAGCGCTGCATTGGCTCATGAATCATGAATACAAATGGACATGGCGCGTTCAGACATCATGTCTTAAAGGGTTAATGAAATGTGCATGTCCCACGAGTTGGCCCTGGTTAACCTGCAGGGATAGCATCCTCAGTCCACCCCTACGTCTTCAGTGCACACCCACCTGCCTACAACTAGTAGTATCATACCAGGTGGACAGTGACCTCACACCTTAACCTCTACCTATCCTCTGACCTGTATATGGCCACACGTGGTCAGTCTACATGTACATCTCATAGAAACCCTCACTGCCCTATCACCTGTCACTCCCCCATGTAATGGTCACATCCTACCCTCACCCTACCACCCCCCCCCCCCCACTGCAGGGCCTACAGCCTGCCGCTAATGGTGAGGAGCAGCTCAGGTGAGGTTCTGCTCACCGGTACCTCACGTAGCAGTAGCTAGAACCTGGTGGATAGGGCAACAAGAGTTGCTCTTATATGCTCTTGAGCAGCTCGATATTATATGAGTTAGTATAGGCATGTGCTACTCATCTATTTCCTCCTCTCCCGGGCTCTTTCCACCTTGGCTACACTTTTCATCGATCTGTCTGAATATCATTATGGTTGTATTAGCAATCTTCTTCGTGAAAATAATAATAGCGTAGCAGATGGTTATTGCATTTAAGGTTATTATGGTAAAGTTATCCATCGCTTTGTAGGCTTTCCCTGCTGCTGTTAAAATGTAGAACCATAGAACCGGAAGTGTCTTTATGTACCTTGCCCATGCCGTGTATACTTCTTATAAGAGGCAATTGTCTTTCTAAAAACTTAAATGTCAGTTACCCCAGCCAATTGTTCCTTTGGGCCCATGTACACAATGGATCTATTGGGAATGTGAGATTTGATGAAAGCAGGTCACCTAGAAGTATGACGATGTGAACCAGTTCATTTTAATCATGTTGCTCTCAGTCATGTTGCAGCTGTATACAAACTATAGCATATAATACCTGTGCCGCTCAAAACATTATCTTAAAACATACTTCGACTGTCGATGGTCTAATATCCTTATCTTGATCATAATTCACAAGAAAGGCGTAGTAAGGAAAGGTTGACCAGAGATAGTTGTCAGAGCTTCCCTCATAAAATAATATTCCTCATACATAGTGTGTCACGGAGGTACAGCCTCGTGAATAGACCGCACAGTCTGGTTTTGTAATGAACCCTTATTTAATGTCAGTCTTAGATGCCCCCATCTCCGTCACACACAAAGATGCACCTCTAATCCTCATGCAATCAATGGTGTCCAATGGTCATACGGCAGTCCGCATACAGCTCCAGCCACCTGTCAGTCTGACTATATAGACACCTAGGCCACCCTTCCTGTTGGCCCTCATCATGCTTACCAAGATGTCAAGTCTCGTTATTCACCTACCAGCAGTAATACATTCTGTCCACCCTTAAAGAGGCCGTGACATGATATTTTGGCTATTCATATTCGTTGATCCTTGTATAGTTCAGTGTCAAAGCTCACTGTTCTTGCCTGCATGGACTACGCCAAACCAATACACGCCTTACATGGCCAGGCTGACCACTGCAGGTCTGCCCAGAGCCACAGCAAGGCTTCTACCCACACCTCGCCATGTTGTGACGTCAACGACGGTAAGGGAGGGTGGACCAGGTGAGGGGTGCAGGTGGGAAAGCTAAGTCACACAGTCCTAGTATCATGACACCCTTTAACTGGTTTAATCTACCTCTTAAATATTTATGACCAATTTAACGCCATATAGAGATAAAATAGTAAATAAATAATCACATAATAATGTGACATGTACAGGGAAAAGAGACATTAGTGTACATTTTAGTCCCTTTTCACAGATCATGTCATATATAAAAGCCTATAGAACGGACATACCTCACTAGATCTGTATCATATGAAAATCTCGGGATGAAATTACATTTGAAATATAGTATATCACAATGTATGATGTGCACATATTACTCTTGTTCATTGGCATATGACATATAGTTATATGGTATAGTTGCAGATATTTAGTCCTAAATTTGATAGGCTCTCTCCTGGCCACAGTTTGTTTTTATCTCTTTTATTTATAAAGAACTGTAGGAGGATAATACCCTATTTTGCGGGGAATCATCATGCCCAGTCTGACTCTATTATTAAACATAAATCAACCATAATGTTGTACCTATTCTCACAAACCTTGAACATGGAAGTAAACTTGTATTCTATTGGTGCCAGTCAAATGAAAAAACAACAACTCTTAATGTATTAACAGGATTCATTATAATGCGTAAGGACCACTATATTCAACTGAGCGGCATCAGACACCAGAGCTGGGGGGTGGGGGGGGGGGGGGAGGGGGTATTCTTTAGCAGAGTTTAGAACGTCCTTGGAGTCGGACTGTGAGAAAACGCCACATCAAAGCAGGAATCCTTTGGGTGCTAAACTGACAGCATAAGCTCACCTCGCACCTGGAGGTGTGGAGCCTGACGTTGTGTAAGGGGGGGGGGGGGGGCTGATCTGTGACCAACAAGCCACACACCTAATACAGTGGGATAGTTGTCATTTAGTTGTGTTGAGACACAGACCCTACTACACGTATTGAGACAGCTCAGGAACAATTAGGTCCACAATTAGGACTTGATTTATGTATGGGTTACTTAGTTGGTGGCAGTTAACCCAACATTTACCTGGATTACTGGCATTGGTTATTGAACAAGGGATGTTCATGGGATAAATGAGACGGATTAACAATGGAAATCATATTCACATGTGTCTACTTGTATATTTGTGTACATCACTCGAGGTAAGGTTAGTTGTGTATGTGTCTTCAGGCTCAGTCTAACTGTATGCTAAATCCGCTATGTAACTCATGTTCAACTCACCACAAAACAGTGTTACCTATACTAAATATTGTTTTCAATTATATAGGTGAATAGATCAAACAAAAACCTTTCTAATAAGTGATAACGCAAGTTTGTATGTCGTTTTAAACCAAAGAAATTAATTTATTTGAAGTAGACATAATACAGGTTGTGGTAGGAATAAGCCTATAGCCCATACCCCACAATGCTTAGCACCTATACCACCGTTTACGTCACTTCCTGCTTCTTCCCCAAACTGCGAATTTCGCACCTGGGTGGCCTGACCCCACAGGTGGACGGCTTTGTTTTGTTGTGGCTCCTACTGTGTGTAGGTGTCGGAAATTTAAATTGTACCATGCTCTTCATGGCTGTATTTGCAAATAGGTATTTGTTAGTAGTCGGGGAGGTGTCGGGGCCTCTTTAAGATAAAGACGTGGCAGCAGCCCCTCTAGATAAGACGGGGGTAATGACGGCCGCCGCGTCCTCTAGCGGCCGTAAGATGAACGAGCGTCTGGCTGACACGTGGTTAACGGCACATACGTCACGCCTGACCGCGCCCAGCGACAACCCCGCCGCCTACCGGGACGCCCTGTACTACTGCTGATATCTACTACTGGGTACAGCCTTGATAGTCTGCTAATGCTTCATCAATAGGATGATAGAAGCAGCATAATATGATGGGCAGGTGCTTATGAGGTATAGAGTCCATATCTCTATATGTGTATGTGGTCCGCTAACCTACAGAACCACTATCATAACTCTTTACCCCAGCGTGAAGACATGTACAGCTATAGTTATGTAAATACAGTGTTATGTAGGTAAACATATTGTATATTGATACTTATAATTGTCAGCTAGAAGGACATGTGTCCACTTTTCTTGGGACAACGTGAGTTAATGTAGGGATCCGATAACGAAACCCAATGACGATCAGGGACCTCAAGGGTCATGAAGATCAGGAAGACCACTCCCGTTAGAGAGAAGCCGATAATTACTGCTACTAGCACTAGGGCTTTCCACAATGATGAAGATTTCAATATGAGCAATGGACAGTGGGCTATCTGTATGATATGGAGGACTGAGGTGTCTCAACTGCCAACGTTCGCCAGTACAGTGGCGCCACCAACGCCATATTTCAAGGACAGACGTCACACCTACGTTAAGTGGCCCGACAAGGGCAGGGCCGGAGAGTCCAGTGGGGCCTGACTGGACCCTCACATCATGGTCACTACCATTACAGATGACCAGCGTCCAGTGGAGGCTTCACTCCCCCTCCCTCAACCCCATCTAGAAGCACATAACCAGTGATAAATGTCCACTACCTAACACAGTCACGGCCCCCACTGGAGGTGATCAACACCTCCATACTGTTATCTGATCCTCCTGTGGGACACAATATTGGTAGACCTTTATGGTCACCCTTTATTATTAACAGTAAAGCCTGATTTGTCTAGATATTACTATCTCTGGCCATAAGGCTCTGGCATATATCACTCGCCAAGATCTGACCACCTTGCAGTATTTATGGCACCCTCTGTTTTATAGGCCCCCAAAAGCCCACCAAAAGTAGTCAGGTTTTGATAGGATCTGCGCGCCTAAATCCCAGTGGCTTTCTGAGAGCATCAACCATTTATGTTGCATTTATGGATAGAAATGGGCTGGCCCTGCTTACACGCGTATTGGCTTTTCCAAATTGGGTTTCCGGCGCTAACCATATCAAGAGACATTGATAAAAAAAAAAAAGGAGGGGGCAAAACCTGCAATACCATCAGTCTGTGTGAAGCCGAGTTCTGAGGGCCTAAAGCCCAGGGGTTTAGCTTTGTGACACTTCAGTGCATTTTCTCCATGTGTTCTGCATAATTATTTCTTCATTCCCATACCCGGTTTGACCTGTACGAGTTGTGAGGGGTTCTGCACAAGGAAATGGCCACAGGCGGTATCCTCCCGCCTACTGTGGTACACTTCTGAGTACCACAGAATTGCTCAACTAGGTCTTTTTTCCCATCTATAGGGCTTTTTGTCTGACAGTGTGCGCGCGCATCGCACAGAGACGCACAGACAGACGCCTGCAGCAGCGTCCCAGTAGGGGGCGCCCTCGTCACTCCCGGCCCACTCACCAGGGTGGCTGAGGGCTTCTGGCATGTGCCCCCACCCTCGCACCTCCATAAGTGAGCTATAGAAATCCACTGTAAATTCATGTAATTTGTACATATGTTCAAAGGACACGAAGGAATATAATTTCATTGGGAGAATGTTGAGAGTAAATCCGCGTATAGAAGCCGCACTGATGTAATAAGCCACACCCCGAGTTTGAGGAAATTATATAAGCTGCAACTGGGGTATGAACATTGCTAATTTACAACTGTAATATACTTATAAAAAAAAACGTCTATAATTATAAGCCGCACCCTATAGGGATGTTAGGAACCAAAGCTGGGTTTGATTCGTGCATGAGCCGCAGCTTATACACATGGTTTTACGGTAGAGGCCATTGAAGCTTTGAACATTTCAATTTCAAGGTTGCAAATGTCCTTCAGGAAAGTCGGGTACATGTAACGTGTTCTGGCAGTGGGTCTCTCCCTGGATTGTCTGATATGTTTGATTTCATGTCATAGATTCATCTCACCAAAATGTGCGGAAAGCACATTGTAGCAGTCTGGGTTATCCTAAACCTTTTAACCCTCCAATGACAGGATAATACCTCAATTAATGCTCTGCATTCGTGCATCATGCCAACCCTTCAAGAGTACGTAAACCCCTAGGGTCGACATGGTGTATGACTGCATTTATGCATGAGGATACAAGGGCATAGTCAGTACATTAAACCACCATATTGTCCTCAAAGGGTTAGGTGAGGATAAGTCGAGGTAGGGTATCACCTGGTGAATGTTAGGAGGACAAGCCCGGTGGCACAATGCCCTGTCGGTATGTGACATATCTGTGATATGTCAGATATTGTTACATTAATATCCAGAAAGAAGATAATTAATGATACACAAAAAGAAAACCCACTGTGTGGACACGGCTGTCGTGTTTATCCATATAGAGTATTTATACACTCCCAGCAGTCAGTGATAAGAGACATACCTCAGCATGTCAGAGTGGATGATGGAGTGTCAGTGTGAACAAATTAGATCTGATAAGACAATAGACGATGACTGAGTGTGGAGGTAAGGCTGCGGCCACCTACCCCGCCCCCATCAGTCTTCATCATCCCACAGTGCCCACCTAGCATTACCTACCTAGGGGGGCAGCCTATAAATGTGTGCAGGATATATGTGCGTGCATTAACTATACGTCAGAATTTTCTAAATGGCTACTTACAATGTTCGGTGGCTACTGTTGATCATCCATGGCATAACTAGAGCCAGCAGTGAGCTGGTAGATGGTATTTTGGTCTCTTAGGCATGTACTAGTAAACCACTTTTCCGGTGGGAATTGTTGTAAAAGTTGTGGACAAGATGGCAGCCGTTTACAGTCCTGGGGAGGGACTGTGACAGTCTATTACCTCCCCAGTCTCAGCCACTAACACGGACCCAACTCCAGATTTATCTCAGTTTACACACAGATGAATTTTTCATGTAATCAAGTGTTTTAACGTTCCTAGTGTATTAATGTTGATAACACACTAAATAAGCAATATGTATCTCAGGCCTGGTGGTCGTCCACACTGATAAACCCCTACCCGTGAATGACCAAGATAATAGCTGCAGAACACTTCCTACTAATGGGAAATCGTTTCTCGAAATATGCCTCCTGGGTGGTGTGGAATAAATGCATGGCACATACTTCGTTTTAATTTGTTTACGACTAGGGACAGAATGAGTAATTTCAATGAGATTTCGCCCTATTTTTGAAGATGGAAAATGGAACTATATTTCATTCTTGCTCCTCAGTCATATTAAGAGCCTGTAACCGCCCAGTGCAATTAGTTTATAATTTAAAGGGCATCGGTGGTTTCAGACCATTGCAGGTAGACTGGCACAGTATAAGAATGTGTCGGCTGTCATCATATTTGAGGAACGTGGGTTTAAGGGTGCGGGGGTTAATTATGTAAGCTAGTTAACTTCTCTATGGAGACATTTCAACACGTTTGATGGCCAGCTAGGCATGCATCGCAGTGTCGGATTCTTCCTCACGTTCTAGTTGGTCGTGCCTATACATAACACATCAACATATATAGATAGATAATGATGATAATAGCTAATCGAATCAGCCATTTGAGCACTCCATCTCTTGCCTTTTATGATACAAACGTGATTTTTATTGATGCAGATGGCCTGTCTGCATGCATTTGATGCTAATAGATGATTTCCTTTATAAATGAATAAGTGTTCTTTATTTGTTCGTTGTATATCATATGCCTGACTCACCTTCGAAACTAATTGGACATACTCTGTACACGGGTCTGGCCTGATGTAGTTAACAAATGGTGATCTTGCTAGTTCTTTGAACGGAAACCTATGGAAACAAAACAATTTACCTATACCACACTTGATGTGGGCATTGTCCTCTGTGAATTATGTAAGATATTGATAGTTACATGATACTAAAATTTGCATATACCGTATTACGTGCATTGTGTCGCCACACAGTGTTAATGTCATTTATCTTACACTCTTACATACGTCTATATTTTATATCACCTTAGTATCAAAACAGCTTCATCAACTTTAAAACTCTACCCCATCATTAGTACTGAATGGGTTGAGTAAAAAGAGAAACTATTACCACCAGATCCCCGCTGCCACCCCCACCCTACTATAGAAAAGGATCAGACTAGGAAGTTATCAGGTCTTTGGTTGGTGCATAGAATAGCGTCAACAGAATAACAACGTGTCGTTATACATAGGGGTCGGCCAGTCATAAACTATGCCTCTGTTTAAAAATTTATTAAAGACATGGCTAGTGCATGGCAGTGCACGTCGTCAGCATGTGTAGGCGTGAGTTATGTACGACTTATTAAGCCATACATAACCCTAGTCAGACTAGGCTTCTATCCACCATACATAGCACCTAATTGGCTGAAGCAGGTAATCCACCAGAGCAGATTAAGACATCTGGAATATATTGTTCTTCAGATTGAGGGGAGTTACATGAATTAGATATTATATAGAACTTTTTACTGTATAACTGTGTATGAAGTGATGCCTAGGGAAAGAACATGTTGACTACATTTTGAAGATTCTGATGTAGGCTTTACGTGGCATGGCAATATGATATATTCACTTCCTCTGAAGAAAAGTAGGGCATTTTCTATGCAAACTTCCTGCGGAAGGGTTCTTATGTGTACCCAGACCCAACTGATATTTATCTAGTCAGTATTTAATCTTCTCCATATCAAATAAGCTGAGAAAGGCTTTGACAGAAAGAGTGGGGCTTAGGTCAAAGTGCCACCTTGTGTCTGACACACTGTAAAGTAATTCTGTAGAACCTGGAGCGGGTCTGTTGACACAGAAGGGGGACTTCCGTATTGGTCAAGTCAATAGAACCAACGACAGATGAAAGTGGTAACAGAGAAAACATGTTATACTATAATAGAAAATACACTATGTGAATCTATCGGCAATGTGGGACGGGTTGGGCAGTCCCAGAAATACAGATATCTTCGTAGGTGGCCGCTTCTGGTTTACTACTCCTTTTCTAAGATTCTAAAGATATTGCACTCAGCTGGAAAGAAAATTCAGGATCCGGTAACAGGATGCTTTTTGTCTGAAAAAGTATTCAACGTGTATGTGGGTGTTTGCAACTAAGCCCACAGACGTGGCATGTTGCTAGAGCAGCGCTATAATGTGGGGATAGCTATACCTACAGGTAATAGCTAGACCAGCAAAGGTTAGATGGCAAATAATTGTTTACCATGGAGTATTAATAACTGTAGTCTTCACTGGGCATATAGTACGAATACAGTTGGTCCGAGTATTCTCCCGTGGGCCACACATTGAGTTTGAGCATATAGCACTCTACTCCTCCTCCTGCTCCTAGTCTTTGTATGTCGGTGTGTGTCTTAGTACTGGCTGCAACACTGGAGGAGTTTGTGCCTTAGGGGACTGGCAGTGGTCGCTGATCAGGGTGACATCACAGTGTGGATAGGGCATGGAGGAGAGGGGGCCTTGGCAAAGGAAACAGCACAAAGGGGTTGTATACTGACTGCTGACAAGACCCGCCCAGACACTCCTCCAGGGTCCTGGAGGGTCAGGAGGAACTCTCAGGAGGCTGATTAATGACTTCAGTTACACATTGTAATGTGGACATGGAGGGACGTATATATTACAACATATATGGCTTTTGTGCTGATTTTGTGCGTCATACATTCCTCGCGTAAATGAAAAGCTGGAAAGGTGCGGAAAAGAATAAGCTCCAAATCCAATTTGCATGGCAACCTATACCCACGTAACGGGACGCCTCATGTGCGTGGCCATTGCTTGATCTGGTACCAGCGAGATAAGAACTGATAACATCTAGCATATTGGGTACTGGTTTTTACATAATGCACCCTAAAAAGTTAACTCTGCAATGAATGCAGGGAATTACCTCATTGGTTCATAATTCATCCCGCTACACGCCTATATTATACTCTATGCATATTGGGGAACAACCAAGAAAGCAGGAAAAGCCATTGTGTCTTAGATTTGTGTTAACATCTATGATGACATTGAGAATATTCTTGAATCCAATTCCTCAAAGCTATGATTGGACAGCATCGTGCCTTAATGTACTTTGCACAAACTGTACTGATATTGCTATACATTTTACTCAAGAGAAAAAGGGGGGGGAGGGAGGAATAATAGCCTCATGTCTAATCAAAGGAAATGTGCAAATGTTCAACCTATATGTATGCTTTAAATCATGTACATGTATGTGTAGTTTATGAATAAATGAACCTTACTTGAGGATAGGGAATAGAGTCTGTAGATATCCTCACAGAGTATTATCAGGATGTTCATGATACTTAAAGGCTATGCTACCCAAGCCACCCTTCGTTGCTTCTCAAATGAACTGATTAAAAAAGAGACAACGGGCCCTAACGCATTCTCGACAAGTGGTGACATTGAGACTCGATGGCTTTTCAAGAGGCTTGAGTTTCAAAGAAATGGGCTTTTTTGTGTGGGAGTTAGTAAAAAGGGGAGATCATTTCCCAGGGTTTTAGCAAGATGGGACAGAGGAGCCATAATGAGATGACGCCTGTAGCAGGGGTAGGTGGGAGACAGTATGAAATAGGGGCGCTTATAATGGCCATATACGTGTTATTTAATCGTCCATTCACCACATCGTCATGTTAAGGGTGGATATAATGTCTGGGAAGGTGGGTACCAAATCAAGGTTCCCTTTAATAGATTTATAATTATAGCTATAAACACACAGGGTAGCAGTACCGTTTTAGACAGTGCAAACCATATAGCTAAATGTGAAATATCCTCGATACACCGGTACACAATACCATTTATAGTGTCTAATCTTAATGCTTGTATGATTTGACTCTATAGAATGTGACACGGACTGGGATAATTGGTGTTATTTATACTTCAAAGTACACCCTTATTCGGATTATTTAACTTAAAAACTAAATATATACATTAGGCCAGAGCAAAAAGAGATGGTATATGGATTTCGTACACCTTTTTCTTTTAATCTTAATGTTGGTGTTCCCCAAGGATCAACCAACATTCAAGTTGCTTTCGAAAGTGAAATCCGTAGATCAACTCTTTTTGGTGTAGCCGTTATAAAAGTTAAACCCCTTTCAGGTACCTCCATGTTTCGCATTTTCTACTAACAGAAATAATAAAAGTGTAAAGAACACTACAGTTGGACATTTTACACAGATTATTGTATCCACAATGCCCATCACTTTAATAACAGAAGAGACTCAATATCGGACTGTTCCGTAGCTGCTTCAGAAGAAGCAATGAAGGGTGCTCCGCAAGATTTGTGAACCAAATAACCTCAAGCTTTACCTTGAACAAAATTGTATTTCAAAGTTACAATAAAGAATATTATTTCTATTTGTATGAATTACAGAAAGAAAATATTGGTCCAAGAAGAGTATTTGCGATATTAATTGAAAACTGATAATTAGTGGTGGGGTGTGGTAAATCTGTCCTTTTTTTGCCTCACAGTGGCAGGTTATTCATAGCTTAAGTAATTAAGCGACATTAATGGGGCAGATGACCGGAGATCAGTAGTCATTTTAATCAGCCATCGTGGAGCTATCCATTCCCTTTGGAAAACTATCACCTCGGGAATAGCCGGTCTAGGGTAGATTTACCACTTACAACCGGTCTGGTCCATGTTTTTTAATGAGCTCACGTTCAGTGTAATTGCTCCTAAAGGATTTTGTCCATAGCCTTTAGAAATGTACCAAACCTTAGGTATTGCACTAAATAATAACACTCATGATATCTTACAAGGCCATATATCAAGTTATAATATTTTAATTCCATGATCTATCAGATCATTCAAAATAGTCCCTGTTCACCCTAGGTCAGCCAAGATGCACTTTGAGTCAGCCATCTGACAGCTAACAAAGATATGTGGAATAAAGCAGTCATTTAGAAATCATCATAAATGGCTTGATTGGCATGAATGCATGTATTATACTTAGGGTGAATTTCTGGTTGACTTACATAGTAATAGTTAACTCGTAATTTTATGTTAAAAGTGGTTGACTCAAGGTATGTGTTTGACTTAGGATGAATCTATCGTTATAGTAAAAAGAAATAGTAAAAATCATCAAATTTAGGATAGATTCACCTGGAGTCGGACACATACCTTGAGATGGACACCTGATTTGGTGGTTATTCAAGCATTTTAAGCCCTTAATTTGTGAACAATAGTAAAGTTAAAGTGTTATTCTTTCCAAAAAGGACTAGAAGTATGTAGTAGGGTACATAAACAACCTCAAATTTCACTGTCCGTCTCAGGGTATGTGTCCGACTCAGGGTGAAGCTACCCTATCCTGCAGTGCCTTTAGCATCATCATCAGAATGCAGCCCTGGGGACTGCATCATGCCAATTCTTTGGGAGTGTATCAACTCTATGAATGTATATGATCATAAAGGGCAAATGTAGTATTGCACTTTACGGCCCGTAAAGGGTTAATACGGTCTGGTTTGGCAGGAAGGGATTTTCCCAGATAAGTAAAAATCTGTTTTGAACCATTCCCTAAAATACCCTCAATCCTCGTAACCAACTAACTCTCTGATGTATTAATGTTATGTACTTTGAGTTTAATCCATTAAACTCCGCTTTTTGGTAATAATGGGAAATTAAACCTGCAGTAAAGTGAAGAGTCAGCCAGATCAGACACTTCTTATACATTACTTTGTTTCCGATCTGAGGAGCTTTTTCTTGCAACAGTAGGCAAGGGATTTCTCTCATTTTATGCAAGGTTTTACTCCCACTCTGCATAATAATGGATTGGGATTTGCCCTTTCAGTGTTGGAAAGTTTCCCACTTTCATACGAAACGGCGACAAAACAAGAAAGAAACAACCAATTCATCGTTGTTATGTGTATTGTTAATGAACAACTCACGAAGATGAGCTGATTATGGAGGTAGTGTCACCTTAACTTATGACGGTGTTTTTACTCTGACATGTGAGAGTGGTGTGTTACTTTGACTTATGAAGCTGGTGTCACTCTCACATATGAAGGTGCTTTCACTGCCATATGAAGCTGGCGTCACTGAAATGAAGCTGGTGTCACTGACATGAAGCTGGTGTCACTGACATGAAGCTGGTGTCACTGACATATGCTGTCTTTGCGAAAATATGCAGGACAGTGGCAATGTCCTTCTAAAATCCCACCGGTACAGCAGATTCACAAGTGTAGCAGGACAGAATGTCAAGTCACATGTTGGGATTTTCTGAACTAGAAGAATTCAGTTGGGCTTCTAAAGCTGAATTGTCAATTTACTGTGTAAATCTATCCTGATTTGGTCATAAATGGTTACAAATAAAATGTATTTCTATAATGCAGAAATTGTCAGATATGTGGCTATCCGGTCCTCCAAAAATGTAGCCGGTCCTTCAACATTGAAAATTTGCAGGACGGAATGTCCTGTGAGATGAAAAAGTTTTCGCTAAGACTGCATATGAAGCTAGTGTCACTGCCATATGATGCTGGTGTCATTGCCATATAAAGTTGGTGTTTCTGACACATGAAGCTGATGTCACTGCCATATATTTAGGTTACTTATATGAAGGTTATGAAGGTGTTATCACTGACATTTGAGACTGGTGTCACTGACATATGAACCGGGTGTCACTGACATATGAACTTGGTTTCACTGGCATATGAAGGTCATATCACTTTTACTTATGGAGATGGTGTCACACTGACTTATGAAGGTGGTTTACATAGGATTTCTTTCTACTTTCAGGTTACACTGGACTGTCCACAGACCCCAGCCTGGTGTACAGGACTGAGGTGTTCCCTGGTCTGGGCTTCATGATAAAGAAGTCCTTCTACGACACGAGGATGAAGGGCCACATGAAGGACTGCTGTTTATTCAGGTAAGGGTAGCCCCACATTGTCTCTAATCGGATGTCGATAGAACACAGTAGTATATGTATACAATCGACCCCCACTTCCTCAGACAGTAGTCCTAGAAGTGGCCTTATATGTGCCATTATATTTAGACTTATCTCCTCTGATAATTTGCGCCCTTGCATTTTCAAATCCGATGAAATGAGGGCTAGCTGTATATCTTCTTATGCTTTTGTGAATACATATATGCGCCTACCACGACGGCAAATGACTTTGTAGGGTGTTCTACCCTGACACAAGAGCTAAATGTCCCACAGAACCCTGGGCACAGACCCTTAACCCTTGAAGAGCTTCAAATTGCTTAAGTGTGCTATGTCCTAGCGATTCCCCAGGGCTGCATTCATGCATCATGCCGATCCTTAGGGAAGTTATCAAAACCCAGAGGGTCAACATGTCGCTTGTAATGTATCTTGGTTGCATTCATGTGTCATGACGACAGAGAGCATAGAACACTAAAACACTGGGCATAACGTATTTAAGCAATAGGCATGCAGCACATTAAAGCACTGTCCGATCCTATGTGCCGTAGCTATGGGTAACCAGCCCTTGTGCTGGCTTTATAATGTCTTATTACACTAGGGCGCATGAAGCATGCGTGATAAGCGCACATTGCCATGTGTGGATGGACAAAATTGAGGAGTGACTGTTTTGATCAATCGCGTGGATCTCTTTATTTATTTTCATTTCAGATTTATGTCTTTGTGTTTTGTGTGGGAGAATTTCATCATGTTATATTTATTTAATTTGCGTCTTTCCACACAAAAAGACAGATATCAGTTGTCCCTCGCAAGCGGTGAGGAATGGGCCTCGGTTCCTTTACGCCCACAAGTTAGTTGTGGATCAATTACCCAGCAATCAATTCAAAACACGAAATATTGAGCTGGGGCAGGTAACGGTTATGCGTCACATGAAAGGTGGGAAATGTGATTTTAGTTTAGCTCTTAATGAGCTTTGGTGATCTCAGGTTGATGCAGAGAAATCATAATTGAAGAAAATGAACTTTTACCATGGAGCTTATTTTTCCACTGGAAATTGAAGATAAAGTTTATCGGCGAAATTGAAAAGGTACAAAAATCACTGGGCCATCGGTGTGTATTTCTCATTACGATCAGGGACACAGCAGGATTCTAGGGCACACATTTACCTCCTTATTTCTAGTTCTTTATCCTTGAACGATCTTTCTAGAGCTATTGGTTAAGGTTTATATATTTTTTAGAAACAAGAACATCAATATTATGTCCTCACATTTCAAGTGCAGAGAAGTATTTTCTTCTGAATGCTACATCATCCTAACATGTATAGGGTGACTGAGAGCAGGGGGTATTATGCCCTGGAAGAGATCCATCCCATCTAACTGCTTACTAACCTCACCTGAACGAGGCATTTTGTCTTGTTTTTTGTTCAGAAATCAATGCCATCCCTGATGCCTGGTCCCTACTATACATGTAGTTTATATTAAGCATACTGACACAGAGACCTCTGGGGCTGTCCATGAATACTATAGCTTAAATAGAGTCAGTTGTCTGTATGCATGGTTTTTGTAGCCACCATCCACGAACCGGGACAGACTGGTCCCCCACTCCCTCTTGCCACTGTGCGGCTCTGCCAGTTACATCGTGGCACTGAGGAAGATGGCGTATGACATTCCACCAACAGGATTGGGGGGCAGTGAGCGCGCTAAGCCTGTTTGAATGCGGATGCCAGCTCCCCATTTTAAAAGTATCCCTAGATAGGATTATACCAGCTTAAGCTGCAGAGAAGGGGGCCTGGAGGAGGCTGTAGGAGGGAGGGGAGGGGGTTGATGATGGCATGTTGGTGATAGCGTCAAGATAACAATGTTGTGGTGGAAACAGTAGATTTTAGGCACGGTGCCCGGCCACCAGGTGGCTGTTAGAAGGATGGGATTATGGCCACCAGGGGGAGGCTTCATTACCGTCATTATCGGCCGCTTGGTGGCACATTACTCTCCCACACTGGTGCCCTCCACCGTCCCCGCCCAGCCTCCTGCGTAGCCCTTAAAGGACTGGATAGTGCTTTAATGAAATATGCCCTTTCTCCTCACTATACATAAATGCCGCCCTGGTGAGTCTAGTTACCAAGGTTGCCCTCATGCATATCCTTCTGGAGTGTCTCTACTCCGTCGGGCCGGCATGATGCTTGAATGTAGTCCTGGCGAGTTACTCGCCAGGGCTCAATTCATGCAGCGAAATGACGATTAGGGCATAATGCATTAAAGCACAATGTGGCCGTTCAAAGGGTAGACTAGGGCCCTCTGGTGGCGGGCGTGTACGGACCACAGCCCCTAAATACCGCGCCCATTCACGGCCACTTCTCCTGCTCAATGGGACAACTCCATAATTGTCACCAGCGTCTCCGATTCCACTCCTCGGCTCCCTTCTGTGCAAGTCAGTTTTTGGCGACACCTACCATGTAAATCCTCCTGTGCTAGGGGATTTACTTGGGAAGTGTTGCTGCTGGTAGTAGTAGCCTTTACCTGGGTCTGCTATTCCTGTGGATTAAATGTGGGTATCCTAAAACCAATGCCCTTTTATGTTGTGGGATTACATATTCTCATAACCAACATCGTGAAAGGGGTGGCTTTTTTGTATAAGGGAAAGATCACGTTCCCTTGTCCTATATCAGTGATTCTTTGTTCCCCTTTCTGCTATATCATTTAGTAGTCTTATATTGTTAGTATCTGTTTTATAATGTCTTAATCTACACTATTTGAAATGTATCATGAGCAAAGCCCAACCCATATACTCTTAATTTGCGGTGAAATTGCAATTGAAGTTACCAGTTACTGGAATGAATTTTCCTAATACTTTAACTAAATGCTTCCCTCAAGCCATATCCCAACTTACAGTATTTAGTCCGAGGGGCTATCTGCCTATTAATTGTCCGTACAGTCACATCCCAGCCATTTTACCACCAAGAGTTACTTCGTCAGCTGGTTTAAAGTGAAGGCTGGTTTTTCGGATGGTCACAGGACGCTGAGGCGTCAAGAACAGCCTAACGACCGCGTCAATGCGGTTTCCATTGTGATTGACATTGTTATTTATGCAGTCATTGAGTTAGTAGCGAGCTGTAATCGAATAACAGTAGCCAAATGGGCACAGAGTGGGAAACCTTTAATGGTCTTTTCTTCTGCTGAAACTGCATTTCAAAGAGTGCATTTGGAAGACTGGTATGATTTTCCATAAGTTATGTTTTACACACCATGCATTTGTTTGATTATAATGGTGATCCTGTGTCCCTTGGGTGTGCACAATATATTACCGGTACCTGGAAACACTATGCTTACCTATTCTGGTAATACATGAATGTGAGGTATGTTTTATTGCTTGGGGATGGCTATTGTTAGAGCCTTTATAGCTTTAATCTTAAATCAGATTAAGAGGCTCAGAAGCCCCCACGGTATCGTGTCACATACTTAATACAATATATTGAATACTTAGTCTGGTTCTTTAGGTATATAGTCGTTGTGGGAGAAATGATGATATTCAGGTGATTCATGAGGTTGCTGAAGCCATTGGGTAGTATTATTGACCCAGGGTACCCTGGGTCTCTGTGAGACGGTTTTCCAGCAAAAAACGCAGATTGGTCAGCTGACTTTGAACAGTTCCACTGCCTTTCTTCTTTCATTTATCTGATTGAAATAAACACATGCAGATAGATTGAAACAAAGTGTACCTCCCTGTTTCTTTTATTTTGTAAAAAGGAAAAAAAATTGTAGCAGAAAAACGCTATTTAAAAAAAGTCAAAAACAACCCTAAAACAGAGTCTTTGTGAACTAATGCTGAAGAAGGCCAGTGACCTTGAATCCAGACTTTAAATATGCACGTTCACACAGACTCCTATACATACAATGCTAAATCTGAGGTGAGACGAAGTGTAGTACCACACCAACACCCTTTATGTAGCTTTATAGAACTCAAACAAAATAGGCTATTCAGCAGAATAAAACTGGTGACTGTTTCTTGGATTTCACTTGGAACACCCACTCGCATGCTTGAAAATATGATACAAACATGTGTATATACTGGACTACTAGCAATTATTGGAAAAACCCTGGGTCACTTGTGATGTATATCACACAATCCATCTTTCGTAGACTTATGCATGTTTTAAGGACTAGGGGGCGTTTAGTCCCTTATATTCTATGAAGTAACATCGATGTTCAAAAGATGTTAGGCACACTGACGTGCATATATATAGTAGAGTTCTGTTACGATCTGAAGGAGTGCTTTGGACTTAGTAGATTTATACTACATGAATGTAAATCGGTAATTTAGGCCAAACTTTAAAAAAAACCTGTGTGTATCAGGCAATCCGACCCAGGTTCAAAAAAGGGTTTCCCCCCTTAATTTTTGGAGATTTTGTTTCAATATTTTAAAGTCTTATTTCCTTATTTCTAGCAATTCTTTGCTCACACTAACATCGGTAGCTAACATCCAACAACTATCTGATGTCCCTATTTACTGGAGGAATTAGTGAGCCATGCTGATGTGACGATTCGCCACTTATTCCTTGTATACTCGCGATGAAAAATCTAAATTAAATTAAATCGAACCTACTTCCCCTGAAATTTCGGACCATGTAACTCTTGAGTTCTTCTCCCAACCATCCCACTGATATCACAAGAGACAATTCAAACACTGAGAAGCCATTATCAAGGAGCCAACATGGGTACCTCGTGGGAAATTTGATCAATAAAAGTTCATTTGTGTTCCATTTCCAGCAGTCTCCAACAGATCACTTTCCGTGTTAGGTCAAATATTTTGTGATTGAAATTTCGATTATTTGACTCAAATGAATTTTTAATCCCTAAACATTAAACGCTTTCCATCAGACAGCATGGTATATCGCATGTTAAGCAGAAATGAAGTAGAGAATGAAAATTGTAGGGTATTACGAGATCGGGTAGGACATGGATGGAGTTATTGATATATATATATATTGAGGATCATATCAAAGGCAGAGCTGCCAAGTATTATGATTTAATCGTATATTACGATTTTCAGAAGTCTTTAGGACCATCACGATTTGCCCTACCTGAATTTATGATTTTTGAGATTGCTGGGTAAGGCTATGCATCAGCATAGGAAAATGTGTCAGCCATAGTGAGAAGGGGTAGAGAGATTTAAATGTTAAATGTACCCTAAATTCCTCAGAAATGAAGATAGACGTTTTGAATTGTCTGGTCTAAGCAATCTTAACTGCAACATATATTCATGAATACCTCTATTCTCCTTGCTGTAAAGCCAATGCTTTGACCTGAACATTTTTAATGAACATTTAATGAAAATTTACATTACGATTTCAATTGGTTGAAATTACGAAATTACGATTTTTACGATTTTCTGTCATGGGAATTACGAATTTGAAGGATTCAAACTTGGCAGCTCTGCAAAGGTGAAAGGACCATCAAGAAGTATATCGAACTGGTGAGTTGTGTGGTATATGGAGCTGCGAGGATGGTGTAGGAAGAGTGTAGAGCTTCAATGGACATTGTAAAATAGTAGTAGTATATGAAACTGGTGAATTATGTAAGAAACATGGTACAGTGAACGTTGTAAAATGGTAACTGATTGATATATAAAGCAGTCAGGATGGTGTAGGAAGGAGGGGGGTTTAGTGGACAATTTGAAATGACAACCGAGGACATTGTGACATAACAACTGAGTAGTACCAGTGGAAATAGTGATATAAGAGGTGAGTAGTACATGAAACTGGGGGAGGGTGTAGGAAGTGAGGAGGTTTAGTGTTAATAATGATACAACAAGTGAGTAGTACATGAAACTGGGGGATGGTGGAGGAAGTGAAGAGGTTCAGTGGAAATACTGATACAATAAGTGAGTAGTACATGCAACTGGGGGATGGTGTAGGAAGTGAGGAGGTTTAGTGTTAATAATGATACAACAAGTGAGTAGTACATGAAACTGGGGGATGGTGGAGGAAGTGAAGTGGTTTAGTGAAAATAGTGATACAACAAGTGAGTAGTACATGAAACTGGGGGATGGTGTAGGAAGTGAGGAGGTTTAGTGTTAATAATGATACAACAAGTGAGTAGTACATGAAACCGGGGGATGGTGTAGGAAGTGAAGAGGTTCAGTGGAAATAGTGATACAACAAGTGAGTAGTATATGAAACTGGGGGATGGTGGAGGAAGTGAAGAGGTTCAGTGGAAATAGTGATACAACAAGTGAGTAGTACATGAAACTGGGGGATGGTGTAGGAAGTGAGGAGGTTTAGTGTTAATAATGATACAACAAGTGAGTAGTACATGAAACTGGGGGATGGTGGAGGAAGTGAAGAGGTTCAGTGGAAATAGTGATACAACAAGTGAGTAGTACATGACACTGGGGGATGGTGTAGGAAGTGAAGAGGTTCAGTGGAAATACTGATACAACAAGTGAGTAGTACATGAAACTGGGGGATGGTGGAGGAAGTGAAGAGGTTCAGTGGAAATAGTGATACAACAAGTGAGTAGTACATGAAACTGGGGGATGGTGGAGGAAGTGAAGAGGTTCAGTGGAAATACTGATACAATAAGTGAGTAGTACATGCAACTGGGGGATGGTGTAGGAAGTGAGGAGGTTTAGTGTTAATTATGATACAACAAGTGAGTAGTACATGAAACTGGGGGATGGTGGAGGAAGTGAAGAGGTTCAGTGAAAATAGTGATACAACAAGTGAGTAGTACATGAAACTGGGGGATGGTGTAGGAAGTGAGGAGGTTTAGTGTTAATAATGATACAACAAGTGAGTAGTACATGAAACCGGGGGATGGTGTAGGAAGTGAAGAGGTTCAGTGGAAATAGTGATACAACAAGTGAGTAGTATATGAAACTGGGGGATGGTGGAGGAAGTGAAGAGGTTCAGTGGAAATAGTGATACAACAAGTGAGTAGTACATGAAACTGGGGGATGGTGTAGGAAGTGAGGAGGTTTAGTGTTAATAATGATACAACAAGTGAGTAGTACATGAAACTGGGGGATGGTGGAGGAAGTGAAGAGGTTCAGTGGAAATACTGATACAACAAGTGAGTAGTACATGACACTGGGGGATGGTGTAGGAAGTGAAGAGGTTCAGTGGAAATACTGATACAACAAGTGAGTAGTACATGAAACTGGGGGATGGAGGAAGTGAAGAGGTTCAGTGGAAATAGTGATACAACAAGTGAGTAGTACATGAAACTGGGGGATGGTGGAGGAAGTGAAGAGGTTCAGTGGAAATAGTGATACAACAAGTGAGTAGTACATGAAACTGGGGGATGGTGTAGGAAGTGAAGAGGTTCAGTGGAAGTAGTGACGTGACAACGGAGTAGTATATAGAAATAGGGGCTTGTATGGTGAAGTAGTGTCAATATCGCTCCTTCATGAGATAATATGTGATCTGGAGAAGAAAAGCAAGTCATATACATGTATTATCTGTAAAGTTAGTTGGATGAACGGGATTTATTTATGAAGCTTTGGTATTATATTTCAGACGAATTGAAATAGACCTATTGGATTTCCAACAATTTGAAATGCTCACAATGTTGTCTGTTTTTCCTAGTATCGGACAGTTAAGTATTATAAAGTATCCATAGCGTTATGAGAACGTGTTTGCTGACCTTAATGATTTCACAGTCCCAATGATATGATACCTGAGAAGGTTGTTTACTGCTACGGGGTTTCCTCATCTCGCATAACGGCTTCGTGCAGAATCAATTAATAAACTCGTACATTTATTTAAATGCATAAGGTGACAATAGGGACAATGGGATATTTAACCATAATAAAGCCCCTGAAAAGGTTACTCTTCATCAACAGTCCATTAACCGATAATTCATCCGGTGGAGATGGAAACGAGACTATAAATACATGCATATATAGGTTCTTTATTAATCTCAACTAAGCATGTGATGGTTTAAAACTTGGAAAGATAAGAAAACTTAAATTGGGACTATTTAAAAAAATTGTGAAGATCCTACTAAAATTTATATTAACATGCTAAAACGGATGTTATACATTGTATTCCTGTCGGGGAATTTTCTTTAAACGATCAGTCTGACGGTTGGATGACACCATACTTGAACGTCATACGGCCATTACAATATTTGCCGCAATAATTACCAAATATCATGCAAGCAATGTGATGCTAGCCATCATAGGGTACACAGGTAGGCTATCTGATGTATGAATGTGAACATGGCATGTATAGACTACAGCCAAGATCTAGGCAATCAACCCATTACTAATCGGAAGCTGGCAAGTTCTTGGCCACAGATCTAATTATGCCCATTTGTGAGCAGCCCCACAGAAAGGATAACCCGCCTGAGGGTGGACGGAGCATTATCTCTGCGTGGGTGTTCACATTGAGTGTCGGTATAACATTGTATGTCAGTATATGTGAGAAAACATCCTAAACTTTGAGGATTTTTTTTTGTGTATTGACCTAAAATTGTTCTTTTTGTGCCCCCCGTCAAAGGCTAAAAAAAACTTAAACGTCTAAAAAGCTGAAAATGACATGTTTTACCTAGGTTCTGGACACACCTTAGTAACTAATAAACAGCCTGTCTATGGCCTGAGTATGTTCTTACCTGACCATGACCTTGCCCCAGCACTAGGACCAATGACAGCCCTAGTGTCTGGACACACCTTAGTAACTGCTAAACACCTACCTGGATACCTTTGTCTGGGTGGTGTCACATGGTACAGAAGAAGGTGAATCTCACCCTGGTCTGTGTCATATTTACGGTCTATAACAACAGCGTCGCCCACACGGTCCCCTTGGACGGCACAGACATGTTTCACATGTCAATTGTGGCAACAACAGCCCATTCCAAATATCATTTTTTATAGTCCTATGGTATAGTCAATCGACTCATAAGGTTTCCACTTGATATGGACCGTATTTTCTCAATGTTCAAAAGTCCTTTCAGGTTGATATCCCTGTATTATAATAAATTAAGAAGATCCACACCATGTCCATTGTACCCCAGATCGTGAGGTAACTTGTGTCTTATGCTGGGGAAAAAATCGAGGGAAAAAAATCAATAATCTAGCCTCCAGGAGCAAATATGTATTGGTGTACAGATTTCCAGTCACGGAGTCACCCGCCATGCTGACGAAAACTTAAAACCTTCACAGAATTATTAGGGCCTAATATCCAAAATATTTAAGTTATTTCTGGTTTCCCTTTGTTCTACCCACTCCCTCTAATGCTCTAATGCACAAATCTGATATTTCCACCACTTTTATCCTACTTTATACCAAAAAATATTTCCATCACAGAGTCACCCGAAAAATGGACGATAAACTTTGCAAGGCTATAAAAACTGAACCGCTAGGGTTAGAGATGTCTAAAATAGTGTTCCAAGGAGCCACGATATATACCTTTTGATATGATAAACGTATTTAAACGTATTAAGAACTTCCCGATTTGTCCTGCCTCAGGCCCCAGCCTACCAAACTCAGGAGTTTGTAGATTATACTACTACAAAAAAAGATACCAAAGAGCAAAGAATACTTATGCTTTGCTCTTTGCTAGTGCGCTGTAGGCCTTGATAAAACATGTAATGATAACAACAACTGATGTAGACTAACATTGTATTGCCCTGTGTGTTGCAGGTCCTGGGACGGGTGGCTGCGCGATAAGCTGAGTGATGTGGAGATGCTGATACCAGACGTGTCCCGCGTCTACCGCCGGCCGTATGAGGGGCTCTCTGAGCAGGCCGACTTCCTCACCGAGCTCTTCAACCGGGAACGCACCACCAACCTGTAAGTTAGACCAAGTACATTGTACTTCTATGCTGATTCCCATTTACTGATGAATGAAGTTAATCTCATGTGTTATCAAAATGCCCCCTCCCAAATATATATCGTACTGGACGTAATAAGCAAATATTATAAGCACATGTCTAATACTTAAGCGTTTAATTGGGTTCAAAATACATACTATATATATATTGGGTTATTTAATTATAGTCTCAAATACGGCCATAGAAGGGGGGGGGTGTGTAACATCCTGGATACGATCGCCTTTGGCCTACCATCGCTTGTGGAAAACTTAACCTAATGGCAGTCTGGCAGCAA
Organism: Harmothoe impar; assembly: GCA_947462335.1. NCBI lineage: Eukaryota > Metazoa > Annelida > Polychaeta > Phyllodocida > Polynoidae > Harmothoe > Harmothoe impar. Next base: position 85,459,972 of record OX381704.1, on the reverse strand, counting down.
CGTGCTCTCCGGACGTTAAATTACTTTTTTAACTTGTGAAAAACTGAAACTTGAGTAAGTCTCCTATGCAAAGTCAATGGGATGTTAAACTACACAAACAAACAAACAAACAAAGTGTGTGCTTATCATAGGATGTGTGCTAATAAGGTCGAATGCGGTATTTCTATACAATAGCTGGGTAACCCATGGTAAATAAGGTGGGGTTGATACTTGATAAGAATAGCTCTGTTATTAACCCGCAGAAGTTTCCTGTCGTGTGTTATAGTGTAGCGGTACACGGTGCCAGTATCAGACAACAGGCAATAAGTCTGCACATATAATGTGTGACCTTTTGCATTTCCCGTGGGGTGCAATCGGTCATTATGCTATAACATTTTATAAAGATAATAGACAACTCCTTCTTCATATCTTGACTTGTCTGTTGCCCTATCATGCATGAATGTATCTGGCAGTCCAGACGTAAAGGAAGTCGTTGTTTATTCTCTTAGTATGTGTGTGCTTATAAATGTGTTTTACAACGGGATTTTATTTAGTAGTGTGGATTGTGTGTACAGAAACACATTTCATTTTATTTTGAATTCTGACGATTCTCAGGTATCCACTACAAGTCTGGGATGTCTTCACACTGTAGACCTTATCATTAGTGTGTCTCGCTAGTTAAGAGCTAGACTTATTTCGATGATGAGCAACTGCTGCATTTAGAACTGTTTCGTGTATATATGTCGCTCACAGCCAAAGAAATCAGATAATACAAACTAATCTGCTCAGTTCCAAATATAACTCCCTGTTGTCATTTAGCTTGTATCAGTTGTCTAGTATGACCCCATCGTCCTTACAATTAGTTTAATGGCCAGAAGGGACAACCTTTTGTCCTTGAGCAGAAGTGGTTTCGGTTTACCTTGTTCCAAAGAGGGCCCAGATTGTGCTGACTCATGATGGCTCCTTGATTACCTCGATACCTGCAGCCGCGGCCATTATGCCGTCTGATACTGGAGCATGGTCACTATTCACTGTGAAAACCTAGCCCTCATATAGGCTGTCTCCGCCTTTGTCATAGCAGCAGGCCATAATCGCCATTGGGACAGGAGTTAAAAGCAGACGAGATTTCCTACTTATGTCCAATAGTCTTGTTTCCTTTGTCTACGCCATTCAGGGCGGGTGCTGCACCAGTTTATTCCCCTACGTCCTATATAAGCTACTTTGTCTGACAAATAAGTCATAATTAGGAACAAAAGGAGAAATGCCCAGGAGGGACAGCGACAAATCAAGTTTCCGACATGTTGGCCACATTTTGTCGCCAGTTGCTGTTGACTGGTTGGAGTTTTAGTGTGATGACATGAGTACATGCCATGCTGTCGGCGACTTTATTGCCGTCCGATAACGTGATCGACAAGCTACTGCGTTAATATTTCACGCAGCACCCACCCGACCCAGCCCAATGCTCGTCGACAAAATACAGACTATTGGACTGATAAGAGAGATTCCAAAAGGAGGGCAGACTACTGTGAGGGGAGGTGAATTAAGATAGCAGATTCCCACTGTAACTACCTGGGCCCCACACAATGGCAGAGGATGTGACATCTGACCACGGTGATTGCAGTCCGCTAGTTATGATTTATACTCAATTTGACCATTGGTACATAGAGACCCATCAATGTCCCTTCATAAATCTACTCCAGGCACGAGGACTTGAGATTGGGGGCTAGTACTGGAGGACAAGTGTAGATAGGCCCCAGTAACTCAGTTCTACCTGGTTGAGTTAACACAATAAAATATGATGATTTCTATTCTGCTCGTGGTTCTAAGTCATTATAAGTTATTCAAGTGGGCCTTTTCATAAAACTATCAGAATCTTATAGAGATACTTTTCTACCTTAATTTAGTAGGGACTGCATACTTATTTTTGCTGACTTACATTATAGTCATATTCAAGATACATAGGATATTTCAGTAAAACAGTCAGTATACTGGGGTTTAAATTTCCTTGTTTCAATATTTCCCTGTATACCTGTGCCGAGAACAGATGTCGTCTGCTCAGAATAACTGTAAGAGTGGATGTCCCATTACCGCCAGCTTGTCCGCATGTAAATTACATTGCTTTTGTTGGGAGAACCTCACCCTTTCCATTAACTCTTTATGGACCGCGTGACCTTATTTTTTGTGGTCATGATGCATGAATGCAGCCCCGGCCAGTCTACTCGCCAGGGCTGCTAGCATTCATGGGCTTGATAAACTTCAGAAGGGTTGGTATGGTGCGTAAATGAAGCTCTAGAGCGTAGACTCGCCAGGCTACACCGTGAGAAAGGGCTTAGCATATTAAAACACAATGTGACCCGTAAATGGTTTACTTATCTTCTTCACTGTATTGTGAATTTAGAGAGGGACAGCTTATTCTTAATTAAAAATGAGATTGCACTGCGACTGATACGACGTCTCCTGAATTCTCAAGTGAACTTGATTTTTTAATATTTGATGTTGAAAAAAGTGCCACTCAAGCTTCAGACTGTGCATTGAAATTGTTTACCTTAAATGTACCAGATAAGACCAGATAAGACGAGGGGTAATCCCTTCCTGTGTCAGAGTATGGAGGAGGTGATAAAACAACCATACTACTCATTCACCCACACGGTTATCCATGTGGATCTTACGAGGTAATTGATCTGTAGTTTGATGGACTCTAGGGGTGACAAGTAGCCTTTGTGGTGGTAGATAGATAACATTTACTACATCCTCGTGCTGAGGGGATAAGAATGGATTCGCTGGTAATCCAGATGCTGTATCTATTACAGTTAAATCTCGTTATAAGGAGGACCTTGCTTGTTCTAAGCACTTACCCTTATAAACAATAGCAAAGATATAGAGAATCGGGACCATGAAAAGGGGATCATCATAATAGGAATTTCATTGTATCAGTCCTTTCTATAACGTGAATTCACTGTATAACCATTTTCTGGTGGGGAAGGTGGCTGGCTAATCGTTCACAATAGCATTAGCTTCATTGAATGTACCCCAAAGAACAATTCATCTTTGGCTATGGTAACATATTTTCATTTATATGAATGGCTTCAGAAAAATACTACATCCAAGCTGCTACCATTTACATTACCAATTAGTAGACTTTTATTGGTCATACTAAGGAGCAAAGAAGAATTACTTTGGTCCTACCAGGAAGATATATACCTGAAGGATAATGCTCCGTGCCCTTTCAATGTCACTGTACCATGCGGCGCATCCCCTGGCGTTCCCAGAGACCCCTGTTGTGACGTATCCTCTGAATGAAGCCTTTAATTTGCTGGTGGAACCGTCGACACATTTCCCTAGATACAAGCCCAGGGTACGAGGGGGTCCTGTATATTGGAACTATATTAAATGAATGCCATAGGTAGCTTGAATCCAGCTGGTTGTATCGTTGAGATGCTTGGAGAAGAGTCGGAATGTGTGTTCAGACCAACTATTTATAGTAGCAATGTGGGTCATATGAATACAGTGAGAATAGATGTATAGCAGATTCACTTTGCCAATTAACTCACATATACACAGGGGCGAACCAGGAATTTGAAAAGGGAGGACCATCCACCAAACAGTAGAGTACCAAATGCGTCGCACTGCGACTCGTGGCGGACCAAAATATCATTAGAAAAATCGGTTAAAAAATAGAAATGGGAGCGGGGTCCGGACCCCATGACCCCCCTGGATCCGGCCAAGATACACTCAAAGGGTTCACATCGTTTTCATACTCAAAATAGGTTCAGAGAGCACATATCCTTATAAGTTATTATTTCCAGTGTAGGTTTGGTATCTGGCATTTGTATGATATGTGATACAGATAGATTAGAGCAAGGATATGGTTATATTGAGCTGCTCCCTGAGTGGTCCTGATGATCTGCTCATGAGCTGCTCATCAGTGCACCTCAGTGTGTAACATGGGGTATGCCCAATTTACCACCATCAGGCTGGATGAGATTGGCCAGGCTGGGAGTCTTGCACTGCTACATTGCTACTCTAGCTTACCAGAATATATGTCATGGCCATATGCTTACTGTGGTTAGGGAACGTTCACAAATGACGTCACATATTTTTGGGACCATCTGCTAGACCTACAGCCTCCTGGCACTATTTTTTTTTGGCAAATTGACCTATACTGAAATATAGGCCTATTACCCGGGCCACGTTATGTCAGGAATAACCCCCTAAACTTCTAGCCGGTGACCTCATTTGTGAATGTTCCTGTGAAGGGTTACCTTCCTGAGATCTGTACCACGTGGTGGCTGTATGGTTCCTCTGTGGTCCACTATGAGCGTGTCTAGGCTATTAGATTAAAGCATTCTAGATAGTGGATCTACAGATGGAAGCATAAAGTTACTTGAGACTATCATGTGATATTACCCTCCGTTTTACATAAGTAGAGACAGCGTGACCTTGCTATTGCCTGTTGACATGATAGAAGGTACATAAGTAACTAATCAAAATCTACCAAAACTAGTTGATTTTTCTAGAGGTTTTGTCAAAAATGTACGCTTCAAACTAAGTTACCTGCACGACGTAATATGAGGCATTGTGCAGCTGCCCTTACCATGGCATTGTACTGTTAGCAAATGGAAAATGTAGACTACTGAATATCAGAATTGGATAGATACACTATAAACGTTATTGTTAATATAACAAGATCGCAATAGTTTATTTCTTAAATGGTGGTATATCAATTTGACTTAAATATATATCAGTGGAGCGATTGCGTCAGAAATATCGAGAAACCTTTGTTACCATAACCATTGACTCTCTTATAATGCAGGGAGACTATTAGACATCCATATTATTTCTGATATTCATCTTGGTTTCCAATCCCCTTTCATGAAGCTGAATGATACTAGATGATGGGGAGGTTCTTATCCTACACGTATCTATTACCCGGTAAGAAGATGCTCTTCTCTTAATGGTGTCTCATTTGTCAGTGGCTAATCTCTACTGGGCCCAATTTCAGAATGAATTCAATCCTTAATAAGGATATCAGTGGCGGATTTTGAGGGGGCGGGGTGCGCCCTCTCCTTTCTGCATACAGTTAAAAGTTTATTTTGGACCCCTATGTAGCCCAACAATAAGGGCCGCAATCCTAGACCGTTTCACTCCTCTCTCTTTCAAATCCTGGATCCGCCACTGAATATGATCTATCTATCTTTGAAATAATTCTGACAAATGGATATTGTTTGTTTTTTAAATAGGAGTACTTTTTATTTTCGAGAATACGGTGCGCAGAATCAACTGAGCAACTCTTTTAGGGTCTGGCCCTATATAGCATATACGTCAGACCGGTGACTTTATAATGCTAGAAGCATTTTCAGGTACTTGTCATATTAATCTTTCGTTTTGTCTATTGGGAATACTCATGCAAGGTATCCCTAATTTAATGTATATATAACGTTTCAAAGTCTCCCATTATCGAAAGGAAAATGAAATCACGATCATAGTAAATGCAAGCTTATATTGGGTACCTATTGAGAATAGTTTAAAAAGGGGTATATCTCATATTGCAGACATGTTATAATATCTGATTCAATTTTTTTTCCTATTCCCGTAGGAAACCGAGGTACGACCTGCCACCTAATATGTCAATTCTAATGTTTGGGTGAAGTATCATATTTACTGCAAGCTCTGTGGATGAGTATAATAAAAAGCCTAGTACAGGCATATTGCATAGTCAAAGTTTGTAATACCAACGACTTTATTACTATAGTTTTTATAGTGCAATTTGAAACATTTCTTCTGCAATGTATCATACGTGCGCACAGGTCAGGCTGAGCAGGGGTGTTCTCAGTGTTTTCTGTCAGCACCAAATTGTGTTCTCCTCTGCCGCCTATTAAAACACTTTCTCCTTTCCCTCAATTTAATCTGGGATGGAGCCAAAACAGTTATCTTTTTGAGGGATAGGGATCAGCCACAATTACAGCCTGTCGCTATTAATCATCTGCCTTTAAATGGTCAGCATCCACCTGCCCCACTGCAGGAAAAGGAAAAATGGAGCCTTAAATGGTACTCATATATTCACTCAACCCTCTTGTGTCTTTCTATCAGTATCAATGGAGATTCATCTAGGGCCTATTGCTTCTAACAAGGGTATAGGGTATAATGATCCAGGCCGCAGAACAAAGCGTACTGATTATCAGAATCACTGGGGGACATGTGTTTTGGTTCGTGGCCACTGATCACTGCGATAGCATAGCCTGAGGAGTGGAATTTTGGATTGCTGATTTGTAAATCTTACGTCAATGGGTTCTTACGGGAAAAGAACTGGCTTCATATAATTAAGACACTATTTTCCTTAGTTAATAGCTCAGAATTCAATTAGTATAGCCAAAGCTTTAAGCGAATATCCTTTCTTGGGGGTGAGGGTGTGGCAAACTGGGCGAGTTCCTCCCACTTGTACCGATTTGGGTAATATAGATACACCATGGATATTAACCAGAGGTTATATTAATGTGTATAAACTAGCTGGAAAATATACTAATTGTTCTGGTGATATCCTCTCTTCTGGCATAGTTCCGATGATAAATTAAAGCCCATTTAGTGCAGCAAGTAACAACTGCTCATATACAGATGAGAAAATCTGAGCAGCTCACCCACCCACTTCAGGAAGTACACATTATCCACAGGTGTCCTCCCTCTCCATAAGTATCCTCCTCCATATACCCCCACTTTCTATTGCCCACGCCCTTGCCCTGGGTCCAATAGGTAGGATGTTGCGGGGTTGCAGCAGTGTATAAACATTATGATGAGCTTTGGAAAAATAAGCATACCTATACCTAAACCTTCAACCTCTCTACTTGACCAGGCGTCCAAGCCAAGCAAAATACCTCACATCAGAACCCTCATTTTTTCTTCTGGCAATTGATAACATTAAAATCCCCATCAACTCCTGCTCAGGCTTGTCCACTTAGATGGCAAAATGTGGGGTGCTCGTTCCTGCACTCCAAGGGAAATTGGTACCAGACTTCAAATATGGAGCGGGCATGAAGGTAGGTCTTAGTGGCAGTGTCCCCTCAGAAGCTCTTGGGTACAGGACTGCATGTTCTGGATAGTGTAGGGAAGGGGAGTCGGTGGAGGTGAGATGCGGGCTTATTGTAGGCGTTGGCGTCGCTGACATGTTTAGGAGAACGACTTGTCCACTCACTTATTCAGCCCCATCCTATTACTGAAGGCGGCCAGCAAGACGACCCATCAGCTTAGGTTGAGGGGAGTGGGGTGCAGGTGGAGCGCCTTAACTGTAGCCTGCGGTCATCATTACATGGCTTTATTGTATTTCCCCGGTTAAGTTGGCCATGAGAACACCATCCACTCCCAGCAGATTAAAACTGTTTAATATCTCTAAAGGCAAACTTTTAGAATAGAAAAGTGGATTTTTTATCCCGACTGATAATATAATTGCTCCGAGCAAGTTTTGAAATACTGTCTGCTAATGATTGCCTAGAAAACTGCTCATGCTTTTCTAAATTGACGCCAGTGCACTATGGTGAGCTAATATGCCCACAAGGTGTACAATGGATCTCTTACTAAAGTAATGCTAAAATCTGCTCACATTGTCGAATAAGGTCATTAGTTTGTGGAATTATATCCATACATTCAAAGTAACCTTTTTATGGCACTTTTTTTTTTTATCACAGCGATATTTGATATGATATATAGATATTAGCAGTATTATATGCAATTATGGTGCACACTGAAATTTAATCTATTCGGTTTATAAGTCTCACGCTATATATGACTTACTTAGTGAATTAACTATTTAAGATGCATCAGGCAATTTCATTCATATTCCCTCGGATTTCCCTGCAAATAGTTTAATTTTCTACTGACCTTTAACGGATTCTGAATAGGTTTACACTATGATCTCCAGTGTTAATATTGATATTGTCAAATTTTGGTGCTATGACTGGTTCAGTTCAAATCTCATGTTACCGCTTACAGAACTGTCTCAT